>VZSR01003806.1:9190511-9278337 GCA_013398615.1 Brachypodius melanocephalos
GGGAGGAAAGGGTGTATCTGTCACAAAACCAAGTCCAAAAGTATTTGGTTCAAAATCAAGTTTGGTTATGCAATGCACGCACTGATGGCATGAGAGATGTTATCATTACAGATGAGCATTTTGGTACATGACCAATGCTTGCTGCCCTGCCTCTAATTCTAGCTGCAACAGTTCCTGGAAAATTGCAATCCCACATTTGATCATTTGACAAAATAATCCTCTCAGTTTTGCTTTTCACTGGTCACTGCTGTGCCTCATTGTTGATTGAAACTTTATACTACTTTTGATGACATCACAGTCCTCCTGAGGATGATGTCATCATCTCACCTCTGAACACAGAGGTCAAAGAAAAGAGATAAGAAAGGATGTCAGAAGTGTATTGGCTGGCATGTGCAACTGTCAGCAAATGATTACAATACTCAGGAACTGTGATGATACAGAAAGCAAAATCCCAAAACTAAAGCTGTCAAACTCCAAGGATCGCAGGGGGACAGACACAAAGTAAAAGCAGCAGCACAGTCAAAACTGGCAACAAGTTAAAGTCAAAGGGGGGGCAGTGGTGAGGGAATGTTTTAGAAATCTCTGCAACTAAATAACATTTACATATTCTGTAAAAAATATTGTCTCCAATCAAGCACTTAAGAGGCAGATTAAATGCCAGTATTTACATGCTATAGCACCCTGCACTACTGTGCCTTCAAATAAAGGATGAAATGGAGTACTGGATAACAGTACAAGATAGTTGTACTTGAAGGAAAAAGGAAGAAAAAAAAAAAAACGGGAGAAAAAAGTGAACCAGACAGAGAATTCAGTAGATTATCAGAGGCAGTTGTAGTTACTGTATAAAGGTTATGTTAGGAGAGAAATTCCTTTGTTAGGATGGTGGGGTGTTCAATCAGGTAATTACAGAGTCAGTCAAACTGCTTTCTGATGTTTACACTGGAATAAAACTAGATCAACTCTTAATTTACAGTGCATGAACTACTCTGAGTTTACTTACATAAAGAATGTCAGCACGACTCCAGAGCCATCTTTGCTGATGAGTTAATTATAAATTAAAACCTAAAAGCTCATCTTTTCTATTTAATGAATAATTTTTTACCTGCACATTGGGCATGCATTAACAATTGCAGTCATTCATAACCCAGGTCCTGTATGCCTGAACATCAACCCAAGTTTTAGTGGGGGAAGCCAGACATTACTGCTAATGCACAATGGTTTGAATGATTATTTTGCTCACTGGCAACATCTTTGCTAGGAAAATCTAGTGTATTAATACAGTATTGAAGGCTTTTTTTTTTTCTGTGCTTATCAACTCTTTTAAAATCCAGATTTATTAATTTACAAAAGACTACACAACTCAACTTTCTTCTTAAGTATATTTTCATAGTAACTGTGAGCCCAGAACATAGGCTAGAACTGTACAAACACAGAGTGAATACATAACTCATAAGGTTTTAGAAACAAGAATCAGAGTTAGGTAATAATGAATTAATGTAAATTGACCATCAAAGGAATGGAAAGGAAAACTTCCATGAGCAGGTCCTTCAAAATTTTGTGGACAGTTTAGATCAAACCTTGGTAAACAAACATCTGTTTACTAACACAATGCCTCCAGAAAGAAACCTGCCAAAGGGGAAACCTTTCCAGAAGAAAACAATAATACTTCAGAACTTCATCATTCCTGAGTGTGTTTTGGAAATGACATTGGCAGGGACTTTCCTCTTGCTAGGGCCATACTCCCTCTGCCAGTTAGTCTGTGGGTAACTCCAGATTCATTTTTAGGAACCATCCCTGACCGTACTATGTTCCAAACTCTACACGGGGCTGAGTCAAATCCACATCCATGACCATGCTAAGGCTTGGACAATATCAAAGTACTGGTTATGTACTAGTGCTTGGTCCTCTAGATAGAAGGGAAGTAATCTGAGGAACACCACTCTGCACACTGGTCACACCATGAATAAGAATAGAGTGAAAAAGCACAGAAGGATGATGCCCTGTTGTTAAGGAAGGCTCACCGTTGCTGTGCAAGCATTTGGCACTTCCCACAGCATCTTGTGTGTATCATGGCTGTATTTACTCTGCTCTGTAGGAAGAGAAAACATGACCTTGCACATGGAATCATTTAAAATGTAGAGCATTATTCTGTGGGCTATCAAGCAGCAGATGGTTGGACATGATAAGTAGCTAAACACAATATAGTACTTCCAAAAATGAGAACCTAGCTTCTGGATTTCTGAAAGAAGCATGAAAGGGTGGGTGTTGTTGAGACTGTGGAAAGACAGTGTTTTTGATTCAGTATGTTATGATCATGTTTTGACTTCAGCATAGTAGTAGAAGACCATAGAAGACCAATATGTTAGAGGGGTCCTCCCACCTAACATGGATAGTGATGGCTGAAGGTTACCACTTTCTCAGAAGGAACACAATATGAGATTGTATTCTACATAAATGTGGCAGAGCACTGGTAAGATCCACAATCAGCACAGATAAAGCTTCTTGTACTAACAGGCATGGGATTATTTGCCAACATTTCTCATTGCCTACTGACTGCCCATTGGCAAGAGATTAGATATTAAATGCCTGGGAAATGAAATTGCAGTTGTGTATTACTTTCTGTTTGGGAATAAGTATACACCCTTGTTTGTCATGTCTGGGCAGAAACTGTCTTTACTGACTTTCTGTACTAAAACTAAAGTGTACTCACTAGTGTAGCTGTGTAACCAGGAATGGAGGAGAAAACAAGAGGCAGGAGTCTGTGAGTTTGCACCAGCTCCTATCACTCAGTGGCTCTGTCTTAGCTGGGAGCTGTACAGCTGGCCAATACGGAGAGAGAACTAAGAGAGCTATAGGAGGAAGACGTGTCACAGAAAAACAATCTGAAGGATTACAATTGGGTGATAACCTAGAGAAGATTCCACTAAGATTGTTTTGGAGTGTAACCAGAAATTAAACAAAAATGGAAGGCTTAAGCACTAATTACTCAGCAAGGTATTCTTCCCAGGCTTCACGTGCATGTACATTCTGGGGACTACAACATGGAATGCAGGAAATCCAGCTTTCAGAAACTTGTTTTCAAGCCTAAAACTATTGAAGCAGTGTTTCACTAATGGCCTTTTTTTTCTTTGTGTGTGTATAATCTTTGTCATCTTTTTTCCCCCGTGTTATTCTGTTTCCTGTTCATTTGTTTTGCACATAGCACCACCCTCTCCTGAGTTCTGTAAACAAGACTTCAAAAAGGCCTGGAAGATTCCTTCACCGGTTCCTTTTTAACACGGACATCCAGTTCCCCTTTTAGCTGTGTACGGCGATCAGTGCAAAGTGAGGTTACAATACGGTTTACATACCAGGAAACTTTTCCACTATCAGGCGGAGAAGCTTTATTTCATCGCATTTATTTAAAGCGATAAAGCTTCTGATGCTCAAGGACGTGTTCCCGATGGCGATGAATGCTAGGCTCTGGCAGCCCAAGCGACGCCCACCACGCCTTTGGTCAGCCTAGGCTGAGCGATTCCCTTCCCCACTCCGTTTTTCCCAGCTAGGAACCTGGCTCGCCCTCGGCAGCTGGATCACCCCACACCACCGCGCCACAGCCACGGCCCCGCCCCGGCCCGCGGCGGCTGCGGCAGCTCCGGCCTGAGCGGGCGAGCGGGCGGAGCCCTCGCTGTGCCCCCGCCCCGCCTCGCCTTCCCCGGGCCCGCGCTGCCTCCTCCCGGCCCCTCCTCCGGGCCGGCACCGCCCGCCGGCCCCAGCGGCCCCGCAGCGTCCCCGCGGCCGCGGCGCGCACAGAGGCGGCGGCGAGCGGAGCTGCGGGAGCCGGCCCGCGGCAGAGGTGGGTGCCGGGGCTCTGGCGGCCGCTGCGGGAGGAGGGAGGCCCTTCCTCCTCCGGCTGCCCGCGGGCAGGGAAGGCGAGGCCCGGAGCCGCTGAAGGCAGCGGGTCCGTCCGGCCTGGGCATCCTGGCGGGGCTCCGGGCGGCTGCCCGCATCCCCTGCCCGCATCTCCTGCCCGCCTTTCCTTGCGGAGCCGCCTGGCTCTGAGCAATGACAGCTGCGCCCGGATTGTGGGACGCTGCTTTGTGCACGGGATTAGAGGGAAGATGTGATGCTCTCCAGGTGTCCCCTCAGAGGGAGGCACCCTGCGTGGGGATCTCGGTTTAGGTCCGTCTCCCGCCGAGCTGTGTGAGCTGGCGGTGGCCACTGCCCTTCTGCGTGCTGCAGCTGCTGCTTCCCCTTTGGCTTTAGGCATTTTGCTTCCCTTTGCCTGGCAGCTGCTGATGCAAATCGCTGCATTATGCCACTGCTTCACTAATACTTTCCCTGAGCTGGAAAAGTGACAGCAGTAACAGGACAGAGGGATTTAATGACATAGCAGAGCCTGGCTGGCAGCAATGCAATGGCTACACAGGAAACTAAACTTTCAGATATTTTGTATTTCTTTTATGTTACACGCCCCCCCCCGCCCGCCGTATTACTTGTCTGTTGATTAGTGTATCTCCTCTACCTCCAAGAAGCAAAACTAAAAGCAAACGTGTCTTGTGGGGAGGACACAAAACACTGCAATATTGTTATCTCTGTCAAATATAGGAATTGCATAGAGGTAGTATCCCAGCCTTGATGTTGCGGACCGTCTAGCAGAAAATTTTTCTTTTCCCATGTAAAGTCATCAGTCTTGATAGATCGTTTGACTTCTAATTTGGCTCCTAGTCTGGAGGGTGTTTTGAAATGGTTTATTTTCTGGATAACTTTGTCTCTGTCCCCGCCTCTGCTGTCTCAGGAAGCAAACACCGGTAAATGCTTAGTGTACATACATAAGGTTTTGTTGTCATTGTTACATGGTTAGAAGTTAGGTGAACTATTACAGTCAAATGAGCCTGTTTCCATGAAGAGAACTGGAGAAAAACTGGGGAGACAGTAAAAGGAATCAGATGGAAAATGCTCAGTATAAATATGTTATGATTTTAGGCATAAAGCCATGGAAATAGCTTCTAATGGTTTTAGATACTTTCTGCTTTTCTTATATCTCCAGGTCACTAACTCAGATATAGACTACCTGATAATATCTGCAGCAGGGACTGTTTGTAAGGGAATTGGTAAATTTTAGTCTTTGACCCCTCTCCATACCTGAGCATGTACAGATGTACAGATTTATTTATCTGCCAACGTAGACACACAGCAGTCATCAAAACCTGTTGAAGTAGAATAAAAGTTTACTTTGAACTCTAAAAATGCAGAAAATAAAGAGTCTAATGAACAAATTTGTTTTCCAATCCTGCTAAGAGAAAGCATGCCAAGTCACGTGCGGTGTCTGTATAGAGTAGAACTACTGCTGTTTTTCCACTCTGATTTGTCTTCCCTCACTGACATCAGAACAGGAGCACAGGGCAGCACAGTACATGACTTACCACTAATTCTTCAGCTACTGCAGAAGTTCCTGGTTTAAGGCATCAGTTCGTACTTTTCAATTTGTTGTAAAGTTTGAACTCTTTTATGCAGGGTCAGTACAAAGGGGTCTCAGTCCTTCTGTAGATTCCCTGAAAGTGTCTCCATGAGGAGGGAAGAACTGTACAGTAGGGAAGTTAAGGTACAATGAGACCAAGGGAAATGAGGAAGGTCTCCCAAGAAATCTCTGGGAAAGGAGTAGATAAGTCTTGAGATGTGGTTTCAGGACTGGAATTTCAGTAGAGGTGTCCCTTGTACTGCACACCACTGACTCTTTGTTTCTGTCTTTTGTCGTAGCAATTGCATGGGTATGTGATGAGTCAGATCATCCTCCTGATCTAGCTGGAAATTATTTTTTCTGGCTTTAGTGATGTTACTTTTCACTGCTGATGCAAGGGCAAGATTCAGAGGAGTGGGGAATATGCAGCTGCGAGGTTGATATGGGGTCTGTGGTTGTACCCTTCAGCTGGCCTTGAAAATTCTCCTGGACTCTTGGGTACCAGTTTGATACCCTGGCTGTGGGGCTAGGGGCCAGTGCTCCCTTTGTTTGAATGCGAGGATTCATTGCAGGCAAGTTTTAAGTCTTCAGTTCAAATTTTTGATTTTAGCCGCTCTTAAGAAAATATTCTGTCCTTTACAGGGACTTCTTGAAGTATTGCACCAAGTAAAGTTTTAACTATTTGAAATACAGTGCAGTATCAGAACCAGGGGAATAGTCATCTCATATTCAAAGTCCATGACTGTGAGTGTGAGTGGGTGGGTTCTTGGAGGGACAGGCAACTTGGAAGATAAGTTTGACATTTGATCCATTTGACTCTCTGGCTGTTGTAAGAGGTCACAATTTTTGGCACTGGCCTTGGTTACTTGGAATAGAAGTCAAATAGTTCCTAATAGAATTAAGCCCAGAATAATCCCACCCCTGAAATATTTCTGAAGGTTTGACTGGCAGGAAGCACAATGCTTTTACTCTGGTGTAGAGCAGCCACAGGCTCAATTTTGCTTTCTGATGTGAGACATAAAAGTGAACTGCACCTGTCTCCCAACTGACCAGACATACTGTCAGATCACCTGGAGGAATGTGGTCTGTTCCATGCAGCTGTGACTATGGGGAAGTCCGGAACAAATGTGGGTATAATCAGACTTAAACAGAGTTTGCTCTCCTGTTTACAGAACAAACAAAGTCACACTGCTCAGGAGAGTTCTATGGAGTCCTCCCTCAACAGCTTGTCCAGACTGGGGTCATAACTGCTTATGGCTCCCTTTCAGGTCATGTGTCCAGGTTTCCTTTCCCAGGAAAACAGAATAAGCAGGGGGAATGCTTGCCTATGTCTAACTTGGGTGGGCTTGGCCTGCTGCAGTTGGGATATAGCCACAGTGGTAGAGACTCTGCTTGAAACCAATGGGAGTTAGACCCTCTGAGGTAAAAGCCCCAGTAACTTGCCCAAAATTATGTGGTGATCTTGTAGGAAAGTGGAGCTCTAAACTAAAGTTTCCCCAAATCCTGTGCAATGTCTTTATGGCTCCTCTAGAGAAAATAAATCCAGGCTCTGATTTTGCCCCGAAAAATGCACAACTTTGGGGTTCTGCCTGGGCATTTCCTCGAAAAAGTAGGATGGGAATTTGTGGCAGTGACTTTAGGTTGGATTGATGTAGGAACTCACAAATAGTTAAGAAAAGGCTTTTGAGAGTTCTTAATGATTTTCAGTTTCTTACCTGAAGTGGCTTAAAATACTAAGGGATTTGAATGTGCCAATTAAGCAGCATTAGTGACTTTACAGTGTGTGGATAGCTTACTAATAATTGGAAGTACATATTTTAAAAATCATAGAAGGAAAGTTACTAAGAACTTTTATAGTTAAGAAGTCAACATTATATGGCTGTCACATAGACATGAAGAGCTAAGCTTAATTTGGAAATACTCGTCTAGAGAATCCTCATCTGAAATATCTTCTTATCTCCCCAACCTTTTTATCATTAATCTTTTTTTAGAACATAACCTCTGAAACTCTTTTTCATGGTGAAGACTATGTCAATAGTAAAATTCCATTAATTACAGTAGAGGGATTAAGTGTTCAGGTCTGCAGACAAAACCGAATTGTTTCAGAGTGAAGAAAAGAAATATCTGATATGCAGTAAGAGTGTTAATAAGTACTGACTTTGAAGTATTATCATTTATTTATTACTTTTTGTAAATGAGGAATAATTTTCTTGAAGGAACCACAGTCTGATTCCCAAATATAGTCTGATCTCTCTCAGGCTTTACATCTTCAAAACAGAAACCAAGGGCAGATCAGGGGACCAGATGGACCAAGTTTGTAAAATTGTCGTAGTTTCAGTATCAGCAGCAGAGCTGCAGTGATGTATTTGAACTGAATACTGGCCCATCAATTTTTGTCTTCCCTTCACCATTTCACAACTTGTATGGAAGTAAGGGAGGAAAGTTGACTTGTTTTGTGCTTATGGCTATCACTTCAGCCATGGACCAGAGTCTCCTCATCAGACCAGATATTAAAAGTATGACTGTAATATGTGCCTGTATTTTTGTGGGTTTTTTGTTTGTTTGTGTGTGGGTTTGTTTTGTTTTATTTTGTTTCTGTTACATTTACCATTGCTGCAAATCTTTCTCTCTTGGCCTACAAAGCCAGTGCACAATCACAACCATAGAGCCTTAGAAAAGGGGCTGAAAGAGACCTAAGTGTTGCTAAAGCTCGTTCTTGGTGATCAGACAACTAGCACCATCTATTCCATAGAGCTCTGTAAAGCTTTAAAAGAAGGTGACTGCTTCTAAACTGGCCATGGGAGTAGTGCCCAGTCCATCTTAGCTCCTTAGCTGTGCCTTGGAATTGTTGTGAGTGTGCTTATTGGCCTGTGCCTAAAAGAAGCAGATTTTGAAATTTACCAGAAGCAGATTTTGAAATTTAAATAGATTCAGTAGAACTGTCAAGATTGTAATGGTCAGGTCTGTGATGGAATATGGGTTGGTTTGCTGCCTTGGGCATAGGCACAGCAACAATGTCTTTGCCAAAGGTTGCAGTTGCCTGTTCTTAAAACAGTCCCAGGAAATGTTTGTCCTGTTTTCAAAGTGTTGGGCATTGGAAATTTCATATCTTCCAGAGGAAGTGTGTTCCACTTTTTAATTACCCTTACAGCATGCCACCTAAATCAACTGGTTTTAGAGCATGTTGAATAGCACTTGCATCCCTTAGTAATTTGGATATGTGTGGATATCTAATCTATTGGTCATTAATGTTGTGGCACCTGATGAGACACCAGGTATTGCAAAAGGAAAAGAAGACCCTTAGTTCCTTTTCAGTATTTTATTTTGAAAAAGGCAGCAAAGAAGGTTGAAATGGTAAGGGGAAGAACTGAGCTGTAAAAAAATCCCCAGAATATCAAATAACCAAAACCATGCCACAAGGGGTACAATTACTGGCTTTTCCAGTGGAATTAGGATGTAGTCTGGTGTACCTGTATGAAATGGATTGTCTAGATGACAGTGTGTTTGATCTTACTGTGGCATCCAGCAGAGTGGGACTTTAAAGAATTAATTTTGTTAGGTCAAACTTTGCTAAGTGAATAAATCAGTTAAGTAATAAGGGAGATCACCTAGCTATTTATGTTTGACTTATTTTTCCACGTGATGATAAATTCTGAAAAATGGCTGCTGTCTTTAACAATCAAAAGAGTTGGAAATTTTCTATGCTTTCTAGAAGGTGATGCTAGTTAGATTTACATGAAAAATTATACTAGAAAATACCTTTAATTTTATAATAAATGCAAAATGTAGAGCTGTGAAATGTCTTCTGGCAAAGAACAAAATTCAAACCATTTGAGAGTCCTGACAGAAGCAGTACAGACTGTTCTCACTTGCAAGCTTAGATCAAAGGATTCTGAATTTTCCCAGCACAAAAAAAAAATATTCTGTGCTGTGTCCACTAGCATGGTATGAGAACAAAAGTTTTAATAAACTGAGTATAATGAACAGGCAGGCACTGGGGGTTTAACCCATGATGTAAACTCCTGTTTACTGCTGAAGTTGCTGCTGCCTGTAAGTGAAAGACTTATTGGAGTGGCCAGAGTGAAGTATTGCTCCAAAACCACATCCAGTCCCTCTGGGGTTTGAGGAGTGTTGGTTTCCTGGAGTGCTGACATGGCATGGACCAACTTTAGGTTCAGAGTACAAACTTAAAAACCTCAGACTCCAAACAATCTGAGCTTTGATTGGCATGTATAAAAGGTAGGATTGAGGGCCTACAATCATCAAGGGTCTAATTTCTGAACTCTTCCCCATTTTAACTACAGCTTCTTTTGTTCCCTAAATTTGAAAAATAAACCCATTTTTGTCAGTTTCCTGGGGAAGTGGCATTTATCTGATAAGTCTCCTAGTCTGTCTTTTAATTCCACAATGACTTTGGTGCACATGCCAGGTTCAGCCCAGCTTGAGAGGAGTGTCCATCACCAGCTCACAGTTTGAATGTGACACTTTTTTAAGGGATAAGAGATTTCCACTGTATGGGAGCAAGCTGTGCTGAGCTGTTTGGCCTCAGAGCTTGAGGATGGTGTCCAACTTTTTAAGATTGGTGGGTATAAAAATAACCTTTGTGTCCAAAGACAGGGCAGGCAGAGTAGCTATGATTTGTTGTAGCAAGAATAGTTGCAAAATTCTCTGTTTAGCATTTTAGGAGCCCAACTGGTGTAATTTGTAAAGAGGATGTGTGAGCCCTCATATTTGGATTGTCTGCCCAGAACTCTCTCAAACAGTGGGGTTTATATACTGTCTCAGCAGCTCTTTCTCCACCAAGGAAGTCACTGCTGTTTTGCACCTAGGAATTTTGTTACTTCAGCAGGCCAAGCATTAACTGGGGTGATCTGTACTGCGTCATTTTGACCTAACTGTCGCTGTCTTTGCATTTAATTTAGCTCAATAAGAATGTTTGTTTTGTGCTTTAGGCTGGAGAAATCCTCAGTAAAAACTGAAGTATTTTTCCACAGCAAAGGGGTAATTTAAAAAGTTTGCTTATATCTGCCACCCTGGAGGCTGACTTCTGAACTTAGATTTGTGCCTGTGTCATGCCAGCTTTTTTAAGAGTTTAGATGGTGGCCCCCAAGATAATTAGGGGGCTAAGACCTTAGGACTTAGAAACAGAGGTCAAGAAAACTAGTTTTATTTATTCTTCAGAATACTCAGTTACTTTTTGGGGGGTATAGAGGAAACAAGTGAGATATTAAAAGTGCACGGTGGTAGGACAAGAGGCAGTGGTACAAGGGAAATTCAGATTAGGTATCGTGAGGAAAATTTCCTCTGTGAGGACAGGGATACATAGGATCAGGAGAGCAGGAAAGGTGAGAAATCTCCATCCTTGAAGACACTGAAACTCTGCAGGACCAAGGTTTTGGGCAGCCTTGTCCAAGCTGTCCCTCCTTTGGGTAGACATTTGAACCCAGGTGACCTTTAGAGGTCTGTTCCCATCTGTTCTGTGACACAGTGTAGGGTGTGGCATGAGTTTCAAGTGCTATTCCCTATGAAACAGCATGCCACTAGATTTGCATTCAGGAACAAAATGTTTCTAGTGTACAGTGGGAGCCCAGCAGTGCTGATACCAGTTCAGTGCTGGAGAAAGAAATATAAATGACATTACGTTTTTGTGTGTTGGTTTTTCAGTAGGTGGCACTTTCTGGATGCCTGAATTGAGGGCTGTGTAGAAAGGCTTCTCCAAACACTAGGGATTATTCTTCCATTAGTTAACATCTGTCCTGGTTTTGGCTGAGATAGAGGTTTCTTCCTGGTAGCTGGTATAGTGCTATGTTTGGGGTTTAGGATGAGAATAATGTTGGTAACACACTGATAGTTTAGGTGATGCTGAGCAGTGCTTACATCATGTCAAGGATTTTTTGGTGGCTTATGCCCTGCCAGTGGCAGGGCTGGAGGAACAAAGCAAGTTGTGAGGACACACAGACAGGGCAGCTGATCCCAACTGACCAAAGGGATATTCCATGCTGTAGACCATCATGCTCATATAAAGTGGGGGAGAAACTGGCCATGGGCTGCTGCTTGTGAAATGGCTGGGAATTGATTGGTGGGTGGTGAGCAATTGCACTGGGCATCACTTTTATATGTTGAAATTATTTTATTTGTATTATTATAATTTATTATCACAACTATTATTACTTTCTCCCCTTTCTGTCCCATTAAACTGTCTTTATTTCAGCCCATGAAGTTTATCACTTTCACTTTTCTGATTCCCTCACCCATCCTGCTTAGGATGGGGAATTGGTTGTGAGTGAGTGACTGTGCAGTGCTTTGTTGCTGGCTGGGGTTAAACCAGACAGCATCTTGTACATTGAATACTTTGAAAATCAAACTGAATTTTTTAAAGGTAGTGCCCAGTTTTAGTCTTAATCTTTTTGATTTCCTCCCTGGTTGTCAGATGAGGAAACCATGATTGCTTTTTAGGGACAATGTAGTGATGACTACCATAAACAATTCTTCCTTCAGACCACAGTTTGTGTCCTGACCCATGTGCTGCAACAGAAACAGAGAAGAAACAAAACCTCAGTCCACACAATGTGGAGAAACTTTTGAAAAAAGCCACAGATGAACAATAGTTAATTAGAACAGCAATGCATGGAAGAAAACTGCCTTAATTATAGCATTTCGTAACTTTCCGATTTTTTTATTCTAGTGCTTTCGTGGTATTCTTTAAATACTCTTTTGTTTATAACTGTAAATCACAGTTTAAATTTGGAGCCATTTTACAGGATCCCGTACATCTTTTTGTTGTTTATGAAAGAACGCAGCTGAAAGAGTCTCTATTGTAGCAGATGCTGCTGCTGTGCTGTGACTGTCTCAGGCTCTGAGCTCAGTTCTGTTCTCATCACCACCAATGGGAGTTTCAGCATTGCCTGCCCTGCAACTGTTTCTTTTATTGATGTCCAGGTGTTGTAGTGCAGCCTAGCAAAGAACTTGTATGTGAGTCTTAGGCTCTATCCTGCGTGCACAAGGACTTCAATGAAATCGGTATCTTGAAATCTGCAAGAGATGCTGAAAAAATAGTGAAAACAATAGACACTGGAAGTCTTTAAAACCTATACTTTTCAGGAAGGTATTTGCTTAAATTCACTCATATTTTGAGAGCTCTTGAAAGACTTTCTTGTCTTTTAAGCATGTGTAAATATGCATGTTAGTAATTTCTGTGGGACTAAATATATTAAACGGGATGTGTATTAGTAATGTGGAAGTAGCAAACTAAATGCTAAATACCAAATAAATGCAGGAGCAGGGGAAATAAAGCAATTCACTTCATCAGCATAGCTGTAATTTTTAATAAAACTTCAGATACTGTTTGGAAAGGCTGTTTGAAACAAGAACAGTAGAGTTGGATTAGGAAACAATGTTTGGATGCTCTGTGTTGAAGGTTGCTTGTCCAACCTTAATGCATATCTATTGTCTGAATGCATTAAAATAATGTTTTAATGGGAGAAATTGCTGTAAGATGGGAAAATAGTCTTTGCCTTTAGTGTGGTATAATACTCAAAGCTATTCACTTGCCCTGCCCTTAAAAGCCTGTGGAAATACACGAGAAAAGTATTTCTGGTGTTGAGGGCATAATAAATGATAGGAGGAGATGTTATTCTGGAAGTAATGCTTTTCTATCCAGAGATAGTTGGAGATATTTATGAGCTTCAGAGTCTCAAAGTCTGACAGTGGTTTTGAATTCAACTGATTTTAACGAATTTTTGCAAGTTATTACATTTTTCTGACTTACAAGGTCCCTTTTGTCTTTTAATAGCTCTCTACAAACACGGTGTAAATAAATTAGGTGGGCAATCTTGATTTTGTGCAAAACTGTTAATTTGTGAAACAGGAGAATATCCCACTGCAGGATTCTCCATCTCTCAAATGTCTCTAAAATACAAAGCAGGAATCAAAATCCAATTTGTTCCACCTTTTACCTTTCAGGTCCAAACCATGAATTACGTTGGACAATTAGCAGGGCAAGTGTTTGTGACTGTGAAGGAGCTCTATAAGGGTCTAAACCCAGCCACACTGTCAGGATGTATTGATATAATTGTTGTACGTCAGCCAGATGGAAATCTGCAGTGTTCCCCTTTCCACGTTCGCTTCGGGAAAATGGGAGTTCTGCGTTCCAGGGAGAAAGTGGTAAGAAACTGTGACAACTTTTGTATGTCCTGTCTGTGAGTTAACTGTAATAGCATGGAAGTTACTGAATGTTCTTTGTTCTGCTGGTTGAAGTTTTCTTTAAACACTCTTTATAAAGAGCCTGAATTAAGACAAGCTTCAGTTAAAATGATTGTTACTGATTTTTGCAGTTCAGAGCATAATTTGTAAGACATTGACTATAATAAAAAACAAAACTGGCCATGAAATTTGTAATATTTATTTTCAATAAAGCAAAATTTCAAATGTGCTAATTTGAACCTATGCTAGACTTCATTAGTGACTCATTAAAACCCCTTTCTTTGACATGTTCAGTGATCGTTCCAAAAAGTGAGATATTAGTGAAGTAATATTTTCAGATAATAGAACCTTGAGGTTAATTGAATCTAGAAAAAACAGTGAGGACCTTGAAATAAATGTAACTAGGCTGAGTGACCTGACAGTGTATGAGATGTGAAGTTACCATTGTGGCAGATTATTTTAGGAAGTAATTTGTAACTCCATATAGTCTAGATTCTAATGTAGCTAGAATTTGCAACAGGAAGACCCTAAAGTCAGCATGGACTGTTCAACTCTTACTTAGATCAGAAAAAAAATCCAATATTTAGAACCAGTAGAAGTTGAAACATATTACTGTGCCAATGGTGTACTGTGTCCTGAAATATAACATAAATGTAGATTGTTCAATTATCCAAAAAATTTACAGTGAAAATGGAGTTGGTGGCAAGCATGGTTATAGTCAAAGAGAGAGAGATTCTCCTGAGAAGAAATGGAGATAATTAGGGCTGTACAATGATATGATAAATGTGTGGAAGGAATAGACACAAAAATTGAATGTAAAATTATTTTTCTCATTTGTGCTTCTCACAGTGTGAAGAGAAGTCTCTTTAATGAATTTGAAAGACAACATATTAAAAATTTGCATTTGGAAGTACTTCTAGCACAATTAAAAAATAGGGTATGAATTAAAAGAGCAAATAAATTTGTGTGGCAAGCGAAGCATTCAGAATTGCATTTAAAAAATTCAGAACTTTATGTGATGAACTGGAGACCTTTCTGAATAGAGGAGCAAGGTATCAATGAGCTGAAAAAGTTAGAAAAACCTTTTTTGTAATTTATTGCTTTGTGAAGGGGTACTGAAAGAAACAGAGTAGGTCACTTTTGCCTGTTCATTATAAGGTTTATTACACTTCCTTGAGAAGTGTTTGCCCAATGCCAGCAGAAGGACTTCCTTTTCATATGAGAATATATTTATTTCCTTCCAGGTTGACATAGAAATTAATGGAGAGGCTGTAGATTTGCACATGAAACTAGGAGACAATGGGGAGGCCTTTTTTGTGCAGGAGATGGATAATGATCAGGTAAGAGTTAAAACTACTTTTAATTCATTACAAATCTGATGCCTGCTCTTCAGGGTCAGTTTTGAGTTTAGGAATATTCTTGAAGAATATACTTTAATCCATTTCATTGTTTTGAAAGTTTCTGGACAATTTTCTGCTGTGGAAATCTAATGCTATGCTGTTACTTTGGGGTTGGGTTTTTTTTTGTTTTGGTTTGGTTTTTTGTTTGTTTGTTTGTTTTTAAATGGCTGAGATTTGAAAAAGCTGAATATAATCACATGAGTGAAAAATAAATCATGTGCATGCCAGTATGTGAACAGAAATGGCAACTAGAGTTCACATGCTTCAAAGTTGTGTGCAAGAGGTTAATGTCCAGGGACCTGGTTTTTGCAGGAATCTTTAATTTGAACATATGCACCAGACTGCCAGCAAAAGTGCACATGCTCTGTAAACATCTGTGCTCACATTAATTCTGGTGCTTCTCAGAAACATGATCTCACAACTACTATTGATGTGTATTTAAATGAGAAAGTGTGCTGTTGAACTGTGGTTAAATACTAGTCCAGATAGATTATGGTCACAGTAACTTTGAGTACTCCACATGTAATGTAAGAAAATTTGTGCAGGCATTTCTCTTCAGATATCTCCAATAATTTTTGTCACTGTCCAAAGTAGAATGAGTGTTCAGATTCCTGTGTTGAGTATGATATTACCAGTTTCAGGTGGGAGCTTGAGGAATGTGCATCTCTGTATCATTATTTTTAAGATTTTTATGTGGTAACAGTTATTTGGTGACAGAAAACTGCTGGAAATACTTCCATGAATGTCTAGAGATGTATATATATGATTGAATAGTAGGGTGTTTGTGTGACCTAATTATAGAGCATTGACCTATCTAAATACTGTCATCTGTGTTGTGAAGGGGAATTGTATTTTACAAAATGTTCAGGTTCTAAACTAAGATTTTGTTTCTGCTCTATATCTTACATGAGGTGGACAGAGACTTACTCCATAACCTGGCCAATATTGGATGCTCATAGGATGCTGTATTAAGAGTATTGTCCCTGGTTTGTCTAAGGATATGCAGCTATAGAAAAATTTCTATATGCCATAGCAGCATAATAGGCATCCAGATGTCTAATTCTTGTTATTTTTCTGAGGAGTAAATAACTTAGATTTTGGTGATTTGTGCATAGGTCTTAGAACCAGTTGTATGACTGGTGAAAGAGCTAACATGTTTTATGGTTTGATTTTTTTCTTTTTCAGGAGGTAATTCCTTATCATCTCTCCACATCTCCCATTCTGTCTGAGGGGACTGCCTTAATGGAATCCCAGCTGAAGAAGAATTCCATAGACAGGATACGAAACCTGGACACCAATGCATCTTCACAAGTCCCGCCCCAAACCCATGGATCCCAGCCTTCTACTGAAACATCTCCAGTCTGTAGCTCTGTGAAAAAAAGGAGGAAGAAGAGGAGGAAGTCAACTCATAAAATAGACAGTTTAAAACGAGAAGACACACATGGAGACACATCAGAAGATGAAGACATGTTTCCCATAGAGATTAGCTCAGAGGAAGAAAAAGAGTCATTGGACAATTCAAGGTATCATACTGGAATTGAGATATGTAATGAAACCCCCGGTTCATGTTCCAGTCCGTGCCTTCTAGGAGTAATTTCTAAGTCAGAACATATGGCTGATGAAGGTGTTTCTTCAAAAATAAAGCGTTAGGCTAGAAAGCTATTGGGAATGTTAGTAATTAAAGTAATGAAAATGACATTAAAAACATAAGAATCCTCTGTAATGGTGTGAACTAGATGGTTTGAATCAGATAACATTTCTTTAGCTCAGGTTATACTAATTCTTCTCTGCAACAGGGTTTGTTAGCTGAGGTATATGAAAATTCAGTAATCGGGTATGTTTTTTAAATGTCACTTCTTTGCCGCTGTTTAGGATCCCTGTTCCAGATGTGTTTGTTGATGATGTATCTGACATAAAGGCTCCTGCAGTTTCTGTGCTTTCTCAATCTGCACCTTACCCTCATTCAGATGGAGACTGGTCACCTCTTCAAAGGTACTTTTTCTGATAGTACAGTTCCAGATAGCACCCTAATTTTAATTTTTCCATTAGTGTTTTCTATGTGAGTACTATATGAAGTCTTACTAAAGGCTTTGATATCAAACATGGTCAGTGACCATTATTAGATGAATGCTTTTATATTTACAATAAGTGTACCAAAAACATCAGCTTGGCTTTGTCCTTGATGCAGCAAATGCATGCATACAAATGCAGGTCTGCAAATTGTGAAGAATATTTTTATCTGCTAATGTCACTGTTTGCAAATAAATACTGTATAGAGGATGAATGTTTTGTGAAATCTGAGTATTTTCCTGGTACACATACCCTGCAAGGGCTTCAGTGAATGTAGATTTATAAGTGTTCAGTATTTTGAGTGCAATCCTTTAAGAGTTTCCCAGATAGGGGTTAATGATAAAGATAAGATTCTTAATAAAAACAAAATAAAATAAAAACCAGTGTGAGCTTTCCGTGTCGCTTACAATATAGATATATTTACTGTGTGAAAAGAACACATACAGTAGTTTGCTTACTTTTTCCTGTATGTGTGTGTTTGTGTGTGTGTGTATACCTTTCATGTCAAAACAGCAGTTTGGACCTCCCTTTTTGTGTCTGTCAAAAGTACATTTTTTTGCTTAATGCATTGCACTTTAATTCCAGTTAGTTCTGTGTGTGTGCCCCATGCATGTCTGCTCCATGTCCCCCATGCAGGCTGCTGGAGTGCAGCAATATTCACAAGATCTTGTCCTAAGAAGTCTTAATATACTTCCTCTATAGTTGAGGGGCAGAGGAAGGGAGTGTGAGGAGATTATTTCAGGGCAGTGGCTAAATTGGACTGTTTTGAATTGCATTCTGGAAGAGACATTCCCCAGAGCCTGTAAAGCTTAACGTGATTGGCTTCAGCAGGCTGCTGATAGCATTTGTCAATACCCTGCCCTTTCAATAGCTTTTGGAACTGTGTGTTCTGTTTGTTTCTTGATTGCAGTATCCTGGATTTTGAAAACTCTCAATGTAAATGCAGCGTTTGTGTAACTAATGCACAAAGAGTTTGTTAATCAGCACTTGTGAATATAATGACACCCTGTCTGTCTTTCTCCCAATATGCTCTGCTGCCCAGTAGGGCTATAGATTGTACAGGGCAAACCACTCTCCTCACTGTTCCAGCAGATGGAGGCCTATCTAACTCTTGTCCTCAACAATCTTCTCACTTTTTTCTTCCAGACAGGTAGAACAGTTGTCCTTCTTTTCTGGACTACTTTTTAATCCTTTTTAACACTTTAATACACCTTTAACACATTAAGACTTTGTGGACTGCTGTTGAATTTATAACTGTACTTATTGCTCACCCAGATACTTTGAAAATGGCATTGGAAACCACTTTCTCTGCTTGCTTCTTTGTGTGCATTGAGTAGAGGTAATTTACCTTGATGAATCATCCATTGAAAGAGAATGGCTGATATAAAACCATGTCAATGAAATCCTGGGGTAAAAATCAAGTTCATTAAGATGATAAAAAAACCAAAAAGGAAGAATTTCGCTAGTGAATTAATTCCTCTGAAGACTGACATTTTCACATAGCTTTTTACAATAAGTATGTATTTTAATGACATTTTTATCCCATGGTTTTCCTGAGCTGTTTGCTTGTGCATAGATTGCTAAAATAAAAGCAAACCAAAAACCTCAGAGATTAAGTGAGCAATAAAAAATGCAGATCTGGTAAGGGGAAGAGCCCAATACCAAAAGAAAACTTCTCTCCTTTGTTCCATGAGAGAGGAGGAAAGACTTTCTGTGTATTGGATTGAAACAAGGGGGAGAGCCTTGCAGAGTAAAGAGGACACGGTAGATAAGGCATCTTGGTTAAGGTTCAGGAGACTGAGACTGAACCTTTGCAGTGGTGTAGGATTCTTCTTTTCCACAAAGCTAAAAGTGGATACAGACACTTTCTGTGTTACCTTAAATTCAAGAAGTCTCAATTCTGCAGTCAAGCTCTTTCACTCCAGTAAGGTAGTGGAGAGAGGCTGCAGCAACATTAAACATTTTAAAGTAGTAGAATACGACCCCTACAATTCTTGATTACTGCTGGGAAAGCTTTGAGTAATACATCAGGCTAAATTATGCATTGCTTATATCAACAGAGTTGCCATACTAGGTGCCTAAAGCTGTATCAAAACTGATAATCTTGAGGTTTTCCAAGCTTCTAGGTCTGCCCTCTTTAGCCTGACCATGTTGCAGCACCAAGTCAAAGTGAGATCCTGAGATATTCAAAACTGTTCTGCTTAGCATGTTCTCATGGCAAGGAAGGGCATGAGCACAGGTTGGGATGGAGCAGTGATGTACTCTGGGTGGCTCCATGAACTTTGCTCTGGAGTTCACCTGTCTAACAGACTGGCTAGACATTTAAAGTGCTGTAGCAACTTGTTTAAGTGAGGTTCTATGTTTGCAACCGTTGAAATAAGAAATGCTTGGTGGGTCTTTCAGCAATTTCTTTTTTCCCTCTCAGTGAAATAAAGAATGCTATTATGGCCACCTAAGAGGAGTTTCTGAGGCTCTCAGTCATTGTGGTGACATGTGCATGATGTAGGCCTCTCTCCTGATCATCTTTATTGCAGCTATTTTTCATCACACAAGACAGGGCTTTTCCTCAGGTCACATTGCTGCTTTTTCAGGGACCTATTTGCTTCCAGTGGAAAACACTGCAAAGATCATTGTAGTCTGTTACTGCAGAACTGCCAACTACAAGCAAAGTTCCTTATTCTTTGTCATTAGATTAGATGAAGTGTGGTCATAGCTGTTAAGGAATACATAGGACTGTGCCACAAATACTGAGCATCTATGGGATGTGAATCAGAGATGCTGATCTAAATATCTGAAGTTTCCCTTCCTTCTTGTGTACTGCTGACAGGATGGGTGACTCTGGTTTGATCTGCAATATCTCAGCAATCTGTGCAAGGCAAGGCAATTTCAGCTGGGCTGAGTCAGTGCTTAAGGACACAGGAATTGCAAGGCATAGTTGAGCCCAAGACAAACCCAGATCACTGGGCAGTAGTTGCAGCAAGAACCTTCACAGAGCAGAACTCTGCCTGTTTTAACATACACACATATGTGAGTGCCATATTTCTGGTGCTTTCATTGTGTCTCTGAGAATATAAATCATGGTGCTGAGTAACAGCTTGGACTCTTCCCCACTCAGCTGTGTGTACAAGGGAACTGTATTTTCAGGGAAAATTATAGGAAGACCAGGTTCTCCTCCACCCCAAATCTGTTTTCTTACTGCAAAATGCAGAGTTTCTACCCAAGCTGAAGCAATACCTCTGTTCTCTGAGTGTCTGAGTAAGTGAACTTGGGCTGGACAAAGACAGATTGGAGATTTTTCTAAGTAAACAATAGGTATCTTGGAGGTTAATTTGTCTGTAGTGCACAGGATAAGTAAGACTTGAATTGACAAGGCTTCCTTAAATCTAGATATTTTAGGCTTAAAGCAGCAATAGGACCATTATTGCCTACTGAGATTATCTGAATTGCTCAGGCTGCTGATTTCCAAGGTTTCAATGGCCTCTAAGTATGGAATATACTGCAAATCCTACAGACTTTCCAGTGGGAGATTTAGAAGTTGCTGAAAAACCCACTAGGTGTTTCTTGAATCCTTAGAGCTTGAATGTACTTTAAAAATTGCATTGTATTGAGTCCTTCATCAGTCAAACTATAGGTTATACCCTAAGGACTGATAAAAAATTGAAATTCTTAGGCCCTAAAAAGATGGCTTATAAATTTTATAATTTAATTAGGTAACATCAATATCTGTGGCTAAAAAGTCTTAGTGTCTGTCTGTGTTCAAAGTGTATTTTACTGCATAGATGAAAACACTGAAAAATGTAGATAATTAGGTTGCTGTTGTTTCAGATGTGAATGTGAAGTGATTATTTTGCTGTGATCAGTGAATTCCCTACCAGCTGGCTCTACAGAACATTGGAAAAAGGAGACTTTAGAACACCTTCCAGTATCTAAAAGGAGAGGAACTTTTCACAGGGGCATGTAGTGATAGGACAAGGAGCAATGGCTTTGAACTGAAAGCTTGGACTTTTGGCAAGAAATTCTTCACTGTGGAGGTGTTGAGGCACTAGAACAGGTTGCCCTGAAAATTTTTGGATACCTCATCCCTGGAAGTGTTCAAGGCTAGGCTGGATGGGGCTTTGAGCAATGTGGTCTCATGACAGGATGGTTGGACAAGATGATCTTTCCCTACCCAAACCATTCAATGATTCTACCTTTATGTAAATTCTTCATGTTTGATTTATTCTTTATCTTTTTCTGAATAAACTGAATATCCAAACCAGTTTGGTTCTTTCATGGAACTGTAGAATCACAGAAATTGATTTAAGTTGGAAGGGACCTTAAAGATTACCTCGTTTCAACCCTCCTGCTATGGGCAGAGAATCTTCCACTGGGCTGGGTTGTTCAGAGCCCTCTTCAGTCTGGTCTTCAGGGATGGGAAGTTCACAGCTTCTCTGGGCAACCTGTGCCAGTTCCTCACCACCCTCTCAGCTTTTTGTCCACAAACACCCTCAAGTAATTAATCCCAGAGCTGCTGTCAGTCCACTCTCTGCCCAGCCTCTATTGGCATTGCCTCGACTCAGGCATAGCCCCATGCACTTGGCCTTGTTGAACTTTATTGCATTAGGCACTTCGTGAGACAGAAGCCTTTTGGTTTTGAGAATAAAAGTAACTCTGTTTGGATCTTTGATTTAAGAATGTTGTGGATTCTTTTGTTGCTTTTAGTTTTTAAATCAGGATTGGATGAGTATACCAAGATATATTATGGCTCAGATAAAAAATGCAAGTTTTGTTCAGGAGGTTCTGAGGGAAATTCTATGACCTGTGTTATGCAGAAAGGCTGAGCAGATAATCTGATTTTTTCCTTCTGTCCTTGAAATCAGTGATTCATTATTTATTAATGACTGACTTGACCTCACATTCTTGACTTCACTACATTAAAAATATGCTATAAGCTGATAATTGGCTGATTAATTTATAAATATTTATCATCAACTAATTATCAAAACAAACAGTTAAATATGTTTCAAGTGAAAGGGCTCAAATTCTTTGTGTGGCTCACCTGCTGTTTTCCTTATAAACATCCATCCAATGGTCAAACTGAACAAGTTAGAAAGGAGTCAACTGGATTTCTTAGATTAAAGTATTACTTAGTCAGGATAAGATGTCTTATTGATGTAATTCCTGCATTTTGCATATATTATAACAATACTAACATCAATTCATCTGCTGGTGCTGGTACTATCCCCATTCTTTTTTCCACACAGAAACCCAAAAATCCTCCTGAAATGTTCAGGTCCAGTGTTCCTGTTCTATCTCTTTCAGCATCTCAAATATTACTTCTCTGACAGCACTTACTGAAAAAGGGATGAGACCTT
The DNA here is from genome assembly GCA_013398615.1 of Brachypodius melanocephalos. Classification (NCBI taxonomy): domain Eukaryota; kingdom Metazoa; phylum Chordata; class Aves; order Passeriformes; family Pycnonotidae; genus Brachypodius; species Brachypodius melanocephalos. The sequence goes on from VZSR01003806.1 coordinate 9,212,978, forward strand.
TGAATGCCAGTGTAAGAGGATCTTGTACTTTTGAAACTATTTTTCTATGCTTTCATACTTTCAGTTGGCTTTTGATTATTTCAGTCTTCAGTTCCTTGTATTGGTGGACATCAGTTTGGGAAGTGCTAAGTACATTGTGGTTACTTTTGCTTTTGTAACACTTTTTGTTTTTCTTTAGCCCATCAGATTCACGTCCTCCTACTCCTCAAAGTGACTCAGAATTAGTCAGTAAACCTACAGACAGAAGTGGACTGAAGGATAATCCCCACATGCACTGGGCATGGGGAGAGCTACCTCAGGCTGCAAAGGTATCCAACATAATTCCTGCTAGCATCTCTTGTGCTTTAATAGGGCACATGTGCTTAGGCTACTGCAGACTAATGAAGAGGAAATGCATCCTGGTTTCACGTAAAATTACAGCGTTTTATATAAGAGAATTGGATCTTACTCTGTAGGAGGTATAGGAAAGTACCTTATGGCATGGATATTCTCAGTACTGATAATATACAGCAGAAAATGAAGACATATCTGAGACCCAGTCTTGTAAAAGTTAGAAGCTTAAAAAATAGAAAAAATCAAACCCAAGGTCCTTTGGTAAATCACTAAAATTCATAAATTATCTTAAATGGAAGTTAGGTGCTTGGTATTAGAAATGAAAATGGGCTGCTTCAGGACGAAAGCATCCAGGGACACCTGCAGTTCTGTATCTGTGGATGTGCAGACGTGCTGTTCTCTTGGCTCATAGGACTGGCTTGGTGCCTGTCTCCTCCTGGAGCCATTTGTCCCAGTTAGGTGTGGGATCTGCAGCCGGCAGTGTTGTTTCCAGTGCTGCACAGAAGCTGTGGGCAGCTGCCCACTCTGCAGGCTGGTCAGGTGCTGGCTGTCTCCTTGTGATAGCTCCTGTGGAGTCACAGCATTCACAAGGGAAAGGGGAGCCTTAGGGTTTACACGTGCACCAGGCTATGAGAAGTAGAGGTCAGGTTTCAGTGGAATGCTGCAGCTAGGGAGGCTGGGATAGTGCAGAGATTGGCACCTCCTGTGAAGGCTGCCTTTTTTGCAGAAAGAACTGCAGGAGAGATGGGCTCACACATAGTATAAAGAGGAAAAATTGCTGCTTTGCAGGCCAGGGAAGAGGGCATCTTGTTCAGAAAGACTTTATGTTCTGGTGATGGCACCAGAATTGTAGTAGCACTATTATAATTTATTGTAATTAATTCCCTGATGGTAATTCATGAGAAAAGGTGTGGTGGGATTCCAGAATTCCTAATTTCTTTAGAGGAGCTCTGGCCTCTTCTTTAATATGGCAATGGTGAGCTGTCTCATCACCTCTGCACTATTCTCCTCCCTGTGTGTATTACAGGGAATTTAGGAGCTATTTTCTGCTCAAAGAGAACTGATTTAAGTGCATAGGTCCATGCAGGAGTTCCAAATTGGCATTTGCAGTCTAGAATGGAGGGTTTCCTGCTAGGAAATTTAGGCATATCTTTTTTATCCCAGTCACACACCCTGGTGTGTATTGCAAGTCTTTCCCCCAGGGGCTTTTCTCTCTGCAGGCCCTGTCTATATCCCTAGCCAAGCTAATCTGATCTTGCCATACCTGAACTGGGAGTCATACTTTGGCTGCTGTTAAACTTCATGTAAGAGTTGTTTGTTTGCTCTGACATGAAGGTTATAGCAGCTGTACAACTTCTGCTGTAGTTCAGCTCCTCTCTGTCCCTCTGTAAGAACACTTCCTGTCCCAAACTCAAAGAAGATCTGGAATTTTCCCTGTAAAGTGATTTAGATTCTAAATCTGGGGATTAGACAGTGTCCTGGTGCCTGAGACCATCTTGGTTGTACAAGACTCCAGTTTTCTCTTCCACCTTCTCTTGTTCATCAGGTTTACTTTCTGAGGGAAAACTAGGATTTTCATGGGAAGAGAGGAAGACAGCAGGGGAGGTGGGATGTGCAGGTGAATGGAAAATGAGGACTGTAGAGCACATTGCAGAACAAAGTTTTCCTGGCCCCAAGATGCAAATGAATTTTGCACAAACACACAGTAGAGAGGTCTTTTGCATACTGTAGTCCCTATCTCAGTGGTGGCTCTCTGCTGTTGTTGGTCATCTTGACAATCTGATCTCATTGGAACAGAACAGATTAAACTCTGGCTGTTGTATTTTTTAAGAGCTTTTCTTTGTAGTAATCTGTTTCATTTTCCTCACAGGCCAGTTTTCTGCTCAAAGCAAAGGAGCTCAGCATGGCAGATGTAAATCCTTCTGAAAGCACTCACTTTCGGGTCATCCAAAGTTCTCCTGTAGAGGAGTTTAACACAGTTCCCCCTCTGGCTGCCCTTGGACAAGGAGATGCAGCAACTACTGGTGAAAGTGAGCCCTTACCAGCTGAGACAAATAAGCCAGAGACAGAGCTGCCAGGAGCAGCTGAACCCCCATTGCCTCCAAATGAAGAAATAAAGCAAGCTGCAGCTTGCTCAGCCCAACCAACTGGCAAGACAGATTCTCCTTCCAGAAAGAAAGGTAAAGCTGTTGATCCTCCATTTTTATATGCATGATTTTATCTTCAAATTTCATGGTGATAAAGCATCTTATTGCCATATAAATTAATCTATGCCTTGAAGGCACTTTTGGATCAGGAAAGGCATAAGCTTTGGAATGAGCTTTCAAAACCTGAGTTGTGCATCAAGCTGTTTATATGAGATATGTATTCTTCTTGGTCTGAAGTTTTTGGCAGCTCTGTGCATATGAGCAAGACTAAAAATTTGCTCCATTTGGCAGATTCAGGGATTTCACTTCTATGTATAAGCAAACTGTAGATCTGCTGGTTCACCTGAGTGATGTGTTTCTGGTAATTGTGGGAACTCTCTGCTCTAGTGCAAAGTTGTAGTATGTCTTTTGCACAATGAACAGATTTGCCATAAAATAAGTTGCTTTTGTTTTACATGCTTTTCAGTTCTGTGTGATACATGTCCTATCCTGAATATGTGAAATATAACTTTGTCTGCTTTTCTATCCTAATTTCTGGGCTCTATTTCCGTGGTGTTTTATAACAATGAACAAGTGTTACAGTCTTCATATGAAATTTATTTGCTTACGAATGCTCTGTTTTAGAGCACTGATTATTCCACAATTATGTAAGCTCTATGTGAGCCTGGTTTGTGCAGGTGCTTTTTAGTCAGTAAACATACAAGTTTCTTGGCCTCTTCCCCATGCATTCCACTGTCTTTGAGAACAAAAAATTATGTGTTTCTCTGCTTACTATTCAGTCCTTGTATAGATTTTCTGATTGCTTTTCTGATGCCTGGTGTTGGAAATTGGGACAGTGAGAAGTTGTGGGTTTGAGAATGAATTCCAGATTAGGTTTTGGCCTTACAGTGGTTACTTATCTAGGTGTACTGGCAGCGACAGGACAGTGGTGGCTCTGTGTTGGTCCTAGTGACAGGCCTAGAAGCGATGTATTGTCCTCTACAGTGGTGCATGTGCACACACAACACATCAGCAGTATATGCTTTAAAGTGAGTTAAAAGTCTCCATAATGAGCCAGTTATAGTGTGTTGGTGACTATATTGTAGTCTGTTCTTTCCCTTTTTCAAGAAGGAATGGAAGATTAGTTCTCAAAGATTAAATGTTCTGACTGCCATACTGTGATAATAGGCCTATGCAAATACTTAGGTTTTCCTTTTGCTGTTTTCCTCTGGTGACCACTGACTTCTGATTCGCAGTGGTTTTGTCTGGGATAGGGAATCTTTGCATGTCTCAAAACTAGTCCTCTGCTGTCCCATTTTGTTAATTTATAATTTAAACAATTTTTATAAACTACTTGTTTTGAAATTTTTGGCAGTATCATTTTGTACAAATACAGTTCACAAACTGTTATAACTTCCTGGTTTCTCAATCTTAGAATGAGTAGCTAAACAGTAATAACAGCTCTGGATTGTTACTCAGAAAATATTAATTAATAGGCTTATTTGTTCTGTCCCTTACAGACAAACGGAGCCGGCATCTTGGTGCTGATGGTGTCTATCTGGATGACCTCACTGACATGGATCCAGAAGTTGCTGCACTTTATTTCCCCAAAAAGTATAAGTCCTTTTCTTATATTTTTACTTTTTAAAGAGCTCTTTTCACCTTCCATATTTAGATCAAATTCTTCATTGCCAACCAGATAAGAAGTCTTTTTCAGGATTCAAGCTGAGATGAAGGCAGAAGGAAAGTAAAATTTTGTAGAGAGGAATATTAGAACTTTTGGAAGGTGCTGCATTTGGGCCTGAGAAAAGTGCTTGCAGCTGGTTTTCTGTTTTGGTCAATTAACCATCATATATTGATTGTGGATGGTTATGTAATGTACACTGATGTTTGTGAGTGTTACTCACATGTCCTGGGAGAGCAGTTGGCCTTGGGTTATATTTATCCCCATGTTCTTATTATCATAAAGAACATATCTTACTGTGAACAGTATTAGTAGAAAATTATTGCTCTAATGTTGCTTTACTGAGGTTGATTAATCTATAAATATGAATGTGAGAAAATAATTTTTGGAGGGTGCATGACAGAGTTACATATGAAAACACTGCACCCTGAACATACAATTTCCAGCTTGTTGTGATCTTTATTGGAGCCTCTTGCAACATTTACAGTTTTCTTTCAACATATACTCTAGTCATTTGATGAAAGTTATTGAGCAACAACTAAAGTAGCTTGTGTACTTTATTTTTCTTTTTTTGCTTGCTTAAACTCAGCTGCTGTAATATTAGCATTTCAATAAAACTGAGAAGGACTAGTTATATGGGGAAAATGTTGGATTGAAAATTTCTTTCTCAAATGCATTCATATAAATCTGGAGTGGAAAGCAGAGTTTGATGAGCTTGCTCTTTGTAATAATGATCTCATCAGATTTTAAGTGGGTATAATGATTTATTGTTTCTGAAAATGTTAATCCTAGTAGTTTACATGTAGAATGTTTTATTTATTTATACATGACACATAAATATACAAACACACACATTATTTGTTTGGGTTTAGCTATCAGTTTATATAGTTAATATAAATTAAATAAGAACCTTATATGCTTATTCTTGTTCCTGTGTAGGAATAGTTCTACTAGTATAAACTCTGCTTATCATACCATTATTTATTCTACTAAGATAATGCAGTTTATTGTCTTATTTTCCTAGCTCTTATAAATAAGTGAAGCTATAATTATACATGCCTAGTTTAGGCAAATAAGTAGAAGCAATCTAATATTGGAGGGCACACAAGGCCTATATTACTTTGTTTTGTTTTGCTATAAAATTTAAACAAAGGTTTTTCTTATTTTTGCCTTGATTTTTCCTAAGCGTCTATCAGATGTAAACAGTCCTAAAGGGAGGGAATTTGGGAATGAGCACATGAAGATTGAGTCGCTGATTTTTCTTTTCCAGTGGGGATAATGCCCAAAGCAAGAACACGGCCGATGTGGGGCCACGGCCAGCCAGCCACTCCCCGCAGTCTGGAGGGAGCTCAGGTGTTGACAGTGGGGCTGAAAGCACCTCGGATGGAATTCGGGATTTGCCCTCCATTGCCATTTCTCTCTGCGGAGGCCTTACCGAGAACAAAGAGATAACCAAAGGTACGGGATGATTGAACTGCAGACGTGTGCTGGCAGCTGGGGTTGAGCTTCCCAGCCTGAGGCTGCAGAGCCCTCCTGTGGCTGTGCTCAGCACTGGCTTGAGAACATAAGCACCAGCCATGTAATGATAAACCTCCTAGAACTTAAGATTTTTAACACGTTTGAACAATCCACTATATATGAAATTTTCTAAAAAAATTTTATTGGTATTTTTACTTCCTGATAGTGCTATGTTTTGTATCACAATAGTGTTAATGATACTTTTGCCACTTAATACAGTATATAGCTAGGAAATTCACAGCTGTTGAATTCAGGAGTGAAAAAAGTGGTCCATAAGTAAATGTCCATGGGGAGAAGGAGTTGAAAAGTTTAACCTGATTCCTGCCCTACCTCCAGTTTCTTGTGTAACTTTTAGATAAATCACAGTACTTTGTGTCTTAAACTTCTAGTGGCATAATGTGAAAATAAATGTGTTAAGAGTTGCACTTTCTGCAGTAATGTGGCATCATAAAATCATATGAGCCTGATGCTACACTGGCTGTTGCTCACAAGCTATTTATTGAAATGTTTCAAATATACTGTGATTTATTTGAGTCATACTGCCATCTGAATCATTTGTAAATGACATAATTTTTCTAAAAGGAGATTTTCCTCCCTCACAGTTCTATCATTGAGATTTCACTTTAGGTTGTATTTTGAAAGAAAAGACACCCAGAAACAAAGAAACCCTCACCTGCTGAGACTGAGAGTCTCTGAACAGCTTGCTTCCATATTGCAGTTAAATCTCAGCACCCTTGTAATGAAGGTGAAACCTATGTGTCTGAGAGGTGCTGAGAGGTTTAGTTTGGCCCTTCCCAGCATCTATAAATGCATGCTTTACAAATGTAACTTCTTTCCCCCACAGAAGAATTCTTAGAACATGCAGTAACATATCAGCAGTTTGTGGACAATCCTGCTATCATTGATGACCCTAACCTTGTGGTTAAGATTGGAAATAAGTAAGTATATTTCAGAAAAAAAATACTGTTGTAACAAAGACACTTCTTTGTCACTTCAGTGCATTACATCAGTATAACTATAGCTGAAAACCAGGTTTTGAATATTTGTAGCTTGGATTCATCCAGAAAGAGTCAACTCCGTAGTGAATTCAGGTCCTTCTAGTTACCTTTCCTCCTTTGAATTGAAGGTGAAGAACAGTTTCAAATGACCTATTACAGCTAACTGACACAGTTTGAATTTCAAGAAGCTGTTATTAGATGCTAATAGTATTCACATTCAATTGACAGAGTTAAAATGTAATATAATGTGAACTTGCTAAGGCTTGCCCTGAGCCAGTTTGAATGATTAATATTTACAGGGATATGTCACTCAATACCAAGCAGTTTTTGTGTATATACTGAATATTTTGCTAATATGCCTCTGTGGAGGCATTGCTTTTCAAGATTGGTCAAACTTCACCTACTGGGTATGAGGCTTCCATTTCTGCAAGGCTAAGGCACTATTTTGTATGTTTATATTGCTGGCAGCAGGGCAGTGCTGTGGTCTAAGCCAGATGCAAGCTTTAAACTGAGAGTTCTTGCACGTTGCAAACAGTGTTAGAGGAGAGACCATGCCTTTGTGCTGTGCTTAGGGAGTTTTGGCTACCCTGAGTCATAGACATGGCTTATGCAAGGCAGGTGTACCAGGTGATAGTTTGTGTATGGTGCAGCCTCATACCTAATGCTCTCTGTGGTCTGAGTCACTTACTGCTTCCCTGACACTGTTCTCTGAATCTGATGGCAGTATTTATCTGCCTGCTGAATGTATTGGGAAGAGAGGAGACTTTAGTGAGAATCTTAATGTTGTATTCTCTTAATGTGGTGTGAGCTTCATTTTCCCTAGACAATGGATATTGTAATTGTCCTGCTGTCTGCAATAAGAGTTGAGCCATGTTCAAGGTATAATAGCAGGAGCTTGACATCCTACAGACAACAGCTCCTAAGTTTTATGTAGTTCCTGGATGGAAAAACAGTGAAAAAGCTTGTAAAAATGTGGCTTATGCTGCGATAGAGGAATATAATAAGGGCTGTAGCTGGATGGATGCAGCCAGAGAGTTGCGGTCAACAGCTCTGTCCAGATGGAAGCTGGTGATGAGCAGTGTCCCTGAGGGTCTTGAAACTGGTGCTTTTCAATATTTTTTGTCAATGACACAGCGGGACTGAGTGGACCCTCAGCACGTTTGCAGCACATGACACAAAGCTTAGTGGTGCAGTGGAATCAACAGAAAGAGGTGATACTATCCAGAGGGACCTGGAAAACTTAAGAAAAGGGCCCACAAGAAGCTCATGAAATTAAACAAGTTAAATGCAAAGTTCTGCAGCTCGTTTGGGGCAGTCCCAGATATGAGTACAGGCTGGGAGATTAATTCATTGGGAGCAGCCCTGGAGAGAAGGACTTGGGGGTTCTGGTGAATGAAAATCTGGACATGAGCCAAAAGTGTGTGTTTGCAGCCCAGAAGGGCAAACATGTCCTGGGCTGCATCCAAAGCAGAATGGGAAGGTTGAGGGAGGGGATTCTACCCCTCTACTCTGCTCTGGTGAAACCCCACCTGCAGGGCTGCATCCAGCCCTGGAGTCCCCAGCAGAGGAAGGACATGGACCTGTTGGAATGAGTCCAGAGGAGGGACATAAGGATGATTGGGGGGCTGGAGCACCTCTCATGTGAAGACAGGCTGGGACAGTAGGTGTTTGCCTTGGAAAAGAGAAGGTTCTGGGGGAGACTTCATTGCAGCTTTTTAGTACTTAAAGGAGGTTTAGAAAAAAGAGAGAGAACAACTTTTAATACGGTGATAGTGATAGGGGAACAGTTTTAGATGAAAAAAGGAGAGGTCTAGATTAGATGTTAGGAAGAATTCTTTATTACTATAAGGATGGTGAGTTACTGAAACAGATTGTCCAGAGAAGTGGTGGTCAGGAAGTGCTTAAGTGTTGGATGGAGCCCTGAGCAACCTGATCTAGCAGAAGATAGATAGCAGGTGAATTGGAATTAGATGATCTTTAAGGTCTCTTCCAACCTAACCATTCTGTGATTATATGATGACTTGAGTAATGTGTGACAATACCCTTTCTACTCAAGGCCTAGCTTCTCTTGCATACCCTGAAAAATATGTGTGATAAATATCTGTGATTATTCTGTGGAATGAGGTGGGTCTGTTATTACTAGTGCAGGCCAGAGTTTGACCTGTGCTTCATGGCTTTGACCTGCCAGGTGGTGAATACCAGGTGGATGGTGAATTAGGACTTTGGGATTACAAAATGCTGTAATTGTCTCCCTTGCATGCCCAGGTACTACAATTGGACAACAGCTGGTCCCCTTCTGCTGGCAATGCAGGCATTCCAGAAACCTTTGCCAAAGGTGAGATTGAACATGAAGGCTGGTAAGATAAGGAGTTTTGAAATGATGCCACTGGTTAAGGGAGGGAAATGGGTTGTTGTACAAGAGAATCTGCACACTGGTGAAATCTACCCACACATAACCTTTGGCTATCTTATGTTATGGCCTAAATAAGGACTAAGTTTGCTCTGTGAATACTGTTTGTTTGCTAGGCTAAAGTTATTACAACTATTTTGAAGTAGGAAAACTTTTTTTTTACTTCATTAATATGGATTGTAGACGTAAGTTTTATTTACCCATTAGTGTTTGCTGTAGCTGAGTACTTGATGTTTGCTTTATATATACATATATCAACAAATCATGTACAAATATACCTATATGTACATATATCAACAAATCATGTACAAATATATGTACATATATCAACATATATGTATATATCAACAAACTTGATGTTTGTTTTATGTGTATGCAGCATATATTATTAAATAAATATAAATAACCTCAGTGAATAAGCTTTATGTACTAGATGAGGAAGGCCTGCAGCTTGCTAGCTTTTTGTTTCTCAGTTGGTTGTTCATAACCCAGGTGGGTAGTGCCAGATAGCTCTATGGCTGTGTGGCAACTGTGTTTTACCTTATATAAATGTACTGAAGAAGTTAGTTCAGTATCACATGACCTGGTGCCATGTCGGTGCTTGTGACAGAAATGCTGTAAATGTATATAAAGAAGCAGTATCACCAGTATCACTATTTTGTGTCCTGCTTAGATATGGATTTAATAAATTTTTGAACCTAAAACTTTCCTCCTTTTGAACCTAAACTTTCCTCCTGCCATTTGCGGCACTTCACATATCTCTGGGATTGTTCTGTGTGAATTCAAATGCTATCTCTGTTGCCATCACTGTAGACTAAAAATTTCTTGAAAGCCCAGAATACTCTCTGCTGGTGTTTCTTTTACAGTGCCACATTACCTCTATATGCAGTCATGTGGAACTGCATGGTACTATCCCAGTATAAAATAAATTGAGCCTAAAATAAAAATCCCATGGCTTGAATTTCAAAGATGTCACAAAGCCAGATGTTTTGTGCATAACTGAAAATGTTCTATAATCATCAAAGGTGGGATTCATCCCATAGAACTCAAATGCCCACAGAAGGTACATAGTAATTCTACTCTGTATTTGTTGGGTGCTGACACAGTGTGATTCAGACCTTGATAGGTGCCTATTGGGTCTTCAGTGGCAATAAAAATAATGTAAGTTAACTGCATTTTAAATTAAACACTGCAAAGCCTGAGCCAGAGATCTTGGGTTTTGCCTAGGATGGGTAAATTAAGTGTTATAAAATATTTTTCCATAATGTTACAGGAGATGGCAATTCCTTCAACTTTATACTTCAGCTTTATACATATGTCATTATTCATATAGGTTATCAGTTGAGAAAAATCTTCTGTGAGGGTGTAATTCAACGTGCCTGGTTTTTTTCGTGGTTAATTTATATTCTGAACGTTGATAACTTTCTAGAGAGTACAGTTTTAATTTAATGGAGAAGCCAGTATTTATAGCTGGAACAATCTGTATGATTGGAAAGGTTTACTTGGTTTGCTGTACCTTTGAAACTAAAATGACTCATTTATGTTACCAGTCATCCTACTGGTTTTCTTCCTGACTTGTTACTTAGAGTTTTGATTTGCTATAGTAATGAACCTAAGGAATTGAAATACTAAGACACTTCATTAATAAACAGAGTTTATGAAGGTTTGAAAACAGAAGTTTTTTTGGAAAAAAAGTTCACTGATGTTCTGTAAAACACATTTAAATGCACATCTAATTGTAAGCATGCAAATTCCCGTGCTAAAAGTCTGTAGGACATCTGCTTGAAATTGTTGACATGTTTGAGAATCTCCTTAGACTGTAGCCATTGTTCTCAATGGTGGCACCCTATTCTCGATAGCTCCATTTTCCCCCTGTATTTCTTACTTTGTTTGAAAAACTCAGGTTTATTCCTCTGTCATTTCTTTGTCTTCACATGTACTTTAGATAATATAGTGAAGAAGACCTATGGAAAACCTGAGAAAAGGGATCCGTTGTGCCACACATTATCTGAACACAGTCCCCTCTTAATTGCTAAGTGTTCTTAGAAATTTTTAAAGAATTTTTAAAAAATGTTAAATTTTTTAAATTTTAAAAAAATCATTAATCAACATGACAGCTTTCTTTTGGTGACCTTACTTGCTGTGGAAGCTGTCAGCTCAGAAGTACGGTGGCCAAGCTGTTCTAGGATGTACCAAACCCTCATTTTTACCATTCTATTTTCCCATTCCATCAGTTGCTTCTCTCCGAATGAAAGAATTCAGCTCCCCTTGTTACAATGTATAAGGCTCCAGTCATTATGGACAGTGAAAGAAATTTTTCTACTGGTATCTAGTGTGCAGAACAAATGAAAAGTAGAAAATGTTTATGAAAGAAACAATTCTAACATTTTCAGTCAAATTCAAAACATGATAATTCATAAACTCATAAAAGGTAGTAACTTCTTTGCTTTTTTCTAAGCTGGTGATTAACTACAAACTTTATAAATAACTCTCCTGCATGTCAGTTTGTTACTGTTTTGCATGATGCCTCCTTCAGGAAGCGATATTTTTCTTTTTTTTAATGTATAGTTTGTACTAAATAACTTAGAAACAGCAGGTTCTCCATTCTAGACATTATACTAATATCTCTTTATGCCTTTTTTCTTCTTTGATTTGATTTCTTTTTCATTTTCCTTTTAAAAATACCATAAGTATTCATGCTTAAGTTACTTCAGAGCAGCTCTGGATACCATTAGATTTTGCTTTAGTAGAATTTATGGTCCACAGACAGTATGTTTACTTTTATTCTATTTATTATCAGTTAAAATTGTGTGTTTGGCACTTTTTCATTTACGTATGTCAGGCTGTCCTTTACTTTGGGCCTTTTTTATGTTACCATCCATTTATCACAGGCAACTGTGGAATCTATAATGAGGGACAAGATGCCCAAGAAGGGTGGAAGATGGTGGTTTTCATGGCGAGGGAGGAACAGCACTATTAAAGAGGTAAGTTTGAGAAGCTGCAGAGTTTCCTTCTCGTTGCAGTGGGGAGGCTGAGTATCTGCATATTCATCCCTCAGAACTTCAGGGAGTAACTTGGTGCTCAGTTTGACTGAGGGATATACATGTTAAACACAGTCTGAAGTCTAGTTTGTTTTGACTTCAGAAATCTTTGCATCAGACCCTACCCGAAACATTTGCCTGAAGAATTTTGGCTGTACATTTATTTTCATCACACAGATCTGAGGCAATAGTATCTAATGTATTAAATCTCTGTTTGGAAAGCTAGAATCAAACTGTGCCACTAATTTAAAGTTTTCACACAGATTACCTACCTTTCTGTATCTTTCTTTTGAGGGTTGAAGAGCAGACATATTTATGAGTAGTGTGAACTGTAAAACTCAGCAAAACCTGAGATGGCAAACTGACTGTATATGCTGGTTTGAAAGTCTTTTTGAGTTTCTTTTCAGAGCATTAGAAGTTTGTTATCACAAGCCTAAAGTCATGGATGAACATTAGAAAACTGAAAAAAACCCCAAAGCTTTATATGAAATATTGTTGGCTAGTAAAACCTCTTCATATTAATTTATACTACTGAAGCATTAGTATACTTGAGGGGAGAAAACAACTTCTAATACAATTTTATGGTTGCGCCTCAAGAACTTCTTTAACCTTGCATGAAATAACCATTGTACTGATCTGTGGGTATGGGTTTCAGAGCATGAGATTTTAGTTTTATAGTTGTTTGAAGTTCTTAGGATTTTTCTGGAAGTATTTGGTTATCTCTTGAGCTGTGGAAACTTTAAATGGAACTACGTAAAGCAGAACTATTCAGTGTTTAAAAATCTTGTAGAATGACTTTGATAGTGTTCAGCATCTACTCAAGATAAAAGCAGTTGAGAAAGTTTTGCTAGATTAAAGATCCTAATGGTTCTATGAAAGGTAATTTGTGGGGGTTTTTTTCCTTCTCCCAAGTCATATTTTGCTTTCTCAGGTGAAATCTAGCTATTTGAGGTGTATGAACTGAGTGACTATGGAGTTGATCCCAGAATTTCAACAGTACTAAATGTTAAACCTGGTATTTCTCTACTTCTTCCCTGCAAAACTAAATTTTAATTATTCTTCGTAGTTTTATAGTTTCAGTTTTTAGTTCTTTGTACTGCCTTTATTCTTTAAGGGTTTTATTTTGCCTACAAGCAAAGGAGACAAACATGCTGTTGATTTTTACCAAGTCTGTACAAGGCAGAATTTGATTTTCAAATATTTTTCTAAAAACATCTACTTTCTGCTCAACAGGAGATGCACAACTACTCAAACTTGTATTTTTACAGGAAACAAAGCCAGAGCAAAGTATGAGTGAAAGTGGACTTACAGAAGATTCTTCGCAAATGAGCCGGGCAAACAGGTACCCCCAAAATCATCTGCACCTGAAACAAGAGTTACCATTTAAAAATGAAAGCAAGTTACCTCAACTATTTGAACAAAGAAATACTGTGTCAGTGAAATAATTTTCTTACTGATTGCACTACATAAGTGCAAATATGCAAGGCCCCTACCCATGGCAGAGCTGCAGACCTCGTGAGTGCATTCTGGCATTTCTGTGGTTTGGCTGGCAGCTCTGGGACACACATTCCAGCCCCTTGGAAACAAACTGTAATTGGAGCAATTCTCCAAAGCTACGTGTATTTCTCTAGAGTTTTTAAGGGAACATCATAGATGAACCCAAGCTGTTTTCAGATCCCAGTTGCTTAATTTTTTTTATTTATTTAGATTTATGACCTGACAAATTGATTGGTTCCTGCGTATTTTGGAAAGTTAAGGGACTTTCCAGAGTGTTTTTCATAGTCAATAGTCATGATTTTCTGTTATTTCTTTCCAGGATTGCAGAAGTCTCTTCCTTCTTGTGCTCCTAGCAAATCACACTCTATGGCCAGAATCTCACATTGGAGAGTTCCATAATATGAGTTTTAGCTTGCTTTGGAGGGATGAGTTAGCCAGGGACAGCTCACCTACCTTGTCCCTTTTCTGTGCATATAGATCTTAATGTAAAGACATCTTGTTTGTGCTGGCTGCAGTTACAGCTGAAAAGGGCCAGATTCAAATATGCTTATGCTCATTAAGTGATGTTCAGGGGTCACCCTTCAGAAACAAAAAACTCTCATTCTTTTTGGTGGTCAACAGTTGCAGTCCAGGCAAATGTGCTGGAAGGAAGATTCCTCATTCTGTAGGAGAATCGCTGTTGTCTCTGTTGCCTTTCCGAGATTGAGAACCAGAGTAAATTTGAAAGGCTGATTTTCTTTTTAAGGATGACAAGTGACATACAGGTCTGCTTCTTACATGGTTGTTTAAAGATAAGCTTTAAAGTGGGATTAAGAGTTCAAGCAGACTAGATTCTGAAATTGGTACTCTTTTTTAAAATTTTAAGTGGCCTTAGAAATCTCTCATTAAAAAATTATTGTTTGCAAGCAAAATGTGACAGGTGGGATGTTGAATAATGCTTTTAAGATCACATGTCACAAAGGATAAGATGGGCTTTTAAATATTGCTAGTCATGACATGCAGTACCTTGATATTGGGTCAAGACTTCCTAACATCCAGCATCCAGGTGTGATAGAAATAAAAGGCCAAATACTTCTTGTTTTAAAGATGAGATTTGTAAGAACTGAAAGAGTTTTAATTTACACCTACAGTGATAGATTTTTTCTCAGTAGGAAAACTTTCTCTCTGAGGAAGAATACCCTTAACAAGTTTCTAAAAAAAGGCTGCAGCAGAACAAAAGTAATTGTTCCAATGTGTATTTAAATGGAATACTGTGAAGGGGCTCAGGTTTTATGACTCTTCATCATGGTATTCTGAACAGGGTAATCCTGCAAATCCTGGAAAGGAATAATCCAGTTATCTGAAGTTGCTCATTGAAAGAAAAGGAGGAGTTATTTTGTACAATAAAACTCCATTCCATAAGCTCCGTTTTTTAAAAATTAACTTTTAAGTTCTTCTGGGAAGGAGAGAAGAGGGAAAGAGAAAACTGCATAACAAGTGCCTCTTTCTTCTTTTGAGGACAGCAGGTTTTTTTGTAGTTATAGTATCTAATGGGTATTATTTTTTATCATATAAGATTTCTGAGTTAATACAGTACATTAATATATATTCATTAAAGTAATGAAAACTGTTGTTATAGCCATTCACCTGCCTGTAACAATCCAATTTTGAATAATGGGAAACTTGTGAATGAAAGTTTGGTATTTCATTGATGCATTAAAACTCATGATATGAATGACCTCCTTTGAGACAGTACTTGGTATCAGAGAATCCATGACTTATTTGGTGACTCACTGTTAATGCATTTTTAATGGATACTAAGATGCATTTACTGACATAACATCATTTTCTTTGTGTGCAATGTTCCAGAATAAAAGATGAATCTTCTTCAAGTGATGAAGACCCTAGAGCTGCCAAACAAAACCTCGGGTCATTACAAACCAACTCCAGTCATCTCTCATTATTGTCTGGAATCAGTTACAAAAAATCACTTCGACTCACTTCTGACCAGCTTGTGAGTTAATTTTAAATCCTTGTCCTGAAATGTCATTTCTAATACAACATGAACCTTTGCTGTTATTCAGGCTTCAAAGCTTAATTAGCTCTTATGTCTTGCATTTAATTCTCTCTTGTTATATTTTTCAAAAAAGCCTTTTCCCTTCTCTTTTCTGTATTAAACATGAATGTTGTTCCTTGCAACAAGTGCTGGCGTTTGGAGATGAGATCTCATTTAGAAAAATATCAAAATTAAATTCCAAAGTGTGTATTTGTCACCTGAGTAAGTGTATTGAAACCACATCCTTTCTTTGTAGTATGTGAAATGTGTATATGTTAACAGGCTTCCCTTCTTTCTCCTTCCTCTATTTTCCTTTTCTCTCATTTATAGGCAGATAGTCACATTTTGCATACATAAAGTTTTCTGTTAGTAACTTCTGAAAGAACTGCTTGTGAATTTATAATGCAGCCAGGCTATTGATTTCTTTCGAGCTTATTAATTTCTTTGAAGCCAATTCTCTTCCTCTGTGGCAGAGGTGTTTTGGCTAATGATAACAAAACCGTTGCAGTTTTGTGTTCTGTACATTTCAATTTGATCTAGAAAAATGGGCTACTATAGGGAAATACTTCTTGTCATCTTAGGTGCAGATAATTAATTTTCTGAACGAAATCCACACGAAACGTACAGCATTAAACAGCCCATCACTCACTGCCTGTATAATTTGTAAGAAATGTAGAGTTTTTCCCAAGAGATAGATGAGATGTGTTGGTTGTTTTCTGTTGCAAAGAGAAAGGAGAGGTTACACAAATAAAATGGGACTTTTCAGTTTCAGAAACCTTGCAGAGATGAACTGAAGATAAAACTGCTCTTAAATTGGTTTCTTGATGAAACAGTGGGTGAGATTCATCAGTTACCCATGAGTTCTGTATTCTCACCTCCCTCTCACTTTTTAACTAATTGAAAAGTTGCAATGAAAGATAATGAAGAAAAAGATATATTAAGAGTATTAAATTCCTATAGGTCTTGGGAAAATGAACAGCTAGGTTCACAAATAGAATCAAGTCAGTAGCCTCTTGTCCCATGTGTCACTTAGTGGCACAGGGGACAGTGAAGGGCAGCAAAATGAGAGAGTTAAGATAGTGTAGGCTGAAGGATAATAGTTCATGTGGTGTGAGAGGTTGGTCATTGCACAAGAGAGATGTAATACTGTAGAACACAAATCCCCCTAGAAAAGGTCTTAATTAGAGTTTGTGGAACTTTTTGTTACTCACATTTCTCTTTGCAGATGTGTCTGTCTTTCAGAGTGGGGAATTCCCTATTACATCATTTGTTACTGTTTATGTGAATATTTGGGGATTTTTTTTTTAAATTTACCTCATTGTGAAACAGAATTTTTTTGTTTGTTTTGCTCTGTTGTATAAATCAATGCCTAATATACACCACACAGGGTAAGTCTCTGCTATTGCTATTTAGAATACCTCTACTGAAAGCAATAAAATTCAGTGTGAACAAATTGGGTCGACTGGTTGTGTGCCAAGTGCCCACCAAGGCACTCTGTCACTCCTTTTCTCAGTGGGATGGGGGAGAGAACATAAGGTAGATAAGCAAGAGAGGAAGAAGTGTATTCTCTACCTCTCACCAGTGAGGGTTGCTCAGCCGCTTCCCAGAAAGCAGGGCTTCAGCTTCAGAAGGCAAACATTGTAAAATAACAAATACCTCCTTTCCTTAACTTTTATATCCAAGCTGATGTTGTATGAGGTGGAGTACTCTGTGGTTAATTTGGATCATCTGGCCCGGTTGTGTCCCCTCTCAGGATCCTGCCCACCCCCAGCCCTTGATGGGGGAGAAATGTTGGAGAGACAGCGCTGCTCAGCAGCACCCAAACCACCAGTGTGTTACCAACACCTTTCCAGCTGCCAATGCAAAGCACAGCACTGTGATGACTGCTGTGGGGAAATGAATTCCAGCTCAGCCAGACCTAATACAATTTCCACCCCTTATTCTATAGCATTTGTATCATACTCAGTTCCCATGTAATTGATATATCTTCTAACTGTTCCATTGTATTTCTCATTACTGAAATTCCTCCTTACCCACAGATAAAACTTAACTACATTAAACCATCTCTATACCAAACATACATTTCATTAGCTACTATCCCATCCTTTCATAGATACATATTAATTTTCCATTTTGTGGGCTTCACCCCTCCAGATCCATTACCATAGCATCAGGATGGGTGGTCAGGACAGGAGAGCAGCATACCTGATTGTTGGGCACTCACACTGGCTCAGCTCAGGTCATCATTGCATTCCCTCTGCTCCTTGCAAAATTCATTCATCTGTTCATGTCATTCCTGCTACTTTGCTTCCTGCAAGGATACAACTTACACCACAGATTATTTTTCCCCCAAGGTTAAATCTCCCTGAGACACATTCTGGGTCTCCCTATCCTTCTGCGTTACCCCCCAAGTAAACCCTGGTCTTTGGGCAAAAACAGTCCCACAAATAGGTTTGCCTATATGGGAGGAGAAATCCACAACAGCTTCCCCAGCCAAATAGACCAAGGCAATGATCATGTGCAGCTTTTACACTCTGCCCATTTCACATGCTCAGTTTGTTGATCATCTTGCTGATAATGTCTTGCAGAAAAACTTAAAGCTCAAGAATGGCCCCAATGATGTGACCTTTAGTGTGACAACCCAGTATCAAGGCACTTGCCGTTGTGAAGGCACCATTTACCTGTGGAATTGGGATGATAAAGTTGTTATTTCTGACATTGATGGAACAATCACACGGTGAGTTCGTGAATGGGGAGAGACTGTATGCAAGGATTTTCCCCTTTAGTTTAAAGGAAAGCATAATTAACAGGGAATGTTAAAAGCAGAATCTTCATATACCAGTGTTTTGGGAGGTTTTGTTTCTTGTTCTTTGGTTGTGTTGTTTTTGTTTTGTTTTGTTTTAATTTGGCTTTCAAACAATACAACAATTTAGCTGAATTCTTAATTTAATAGACACCTTCTATATGTGCCTGTTATTTTTCACTTGTTGGTGTTTCATGGTAGTATTTACAGCAGTATTGGAGGACCTTCTGCAAAATCCTAACCTTTTAGTTGCACCACATTTAAGAAGTAAGTAATTAAAAGGAGTAATTAAATATGAAGGAGTAATTAAAAAGAAGAAACATGAATTTTGTTTTAAATGGCATTCCTGAGACATTCCAGTGATAGGCTATATTACTTAGAATAAAAGACTCCAAAATCAGTGTCAGAACTAGAATCTGATGGAAAGTTTCAGATTAGCATTTTGGGTAAAACACATAATTTTGGAGTGACCAAAATGATTCACTGACTTGCTGGTTTCTATTTATTTAGTATATTTAACACTGGGGAAAACAATTGTGTGTGGAACAGGGAAAGCACGAAATAAAAATACAAGCACTGTCTTTTGAACTGAAATGTTTAATTTGTTTTGAAGTAAATTTCTTTCAAAATCAAACTTACCTATATCTAATTAGGAAAAGGAACAAGGAAAAATAATTTTCAAGAGCAATCTAAGGGAAATTAAAATACTTGTTATTTATCCATTGTATGTCAACTTTTTATTTGGTGCCAATGTGAATTAGCCTCTCTCCCCACTTGGCTTTCTTAAGCTTCAGTAAAGTGAGTGGGATCTATTCTCTCTGCTGTTGATCTGCCCAGAGTTACTGAAGCACTTCACCTTACAATGCCAATGCAAATCCATCCTAAGCCACTGCCCAATATTTCTTCCTTTAAGGTGCAAGCTATTCAGGGTTTGGACTTCATGCTGTGTATTTGTACAATGCTTAGTCAAGCAAGATGCTCATTTGCACTATTTGTTATTAGAGTATAAATAATTTTCTCTCATACAAAGCAGGAAATACATTGAAGCCAGAATGGATATTTCAAAATAGTTTATACCTGACCAACTTCTGGCTTAATGTGAAGAAGTTAGTTTGAAGTAAAATAGAATGTGACTTACCTCATACTTTCAATTTCCCATAAACTTCGGTATGGGTAGATTTGGTTTATTAGAAAACATTTAACATTAACTTCAAAAGTATACTTAGCACTGGTGACCTCCTAGAGCTCTGATTGATAGCCTGTGTGCTGTGACTTCCATATTACCTTTTGAGGCACAGGCTTATCCATCTTGGGGCACAGGAGTAATGTAAACAACATGGCCAAGGATGAGCATGTGAGTCTATCTCAAAAAAAGGAGAATAAACTAATTCTCTTCTGATAACAATTAGTCTCTTACAGAATACCTTATTTTCATTTGTAGCTACCCAAGTAAGTTAGTGGGATTTGTATTAAAATTTGTATTAAACATACTGTTATTACAAGTATGGGGATTTTTCAGTTCAGTTATATTATTTTTCCTTTATTCAGGTCAGACACTTTAGGTCATATTTTGCCAACTCTTGGCAAAGACTGGACACACCAAGGGATTGCGAAGTTATACCATAAAGTGAGCCAGTGAGTATTCAGTACATCTGTTCATGCAGCTGTGGCTTCTTTGTGTTTATTCATTTGCGTGTAAAAATTTAAATTTCTCTAGGCTTCTCTTAACCTTATAAGGATGACAATCTCATCAATATCTTGTCGCTTCAGTGATGCTTACAGTGTAAACATCTCCTGCACGATATCCAGAGCCAAACCTGCTTTGTGATTACAAAAGCCCCCTATCTGTGAGTGGTGATTGCTCTTCCAGCCATCCCAAACAGATACAGACAGTTCCTAAGACTGCAGTAATTTGAATGAGTTATGCAATTGCAGCAAGTGGAACTTCATTGCAAACTGGGAATTGCAGCATTACTAATTCATAAGATGCTAATACACCCTCCTTTCACTCCTCGTTGAGGAGACTGTGAAATGCATAAAGACTCTGTGGCCTAGGGTGGTCACTGTAGTTGGAATTATTCTTGCTGAACTTGACTTACCTGGAGTTGTGCAGGGATGGAACCAAAAATGTATGGAATGAATCTGTTTGGGGGAGTTCCCTTTCTTTCCGGTGAGTAGAAAGGGAATTCAGTGAAACAGCTTTGATTTGAACTGTCTGAACATCAGGCTTCAAATCAAGCAAGATAAATCTCATCCTTAAAGCAGAGCACAATGTCTTATCTTGACTAGAAAGCTATCCAATTTGGATACTCACTGCTAATATTATTTATTTGTTGTATAAATAATGAGCTTCAAAGACATTGATGATGATCTGCTAATTGTATAGTTTATTTTATTTCTGTATGTAAGTGTTGCTAATCAATTGTTAAATTGCAAGGTTAGGAAGGATCAGTTTTAAAATATTTATGTCATTGGTTAATTTTGAGAACAGATGATAAGTAAAAATTGCTTAAAATGCAATTTAAATTTATTGAAAGTCAATAAGGACCACACTGTGAAGGGCCTAAGGAAAAGGCTTTAACCTGGCAACATCAGTACTGTATTATAGCCTAGTAACTGACCTGCACTGATGTCTTCTGGTCCACAGTAATAAATACCTTCCATGCCACTGGAGCAGGTAAAGGACTTGGATTCATCATGTTTACTTGTAGCTTTTACATCTTACATAATTCTTGGAGAAAGATGGGCATCTTCAAAAAGTAGCTCACTATACCTGAGATCTAACCGTGTTTAGAAAAAAATAATTTTTTCCCATTAGCTCTTGAAGAAGTCTCAGGAAACAGTATATCAACTATGCTTAAGGTCAGTTAATGTCATTAACATTATATCCAGGTATGACCTAGAGCAGTTCATTCCAAAACAATGGGGATATTTCCTCTCTCTGAGGAGAGAAACAATTAGACCCTACCAGCTCCTGTGTGATGATCTGTGAGAGTGCCTCTAGGTGAGCAAGGCTGGCGAGAAGTACAGAGGTACTGTTGGTTCCCTGGATACATTTTGTGATGTAGTCAAGCCATTGTGTTCACCAGAGGATCAGAGACAGAGTATGGGGATTTTTGTAATTACCCATTGTGAGGAAAAAAGGAAATGAGGAAAAATGAATTGATGTCTGAACAGGATCAGATGAAGTATCTGATTTTAATTTTCACAAGGAGGATTAGTGATTGCTGTTTTCTTTTATTGCAAGAATGTCAGATTTTCTTATGTATTTAAATTATCATAAATGTTTGAAGAGCCTCTGGTACACATTGCAACTTTCCTCTTAGTTAATCTGATTTTTCTGTGTACTGCAATTATGCTAAGGTTCATTTATTGCTTTTTGTTTTGTATGGATGATGAATTATAAATTATGGATGTTGGAATGTAAATTATGCCAGAGACACTTGTCTGTGCATTAGACATACGTGTTCACAGAAAAGACAGGACAGCCTGGGAATTCACATGCTGAGTTCTGTGTATAACCTCTGCATTACATTTGGTGAAAATGTTAATTAATATTTTTAATTGCAGTTGTTATTTCTGTGCCTGCCAGCTTTATCAGTTGTTAGGGCTTTGATGATTATAAGCATAGGGGAAAAAATAGATTTGAGTCATGTTGGTTTTCAAATTACTGAGTTAATTATGTCGAGGCTAGATATTACAGCTGAACACCATATAAATGCTTAATAGTTAGATCTAATGACCGTGTGTGCACTGAATACAGTATTTCTTTATTTTATGAAAAGTCATTTTTAATAGGAATTGGAAAGTAAGCTGCTATTAAGTTGAACTAATATCAGATAGGATTCTGTTCTATCATGAACAGAAACAAAGGCAACCTGTGACTTATACCAAAACTTTCATTTCAGTGTCCAGTTAAAGATTACTTTTTGTACTGTGTTTTGAAGCTCAAGCTGTTCCAGCTTGAGGAAATATGTTACTGCTGCACATCTTTTTTTTTTGCAGAGGCCTGAGAGGCAGGAATGCCACACTGTTAATACAACAAAAGCCAATATACCATGGTCTACTTTGTGCCAAGTCTTTTCCTCTTTGCAGATGTCTTTTCAGTTAATTCTAAGGACAGTGGTTCCACCACACAGGGGTGGAAAGGTAACCATAAGGAGTCATAAGTCCTGAGAGGAGCAGAGAAAAATTAGCCCTCTTTAGGTGTAATCACTAAATGCAGCAGGGCTAGATGGGCTTCAATTACCCACTTTTCTGGCATAAATGTTTTTATTCCTTTTTGATTAAGCCTGGGTTAAACATAAGACTATTGAAGAGCGATGATTCAATTTATGTAAAAGTGAGCCCCCAAAATCATTAATATCTAAACACCTGCTTTATTTTTACAGTAGTTTCTTCTTTTATATCTGCTCACAGAAATGGATATAAATTTTTGTACTGCTCAGCACGAGCCATTGGAATGGCAGGCATGACCAGAGGATACTTGCACTGGGTCAATGAAAGAGGAACTGTGCTGCCTCAGGGGCCAGTTTTGCTGAGTCCAAGCAGTCTGTTCTCAGCTCTTCACAGGTAATGCAATTTTGCTTTTACAGAGGATGGAACTCTGAGATTGGTGGAGGCTGAATTATCAGCTTAAGTGGGAGTTCTTGAAATAATTCATAATTTAATTTTTTCTTTTACGTATTGGTGCAAAATTTAATTAAGAAGAAATTTTGTTAGACCAAAATTCAGTAGTTACTCAATATCTGGTTTCTGCCTAGTTTATATCTTAGATGTATATTAAAGCACAGCTGTGTTCACTGTTTACTAGTAGGTACTGCTTGGTGACTTCATGTGTTTAACATTGTGTATTCATATTTAGCTGTGGGAGAAATGTGGGCATTTTTGTAGCAATCACTGTTGCCTTTACCTGTAACGTGTTCCAGTTGGCATAAGTATATTTTTGTGGAAGTTTATTTCTTGGTGGGTTTTAAAGAAATTCATGTGAAAATGAAGTGAACTTTTTAATATGCCTGACTGCACTGTGGGATTCTGTGAGGACAATGTTATCTTTTCTATGTGAACTGTGGTGAGTGAATAATAACAGCACAGATTATGAATATTGTACCTTCTGCCTAATTCAGTGAAGCATGTCAAGTGATTACTGAAAATATTTTAAGCTGTTAAAAGCTGCTGTGACAGGATATATTTCATTAGAATTTTTAATGGAAGGTTGTTCAGATGTTCTCCTGATTGAGTGACATGCTACAGGCTCTTACCAGTCATGTTCTAAATATAAGAAACCATGGAGGTATTACAGCGTGTTTCTCAGACTGATTAAGTAATAAATGCAGTGAAAGGTAGTCACTGTTATCTTATGCTCCTTGTATCTAGAAAAACATTTAAAATTACACTCCTTTTGGTATCTTGTTTACACTGAGGAATGTCCATCTTTCAGTGTACACTATTGTAACTGCTGAGGCGTGTGGGCAATAAATGACTTCACTGTTTTATCCACAGATTTAATCCTTGTAGGTTTGAGATCAGGGGTATGTGAGACTGAGGGAAGGTGGTTTTATTAATCTTTTGCACATTCTCAGACGTGGCTTTATACACAGATCTGCAATTCAAATGGGCTGTTTTGCTCCTATGAAGCTTCTGTACAATTCACATCTTCCTTGACATATGTGTTGGTGCTAGGATCTTGGATTCTGAGCTTCTTAAGTGCTTTTGTATCATGCTGGCATCTTTCTATGTTATGGGAACTCCAGACTCTGCCACCTGTTCAGTCTTCTTGCCAAGAGAAGCTGTGGTGAAAGGGCTTTTGCCCAGAGATGAGATAACTCCCCTGTTCATTAATGAATTCTCTATTCTGTAAGGAGCAGCTGAGGAGAAATAGAAGATTCTTTTACTCTCTAACTTTTGCTCATTAACAGTGGTGGAGAACCTGACTGTAATTCTGTCTTAACAGGCTGAAGTGCTTCTAGCACATATGGTGATTGCAGTCCTTTTAAAAATAAAATATTTTAAAAGGCACCAAAAACAATGAGGGCTAATACAATCTATGAATCATTCTGCAGTTCTCAGGAGGCAGTTTACTTGGTAAGAGTTTATGCCTCATAGGGATTGATCTAGCAGCTACTCCCTGTAATCCACCATCCTTGCTCCATAGCCATCATTGTAATGTAGGCTTCAATAGAAGTTACCTTGTTTCAGAGGATTTATTTACTGTGCCCATTATGTAAGCTTGGGAATACTGTTTTGTCTTCATGGGCAATCTGACTTCTGAAAGATTTATTGGAGAAGGGTGGATGCTATGCAGTAGTATCCAGCTAGGCAAAAATGTTGAATAAAGGAGATAAAATAGTTTGTGGTGTATTTCATGTGTGCTTATTCAGCTTCCCTTTTTTATCATTTCAGGGAGGTCATAGAAAAGAAGCCAGAAAAATTTAAAGTTCAGTGTTTGACTGACATCAAAAATTTATTTTATCCTAACACAGAACCCTTTTATGCTGCTTTTGGAAACAGACCTGCTGTAAGTAATAGCTGAATTTATTTCTATTGCATAGAACAGAAATGTTGCTGTTATTTCATGGTTTTGTTATTTTAGAACCTAGAAGCTTTAAATGAGAATTAGGAACATTTTATTAGGCCTTGTACAGAGGAAAAGCTTAAGGTTCTTCCTCAAAAATACCATGATGTAGGATTCAGAGATAGAAGAGCAGCAAAGTAACCATGTTATGTCTGCATAAATTAGCAGTTAAGCTTGTAGAAACAGTGATCTCATTTTAATCCACACAGATAGAGTGTCAGTGAGATACCTGTGGACAGACAGAAAATATTTCCCATTAATATTGGTGGGACTTACTTACACTCCAAAATCCAAATACACTCAAAAGACCTTGAGTGTCCCGTTGAAGTCAAAAGGTTCTACTTTGTATGGAAAGTGATATATTGGACAGAGAAAAGGAAAGACAGATCTGTCACCCATTGCAAGACTGGATATTTGGGCTGTAGAAGGCTCCTGCTCCTGCCCTGGACTGAAGAATGCTATTGTGCATCTAGAAAAGGAAACAGTCTCATGGGCTGAAGGAGGACCCTGGCATGTGATTATCCCTTCTTTAAAAGCATTATGTCAGAGGTGACAGAGATCCTCACTATCCCACTGTTTCATTGAATTATTATATTACAGGCAGCTTAGTTTCCATTATCAAGGCACTTCTAAATGTATGATTATGAAATAACATTTTAAAAATGTCTCTGATGTTTTATTATGGATAATAACTACATCTAGTTCCATTTTTTTGAACCTCAGGGAAACATGCACTAAAATAATGATTTTATTTTAATAAAATTTCAAGTAAAACAGTAAGTTACTGTTTCTAAAGTAATTACTGGTAGCTCACTCCCATGCTTGCTGCCAGAGTGCAGGTTTCAGGTGTATGATGTGCCACGTGCTTTGTATAGCTCAGGATCACAGCTTTCTCAATTTTCTGCTCTGGATTTCCTGATTTTGGTGTTGTTTTTGTTTGTTTGTTTGTTTTTGTTTGGTTTGGTTTTTCCAAGAACAAACTCAGGGAAATTTCTGTACACATGGGTATTACAGGTGTAGACAGTGCATGGACTGCCATGATGCTGAATTCTTGAAGTGAATTCTCTTCATTTTTGTTCAGTTTCTTAATTCTTTTTGAAAAGTCATTACAATATGGATATAAAAATAAACTTTGTGGCTTCATTAATGTTCCAGTTTTTTACCATCTTGGCTTTTAAAAACATGATTTACATTAGCAAAATGAAAATTAATTTTGCTCTGATCTTCTGGGAGATACTTTCAACTTTGGTTTTGTCAAGCTTTTCTTCAGAACAGATGAAAATTTATTTATTGTTTTCCTTAACAATCTAAATTTCTTAGAAGGCATTCTTAATTCTGATTTCTAATTGTACTTCCCATAATTGTATCTGCATTACCTGCTGGCTCTCACTGCTGCTGTTTCAGCATATATTTCTTACTTTCCCTTATTTTCCCCTTGCTCTGACCTGGAGTATCACATATGAATATGCCACAAATCTAAACTCAAGAACCAAGTGATGGCTTTAGTATAGACATACTTGTTATGAATTTTATGACCTTGTCCTTAAAAAATAATTCCTTTTTTATGTGTCAGTTAATCTTAACCTCTGCACATTGTTGTAACATACTTTACAACATTGGTACAATTCACACAGGACATTAAATATTCTCTGAAAGAAAAATGAAAGTGCTAATGCTCTTACACCAAATGGCATTGTTCTTTACTGAGTGTTATTATTGTGTCAAGGGAAGTTACTGAAAAAATGAACATGATTTTGATTAACAGATTAAACTAAAGTGGCAAACCTTTAACCTAGCAGCAAATTGTCTGTTTCATGAACATTTCATTAGATTGACCTAATTTGTAACATAATGGAGAATTTCAGACACACAATAACTAGGCAAATTTAGTACCAGTTTTGTGCAAATATGTTCTTCTGTGTAATATATTACAGCAAGATTACCCATGATTTTGCAAAATCAGAATCACGACTTTTCTTCTTTTATATTCTTTTTAGGATGTTTATTCATACAAACAAGTGGGAGTTTCTTTAAACAGGATATTTACAGTTAACCCCAAAGGAGAACTTATACAAGAGCATGCAAAGACAAACATCTCATCGTAAGTAATCTCTTATCCTCAACTTTATGGACTAAATTAATTGGCTGTGCTAACTTATGACTCAAGTTGTCCAAAGATCCACTCAGTTTTAGCAATTAAAGATTCCCTGTACTTAAAACAAAACAAAAAAGATTTAGAACAAAGTACAGACTTTCCACTTTCCATCAGTTAAATTGGCAAAAGAATTTTTTTGTATTTAGTGTAATATATTCCATCTGCTTTAATCATGTAAAAGGTTTAGAAGTGGATGATTTAGTCTGCATAAAACTGAGACTCACTAGTTTACTGACATCATCTGCCTTTTCCTGGCCTTTTAAAAATTTCCTTTTCCTGGATCTCCTATCTAGAAGAGCCAGAAAACAAATCTGAAGAGAGGGTCAAGTGCTCCCAGCAAGATGCTTAGGCACTGGTAGCCCCTAACACTGGAATGGCTTTTAGTAATGTTAAGTGTTGGTGTCCTTAGTTGAAGGGGACCCATATGTGTATAAAATACAAGTAATCAGTTGAGCAGGGAGCTGCTTGAGCCAAGCTGGTCAGAAATGGAGAAGCAGAATATGGTGCTTGAATATTTTAGCAGATGATCTGGGTGTAAAATGGCATCTGTTTCTCACTAGGTGAGTATCATTTGTTAGAATGACCGGATTAGAATGAATTTCTTATCCTAATTGTGAATCCTTTCAGGAAGCTGAGCACCAAAATTAAATTCAGTTTTACTCCTTTGAGGAGGGTGACTTGTCCACCTTGCCTGTTTGTAGATGCAGTCATGCCTTAATAGTTGGAGACTTTAGAAAAGTTGAAAATAAGATGATCTGAAATGGTTCAGCATTCTTTTAATTTTTTTACTTTCCAGCTATGTCAGACTCTGTGAAGTGGTAGACCACATTTTCCCTTTGCTGAAAAGAAGTCATTCTTCAGACTTCCCTTGTTCTGACACCTACAGCCAGTTCACCTACTGGAGAGAACCTCTGCCGCCGTTTGAAACTCAGGATGTACAACCGGCCTCATCTTAACCCCATCTCCACATTGTTGGTCTCACCTGAAAGAATGGGTTGGCTTGTGTTGAAAGGACACCACTTGGCTTGTGCTGTTGACAGTTCAGTTGGAATCTGTGAAGTTGTGGACATTTTATTCTTCTGTTGTGAGCAAACTTAGGAATGCTTTTTCTTGATTAGTCAGGTTTCAGACAAGAGGAGTCTTGCTAGGAATTGGAGTTGCTTTTCTAGGTCCTCTCCCAGCTCCTCAAAGTTTGCCATGCACTTTCATGATATAAGGTCAATTAAAGGTGCAGTGATGTCGGAGTTGCAGTTAAACATGCCATAAGGTTGTAAAGTGGTTCCACATCTGTTCTGCATCACTGAAGCCATCTTCCATCCTGTCAGAACCCTTGCCAGTAAGGGAGCTGAAGGTGTTCACCATTCCTGACATTATCTGGTGACACAGACAGGGATTGCAATCTATATATCAACATTCTTCTCTCTGAAGGAGCAAATGTTCTTCCCCTCTCCCTTTGCTTGACCAACACCTGTTTGTTTAAGAGTTAATTACTGGTCTAGATCCTCAGCAGATGTAAATCAGGGTAGCTGTCAAAACCAATTGAGCTGTGTTTGATTTATTCCAGCCTGTTTTGACATGGGACATTTCTGAGGAAATAAATTATGTGTAATCTAAATAGAAAGTAAATGAAATAGGATGGCCAGATTCTTACAGTCTTTCTCAGTTTGAGAACTATCATGTTTTGAGAGTAGCTTTTTGGATGGAAGTAAGTGTGCAAGTGGAAGCTACAGTCCACTGTAGATAGTGCCCACCTTACTGAAGTAGGTGATTTTCAGTAAACACATCTTTCGTACACAGAGTGTGCTGAGATTGAAGATTTGTTACTGAGCCAAAAATAGTAAGGATTTTATCAAAATGGAGTAGTTTTGTTTGAAATATTATTTTTGTTAAAATGTGAATTTTGATGCTGGTGAATGATGCATCTCAGGTTTTTACTACATGGATTTTTTTGCTTTGTTTTCTATCATAAAGAATGGATACTTTTAGTGCAATTTACTCTCCTTTAAGGTAATAAAATCTCCTCCTTTTTCTTTTTTTTTCCCCCTTATTTATCGAGACAAAAGTTGTAGATATTGCTTTTGACAGCCTTAAGATTGAACTGTGTGCACTAAAAGCAATACTGTGGGATCAGTTGATAACATTTTCCAAGTGGTCTGCCTTTACACGATGTGGTACTTAAAATATGGACTACAAGTGTCCACATGCCAAATGATTTCAAATGTGCTGTAGTTGGGAAAGAAACTTTATTTTCCCTCTTGAAATATACTGAAAAGTCTAATTGCTTTCTGAAATGCTGAAAATTACGTCATGGGCTTCTATGTGCGTTGTATTTCAGTATGACTGCACTGGTCTTTCACGAGCTGTGGT
Organism: Brachypodius melanocephalos; assembly: GCA_013398615.1. Taxonomy (NCBI): domain Eukaryota; kingdom Metazoa; phylum Chordata; class Aves; order Passeriformes; family Pycnonotidae; genus Brachypodius; species Brachypodius melanocephalos. The sequence continues at coordinate 9,242,519 of VZSR01003806.1, forward strand.
CTCTGCCAGCTTGTGATCTAAGGCTATGGTATGTGTTTTGCAGCTGCTTTGTAGTGTTTTCACTTAGGAGCTTAATAACAGGAAGGCAGAGTGGTCCAGGAGAAATTTTAAGATGTGATTATGGTTGGTTATCACCTAGAAATTTGGAAATGGCTGCTCTGTATCACATTTGTTCTGTAACAAATTCTGGTTTTGTGTGTCAAGAATGATAGCAAGGTAGATAGGATGGTAACTCTCTGGTAGGGCTTTTCTAAGTTTTACTGCTGAAAACTTTATCTGGGATGTTAGTGGACCCATTTATAATTTCTCTGTGCCTTCAATAGTAAAGAAAACAAGTGCAATGCTTAATATAGCTGCAGTGTGCACTGGGGAGCTCTTCCTATGTCTTCCTTTCACATGAACATTGCTACTTCAGAAAAGGTAAATGGCCACCTTGGACATATCAGGATTAGACACAGAGGAAGAAATGAGTGTTTGGCAACCCAGAACTGATGGTGTTCTCTTGAAAGTTTAAAGAAAATGCAAATATCTTTTTACTTCAAGGTGTAAGAAATATGGAGTGAATTTTCTGAAAGACAATCAGTGGGGATTGCAGATTTCCAAACTGAGATGGTTGGATCTCTAAATATATCCACACTTTTCTTCAATTATCTATTAATACTTCTTATTAATGATTGAATAAATGGATGAATGTACTAGCTGCATCCTATTTAAATTCAGTTTTGGTAAAGGCCTATTTCAAGCAATTTGTTATGTAAAATATATACAATAAAACAAAACCAACCCTTCTCTTCAGCGAGAGGCTGTCAGTTTTGTGGGTTTTATCCTTAACAGTAGTTAAAATCTATTTTCCCAAGATACTACAAACAGCAACTCCCACCAGAAAATATGGTCCCTGAAAGTTCTCCACAATTAAAGCCTTTGATATATTTATTTATAACTTAATAAATAGGCAATCCAGGGTTGTTTGTTGCTCTTAGTATTTAAAACCAAATGATAGTGTGAATGAGGAACTGTTTTAATTCTGTGATTGTGACCACAGGGCAGTGCTGGTATAGGTTACCTTGAGCTGCTGCAGAATCTGTCCCAGAGTTTTTCAAGATTTGGTTAAACAGGGTTATAACTTGATCTAGTGTTGGTAAGCATCTGCTTCAAGGCTGAAGTTGAACTGCATGACCTCCAGGGGTCCCTTCTGACCAACTTTTCTGTGATTCTGTGGCGTTCAGCACTTCACTTCTGACTTGCTGCATCCCCCTTTGTATCTGAAATTGAAATATAGCTGAACAGTGTCAGGAATGTGTGTTGCTATAACTTTTATCAAATTTATTGACAAAAAAAGACACTTACATGAAAATCAAAGGTTTGACCTGCTAGAAACATCACCATACTTTTCCAAAAAGTATAAGACATTTTGATTTGGTAGCTGAATAATTTTAGCATAATATTTAAACGACTTTGTTAATTTATGTAGAAGAAAAAGGTATGGTTTAAAAAGTTGCTACTCTTTCTGTGAAAGAAAAAAAAAATCAACCTTGCTTGCAATGTAATGCTGGTTTTTGTTACAGAAAGAATATGTAAGCATAAGTATGCAGACACATTAAATCACAATAAATTCCATTCATACAATACACAAAAACTAGAATATGCAGCAGTGAGGAGTGACTAATGTTTATTTTCTTGATGCTGATGACCACACCACTCTAGCTGTGTCATGGGAAATAAAGTTGTACTTGTGACATTAGTTATGCTGAAGATAAAATGTTACTGCTGTAATTTGGGGAAGGAGGAGAAAGAGGTATTGGGTATTTTTTATTTGTAGATACGGTTTGTTATTATTTGAAAGTCTATTTATACACAGTGTTTACTCTGTATATGTATGTGCTACTGCAGTGATTTAACACTTCATTTTGATCTACTGAATGCAACAAGGGTAGAAATATATATTGTAATAAAGGCAAAAATAATTTTTTCCGACTTTTCCATTTCTCTGTATTCTTTGGTAATGCAGAGTGCTTTCACAGAATTGCTGAACCTGTAAAGCATGGCTTTTGTATCTCCAGTCTCCACTGCCTGTTTCTTACTGGGGCTTTCCAGTGAAACGTACATTATTTATGCTGTTCAGCTGCAGGGTTTTATGCAGAGCCTTTTAAAACTGAAAGAGTTTACTGAGGGAGACAGGGCCAGGATCTGGGCTCTGGCTGTTTTGGGACATGGGAACAGCACGTTGGAGCCAAGAGCAACCAGACGGGAACTGGAGCAAATTGGAGCAGTCAGGAATCCTACCCCACCCCAGAACTTCTTGAATCTTCCTTTTGTCTAATTCCTAGTGTGACCTAAGCAAAAGCTGTCCATCTGTCTTGAATGGGGATGTTGTCATCCATGGCAGTGAGACCAGATAGTCTGTTTTTTGGGGCTTCTCTTCTTTGACATAGGCTGTCCTGCTGGGGAAGAGCCAATAACCCTCCTGTCCCTGAGAACACAGTGCTGCCTTTTGCTCCCACTGCCAGGTTTGCTGAGCAGACTCACTGCAGGGTAGTGATACTGCCAGGCTTGTGCAGGCTGGTATGAAAACAAAGATGTTTGGGGTTGATAAGGCTCTGTAGCATCTCAAGTTCTCTGTTAAAAATGCAAGAGGAGCTGTATTTGGGCAGCCTGCAGGCACTGCTTCTTCAGTCTTCTCTATTTTCTGTATGTCTCTGCCTTGGATAAACATTTACCCTGGAGCTCTGGAGACAGATTTTGAAATGAAGGTGCCCTTTTAATTAAAAGTCAGAGAAATGGTGCTTTTGCATCAGCAAACCAGACTTTATAAGGACACACTCATTGCTCCTGGAATATCCCATTGACACTAGAAGTACAGCAGTCTGAGGGAGGAAGCTCCTTAGGAGCAAAGACTATAGAGTTGTTAGGGGGGTCTTTTGGTGTCATGGAGAAGGTAGGGAATATTTCCTGAATACTACATTTTCATCCTTATAAATAGATAGCCTTAATTCAATATGCATTGCAGATGCCATCAAATACCTCAGGACAGTTCATTGCAAGAGACAGAAGATGGTTAATGTTAAGAGCTAGTGCTTAAAAATATAGCTAGTACAACTTTCAGCTCTTTTATGAGTGCATGAAAAGGTGAAGTCTGAAGGTTAGTGGATTTTTCTTTGTTTATTTTTTTTCTTTCTTTTCATAAAAGTCCAGTGAAGTATGGTGGTGAAGGGAATATACTCACGGTGCCATGACCTTAGGTAGTCTCACTCTTGTGCTTGCAGTAAAATACAGGCACTCATTGTGTTCAGTAGCATTTTGGAAATAAGCAATCAAAGGGCTACTTGTAGATGGGAGCCAAGAGACGGTGCTGAGGAATTACAGCTGTTGGATGCTTTGGGAAGAGACCTTCATCAGACCTTTCCAGCCATTGGGAAGTGAGGGAGAAAAATAAAGGTAAAACAAGAAATAAGTTTTTTTTTCTAGGGGGAACTAGAGAAAGGGAACAAAAACAGAACAAGTGGCCAAAAAGCACCTTCTTGTTCCTACCCCTGTGCTGACCCTGGGTGGTGCTGGGTCAGGCACTGAGCTCTGCCTTGTGCCCCTAAGCAGCCCAGCCTGACAGCCCGTGTGTCTGTGCTGCACAGAAGATATCAGAAGGCCATTTGGGCTTCATTTGCCAGACAGAAGAACATTGCACAAAAGGAATTCTGTGCTCAACTGTCCAAGGAGTACTGCTAACAGCAAAACAAAGTTGCAATTACAGCTAAATTTTAAGCTTAGGTAAGGACTAGGGCTTCTTTTTATTACTATTTCATGAACTTGGGAAACAAAGCTTTCACCTGCCATATCTGCACCTTGATGGTACCATGCGTGCGTCTTCTTAATAAAGTTTGCGTCAGTGAATAAATACAGACATCATCATTTTTCAGCCTATTTTAGCAAGTGTTTAACTCATCCCTCCCTGAGCTGAAACTTACACATATTCTTAAACACTTTGCTGGATTAAGCCAACTAATTCCAAGAAAACTGTGTACTGGGAAGATACAGTTTCTGAGCTGGAGAATTGATCTGACTTTACAAATGCTTACCCTTGGACCGATTTTTAGCCTCCAGCACTGTCAGGTGTTCTGCCTACTGCCAGCAATCTATTTATTGATACAGGAAATCCATTTTGCCTTGCCTTGCTTTTAATGAGTTTTGCAAGCAAGTGGCCCCTTCCTGTGACTCATTCTGTGTTTTCTGAGCAGGAGATTGTGGTTTTAAGTTTCACATTGGAAAGTAACTGCTGTGTCTGCTTTCCTTGTCTGCTGGAATCTCAACAAGAGGAATACGTTTTGGAACAAAGAAATGTAAATGGAGTAGAACAGTTCATGTTTCTTTGCAAATTGTGTAAACATCCTTCTTTTCAGGACAGTTGAAAACACTAGTAAAAAGTGAAAATAAGTCATGTTTTAAAATAACAGCTTAATCTTAGAACATTACTGTTAACACAGGGAAAAAAAAAGATATTTCCCTTGGTATCCCAATATGTGTTGGCCCTTCAATTTATAGGCAATAAATATCCAAAAATTGAACAGTGGAGGCCTTTCTCTAATCTTACTGACACAGGATCAGCTCCATTAGCGTCTGGATGGCTGCTCAGATATGCACAGCTATGATTGCAATCTGAAGTGTGAATAGCGAGTGCTACAGATTTCCATCCAATTCACGATTCCTTTCATCTCTTCAGAATACTGGAGGCAAGGAGGTAGGAGATGTGAGTGTATTTGGTTCTGACTTTTACCAAAATATGGTGGCGGAAGGAGAGAATCCTCAGCAGGCTTGGACCGTTAGCACTGAAAACTTAGATTTACGTTAAAAACAGCCATAAATACATCAAAACCAATGACCAGGACAGTTTCCATTCCCCATTGCTAGATATAACTATTTATATTTCAAGCTCGTGGCTATGCCTGTGCAGATAAATTGCTGCCCACTAAAGGGTAGGGATCGTTTTAGGCACCCACACCAACGGGCTCACTTGGCTGGTGTCCAGCTGCCTGCCTGCACACAGGGGGGCTGCTGGCCTCTGCTGACCCTCACACTGTGCCCAGACCTTGCCTGGGTGATGCTGGGTGCCCTGGCTGAGGTCACAGGAGCTGGACAAGCAGCTGTGTGCCTGAGCTGGGGCTCATGCCCTGGTGCTTTGCTGACACATCTGTGCCATACCTGGGAAGAGCCAGGTCTGGGCTTGGGTCTGGCAGTCGTTCCTTTCCTCATGCATGTCCCAGCTGACTGCTAATGAGATATTGGGACCTGTCTTTCCAGAGGCCTTGAGATGAGATGAGCTGAGCTCTTCCTATGGGTTCAGGAGGTGCTTCAGTTCATCTGTAGCTCAGTTTGGTCTCAGAGGAGACACTCTGGTCCTGCTTTCACCTCTGTCTGCTGGGAGCCTGTGCAATGTTAACATGTTAGAGAAGCTGCAGTTCTGCAACAAGGCCAGAAAAATCTAAAAGCTTTACTAGCACAGGCTTCTTAGAGATGAAGTGTGGAAAACAAACTGTGTACAAAAAACCATACCTGAAAGCAAATAAGTAGATTGGGAAAACAGAAATTTGACTGATCATGCTTAAAATGTTACCCCTCTCAATTGTCAAGCTCAAGCTGGCACAGACAACAGTTAGAAGGAAAGATGGTGAGGCTCAGAAAGTGAAGCAGCTTTATTGGGAATGTACTGAGAGGAAAGGAAGACTCAATATTATCCTGCTCCTTTCCTGTAGGAATCCAGATACTGTATAAAAATGCAGTACCCTGTATTGTGGGCTTTTTTCTGATCCATGTTTTGTGTGAATGGAAATAACAAGACACATTTGTATTTCTCAAAGTATGACGGGGTGGGGTGGCTTTTGGAAACATTGTTTTGTGTCAGTAACAGATTGTATGGAGTTACAGTGACTTGGGGAGCAGTTCAGCTGTTCACACACGCATTGCTTTCTCCTGCATTCACTGCACAACCTGAGAGCCTGCACAGGTACTGCACCTCTCTGCAAAGCTCATTTCTCCTCTTGCTCTGCACTGCTTTTCTGCACATCATTGGTGTGGAATCACTTCCATTTCTTTTGATCTGGTAAATTCTTGGAAATCAGGGATGTGGTTTTAGGGGTGGCTGATCTGATCTGGGCTTTTTTACTGCCTACAGGAAAAAGTCACTTTCCCTGTTTGTTCCTCTTGTTTCTGCACCCACACCCCCCTCTCTATACTCCTGGGATTATTTTGTTCTGCATTAGAGAGTTACCTTGTCTCAGAGGGAAGCAGAACCTTATGCTTCTGTTTAAGTCTCATGAAACTGTAACCCCAATTTTACTATATTCATCCCAATTCTATACTTGACCTCTTTATTCTTATAGTAATCATCACATAATTGTGGGCAGACCTTATAAAGTGACGTGCCTGATGTCCATCAGTGAACTTGAGAGCATGGGATAACCACATTCAAATGAGAACCCGAGTGGTAACATTCCATACATAAAGGAATTGCAGGATCCAAACCACCTGCCTAAAAGGGGGGTGGGACTAATACAAATGCAAAAACCTGGCTGCAAATAAGGAACTGGATCCAGTCTATGCCCTGGCACAGAAATCTTGTGTTGACTGAATGAATCCTTCACTGTCCTTTTTGCCTTATGTCGCCACGCAGAAGGAGGGGATGATGGCAGTTCCTCTGTGCTCATCAGCATCAGGGGATGATGGCAGTTCCTCTATCCTCATCATCATCAGGGGATGATGGCAGTTCCTCTGTCCCAGGCATACCCTGAAAGCAAGGCTTTAATGCCTAGAGATGCTGTGATATGAAACTGAGGGTTGATGCAAGAAAGATATTTGACCCACCAGCAGTGGCTCAGCTTCTGAACACCTGACAGTCAGGTTTTATCCTTGCTGAGCAAGAGAGATGGAAGAATACTGTCTCCATTTAATGTCAGGAAGCAGAAACATCTTGGTAGCCTCAGTAACATCAGCTTTCATTTCCTGAGTCTGTTGTCAGGGTCCCAGGTGTCAGCCTTCAGATTGTTCAGAACAAGGATTGAGAGGATGCAGGGAGCTTGGGGCAGATCCTAATTTGTCAGGTAAAAGCTTCTGGCTTTCAAACTCATGAAGGTCTTCTGTGGTGGCCTGTAGGATGCCTCATCATCATCCCTGTAGTAAGAGACCACCTACAAGTAGAGTGGAACTAGAAGAAGTGAACCATCTACCAGAAAAACCCAGAAAAAAAAGGTAAGTATAAGGCTATTTGGATTTACTGGAAATGAGCAGTGGGTTAGGTTGGTGCAGAGAAGCCCCAAATCAGCATTAGTGTCTGTAACAGAGAGCAGTACACACCAGGGCATCCTGGATTGTGTGAGCTAACATTTGCTCTTGGGGTCACTGCCTGATGTCTGTTTGCTTGCCGGTTATGTCCCAGCTAATTTTGCAATGTGAGTCTAAATCCTTCAAACCACATACCCAGTTTGTAATTTAAGCCTGCATAATTTTATCTCTGCTTGCTTACACCCACTGTCTCCTGGTTTATACAGGCCATTCCTGGTTTCTGTAAGAATTACTGCATTGATTGATACGTGAAACAGGAAGGTAGGATGTTTTATGTGGAACGGTATTTAGAGAGATGCAGCATCTGTGTCTAAAGCGAGAGATAGTTACAGGGTTAGACAAGTAAGCCATCAATTACCGGAGACTGAGGTTGAGACCATCTGGCTGTTTGAAACAACACCAGGTGTTAGTAGAAGCAAATTTCCTGTGTTGCAACACAGGAGCGGCAGGCAAGAAGCAGCCCTCCAGAATGAATCTCGGCCACAAAAGAGGCCGCTTCTCATTTCCTTCTTTAGTGCTGTCTGGTGGGAAAAAAATCACTCCAAGAGCCTGAGACACCTGTGCCTCCTGCTCGGTGCCTCCCAGGGCCACTCCGGGGGCACTTCTCAGCCAGGGCTGGGGACCCCTCCTCTGAGGAGGGCAGAGCAGCACTGGTACCCTCTCAGCTGGCTTTGCCAGCTCCTGGCTTTCAGTCACAGCCATTGCTGATGAACCTGAGAGCCAAAAATCCTGGTTTGTATCCTCAGGATCCGTGGAGTCCTCGAGGCTCTCCTTGGTGCCAAACCCAGAGTACAAGGTATCTCCACCCATGTGCATCCATGCCTCGGTGTCCCTCCCTGCCCTGAACTGTGACCATCAGCCAAGGGAGAGGCAGCCAAGGGTGGGCTGATTGCTGGTGGAGTGCCAAGAGGTGCAAAGAGATGACTGTCACCCACAATCTGCTGAGCAGATGAGCTATTTCCAGCCATTCAGAGCTACTGGGCTGGAGTTTTAAATAGTCAGTGGCTTGGTATATACAAAAAATATTGCTGTAGAGTCCAATTGTATGTTGTTAAACCTGAAGGAGTTTCTCATGTGGTTGTACGGCTCCAAATTTTCTCATGTATGCATGAGAATATTATTGTTTATATTAAAAGGGGGAATAAACCATAATGCTAAAATTCATCCAACCTAAAAGTTACATAAATATCAGGAAGCAAGCTCCCACTACAATTGTTCTTACTGCACTTAACTTTAAGTATAGTGAAGACTTGATGGAGGCTCTAGCAAGGGGCAATATCCAAGGGAATTTTTCCCAGGAGGAAACCAACTCAGCAATGTCCTCTCTCAGCAAGCAGGCAAAAGGTTAAAATTTAGGTAAATGGAATCTCAGTAATTCACAGCAGAACTTTAGATCAGTTTTCCCTAATTTCTATTTCTGTCGCAGAGACAAAGCCCTGATAGGTTTATCTTAAACTTTAATTATTATACTTTAATTATCTGGTGACAGAGGGAAAAACCATCTGCTTTGGTTGCAAATGCCAAATTTACATGAATTTCTTGATAGATCACTTCATTTAGGGGCCATGGCAAAGGTCACTCAGTGACAGGGATGCAGCTCTGTATCAGAGCACTTCCAAACCCCTACTGCCCAGGAGAAAATGAAATAGCTGGAGACAGCGGTGTGTAGGCAGGGTGGGAGGCTAAAGGGCTGTGGCTTATAAGCAGCCTGTGCCTATGTATTTTTAGGTACCTATTAAATGCAGGCTGGTTTTCAGAAGCTCTGAGCACTTATGACATCCACTGAATAATGGCAACAGTGACGTGTCCAGGTCACTGCTACCCAGGAACTCTCATGAAAGGGGATAATAAGGTGTTAGCTCCAGCAGGATTTGAAACCATCGGCTATTATGCAAATCAGAAGGGCTCACACTCTTCATTAAAATGCAACAAGATGAGTGTTGACCTAGGGATAACATTTCCAAAATGTCCCTGTGACAAACAGGGAGGTAGAATTTTGGCTAGCGAGAATTTCTAAACATTGCCTTCAAAGAGAGAGCATTTGTTGGGGAATACTGCAGATAACAGCAATAACTATTCCTGAAAATAATGCTCTGATTGCAATTCATACTTAAAAAATGATGGAAAATTTCAGATGTCCGGTCAAATTAGCTTCCTACTGATTTACCTGTGAAACTGATTGGTATGTATGAATAATAACCTCATGCACAACCTTCCATATGGGTAAGCAAAGACTTATTAAATTCAAGAGGTGTAAGCACATAAGTCACATAAAACCTGCCTATTTTCAGGAGCAGAGTAATAATTTTTGTGTTCCTTTCTTCGGTGAAATATTTTGTTCTATGTGACTATTTCATATTTTGCACTTAGGGATAAAAAAGTAATATTTATTTTAATGCTGTGCACTACAAATAGACATTTTAGCCCTTAACGCTTTAAAATGCTTTATAAAGTTTTTACAGGACAATTTGTCAGTTGTTGACTTGGGTTTTTGTCTGGAATAATTTTACTTTAAGAGGAAATCTTATTTGCAAACCAAATAAATTGCTAACTTCTAAAACTAGGTAAAAATGAGACAGAGGGTTGGTTTGACTGTTAAATGAATGTATAAAATTAACAAAAAACCACAGGTTTCTAAGACTGGGCTAGAAAACAAAATATCCAGAAAATTGTATTGACTGCATCTATCCAGGACATTTGCCTTTGAATGTTTTGGGTGACTAGGTGCCTATTATGTATTTCTCTGTTCTTTTGCATGCATCTCCAGCATTTCAAATTCTGCTCTCTTCCTTACGAGCTGCCTGTTTTGTGTGCAAGTATCAGGACCTGTTTCTATTTCAGAAGGACGTGGGGATGTGTTGGGCCTGATCCCTCCTATGTGCTCCTCTGCTTGTTTGTTGTCAGGAGGCTGAGCTGTGGGGTTGGGACCAGAACCAAACAGCTCCTTGTGGTCCCAAGGCCGACTGCAAAGATTTCACAAGGACTTTGTTTCCTAACCCCTTGAAAACTGATGGGGCTGCCCCACCTAAATCAACTCTCAGCCTGTCCAAAAACCAGTCTTAGCTGAGCAATGATGCAGTGGGTTTGTGCAGAGACATGGCATAGCATCACTTTACAACAATTCCTATGAAGTGTATGTGTGTATAAAGACCTTTTTAAGACCCTCATACAGGGGCCAGGTGACTGGCTTCATTTGTAGCTCCAGCCTGGCTTCACACCTGCTGTGCAAGAACATTCAAAAAATTTGGCCCCAGACAGCAAATCAGCAAATATCTTGTTGTGATAAGAGAATGGAGCTCAGTCCAGCTTAGGCTCAGTTTGAGCCTTATCTGAGCTGCAGGGTGATGGGTCTGGCACAGACCAAGGTGGTGGATGAAATGTGGGTCCTTGGGCAACCACCATCTCTTTGGCTTCTCTCATCACTGCCCAGCACTTCTGCTGATGGTGCCAGGCTGAGAGTTGTAAGTTTGAGAGAGCAAGGCTCACCTGCCAAGCAGCTCCTCTGCTGGTCAGGTCCATGCAGGCAGGTGACAGCTGGGCTGGCAGTGGGTTGGTAGAAAAAGTCTGGCCAGCAGGGACATCATGCTGTCACATCCTGAATGAGCTCCTGCAGTTACATTACTGGTGTCCCAGGAAGAACCCTGGGATATTTAAATGCCCCAGGCTAAGGGCAGTGCTGAGGATGATTTGGGCTCCTTGAGTGTTGAGTCAGTTGCTGGGGCTTATGGGCCAGGGGACTGTTTCAGGTACAGCTTTGGGCTAATGCCTAAACATCTGCTCTGCAAGCAGCCCTGGGAGACTCTGTGCAATTCTGGGGCACCTCCTGCCTTCCTGGTCTGCAGGACAGGATGAAAACTTGAAGCTGGGATCTGTGATACAGCCTCTGTGGTAGGAGGAGCAAAAAGAAACCAGAGGAAGAAATATTTATACAACTGTCTTTGATCTGACTGAAAAATGTGTTCTCAAGAATAATATGTGAGAAAGGCATCAGAATTTTTGCCTGCTTAAATTTTCCCATTGTTTTCTAAGGAGCAAATACTTTGGTGTATGTTTTGTTTAGCTGGATTCTTTTGCTATGATGGTCTGTCTACACTGACTAAATTCTTGTGCTAATGGCTCCATGATGCTGCATTTCAAGATTATAATACATGTTTAGCCCACTGATCAAAAAAAAGAAAAAAAAAATAAGCAAGCAGCTGTATAAAAGCCAGGTATTAGCTGTTATTAAATAAAAATAATTTACAGCTTACCACAGTCAAAATGAATGAGACTGACTCACTCATGGGCTTTTGGACATTTTTTCTAGTTTTTGTTTCACGAGTCTGTACATGAAGGATGTTAGCTCAGTTGGAGATTTTCTCTTTTACTCTATGCCAAGGTTTTCAGAAGTGACTAATGACTTTGGGTACTTAACTGGAAACATTGTAATAACGCCTGAATTTCAGAATGGCTGAGCACCCATCATCTGAAATTTAAGTCCTTTTATGGTCGTTTAAATTCAGCTCTCAGGATTGAGATCCTCTAATTCATCAGGAGTTCTTGAAAAGCTTAGAAGTTATGGAAATATATTAAAAAATTTAAGATGCAATTTCCTCCTTAAAAGCCTCCCAATGCCAGATTTTCCATGTCCCAATATGTGTGGAATTAGAAGAAAGAAATTTGCAATTATTGAATGCAATATGCTTTGAGTTTATGATAAAGAAAACATTGTGTTCATTTCTTTACCACAGTGTGGTAGCCCTGCTTTTCTGATAAATTGTGATAACCATAACTTTGTTGTCAAACAGCATTGTGTCAGTCCTCTAGATCTGCATAAAACAGTGAAGTGGTTGAGGGAATTCAGCATTTTTTTTGCAAAGGTGGACACAGCTCTGTTGTCATTGTATAGGGAGGAATGATTCACAGGGCACAGTAAGCCCAACAGGCTTGGGATACCCAAGAATGAACATCACACACAAGATGACAACACTTTATTTCATAGTCTTTCTGATGCTGTGTTGCCAGAAAATCACTTAACCCACAGCTATATAGTGGCACATACTACCTTTATTAACACTGCCTTTGCACATACCAAGTCAGATCTGTCTGTGATATCCACTGGTGCAAATTACCACCAATTAAATTATGGCATTTAACACAAGGTGGGCTTCACGTTGCGCTGCTCACTGGGAGGTGAAGCCTTCCCTCGAGTAAATGGAGAACTCTGGCTGATCATCTCTTAAAAAACAGCTATTGCATCAGGAGCAGAATAGAAGGAAGTGAATCTCTTAAAGGAATTGTAACTGTAAGCTTTTACTCTGTTTAACCAGGCTGTTACCCACAGCTTAGATTAGATCTCATCTTTTTATGCTTCCCTACAGGTTTGCTCTGACTGCCTCCCCATTTTCCAATAAACACTCTCAGAGACCACTGGACAATTACTGAGGAAGTCCCTGGGAACTTTTCCCAGCATGTCTGATCTGTGGCATGCAGGGTCTACAGGACTTGCCCAGGATCACATGCTCCCAGATACACAGGGCACATGGATGGCTGTTCCCAGAAGTGGATGCCAAGAAACAAACTAGTGAGGAGCATGGGAACAACCTTGTGACTGCAGCCCACGGCAGCAGTGGGAGACTGAGGGCTACAGCTGGACTGTGAGAAATGAAGCAGCATGTCTGGTTGTGAAGTGAGAAACCCAAATGCATGTCTAAAGCACACTGGACATCACTGAGCACCCAGCTTTACAGCAGCAGTGCCACACAGAGGTGCTGCAAATCCTTTATCTCTGCCTGACTGACCTTTCATCACCTGGATGGTCCTGAAAATTTAGCTCCGGGCAAGGGCAGGAGAGCAGGTTCTTCTTGGCATCTTCTACTCTCTTTTTATTAAAGGGTTGTAGCAACTATGATTTCCTCCAAATGCTTTTCCACATCCTACTCTCTGACCCTGGCCTGTAATCCTACACTCATTCCTGCACTGGCTCATTACCTTTCCAGTCTCTGTTTTCATATCATTTGAGTGAGCTCTCTCCCTGGCTTCAGCTAGGTGAGACACTGCCTTTGTGGAGGATGCATTGGAGAGAGCAGCTTCTTGTACCTTTTTTGTGACTGTTTTATTTTTTCTCCTTCAGATATCCTGCTCCAGTCTGTTTTATTGAAATCCAGCAAGACACATGGGAATCTCCCAGTGCCCAACCCCAGCTGTGGCCAAGATCTCCAGGACCTTGTTGCCCACATCAGTTCCTCTTGTTGGGTAGGCTCCACTCTTCCTGACTGTGCCAGATCCTCTCAGGTACAAGGTCAGACCAGCCAGGCCTATAGTGCAGCTGAGGCTACACCCTCTGTAGTGGTGTAGCTACAGAATCATAGAATTAGAGAATATCCTGAGTTGGAAGGGGCTCACATCATAGTTCAATTCCTGACCCTGCACAGGACAATCCCAAGAGTCATACCATGTATGTTTTTGGCTTTTTCCTTCTGTTCCAAGGATCATATCACGAGAGATTGTTTTTCTTTCCTGCTGTTCTGCTTCCTCTGGCACCTGAAGTCCTCAGTGAGGCAGACACCACAATGCCAAGGGCAACATAATGTCCCATGTCCCTGCATTATCCCTCCTTCTCTCTCTCCCTTCCCATGATGTGATGTGGTGGAATGGTTGCAGGAAACATAACAGAGAAGGAGGGTTTGTGAAACCTTCTGGCTGCCCAGCTACCTTTCAGCTGAGGGTGTGCAGCTTGTGCTCCTAGCCATACCCAGATGCCCAGAAACTTCTGTTCATGGTACCTGTCCTTCAGCTAAAATAGTGAAGTCTATTTTAATAAGAGCAGGCTAGCAAAATGTATATGTCAGACACCATGCGTTTTGGGACTTAAGAGATTTGCAGGTGTCAAATGAAGCAAATTTTTTTATTTTTTAATTTAAATTAGTCTAAGAGTTTGGACAACAGCATTGCACAGGGGAGAAAAACTGACTCTACTTGTACTCAAGCAAAGGTACATTGTACTGAATAGCATCCAGACTTGGTAGAAAAGGTAAGGCAATGAACTCTGCAAGGAGGGTCTGAGAGAGAATGCTGAAGGTATAACCAAACCAGCAACCTATTACCTGGCTCATCACCAGGGAATAAGGTTTACCTCACTTACAACGAAGGGGACAGAACCCTGGAGGTATTTCAGAGGGATGTGACACCATCATCTGCACTAAGCATGGGTTGGTATGACCTCTAAACCTCCAAGGCCACATCTGCTGCTGCTGAGGAAGCAGAAGCTGCACTGGCAGCAGGGTGTCTGTGAATACTGTTGTACAGCCCCACTGGCAGTACCAAGTGCAGTGAGGTCCCCAGTAGAGTCACAGCTGCAGGGAAAACCTCTGACACCCCAACCACATCCCACCTTGTTCCACTTCTGCTGCCAGAGTGATTTTGGTAGCTAACAAGATGATTTTGTAAGTCCCTTCCAAGCCAAACCATTCTATGATTCCATGATAACAATTTTTTTCTCTTTTCTGTCTGTCCCTCGGTGGCTGTGCTGTACCAATAAACAGGACAAAGGTGCCTGCCTGCCAGCTCTGACAATAGGGAATTTTTGGGACATCTTCCCCAGCTCCATCCCATCCTACCACAGCACCACCCCTGCTTCCAACATCCCTCTCAGGCACTCAGGCGCCTGTGCCTAATTGAGGCAGCGGTTGGTTTTAATACGAGCTCGGAACACTGTTTTGGGGTTTTTTTTAGGTCCCGAATTGCTTTCAATGGGATGGTGCATCATTCCCCCCTCCGCCCGGCCCGCAGTGCCCCGGGAGCGGAGGGACAGCCTGTGCAGCCTCCAGAAGATGGTGCCCTGCTGTTAGGAACAATGCTGAGAGCGCAGTCATTCCAGTTCACTGGCACAATGTCACACAGAACGCTTTGTGTCTGTCAGCACATTCCTGGAAGGTCACACTGAATGATGAATGCTCCTGTGTAGGAGCTGAGGAGGGTTTTTTTCCCCTTTTTTTTTTTTCCTTTTTTTTCCTTTTTCCCTATGAATTGCATCACTTGGCAGTCTCTTGGCTTCATTCATTTGACTCCTGTGGTTACAAACCTTTCCCAATTGTTGTGAGCCTGCTTCCTCCACAACCCCTCTGTGGCCAAAGCAGGATATTCATGACTGACTGCCCTGGAGAAGCTGGATGACTTCCAGCTACTTTCCACAGCAGAGTTGCTCACTTCCCTCCCCCCGAGGGCTGAAATATCCTGTGGTTCTGGTTAGCTTTCTCTCCGGATGCACATCAGCTAAAGCATATGCATCATCATGTGATAACCAAGGTTGTTTCAGCAAAGCTAATTGTGACAGAGGCTTTATTTAGATGCCATGTATAAAAAGATGTGTATAGCACTCCAGCGTGAAGTCAGAAGGATATTTGACTTGATCCTGAATGAAAAGCTAATTTTAACTGGCATGTAGCATTGAAGTTCTCCATTGAGCTTTGCACATATGTGTAAGATGTTTAAATAATTCCAATAAACTATGATGTAATCTTTGTAGCTCTGCTGCCATTTCCTATGATTTGGTTCATGATTTCTTTCCACTCTGAGTTACTAATTGCTCATGAAGCTTGTGCAATTGAATGGGGCTCTTCTATTTTTTCACACCACCTTTCCCCATACAGAAAGCACACAGACCTGCTAGTTTTAATTGGGGAAAAACACCTACAGCTAAATTCAGCAATACTTCTCAATGGGAATTGACTAGCACCTGAGTAGCAGTAGTCACTTGGCTCAGTTCAGCCAGCCCCACTGAGGGATATTTGTTGGCATGGGGAGTGTCTGGATAGGGAGGAGGGTTCTAAAGACCACATGCCAAAGAGGAATTGAATGAGGAACACCTGCAAAGGGTGTTCACAAGCCTGTTCATAGGCTCATATATTCTTCAGACGGGTGAAGCTGCATTCAATGGTCAGGACATTTAACAGCCTCCAGTACCCCTGCTTTTGTTTGAATAAATGCAGCAGATTCTGAGAAGGCAACACTGGTTCTCCAAGAATACATCTGCTGAGGACTCATTGTCTGTGAAGTCATCTGGCAATGTCTGTACTCTTAGACTCTCTTTGGCTCCAAAACAGGATGCCTGCATCCCACCTGGCCAGTACAGTCCCTGGTCTAATGCCTTAGCTGTGCCTAGGGACTGGTTGGCTGATGCTGGCACATTCAGTAGTGGTCCTGGCACTGCTGTGACCATTCTCTGCTGCAGATTATGGTGATCTGTCCTTGTGTCCTGGCTCTTCTGAAATGGCAGGTTGGACAGATTCCTCTGGGCTCTATAGGATTCACCTGTAGAACTGGGAATCTTCATTTGGAAATAATAAAAACATCCTTGAGCAGGAGAAACTAGATAGGACCAAGATAGAAAGTCAGATCTGGATGAGGAAAAGTGTTTGGAATTAAAAAAAAAAAAAGAAAAAAAAAACAAAACACAGATAAAAAAAAATCAGGGACCAAATGAGTTCTCGGGAATCAAAGTTTGTGAACTAGGGCATGATATTGTATTTTCCAGAAAATTGCAAAAAGCACATGTTGCTGCAAGTTCATTGGCGTGTAGGGAGAAACTAACCAAAAACACCAAGGGGTTTTTCAGCAGCAAGAAATAAGAACATTTTGCAAAAGCTTTGGTGAAGACAGTCAAATTGCAAAATGCTATCCAATAATGGCTATGTGGTGCAAGATGTGGGATGAAAGGAAAATAATCCTGAAGATGTTTCATACCTTATATATTTCCATAGAATTAATCGTAACTTTCAAGTTGTTGAAGCAATATCAGGAAACTGAGAAGCAAAAGTTTTGCAAAATCTATGAGTAATCAAAAAATAATAAAAAAAAGTACTCCAGTCAGAAAAAGAAACCAAAGCTTGTTTGGGTTGATTTTTGTTTCATGAAATCCCTTGGTTATTATTTCCCAGGTCTGCATTTACAGGATCAGGTTTCTTTATCACTTCCCTTTGTGCAGACCAAGAGTTGTTCCATATACAGACACACAAACAGCATCAGAAACCTCTGGGCAAAGGTCACTTCAGATCCAGTGAGCTCTGTCAGCATCTCCAACAATCTGACAATAATAAGTGGAAGCAGGTTGGCCAAGAAACATAACAGGATTGAAACCAACTTTTTCTTTCCTCTTCAGCATTTCTTGATGTCACTAAAAGGTGCTGCTAGCCAGATCCTTGTCCCTGTATTGCTGTATCAAGCCATGGTGGGCTGCCCCGTGTGCCACCTGTGAAAAACACAAGGAAATACTGATGTCTGCAGGCTTTGGATGAAGAGCTGGAGGCACTTTATGGTGTGAAACAACACCTTCAATGTATTGCAGAGTTGTGGCAGAGGTCCATGCATACACGACATGACCAGCTGTAACAGCCCAGCTTCACCGGCGGCTGCACATGCTCATGCAGGATGATGGGTTTGCAGCTGGTGGCTCTAATTCCACTGTGTCTGCTTTCCATTGGTTGCCTATAATTCTCTCCATTGTGTCTTCCTGAGGATGGGAGATCCTCAGACCTCCTTGCCACACAGGAACTATACACTCAGTTCCTCTGATGGGGAGATCACAGAGAGACACAATGGGTCGTGTTGGAAGGGACCACAGTGGGTCACCTGGTCCAACCTGACTGGTCTAGCAGGGTCATCCCAAAGTACATGGTACAGAATTGTATCCCAATGGTTCATAAATATCTCCAGTGAGGGAGGCTCCACACCCTATCTGGGCAATCTCAGTCACTTGCACAGTAAAGTTGTTCTTCCTTATATTCAGGTGAAACTTGTGCAAATGTATATGTGCATGATGCCAAGTGTACAAAAATCAGTAAAAGGGCAATGGTGCTGTCTGCACCTGTCTTCCAGGGCTGTCACAGGGACATTGGTATAATTACTCAGTGATAAGGACTACAGCTTATCGGACTGCACATGAGAAGAAAGCTTGCCAAATCTGCCTTTTCCATCTGTCCAAGAGCAAACTTCAGTGTGCCCTGATGCAGCCAGAAGAGCCTGTAGCAGAGAAGATAAGGAAAAGCAGTCTGCTCTCATTCTCAATGCAACACAGCTTGAGTACTCATGAGTCACAGTTTGCTCTCACCCCTTACTGAATAAAAATGCCTCCTGATGTGTCAGGAACTTGAGAAAAGTAAGGAGCCTAAGGGTCTTCTCAAGGTATTTTGACATGCACACCACACCATTTAAACTTGAACAACAGCAAAACTGTTACCAGCATCTGTAGGGTGACACCAAAATGCACTCATCACCAGAATGAGGGAAGTAAGGATTTAGTACATGCCTACACATGTATGAGGAAGAAGGGTTAGAACTTCTGGATTTCTTCAAAGTGGGTGGTTTGCTCTGCATGCTGGTGTTTGACACATGCAAATAAAAACTTCCTGTGTATTTTGGCCTTTGGAAATGGCACTTACATACCAATGTTCTGAGCACTAATTGGGGAGTGAGATCTCCTCTACCACAGACAATGCACCTGGAGGTTCTCTGACTGTCTTGATCCACAGTGGCAGCAGAGCTACCTTGGAAAGACAAGAAGACTTTCTCTGCTATGGTCCATAACCAGCACTGGAAGGGGAAGGCAACCTGGCAATTGTTTCCTCAGCTTCTCTCGCTGCTGTCCCCGTGAGGATGCAGGGGGGCAAGGACAAACATTCTCCACATGTGCTATGCCTTGCTCTTGGGTGGTGTGGGACCCATACGTCCTGACTTCTCCATGTGTTTGTCATAGGTAAAACCCACACTTGGTTTCAATTTTGTTCTTCTGAGGGCCCTGGGAGGGCAAGGCCAGGGCTCTGTGGGATGGATGTGAAAGCTATCAAACATGGTTTTCAATTACCAGTAAGGTAAGTCCAGGCAAATCCACCATTGAAGTCAACAGGGGTCTTTTTAATGGCTTCAGCTAGGCTTGGATTCTTACTCCAATTGCATGCCTACACAGGGTTTGAAGACTAGGATTCATCGACCTAAAGGTATTTAATGAAGACGTCTGAGGTAGAAGAATACAAAGAGACAGATGTAGTTAGGCAGTGGGTCAGACTCTTTGACTGAACCCATCCCATGCTGTTAACTGTGAAGAGTCAATAAAGGAGTTTTATCTTCTAATTTGGTGCTTGAACGGTGCCCAAACCTAGTGGGAAGAACAGGTTGAAGCATCTCAGTACCCAACTGAAGCAGTGGGAAAATTATTGCATAATTTTCCTGTGCCAAACTTACTAAGATGAGGGTGGAAATGTGCATGTGTTGCTGGATTTGACTGAGGGACAAAGAAATAAATAATAAATCATGAAAAATTAAAATTAAAATAAACTTTTATTTTTATACTTTATCTTAATCTAGCTAGAATGTTAAGAATTTATCACCTGAGATAAAAGACTTAATCATTACTAAACCCTTTGGCAATTGTTTTAATAACATTAATCAAGATGAGCTCATCTAGTGCTAATAGGGGTGTTTTAAGTACTTTTATAGGATTTTCACTGAAATTCAGAATTAAATAATTGGGCCATTATTCTAAAGTGTTTTCGTCATCCCTCAGGGAAGTCTCAGTATCCTGGATTTCATCTGCTTGGTTTTATTTCCTCTCAAGCATTAATTCTGATTGCCCTTGACAATTTTGAAGCACCTCCTCTCAGTTATAATTTGACCCTCTTTTGGGCACTCTGAGGTTGGTTGCCCCTCAGATAATCTATTTTGTCAATGCAGTCATGGACAAGAAAGATTTAAAATACCATGTAATTAATGTGGTGATGGATGATGAGACAGGAAGGGTGCTGATTGCCATTGGCTAAATGTTCTGATGAGCTGAGTTTTTCCCAACACCCAGACTGGATAAGCAGTTGGTTAATTAATTGCCCAATTCTACCCAGTGTTTCCTTAAGTGAGCTTAGTCTTTATTAGGGGCTGTACACTTTGCAATCTGCAACACACCGGCAGTTGCTGAAGGCATTATGGAAGGAAGGCAAAGAGTTATGGACTTAGGTCACCTGCCTGAATTTATGCCTTTAGTGCCAGCTGGTACACCCAGATGTATCTGGGGCATCCACATGGTGGCAGGTGTAATGCAGGATGTAGAATAGACCTCTGCCTTCCCTGACAAGCAGTTAGATGCCATGATGACCTGAAACAACACTAAGTATTTTGGGCAGCTCAACTGATCTCTGCAGCTGTGAATCCATTTGAGATTAAGACACCATTTATACATTAACTAGGTATCTAGACTGTCACAGTCGTTGGACATCTAGTTAATGCAGTCACTGGCACCCAGCTTGTCACTTGGCTGCTTTGCCACTATCTCTCTACAGCCAGACAAGTTGAGTCACCCTCCAGACTCTGGTGACGGTATCGAGTAGATCTCTGTGAACTTGGGTGCCTGAGGCTCAGTTCAGATGACTGAAATTAGATGCCTGTGCCATGGTAGCTGCTCTAGAATATCCTGGCTGGCCTCCATCTCTTCGTTCAGATAGAGGCATGTCATCTCTGCCAGACCAATGAGGACATCTCAGACATTGTATGACACCTAAAAAATTATAAAATGGCTCCATATGGGCACCAAAATTCTGCCTTTTGTCACACAGTGCAGGATGCAATGCTCAAAGTAATTTCAACACAAATGCTAAAACTCTCTGAGTCATCTGTATAATGATACATTCACTTATATGATAGTCATATTGAAGGTGTTATTTGACCTGGTTGGAAACCTGTTTCAGCCATTCCTGATTTTGATAATCATAAGAGATGTTGCCATTTCAATCTTACTCAACAAATGTTCATATTCTACCAGCACATTTGATAATTCACATACTTAGGCCTCAAGAATGACAATAAAGGTTAACTGTAATACATTTAAACATGAAATAGTGCATATTTTTTCATATTCTTAGGCTTTTCATAGTTTTATGACTGCTGTTTTCTATTTTTTCTTGGAATAACTGAAAGTTTCTTACTCTTACTCCATTTCTCCTACTGATTCAAAATAGTACAGGCTGGTAGATGTATGAGAGGGTAAAAAGAGAAAGAAAGCATTCTTACTTTATATCTTGTCTGGAAAATAAGCTCTGAAATTTCTTTGAGAAGATTATCCTCAGTGAAAAGATCTTTGCTCCAATCATTGTATCAAGCACAATAAACAACGTACATTACGTTGTTTACAGCAAAACTTCAGTTCCATAAATCCCATTTTCCAACACTTTGTGTGATAACAAAGATCAAATTTTGTAACCAAAATGTGTACATTTTGTATAATGTACATTTTGTTGGTTTCAGCATAATACAGTACATTTAAGATAGACAGATTTAACAATTTCTAATTTTTTATTTACAGAAGGAAGTTGAAAAATTACACCAAACAATATGATTGAGAATAGTTATTTTCAGTATAGCTTAATCATTATGTAGCATTATTAAGATGATGTATTTTTACTATGTAGACCATCTTTATTTTTCTGTGCTTTTTGATCCCGCAGATAGGTCTCAAGTTTTGCGGCACACATCGGACATGGCTTATGACCACAAATGGCAAATACATAAGGAAGTCAGAATCCAGGTAAAAATATGTGACATGTATCCTTTTTACTCTTATAATAGTTCAATCCTTCACAAAAAAACCTGATGAAGTTTTCATTTTGGGAGGTTACACTCTGTGGAATGGGTGACGTAACTTGCAGGCTGCAGCTGACATTTACGTGTCTCCACTGCAGCTGCATGTTACTGGTCTAACAACACCTACTGCATCCAGTTCTTGAAATTACTTAATCTTCCAAACATCTAACTCCATTGGAACTTTAGCTAAGCCAGAATTGATTAAGGATTTCATGAT
Organism: Brachypodius melanocephalos; assembly: GCA_013398615.1. Lineage (NCBI taxonomy): Eukaryota > Metazoa > Chordata > Aves > Passeriformes > Pycnonotidae > Brachypodius > Brachypodius melanocephalos. The sequence goes on from VZSR01003806.1 coordinate 9,264,663, forward strand.
TTCAGCTGCAGAAGGTAACTGATGAAAAAACGAAGCTGAAAAATCGACACCTCCCGTGCCTTTAATTCAGTGTTGCACCAAACAACAGTTGGAATAGCTCTGCCTGGAGATGCTAGTTGGTTCATAATCTGGTGGGCTAGAGAAAAGGAGAAGCAGCTTGACTAGTTGTAACATTTGTTTTCATTTAATAGCTTCAGAGATTCCAAGGTTAAAAGGGAGCACTCTGATTATCTAGTCTGACCTCATGTGGAACAGAGGCTTCACCAGGTGATTCCTGCACAGTCTGAACGGTTCTTTCCTGGGCCATAAGGAAACTCTCCAATCAGCTATATGGGTAGCATTACCTCATGCAACATATTGAGCTGTATCTTGAGTTCATTTTACCATCTTGTAAATCCTGAGAGATTTCACTTGACAGCCCAGGGTTCACATGAATTAAAGAGAAATCAGAATACGATTCACCTTTTCTCACAATATGATACCCAGCGAAATTTTTTCTTTACTCTCCTGAATAAAAAGTGTAAGATACATATTTAGGTACTTGTGTCCATTGCTTTATTCTGAAGTAAGTGTTTTGATGGAATCAATGATGTTGAAGTAATGGGCCCCTTGGTCCAATCATAGATTTTGGCTCTGTTTAGATGACAAGCAAGAATCTTCAATATTTTTACTGCAGTTTATAGATGTGTCTGACCTTCTGCCTTGTATGCATTTAGATTTCATCCCTAATATTAGAACTGGATCCACCACTTCTCATGTAATCAGAGAAAAACCTCCAAAAGACTTAATTTAAGAATCTACCATATCACTAAACAGCCATTTTAAACCACTTTCAGAAGCTATGTGCCTACCTGCAGAGAGGAAAAAAGTGAAAAGAATGACACTACAGACTGAAAATCCTTAATTGTAGTTAGAGTAAATGCTTATCCTTCCCCCTAAAAGCAAAACCAGCATATTTTAAATACAGCTAAATATAATGTAACAAGAAATAAAACAATCCAAGTGTAATCATTGTTTTAGGTAGTATTCTGATGCTCAGAAAAGTGCTGCATCAGTGCATCTAATTATAACTAAATAACAGAAAAATGCTGTTATATTGCAGTCAGCAGGGAAAAGGGGCTAGAACAGCTAATGTCAATCAGGTTACTGGGTAGCTAAATCTGGATTTCTGCCAGCCAAAACTTTTGGGGCCTCTATTTGGTTGAGATCACCTGTTTTCTTTGACACACTTATTTGCATATCTGTATCTTGCACATTGTGCCACAGTTCTTTTCAAAAGAAGAGGTTGTAGTTCCTTTAAGGCCTGACTCTAAAGTGGATATATGAAAATGATCCATGATGCTATTATTCCAACCACACTTCCCGAGTGATACTTTCTAATATCAGAAAAATTTGTTGCCATGGTGACTGGCCTGACCTGAAACAGTTCAGCTGATGCTGAGCTTCCTTTCCCTTCCCCAAAAGAAGGAGCTAAATATAATCTTTTGGAAAGGCAATTTTTCTTTTGATTAGTTAACAGCAATCTCTCTTGACCTGTTGTTCGTGCCATATTGGCTTATTAACACTCTCAGTTAGAACAAATAGGGAATTTAAAGAAAAGTGAGCTTGAAAGCAGGCTACCTTTATAACTGAAAATTATCCTTGTAAAAGGATGCTGTGCCCACCCATTTCAGGTCACCATCTAATTTAGCTTCTTGTGATTGGAAATGGAAAGTTCAAATGTGCCATTAAAATCCAAGAATTCCAGTCCTGAGTGAATTCAGCATTACCTGCCTACAGATGAAATGGACAGTGGCATGTTAAATGTTTCCTTTAATCCTCAGTAACTTAATTTGCCCCATCATTAGCATGTATCTTACTTCAGTCCTCTACCGGATTAAAAGGTGACCTTCACATGACCCTCAAGTGAAAAAAGTCTTCTGCTGAAATTTTTCTTTTTTTTGGAAGAGACGCTGAGAAGGCAGAACAGTCAGGGGTGGCATCCTTCTGCAGCTCCAGTGGCAGCCAGGACATGTTGCATTAATGGTGAAACAAGGGCTAAAATTCATGAAAGGCCACAGGTGTTAAGGATGTCTTAACAGTTTTTAAAGGCCAAGAATGAAAATCACAGGGCCCATAATCAGCACCAACTATGACTTCACTGGTTAAGTTTTCTAGGTACCTAGGGAAAGGCTCCAACTGTTTAGTGTCATTCAGCATGCCTAAGGGGGATACCTGGGCTTCCTAAAGGCAGTAGGTTGAAGAAGTTTATGTATATAACCTGGAGGTGAGGGCAGTCTATCTTTAGAATGTAGATCAGACTGCTTCCCAGGTGTCTCAGACTTCCTGTATTTCTCAGATTTATTTTCTTTAATAAACCTGGTTATTAAATATTATCAAATATTTAGTAACTTCTGTTCATGGATATCAGCTGCAGTCCAGGAGTGGAGTTTAGGGAGAGGATCTCGGGACCTTTCTTGCCAACTACTTCAGAATGAAGCAGCACTGCCTAATGTAAAAGGATATTTGCCTCTTTTTCCTCACCTCTCCAGTCACCTCTCATAGCTCATCCTTCCCACACTAGCATCCTCCTCCTCCTGACTTAGTGCTTCCACCACCAGGTTCCAGACTTAGACTTTGTTTTGCTTTTTCTTTTTGGCTCAGGGCTTTTGCAGGTCTGGTGCAAATGATGTTTTTACTTTCTGACAGAATTTCAAACTGTGAATTTTACCCTGTGCTTTGGAGACAGACTTACTGATATTTACTGGAGTGCCTTTTGAGGAATCGGTTCATCCAGTGTGTGGGCCTCTAGGTCTGAACAGGGAAATGAGGGTCAGAATGCAGCACAGTGAGCTCAAAGAAACATGGGAAGTATCCCCAGGTCTCCTTCTGGGATATTATGTATGCTAACACTGGGAGAAGCAAATAACTTGCTCTGTGTTATTGGCACATCATTTCACCTTTCTGAAGTCTCTTTCACAAACAACAAAAGGGGGCTCATTAACTACTGCTTGGAATATGTCCACTGAAACAATGCTTGTATAGAAAATTGGGTTCTTAGCTAAAGACCTTGATGAAGAACTTCTGCATTGCTCTAAATTTTCTGCTTTTGGTTGGAAAAATTCTAAAGCAGAATTATTTGGCTTTCAGCCATGTTTAGCTTACAAGATTTTTTGCTTTGCTAGATCTTTTTTCAGGAAAAGATCATTCTGAGCACCAATATTTATATAAGACATTTCAGAAACTAGCAATGAAAAATGATCTTGAAATGCAAGAAGCAGTAGTGTTATAACTGGGGACACAAGCAAGAGAAGATTCATAGGGAAAATAAAGTTATTCAGTATATAATTTTATATAATTGGGGGGGAAAAGGGGATGTAAACCCCTCCTCAGACCTCACTAACTTAGAGAAAGGTCCTAGCTGGTAATAAAGAGCAAAGAAGTATGCCCTCAGCTTCTCCAGAATTGCTCTCCAGGGTCTCTAATTGCTCTCTTTCACACACACAAATATATACAAACAAGTTTTAAAACCACTTATCTTGAACAGGTCTGCAATCTGCCAAATACCATGTTCTCTGAAAGGCTACAAAGGAACATGGGATTCCTCTTACCCCAACAAACTAACTGACTTTGACAGCTAAATTTCCCTTTAAATATGTTTAGAACATCCTTTATATAGAAGTGTGAGTCATTCTGACAGACCTAATTTGTACTGAAAAATGAATGTATTAAACTTATTAGCCAGTTAGGTTAGAAAGACTGTAAACAGTAGACTGATGACATTTGCACTTGGTGTACTACACCTTGTGTGCCTAAAAGTGAAATTATAAGTCAGTGAAAGACATTTTGAAGAGTTGCTAGAAATTGTATCTTAATCCTGTTCTGCTCTTGTCTTGATGTTTCCTTGATATTTCATTTTCTATAACGAGGAGAATATGTATGAAAAATGGCTGTTTTTTAGCAGCGTTGTATTTATGACAATTTGTTCATATTTCCATCAGAACTAAACAGTATATAGCAGTTTGTTGAGGCCAATAAAACACTGCATAATAGACCAAAAGATCTGTTTGAGCCTGAAGACCCATTAAGTGATACTTAAGGAAATGTTGAAGTTCCAACCTTTGTTTAGAGTCCTTGACGGTATCTGGATCTGCCTCGGTTTCTGAGCTAAAAGCTTTCCTGGCTTGTAAACAACAGCGAGTGGAAAGGATGTGGTATTCGCAAAGTCAAGTGTCAATTTCTTGGGAATTCTCTCATTCTCATTTTGTTCTCTGGTAAGAAAAGCTCTCCAGAAGGTAATTCAGAGGTGAAGCCTATCTCAGGTGCTCACAAGCGATGTTTAGCACTGTTGGATGAACTCGGGGTGTGAGAGGACTCCTCAGGTCCAGCCTGCACATGCCTCTGTGCTGGCTTGTCTGGGGAGAGCTGGCAGGTCCTCCAGGCAGAGAAACTCAGGCAGGAGTGTTCATGAGCTCTCTCCAAGCTCCGAGTCTACTGGCCGTACTGCTGGATCAGGCACTTAGCACTCAAGCATTGCTATGAGGGAGGAGAGACATCTTTGAACTGTGTGAGTCAGCTTTTGGCTTTGAGTGGTCTTCTAGGTTACTAACAGGTACATATAAAACTGGAAAATTAGGTTTAAAGATGCTAGAATCGACTCCTCTGTGCCCCTCATAATCAAGGAGTGGACAAGATCATACAGTGTGAGAAGGTGTGCTTATTGTGCTATGACCTTGGATGCCTTTGGAAATTGGTGGATAGCACTTGGTATCCAAATCAGCCATTGTTTCAGCAGGTCAGGCACAGTGTTGGAGCCACTAGCTAAAGCTGAGGCTGATCTTGTCAGTATAGACCTTTCACAGTCTCCTTTCTTCAGCAACTAGCAGTTCAAGAATCTTTAAGAAGCCTAAGCATATAATGGTAGGGCACAATATTTCAATTTTCTTCATATTTATTTTATGGAAAATTCTCTATTGCCAAACAACTGAAGTACAGGAAGTGTGGGGAGATAACTGTAAATTGATGTTTTAAAGGTTTGCTTAGAAATCATAACCTTGTCACTGATACTTGAAAAAATCTTCATAGCTCGTCATCAAATTCAGCAAGTATGTATGTAGTCAGGAAGGAAACGTCTGCTGAGATTGTTTTCTAGTTCTATGCAGACCCTCTTAATTTCTCTGGATTTTGTCAGGGGTGTGAAAGAGAAGATAATGAGAATTATGATTCCCTGTCAAATAATAGCACACTAGAACAAAAGAGGATTAGGGGTGCATGAAAATGAGCACTCATCTGATCTGAATGTGCCAATTCTATGAAGCCTTGTATGGCTGACAGCTTTGGTCTGATGTACACTGCAGTACGCTGCAGAAGACTTTGTTTTTCTTCCTTTGCTGACAAATTTCTGCTGGGAATCTAATGCATTATTATATTCCATGGCAAATGTTTGAGCCCATGGAATGGATAGTGAAAACATGTGACTCCTTTGGAGCATTTCATCCTCTTTGTGTGTGTGTGTGTGTGTGTCTGTACTTTCAGAACCGTTCAATGTGTTGTGAATCACATTTGCCATCAGGCCTGACTGCAGCTCTCCAAAGGCCATGAGGATTCAGATTCCTGTAGAACCCTATATCAGAAAAAGATGCAATTTTATATACAGAAAGAGTACAAGCACACCAAGCTCATGTAGAAGTACAAATGAATCTAGGTATTTTGGATATCTCTGCATTTGGATGTGACTATCTTTTTGGATAGAACTACAATAAAATATTAGTTTCATATTTTTACTATAGTGAATCAGAAAATATAAACCCAAGTGAATCTCTGTTCTCTTGTTGCCCTGGGAATATAAAACTGATTTCATGTGGTGCAGTCTAAGATAGATTGTACCAGAAAACAAAATGAACCCAAATATACCACCCAATATCTAACAACCCTTAAAAGAACATTTCTAGGGTTGCAGATGCAGATATTTAAAAAATAACAACATACCAGAATTAATGTCATCTGTGGTTTTCCATTCACTTTCTTAGGTTACAATATTGAATTAAATAGTTACATATGATTTTTCCCACTTTGCCAGGGGGGTGAATCAGACTTGTGCTGTGAAGGCATCTGTTGTCTGTTAAATCCCCTGACTCATTTGTTACACAAGTTGTGGAAGATGTGAGATGAATGAGGCAGGGGAGAGTAGGGAGAATGAGGATTGTCTGGTGTCTGAGGTAGGTGGATGTCACTCAGGAGAACTGGATTTCACCCCTGCCTCTGACAAAAAGATCATATGAGGAACTGCAAGTCTTTTAAACCAGGGTTGTTATTTTCAGCTGTGAAGAAAAAGATTGATCTTCCCATTACACAAATATGGATTTCAGTTCCTTCCTGGACATCCTTGTTACAACCAAGCTTTTTCTAGCCCTCCTGCTTTGTCCTTGCTCTAGAGAGCATATTAGTGAGTCCCCTCAATTCCATGCCAGCACCTTGGCCTTTACCCCACATGGTCTTTGGCACTTCCAAAGCTCAGGGACAGGGCAGATGTTTCCCAGAGAGGTGAGGGTACAGACTGTACACTGCAACCCACAGAGGATCATCTAGCTCATCAGTCTCACAATCTTTTCCTCAAGTCTTGCAAAGTAAAGATCAAATTTTGTTCATATTCAAGAGGTTGGAGCTGGTGTCCTCTTCCCAGCAATTCCTTTGTTCTGTTCCATGGGGGTAGCTCAATGCTTACCAGCAGTAGTGCATGGGAATGAACTTGGCTGCTGGATGTAACAGTGATGCTGCAAATTTCACGCATGTACACTAGCAGGGGATGGGATGTAGTCAGGGAAGGGCCTGAACTGAAAGATTTTGAGCTTAGTTTGCAAATCTGAGGATGGTTGTGTTATTTTTTTCTGCTCTTTAAGCAGAACTCTTGTTGTGCCTTGTTTTAGTCCTATTCCCGTCCTGGTACAGTCCCATGCCTAGCTCTTCACTTAACAACATGGAAATCCCAGAAAATTCAGGTATGCCCCATTTGGGGATTCATTTCACAGTCTCATTCTTTCCCTTTCCCAAAAATTTTCCCTCACCAAATACTCAGAGTGACAGTCAGCCCTCAAACTTCTTTCTGTGACCTTCATTCCTCTGCACTGGCACCCAGTTTCTGCAATCTGGGGCCCTTCTCTCATTCTTGCACACCCCTGAGCACAGTTTCTTTGCATACAAACAGTCCCATCTCTTTCCCCAGCGTGACTGTGGCCACTGTTGGACCTATGGCACACCTTACTGTTCCTAGGCTCTAGCCCCAGTTCCTCTTCCAGGCTTCCCAGTGTGCTGAATTCTTCCCAGAACAGACTTGAGTATAGAATTTTTAGTGGGGCATGCAACAATATGACAAGGGGTAATGATTTTAAACTAAAAGAAGGAAGATTCAGACTGGATACATGGGAGGGATTTTTTAATGAAGGATGCCCAGAGAAGCTGTAGATGACTCAACCTTGGAAATATTCAAGGTCAGGATGGACAGGGCTCTGAGCAACCCAACCTAGTTGAAGACGACCCTGCTCATTGCGGGAGTTTGGACTGGATGACCTGTAAAGTGCCCGTCCAAGCCAAACTATTCTATGATTCTATATTTCCATGTCTATGATTATTCCCAGTCTCTATTCCTTGACAACACCTAGACCTAGAGCTCTTCTTCAGAAAAATTCACATTTTTCCACCTAATTCCTTTTCCTGACAGCCTTTGTTTTCCTCTTGTCCAACAGGAGGGAGGTATCTCCCTTCTCTGCAATGCTCTCTTTCAGCAGTGGGTGGACTGAGACTACAAGAGATATCAGTTCCCTGGGGCCACATCCAGTGCCCAGGACTGCTCCAGCTCCACACATGTGGGGACAGCCATTACAGATGAAAACTGATATAATTCCTATAACCAATTCTGCACAATACTATTTTTTCCAAAAATGTTCTTTTTCCAGTGACTGTGAAGCACATACGATTCAGCACATACAGAACTTGTAAGGAGCTGGGACATGCTCAGTGAAGACAGACTGCCTGGGGATTCTGGCTGTTAAATTCTGGCAAGTCTTTATGAAGTATGCACAAGCGACTACTTGTCAAAGACCTGTACATTTTTAGGGTGTGTATGTATTTCACAGAGAATAAAAATGAGTAAAGGAGGTTTATCCTAAACAAAAGCCACACTCTTCCACCACACAGGGGTCCTGCAAAACACAGAATTCCAAAGCTTTTCAGCAACATTTTTTAAAATGTTGTTTAGCAGTTATTTTTCTTTTTTGTGTTTTTTTTTTTTTTAATTTTACTTTTTTTTTAAGTCTTAGCAATTTTTTAAAAAATAAGGTAGCATGAGAGATGACAAGTGTGAAATCTCAGAAAGTTTCTCCAAGCTTTGAATGAAAACCTGGTTATACAAAATAAAATGTTAGATAATCTTAGCTGGGATGAAAGCATAGATATGGAGCTGAAGCAAAAATTGACCTGTTATATGTGTTCATGTCCATTATTGAGCCAAAAATTGTCTTGGAAGTCAGTTAGATTTTCTCTAATGCTTGTGCTCAAGTCATCTGACTATGACTATACAGGCGTGCAGACACAAAGCAAATGCCATCCCCATTCTTCAGTGTCTCTTTTAGGAGTCAGATCCTGATTCCCTCGTTCACTGAGGAGTAAAACACCTTAAAAGGAATGGAAAAAATGAATATATGGCATCCTGCTGCATTCACCAAACTGCAGTGGTGGCTCAGAGCCCCTCAATGGCAGTGCCTGTCTGTGTGCAGCCTCGTGGAGGAGTGGCACTGCCTCTTTGGCGTGTGCAGCTGAGTTCTGGGAAGCCACAAATGGGGCCGTTCACATCTGTCTGGCTGTGAAGCTCATCTGAGAGGAAGAGGAGAGGGAGATCTCATAGCTCTACCACTAAGTAATTTTTGTTATGGAAACTTATTTTTAATTTGTTCCATACGAATCTTGGGAAAATGAACCATTCGAGAAGTTTATCATAATTCTAGTCTAGATAAACAGCTCAATAAAGAATGGAAAATATGTATTTTGTCAGAAGGCACCACTAAAAATATTCACATATGGCAATGATTTCCTCAGGATTAAACAAAGGGTTGGCTCAGGAGCCTTCTCCTGTAGATACAGATCAGATTTATCACTGCGGTAATGTCACCTGACTTGTACAATGTTTAAGCTATGAGTCAGCAGGGCAGAAAGACATAGATCTCCAGCATGTACAGTATTTATCCTCTCCTTTTCCACTCACTGGCACTGATTTTGTTTTTAACATTATTAAGGAGTGATTCTTCATAGCTAAGGTTACAAATGAGTTTGTCTTAAAAGTTTGTCTTGGCTTCTTCCTACAACCTACCCGGCCACTCCAATGCTACAGAACCTTGGAGACCATAATCCCAACTGAGAACAAGCTAATCCATCTTTTCAAAATGTGAATCAAATGGAAGGCTTGCTGAATTCCATTTCTCAGAAAATGAAAGTTCTCCCACACCAGAAAGAGAAGTCCTCTTTGTTTTGCTGCTTTGTCCAACTTCAGGAAATTAGCAGAGACTTGCTTTATTTCTCCGTGGAATATTCTGGATGTTTCCCCATTATCCTGAAAAGAGATCTCCTGTTTTACTCATCGCAGTTTAAAGACAGACATTGGCTAGAATAAGGAAAAAAAAAAAACAAAACCACCAAACCAACAATAAAAAAAAGGCCAGTGTTAGTTCTTTGTAATGGATGAATTGAACAGACTGTGGATTTGAGCTCTTAAAGCCTGCAGGGCAGTGGTGTAGATATAGATCCAGAATTTTTACTCTCTATGTGAAGAAGATGATAAGCTTAATAAAAATTGAGACTAACTAAACAAAACCTTTCAACCTGAGGCCACTGAAGTTGCAGACTCCTCTGCTGAGCCAGTGTGGCTCTGTGTGTGTTGTGCAGCTCTGTGCCCAGCATGGTTCCTGCTGGGAGCAGCTGGGAGCCGGAGGGGGAGCAGGGTAGACCAGCAGACGGATCCTGCAGGGTCCATGCCTGCCAGCCAGGGACTCCTAACACCCTGTCAGCACCTGCCTGCTCCTGACACATACCCAAGGCAGCATCCTTCTGCTTCCTCCACTGAAATAGACTGCCAGGTGTGAGGATAGCACATGGCCTTCCTCCACCCTATCCTTCCCACATGGAATCAAAAACTTCTCGTGTCTAGGGCTGAAGTGTCTCAGTGCTGAGGAAGGTCTGGAATTTAAAAACTTTAAAACTCTCTCTTTTGTTGTATTTCCTTTCAATTGGCACTGTTTGTAACAGGGAGTTGGAGAGGGCAATTATTTTCTGATGTACCAGTTTTTATACAAAAGCGTGGTAGAAATTGTGGGAGCTTAAAACACATACATCCTATTTATCATATACATAAAAATTTGTTAATGTGGTAGATGACGCAAAAGTAGCTTTTTACTGTATTGGTTTCCCTGAACAACAATGGAGAGCGTCCAAATTCAGTTTAATGTTTAAATATTTTGGTGTAGTTTAGTATAACATTGTTACAAGCTGCAGAGATCTCAGTCTAGGCTTGCAAAGAGTAGGGTTTTCATATCTGAGGGTTGCTCAACCAGCACAACCATCACACGCACCCCTAACGTTCCACTGGCAGACTGACATACCTGGGACATGCCCCACTTACCAGGTGCAGTTCCGGGCAGACTGTGCATAAAATGATAGAGAATTAGGGCAGAAAGTATTTCAGGAAATCTTATATCCCAGCCTCGCAGCCCTAGATCACCAACACATTTGATTCTTGTGAGTTATTAAGGTGACCTGTTTCTAAAGATACCTCACAGCATTCCCAGGTAGTCCATTACACCAGGCTCATAATTTCTTTCTTGCTTCTTCTTTGCACTGTCATTTAAGCTTGTTATGCTGTTTTCTTTCCTGCCCCCAGACATAGCAAGAAGAATACTCCTTCCCCTTTGCAGCTGATTTTCTTTGTTTCAACACAGCTCTTCTGAAGCTACTCACCCTCCTTTCCAGTCTATGCAACTACTGGTTTTTTTCATTCTTCCCTGGTAAGCTTGGTAGGCAAGGTCTGACACACACCTTCTCCTGAAGGTAGTAGATCTTGAAGTAGATTAAAAACCTTGGGCATTAGTTAAAAAGAAAATAACATGGCACCACCATTGCGATGGGGTCAGCTGGACACTGCTCAACCAGGAAACAACTTCAGTTGTTTCATTTCATTCAGATGTAACAGATTAATTGATGCCAAATGAGGCAGCTCTACAGATTTTTAGCCCCAAAAGGGCTATCCTACAGTAGGAGGGTTCCCCTTGCAGAAGTGGGAGATGGACATTAACAGTTGAAACAGTATAGCTGAACAATATCACAAGATAGACCAATTCAAGGCATGTGTCTTAAAATAGAGAGCTTTAGAAATGAGGAAGCATTATTAACTAGTCCTCCTTGCCTTTAGTTTGTGAGCCTGCAGGAATAACATAACATTTCCAAGATATATCCTGGAAGCCTCTGTGAAAGAGACTGAAAACTGAGATACTTGTCTAATCACTTGGCTCTAGAAATAGAGTCCTTGGGAGAACACCAAATGTTGTAATTACATTACTAGCATAGGTGTCATAACATTTTGTTTCTTTCTGTGTGGAAAATGAGAAATTTGCAGTTGTTGATGAGTTCTTGGATAGGAAAAAGGTGATTCACACAGGAGCCTGAACAGTCTTTTCTCAAACATCAAGGCTGAATCATCCCTACACATTGCTGTGATGGATTTCAGACTGTTGAAACAATTGTTTGACATGAAGCCAATTCACATTGCAACACTCTGTGCCATACACAGCAGGCCCAGGGGCATCTTAAGATTTATCTAGGCATAGAATCAGCAGAATATAAGCTGAGCTGAAGCATCGTAAGGAAACAAATCCTGCCAGGAATGTTCTGGGTGATCATTAACTTCCACCAAGTACACTGTGAGATGTTGGAACCATCAATAGTTAATATGAGAAATATCAGGTAACCATTAGTGAGAATTTGTGGGCATTTACACTGGCATATCAGATTGCTGCAGCACTAACTTAAAAAGATGTTTTGCTTGCTATTGATTAGAATTTGGAGGAGGGAAAAATACTCAAGACAGAGCTACAATTATGTGTGATGGATCTCAAAGTAGCTCAAATATTTACTTAATACATGATAATTTAAATGAATTAGACATTAGTTTATAATTGCAATCAAAATGTTTTTTTCCCTAAGACTTTAGCTGTTCTAATGATTCTTTAAGTGTAAAGAAAAGCCTGCTGCTTGATTGAAACATGTCCAAAAGACATCACAGCTGACAGGAACTTGAATTGGTCTTCTGCATTCATTTCTGATAGCAGAGGCAACATAATCTGACAGCAGATGTTAAGCAAGCAACGTCTCTCTTTTGCTCCTAGGAGCAGCTGACAAGAATCTGTAGCCTAACTTAAAACAAATAAATAAACAAAACCATCAACACCAAAGTGGTCCAATTAAAATTGGCTTACTTCTTTGTAGAAAAATATAATTTAAAAACTCAGCAGGGGCAATTAACTTGTCCTGATAATTTGTAGAAGTGAGTCCTTAGGTATTTTGTATTGCTTGACTAATTTTAATATTTCTGTTCTCTCTATTCTCTTACTCTTGCTTGATCATTCTGTTTAACTGTTCCAGAATGATCTACAGTTCCTAAAGCTAAAGACACCTGACCACGTTTTTTGTCCTTTTAGGCAGGGATATATGATCCTTTTTTCACCTCAAGAGCCTCCTGAACCACTCTAATCTTGAGTACAAATCTCTACTTATATCGCAATTGTCATTCAAAAATTATCCCCTGTTAAATGAGTTTGCTTTCAAAGGGGGAGATTAAAACCTCTTACCCCAATCCAGGTTTATTCCAATAACCAGAGCAGCCTATGACCTAATGGTTAAAGGTTTTAGCTGTCAGCAGAAGATTTTGCCTTCATCCCAAAATATTTTAAGTGTCTACACCAAGGTGTCTACTTGTGTTGGAAGAGTCTAACTTCAATTACAGTCTGTGGAACGACAGTGCTGTAAAAGAAGCCTAAAGAGCAATTTTAGATGCCCAGCTACTACCTGCCTGCTATAGGGTGAACTGAGTAACTCTGAGGGGTGTCCTAGCTAGCTCTCCAGTGACTACAAAGGGAACTTAGGCACCTCTAGTAGACATCTACTTTCATTTAGGTGTCCTATGCTTGAGTAGAATTCCGCCTGGAAGGCTTCAGTCTGCATTTTGGACAAGATAGCCACTACCACTGGAAATCCTCTAGAATATGTATGTGCAACATCCATATGGACTTAGAAGACATGATGCAGGCCGTAGGAGAGAACTCCATCTTTTTGGGGTAATAGCAGCAGTGGCAGCAGGCCAGGTAGATAACACTATATGTCCATGTTTGGACACATGAACTGAGCAGGAAGGATGGAATTTCATCACCCAGGTGTAACCATCCACCCACCACCCAAAAGAGACATGTTTTGCTATTCCAGAGATCACAGATGAGATGAAACACTTTTGGGAGACATGCCTCCTTCTGGAGATATGGGTAAAACCATGGCTTAAACTCATAAAGTGTGTGTCGGTTGAAAGACAGGTGTCTGCTAAGGAAGGCTGGAGCCTCTCTTGAAATGGAAAATGTAAACTCCCTCCTTCCGAATTATTATAATT
>VZSR01003806.1:9278739-9364337 GCA_013398615.1 Brachypodius melanocephalos
GGAATGGCAGGATGTCTCGGCACGCAGGGATTGCAGAGCTACAGTGCAGCGAAGGCTCAGAGCAGTGCTGAAGAAGCAGCGGGGGCAGGACGGTGGCAGCCTGGCTCTGAGCAGGACAGGGAGAGGGGAGCTCAGAATCCCAGGAACCCAAGCAGATGGGGACAGGTCCCTCTTTTAGTGAGATGGGTGTTAACAATGTCCCAGTTTAGCAGTTGCTCCTACAAGCAAAGTCTCACCTCACGACAGAAGAAAACAGCTCTGGGCTGGGCTCTGGCAGCAGCAATAAACTCCCTTCCCAAGCAGCAGCCCCAGGCATCCTCTTCTGAAGCCAAGAGAGAGGAAAAAGGACAGAGTGAAGACACACAGAGGACAATATGAAGACACAGAGGTCAGTAAAGAAAGTCAAATCTTAGATATGAACAGAATGAGGAGATGCCTTAGTATTGGGCTGAAATTCTTTTGGAGAATGCCTTAGTTTTGGGATGAAATTCTTTTGGTAGGGCCATGGTGATGGACTATGATACACTAGAATATCCCTGTGATTAATGAAAAACCATGGGGGGATGGAGTGTTCAAACTGTAAACATGAGCAAGGGCATCCATGCTGAAGCAAAGCAGATGTTGAAGTAGCTGTAATCCAAATGAGAGGCTTGAACAGAGAGATATAACAGCGATCAAGGCCCTTTGCCCTCAGGGAAGGAAGAAGGAGACCTCTGTTCCTAGACATGAGGATGATTTCAGAGATAGATGAAGAGAACCTTTGCTTCTGAATAGCTCATCCTTAAAAGTTAGCCAAAAACTGAGCCCTCAAAAAGAATTCTGAGGAAAGCTGTAAGTTGAGGGGAGGGATTTTGACATTGAGAAACAGATTTTCCTTTCCCAAGTGGCTGATTCACTGTGACATGGAAACCACGAGAGAACTATTTCTTGTGGAGAAGTCTCCGTGGCATGGCAAGAGAGATTCCTCTCCCTAAGAGAACTAATGAAAGACTCTATTCTGGAGGTGGTAAACTGGCTGAAAATCCCAGATTTTACTTCTGTTCGTTGTCAGTGGGAAAGTAAAGGAAGTTGTGGGGGGAGGAGAAGCGTTCTGAAGATTTGATTCTGATTCTTATTATTTTCCTTTTAATTCTGTTAATGAAATTTTCTTTATTCCCTTTAAAGTTTGAGGCTGCTTTGCTCTTCTAATCCTATCTTGCAGCAGAAAAGGAGCAAATAATTCTAGTGGGTGCATGAGCATTTATCCAGCACTAGACCCACTGCAAAATGTTGCTAGATGCCAATGTCCAGGGAAGCAAGTCCTAATCTGAGAGCTGAATTAGGTAGGTTAGTCTCAGTGTAATTCCCACATGGAGAAGGGAGAACTGCAGCCAGGTTTCCAATGTCCCCACCCAGAATGTAGTTCTTCAGTCCTAGGAAGAACACATCCCCGTAGCATGTCCTACAGAGCTATTTGCAGAGGCTCCCATCGAGGGCCAGCTTTGTGTGGAGCCTTTTCTTAAGCATGATTTGTCATCATCTGCTCTGTGGAGTGCATAGAAGGATCCAAACTTGGTCCTCTTTTTACTTTGAGATTCAAGAGATGTGAGGCTTTTATGCTTATTTGCTTATTTATTTACTGCTTAGGATGTAGCTTGATCTTTCTGGTGTCCCAACCACAGGCACAGGATTACTGCATTAACACAGCCACAGTTAATTATTATGAATAGGAGAAACCATGGTACTTGAGCCACAATGACCTTGTACATGGAACACAGCACACTTCTAGGATCAGGAGATCCAACCCAATTTTTGAGTCTGTACCAGAAGTGGTACTGATTTAATTTACAGTAAATTAAGCATCTGACTTTGGTTAACATTTTGTTATTAGAAAGACCTTTTCCCAGAATTCTGGGTATGTTGTAATTGCTGCAAAGTATTAATTAGCAATTAGTTAATTAGTCAAGACCAGAGTAACAGTGACTACAGGTACAGGCTACAGGAAGGTTTTTTAATATTTTTCTCAACTAAAGACAGCAGAGGCAGAGCCTTTGTACCTGTGTCATTGTCCCTTATTTCTTAGGCCTGGTTCAACACCTTCAGAATATGAGTTTTGTCTTGCAGCTAAAACCAATTTTTCCTCACCTAAAAGTATTTGAAAGAATGCAATTTGGTTTTGGTTGCAATTGCAGAAAAACATTTTTATCTAGGAAAATTCAAACATTATAAATGATCCAAAACAGATTTCAGTTTTCACATTAAAAATTAAAACCAAATAAAAGAAAAAAACATCTGGGAGATATATAAAAATCTTGAAATAATTTACACTCTTCCTCCAGGTCATAGGGAAAAGAAAAATCCAGCTTTTTCCTGCCTCTCTCTTTGTGTTTTCAAGATGTCAGCACTTCCTCATCCCTTCAGTTGCAGTGGAAGCCTTTGAGCCTCTGAACAGCATTGAGCCCAGGTCAGGGTCGTTAATGATGCTGCCCTTGCTAGAAATCTGCTTCCTTTGTGCACTGGATAATGTCAGAGCACAGAGTAGCCAGGGGAAGCACATGCTGCAGTTGGTAAAATCCTTCAGTTATGGGTTTGTGCTTCTGTCCTGGGTGATGCCTTTAGGTACATCACCCCTACGAGTTCTGCAGGAACACTGGATCATTACTTTTTCTCTTAGCTCACCCGCTGCCCTGGAGCCACAATTTACAGCCCATAATGCCTGCACTTTGGTAATGGAATGACCCAGACACATTAAATAATATTATTATTACTGTAGAGCATGACCATATGAATAAACTCAGAAAACACCCTCTTCATTCTGCAGTGACAGATCATGCATTTTGGGTGATTTCTGCATCCTAAAATCATTGTAAAAAAATGATGATGGCCATGGTGAACAGCCATACAGTGAGCTATTCATTAAAATGCCTTGCTTCATTACTCCACTACATACCTTCATGTAATTCCACTCGAAGAAAGCTCAGACAACCCCCTAAACAAGAGTTTCACCCAAACCAGCATAGTCTGTTTAAAATCTATGGCTCACAGTACATCCTCAGAGCAAATTTGGGATGGTATTCATGCTTCATTTAGCTCTGCATTTTGTTCTCCAAGAGATTCTAATGAACATACTCAGGATTTAACAGTTTCCTTTCCAGAAAGGAATGATGTCGAGATAAGAAAATGTTAATATTCACAAAAGAACAATGTCCAGGCTGGCCTTTTAAAGCAGCAAGCCTCAGGCTGCTTTCATGACAATGCTGATCTTGGTTTAAGGGATCAATTTAAAATATTTAAACGTTGACTGTAGGTTGGATAAAAGTGTCTTTGTTTCCCAAATCTGTTCTAAGATAGCAGCACATTATCACAACTGAAAGTTGTAATTATGAAATTTTGATTAGGATGCTGGTCTGAAAAAGCATGGGGTTTGCATTGTTCTGCATCCCTTTCTTTGCCTGTAGAGACTGTACTGAGCAGTGATTTATTCCATTAAACTCATCTGAGGCATTATTGTTTAGAAATGATAAAGTTGTATACATTATACTCTAGCATGCCATGCATACACAAAACTTAGAATATTTTCCATGACCCATAATAGTAATGCTCATCAGATAAGCAGCAAGTGTTGTAAGTTCTCATTCACTTAGAATGTCCTCATGAACCAAATAAAGCCATGCCTATCTTGAGAGTGAGTTCAAACAAATTTTTACATATTCAATTACATATACAATGTACATATACAGTTGTTCAAACTATTTGTACATATGTACCTCTCCTTCTAATAGAAGTCACATAAATGAAGTGTTTAGGTTCATTATTGACAAGAACAAATGCTTCTTTACTGTAACTATCATGGACTTTTCGTGGAGAAATCTAATTCAGTGTACTTTCAGGGAAGAATATTGGAAGTGAAATGGCAAAAAACTGGCTAAACACCCCTCCCTCCCTTCTTCAGATGTATATCAAGAAATTTCTATGGCTAGGTCTTCATATGAATTTTGAGTAAGAGTACAGCCAAAACCTATGATAAAAAATGCAAATAGGTCTTCAGTGACTTTATTCAAATTAATTTAGTGGAAATCTGGGTTAGGGCATATCAGACCACTGTAAGGATTCATGAGAGTCATGGGGGAAAAAAATCCAATAATTAAAAGCCTGATTTAAGGAAAATTCTCAATCTAAATGTCAGTAGTACGAATTCTGAGCCTAAGGTTACACATATGTTCATGTGTCTGATTGAATCAGGACTTTGGGTTTATATTTATAGGACTGTATTTCAGTTATATTTTCCCATCTTTTTTACAGTAACAAATAGCCACTCAAACTGATATTGTCTCCAATCTCCACATAAATGTCAAAGCATTTTTCTTGCAGACTACAGAAAACTCATGAATATTAAGAAATTACCCAAGTCCTAAATGATGCACAAACCAAATGCCAGTGAAACTACTGGTGCTCAGACACCTAATTGATTGTGTTGTTATGTCCATGTAGTCTGCCTTTGTGGCATATCACTTATATGGAAGATTTTGTAAGAACTATCCTCTGTGAATCAAAATCAGATGACCAGCTATTAATTTGTGTTCAGTTTAGCTAAGGTGATCTCCTGTACTCTGATTCCATCACTGTATGTACAGATGATAAAAAACCCAGTACAGACAGTGACAGAGACACATTTTCAAAATGCTCTCCTTTGGAAAGGCAGAAACATTTTTGTTTTATTTTTTATTCTGTTCACATCTGTCATCTCAGTAGAGATGATGCAGCAAAACAAATATTCCTACTCATTTGATTTCAGTGATCTAATGTTTGGCCATGACTCCCTGGCTAACTCCTACAGCAAGGGATTCCCAGCTGGTCTCTCAGTGAAGGACAAAACTACTTAATTGTTGTGTGATCAGACTGGGTGCATTCAGCCTGACATAGCTAAAGGTAAAATATGAAGGTCAAGAGAATATTAACAAAGGTTTGGAAAAAGAAAATTCACATGAACTCTTGGACAGACAAAATTGTCAGGATTCCATGATTCAGCACATTTTAAGTCATGCTCAAGTTTTCATACTGCTGATTTGCTTTTCACTTTACTTTTCTGACCAAAGTCTGCAGGACATAATCTACTGGATTGAATAGCTCTTGGTTTTCTTAGTGGTTCAATAATTTGGATTTTTTAATCTCTGGAAGATTGCAACTGCAGAAAATCACCAATGTCAGCTTCAATTTCCCACCTCTGTTTCTATAGGTGGGTGGAATTTTCAAGAACTGAAATCTTGTAATTGTTTGAAAGATCCTCTTAACTTCCATTTTAGGTGTACTCCTGGCTAGGGTACACATGCTGGTAACCCATTGCTTGAGAGGAGTAACTTGTAGCAGTAACAACAAAACCCCTAAACTTCAGAGGTGTGTTAGGATTCCAGGAGTTGGGACCTGTGCTCCTTGCAGCGCTGTAGCTCCTTTAAAGCTATCATATGACTTGTACCAACATCAGTAGTGCGATCCAGTACACAGATCATCACTACCCAGGAAAACCAAAATGGGCTTATGACCTGACTGAAGTCCAAATTACTTGTTATCAAGCCTCATAAAATGTCATGGCTCACTGAGATCTCAGGAAAACATATTCACATCGCAATTATTATTCCAGTAAAAGTGCCACCCTTCCTAGCAGACAGGCAAAGGACTGGGTGGACATTGGCTTGCATTGCTCTTTGTTGATACTGGTTTGCCAGTCAATAAGGCTTTCTTTCAAAAGAGTACCAGAAATCAGGAGAGAAAAAAATTTCCAGGGCATCCCTGTCTCTTCCTCTGATAGATTACATTTTGGAATAAAACTGTGTGGTGAAGAAAAACAGCTACTACTTCAACATGTCACTGAACCAACATTAAAGAAATGTTCCTTTTGTGCAGAATAGCTTGATCTGATATCTGACTGCAGGAATCCTCTTCAAAATCCCCTCTGGGAGAGAGACAGCTTACAGCCAGGGTCTCACAGCCTGCTGTGGCACCTACAGCCTGCAGCCTCAAGGCACAGCTGATTTGGGTCACACAGCTCTTATCCCCAGGGCTTTTCTTCAGAGGCATCTTCATTGAGTAGAGACCAGAATGACCACAAATGCATCAAAATCAGAACATAATTTTAGCTCTAATTATTTAATCTAACTTCCTGTCCATAATTTGACAAAACATTTTTTTAAAGAACAAGAGCCCAGCAGCACCCAAGCTGTAAGAACAGATATTTGCTTTTTAATTATTTTCTAAACTGCCAAAATACTTGTGAAGTAATGGGCATAGTTTCATACTTTAAAAATAGAGAATAAACCATGTAGGCAGTTTAGCAGAACAGGAGCACGGTATGAGGGAGAGATGATAGAGAGAAATGTACTGTTCATGATGCATCTTTCTTGTTGATAGAAGCTGGCTAGTGATACCAAGTAGACATATGTCTGGATAAATGGTTAGCATCAACATATTTCACTAGTACTTAATTGACATATCATTATCTCCAGGCTTCTTTTTATATTCCTTTGCTATTAGGGATGGGTCCTCTTGGAAAGGATTTCTATTTTTCTTAGCGCTACTTATTACAGCAAGGGAAAGACGAGTCATTTGGCACCTTAACCTTTTCCAAATACATGAACAGCTCAGCTTTCCCATTCAACCAGGGAGTGAGAAGGGGCAAGAGAAGGGAAAGTTATGAGGCAGAAAGTGGAAAGTTGGTAAGAGGTGGAAAAAATTACTTAGCTTAACGGATGTGGTAGAAAAGAGAAATAAAAGGGTTTCTCTAAGAAAAGAGAGAAAACAAAAGGTTTGAAATAATTTAATGTTAGAGTTTTCTATTTAATGTTAGAGTTTTCAGTAAGGTATTCAGATACCATGGTGATGAGTACAGCTGAAATATCTAAGCACTCTGGGATAGAATAAATTCAAACAAAAAGGATAATTAAAATAGTGCTTATTTAGAAGAGGGATAATGTCGCAGTTCCAATGCAAATGAGCACAGTTAAAGGATCACTTGCCTTTTTATGAAAATGAATATTGAAAGTTTGATGAGAAACTTGGGAGAGAAACATTCTGGAAGTCAAAGCAAATGTAATCTCTATATGCAAATGAAATCAATTAATTTTAGCAGCCATGTATGAGTGTAAATGAGAAAATCAATGATTTTCAAAATCTAGTAATTTGATAGCCATTAGTCTCATTAGACTTCCTTTTTAAAGCTTAATTATTCAAAAATACAACCCGATTGAAGTGTGGCTTAAAAAGGACATATTCTTAAATTAATTACAGTAGTGATTTTCCCTGCAGCATAAGGATGCAGTGCCAGTACACAGCTTTGTAGATAGAAATATGGTTTCTTTTGCTGGATTTTGATGAATAGTCCACCAAATCTCTGCAGATCACCTAAACACCTCTCAAGAAGTATGTGAGTCAACCCACTGAAGCCCATGGAAGACATATTATTTGTACCTTATGTGCATCAAGTCCTTGATTTCAGGGAGAGTTTTGATGAGGAGTCCAAGCTGAGCAGAGGGGTGACACCGTGCAGAGAGCTGGCCAAGCAGCACAGAACCCTGAGGGCTGTGAATTTAGGCACTGGCTTGCAGGGGGGTCACCTCTCCTCAGCTGTCTCTGGGGCAGGAATTTCTGCCTGTTATCTTCATAATAATCTCCTGGCAGCTGCACTTAGTCAGGAAATGGTGCTGTGACATTTGTGCTATTTGTCAATCTGGAGAAGATTTAAACAGATTATGACTGTAAATTTGGTGGGTTTGAGAATTGTCTGTGAACTCGATGAGCTGTAAAGACATCTTTAGTCCTAAATAGCAAAGAATACATTCTCCCCCCTGCCTATTTTAACCATTCAAGATAGGATTTACTGTTTGCACACTTTAATCTATAAAGACAGTATCTCTTTTCTGAGTGTGAGGTGCTGGTCTGGTTTAGCTGAGTTGATCCCACTGAACTCAGACACAGGCTAAAACAGATGGCTGCATCCAGACTGTCAGTCAGCCATGGGCCTTGGCCTTTGCTAACTGCAGAAATGTGCCAGTGCCCAACTGGGAATTGTTTGGAGGAATTCTGCACAGCTCAGGATAAAATTATGCCAAGGCATTTTAAAATTTTGTCAGCATTTGCAATGAAGTTCATATTCTCAGGACACACCTTGGCACCCTTTCATTTATTAGTGCTGATCAACTTTACTAAATAAATTATCCCCAAACTTTAAAAATCCATTTCTTATAGAAAGAAGTGTGATTATCCAGATTCCTGGCTCCATTTCTTCACCCTGTGTGAAGATATGCCCTAAGGCGTTTCTGAGGACAGCGGTATGATAACTCACTCCACTGCTGCAACGCTTGCCTATTGCCCCTCCTCTGTCCTCTCCCACTCCTTGCAGGTCTCCCCTGACTTCCCTCCTCCGCTCTCACCTCCTACTCAAAATAATCAAGATACAAGGAAGATGTACTTTTAGAGGCCAATTAAACACAGCAGGGCACCAGCTGAGATGAGGAGCTGCAGTGAGTGAATTTAAATCAAGCTGCAGTTTCTGAGAGATGATGTTTGTACCACCACTGGAACATTTGTTAACAGTGGCAATAGCTTCAGGCGGATCTGCACATCACCAGGGAGGCTAAGCTTTACTCAGATCATTGTGTGACCCAGAAGTGTGAGTTTTTAAAAAAGGGAAAAAATGTTTTAAGTTATAGCTTGCGAATCACAAACATATCTGCAAAATTTTGTACTGAACTCTTCCATGTGACAGGCAAATGAGGAGAAAAAGAGAAAGAGGCACAGTTGGCTAAATCACAGTGTTCGTATTTATATAACATGTGGTTGTAGCAGCTCAGGATTGCAGAGGATTTAAAAAATAATTCTGTTTTATGTAAGGCAGCTACTTTTCAGTAGTGGCATTACCATCTCGTGTCTGTACTATCCGCTTGGCAGAGACAGTTTTCAGACACCACTCCACTGAAGCAGAGATGCTTTATAAAGGAAGGAATCAGCACAACCCAATGGATTTTATTCTGGTCACAATCTTGAATCAAGACAACCCAAAATTTCAGCTCTTGCCATAGAACACCTCCCCCAGCTCCACTTTCCCATTCTTGCACTGCAAAGCCCTTGCTCTCCCGTGGTGTGAGGAGATCAGCAGAGCTGTGTGCCCGCGGGTGCCGCTGCCGCCTGCCTGTTCCTGACCCCGGCCGGAGCCGCTGCTGCTGCCTGGCCGCTGGCCAAGGGGCCAGCTCTCATCTGCCCCGGCCTTTGGGGCCAAAGCTGCATCTGTGCACAGCAGAGCTGCAGGGTGCCTTAGGAAAGGAAGTAAATAATTCATTGGCTGTCTCTGCAGCACAGAGCTAGGAAATAAAAGATCTTATTTTCCCAAATATCATCAGGTCAGCAGGCAAGAGGAACACCCTTCAGGGTTGTTTATGATGCCTTATGGCATCGAATACAGTGGGAATTTTGCTTTTGTCATCTGTGCCAGCAGGCTGAGAGACTGAACAGACTTGGGATTCTCCAAATTAGTGTCTCAGTTTGCAGTTTGCTTGATTCTGTCTTGTGGTGAAGATGTTTCATGTATTACATGTCCTGGACTGCCCATACAAACTACTGTGGGCTGCAGATGAGACAATGGCTTTCTCAGACAAAGAAGAGAAAATGAAACTGTAGTGGCATCTCTTTTCCTGTCTCCTGTGATGTTTGCAGGAGTCATGGCAAGGGAATGTATTTCCAGAGCGTGGACTGTCCCAGAGCTCTGTGTACAGATGCCACCAGGAGGCTCTGCCAGTGCAGAAGAGTCACAGCAGAACTTTAATCAGCCACCACAGAACAACACAGCACTTTACAAAGTGTCCTAAAGACTGAGCATGTGTCCCTTTTAGTGCCCTACCTAGCAGTAATAGCAGCAGAAGGATTTCAAGGTTCTGCCTCTTTCCACAGCTCTGCCCTTAATAAATGATTAAACTCTGCACTTAATAGTAAGTGCTGGTGGAATTTCAATGCGTTGCAGCACCCAAGCTTGGCTTCTCCTCCTTTTTGGAAGCAGGGTTTAAGACAAGCTTATAAAACTTGAAGAAATGCAGCTGTGACTAATTCTTGGCTGCAGCTGGAAGGAAGAGAGAGGGAAGGCATAAAGGGCAAAAAAGGTTTTCTTGAGCACTCATGCTGGCCTGGCTTCTGTCTGCTTATCCTGTTGAAACTAGACAAAGTGACTGCATGGCCCGTTCCAGCAAGGTCTGCAGAGAACCTCAGATACATGGCCTAAGAGTTATATGAACTAATAATATAAATCATAAAATACAATGATTTCATTCTGCAAATCATTTGGAGACATAGTTTAAAGGAAAGACAGAACACAAAGAAAAATTGTATTGCATGGAATAATTCTTTATGAGCCTTTTGTACTTTAATATGATATAAAATTCATATTAATAGGTGCCATTTTTATGAAGAAATTTATAGCCAAAATATGGCAACTTCTTTCCTGTAAGAAAGTTAAATTTGATGATTTCATTCTTTTTTTTATTTGCATGGATATTTTGGTGTGAAGCAGTGAATTATTTAAACTTGAAACCTTTTATAACATATGCTCTTTTATTAGCCACTTTACTCATGATCAGCTTTTCTATGGCATCAGTAAAAAAATGTGGTATCTGTCCATGGGCCAAAATTATATCTGTACTTTTTCACTTGCATCAGCTGAAGAATGTGTAGCCTAAAGACACAATTAATGTTAGACTGGCCTCTTCCCCAGATTAGTGGTCTCCTATGCAAAGCTTTATGTACCATATGTGAAAGGCCAAATTAGTCCCACTTGGGTCACGCTTTCCTTGATCACTTCAGCAACTAACTCCACAACAGTGGGTGTTTATAGAGATGTAATTTTCCATGACTGAACTGGTATTTACCTACAGAGGGATTTTTCCATTAAACATTCTATGTGAGATGTTGGGACATAAAACGCACCAAGATATAATTATCAGTAAAAATATATCAAGATTTAATATCCTTTCTGAGAAAAAAAATCAAGGTATAAATGCTGCTGCTATTGTCCTCCTCTGGCCAGGGCTGCTTTTTTTTTTTTTTTTTTTTTTTTTTTTTTTTTTTTTTTTTTTTTTTTTTTTTTGTGAAAAAGTACCCTAAACTGTGTTTGCATACAGATATGGAAAGTTACCAGCTGTCTTAATTGTGGCTTCAGCAGGGTTCCTCAAGGACAAACCACAGGTCTGCTACTTGGCCTAAAAGGACACTGCCAGGACATAATAATTAAATGCAGTTAGGTGTACAGGGATTACTGGGGATATGGCAAATCCTCATGTCTTCCTGGGTAAGGGATTTTTTCCACTCTTATTTCTACCCCTGGCAACTCTGCTATGGGACTGAGAATTAGAAAGTAAGGGAACATACTGGACCGTTAGCTAAGTCTACAAGTGCATCCAATGTTTCTATATATCAGCAAAACGGAAAAAAAAAAAGAACATATATAATCATTTAGGCTGGGAAAAGGCTTCTAAGACCAAATCCAACTGTCAACCTAACACTACCAAGCCCTAAACCGTGTTCCCAAGTGTCACATCTACACGTCTTCAGAGATGGTGATTCCACTGCTTCCATGGGCAACCTGTTCCAATGCTGGACAGCTCTTTCAGTGAAGAAGTTTTTGCTTATATATATATATATACATATATATACACCTCCCCTCTCTGGTACAATTTGAGATGATTTCCTCTTGTCTTGTCTCTCATTTCTTGGGAGAAAA
Source organism: Brachypodius melanocephalos (assembly GCA_013398615.1). Classification (NCBI taxonomy): domain Eukaryota; kingdom Metazoa; phylum Chordata; class Aves; order Passeriformes; family Pycnonotidae; genus Brachypodius; species Brachypodius melanocephalos. The sequence continues at coordinate 9,290,474 of VZSR01003806.1, forward strand.
ACCTCATCCCCACCTGGCTACAGCCTCCTTCTAGGCAGTTGTAGAGAGTGATAAGGTGTCCCCTGAACCTCAGTTCCTCCAGGCTAAACAGCCCCAGCTCCCTCAGCTGCTCCTCATTGGACTTGTGCTCCAGACCCTTCACCAGCCTTGTTTCCCTTCCCTGGACACTCTCCAGCCCCTCAGTGTCTTGTTGTATGTGGCCCAGAATGGAACACAGGATCTGAGGTGTGCCCTTGTCACAATAGGACACGAAAGGATGAGGCAGGTACGAGGTCTGAGGTCAGCAGGGATGTTCTCTGTTCTCTTTATTTTAAAATCTGACTCCAATATATACAACTGAACAGAAGGACCAGAGATTGGTCCAACGTGTCGCCACCTTTTCAATCTCGTTGGTGAACATCACCATCACTCAAAAAACTCCTCCTAGAGGAGAAATATGTAAACATTTCATTATTTACATAAAAATCGTGAGAACTCAGTTCCAAGTTCTGTAAATATCAGAAGGCATAATGAAAACATGAAGGCAAAGTAAAAACATGGAAAACCAAGGGCGACATGCCCTCACCATGCCAAGTTACAGGGGCACAAGTACTGCCCTGGTCCTGCTGGCACCACTATTTTTGATATAAGATGGGATACCACAGGTATCTTGACCACCTGGGCACACTCTGGCCTTAGTAAGGATAGGACATGAAAGAAGACAGGAGCTGGGAGTTTCCTAATTTGTACATTGGAACTTTGTGCTTTCCTTCTCATCCACTTTGTCTCTGAACCAGAATTTGTGGCCACCTGTGATGTGCTTTGGTTGAAAGTGACTGAAGTGGTTGTATACTAGAAAGAGCTGTTGCATATTTGTTTACATTATTTTGCTTATGTGCTAAGATGCACGGGCTTTCCTGCTGTTCCCATAAGAATCTCAGTATAATGTTTTGATGAAACCTTAGGTATATTATTTACATCATATATTTTGGAAGATAATTTAGAAAACATTTAGGAAAAAGCCCACAAATGAATCAACATACGTTTCTACTTTTGTTTTCTGCCTTTAAAATTTGAAGGCAGAAAAAAAATTAGAAAAATACTGTACACAGTATAAAAATATTACTATTGTACTGAAAAATAAAATACTTAAAAAATATATTTTTAAAAAATTTGAATCTTTAAAATTGTTTAAAGAAGCATTATAAATATTAAAAATCCTGTATAATAATGATATTTGGTTATTACTTTGTATTATTATTGTAGGGTGTGGGTAGTGGGGGTATTGTTTTGTGTCTTTACAATACAATTTAATGTCTTAAAGTCTGGATTGTTCTCCAGGAGAATTTCTGACTTCCTTATTTTTTGATGACTCAGCAATGGGATAATTGCAACATATGAGGAACACGTTTTAATCTTAAGTGATTTTATGTAGTTCTAAGGTAGATTTTTGGCTTGATAATATGTCTATGTTATTATATATGAATTTGTAACTTCTGGTTATTATTAAAAATTATGATAAAGGAACAATTATTTGAAGATCACTGTCCTGTGTCTAAATACCATCATTTTCTCAAGCACTAAAAAGCAGTACATACTGGTGGAGCATGGTATTAACTCTGGGACATAAACTGATATCCTCATCAGAGGCAACTAGAAATCTGTTTTGAGGTAGAAGCATGAGGATGTTAGAAAATGAAAAATAGTTAGAGGAAAACCACAAAAAAAGTTATTTTTTCAAGGTCCATCATTCAGAACAGGTCCTAAAATGTTAAGAGAGAAAACAACAGAAACCTTTCCTCCAAAAATCAAAGGAAGACATGAACTTCTTATTTTGCACCATCCATGTCCTTAATGATTAACATTAGATAGCTTTGTCTCTAGAGGGGGAAAGACAGCTACATGACCAAATCACTGCCTTATGCTCTTGTTTTTTTCTATGATCAGTTTGATCATGTATTTATTCATCAAAGTCATTAGAACTGCAGTGATAATCAGAAAGAGGAAATGGTCTCCATCTATCATCCAGTTTCTAACAAGAAGAGGTAACAGACCATTTTAGTTACAGTGCATTAATGCTTATTACTGCCCTAATGAAGATTTGTGGTGCTTTCCAAAGAACCTTGAAGCTAATCTTCGATTTCCTCCCAGCTTTCAAAGAAACACCAGTTTTCGCATGACTTCAGCCTGTTGGAGCAAACAAAGAAATATTACCCTGACCATTATAAACCATAGTTTCATCAGGGAAATTAATATGAAAAGCACAAGGTAAAATCTAGTTTTTACTGTGGCTAAATCCTCTGAGTTTGGCAAACACTGACTGACTCAATCCCTTTGATTGTGCCCAGACTTTTCTCCTAGCAGCTGTATCTATACAGCTAACACATGGCTAGTATTAAACCTTTGCCTATGAAACTATTATCACATATTCAAGTCTGTGTTACTGTGATATATTATAGTAACCATATGGCCATTGCACATCTTGCCTAAGCTAGATTTCTACATAACCAGGCTCAGAATTATTTCAAGTACCTTCATTCTTACAGTGTAACACTCAGGCTGGAATGGGAAATCCCAAATGATCTTGGCTGATGACTTTTTGTGATGTGTCACATGCCATTACAACTCACACATCTCACAGTGAGTGGGAACTGGCTCTCCTTTGAACAGTGTTTGCTGTGTTTATCTGGTCCTGGTGAGATTGAATCCCAAAGGAACTGCATGCAGGCCTGATTGCATGTCCCAGAAAGAAAGGTATGTCACAAAACCTGCTTTTCTGGTGTTGCATGTGACTGCTGTCTTGGGGTTGGACACAGTTAATGGGCAGACAAGGGACTGAACTTTCTCTTACTAATGTGGGTGTTGGTTCACCTGTCCTCTCTAAATAGTGGGTTCAGGTTCTCTCTCTGGTTTTGCTTCCAATAGAACCAGGTATTTGTTCAAACTGAACACCTGTTTAAATATCTTGCTCCATCAGAGAGCCTTAAATGTCTGAGGACCCCAACACAGGAGTTACTTTCCTGAGTTTTGTTTAAGCATGTTGGAACATGTTTGTCCTTGGTAATTACTTGACATTTGGACACAAAGAATTCTAAAGAAAGGAAGTACCTTAGTAGACTTAGGAACATTTAAATGCATCTGAAGGGAAGATCAACTTGAGTGTTATTTGAAGAGCTTTAATTTTGTTGGCAAGGATACTGGGAACTAAGAAAGCCCTTTACGCCTGGAAACAAGCTTGCCAGACCATTTCCTTTGCGTATCTTGTTCTGCAGAAGTAACAGAATATTCCATTCCTGCATATTTTAATAATGCCAAGGGAAAAGGTGTATGCAGAGTTAAGGAAAGCAGCTTTCTGACCAGCCTGTTTCTTCCTGTTCCCATGGTTTATGTGTAACAGTGGTGACACACAATTCCTCCTTCCTGGGGAGAGGGTATCTGTCACAAAGAGGGGTTCTGCTGCTCTCTGAAAGATTGACTTCTTTTACGAGTAGCAGCTTGGCAGGTGTTTGTTTTAATATTTAGATATGTGACTTGAAAAAATTAAAATGAGCTGTAGGGATTTAACCATCATTCTATTTTGCATCTGCTTTCATCAGCATAGCTCCATGACCTTGATTCACGTTGGTGTGAATGAGAAGAGAATTAGACTCTGAATTTCCATTTTACTATGCAGGAAAACTAACATTATTGTAAAGAAAAGCAGTTTAAGAATACTGTGGAGTATGTCTATATGGAGATATAGATCAGTGACTTGGATTAACATATGGCAGTCAATTCAGTGCCCAGTAGTAGGTATTTGAAGAAGAAAGAACTTAATTGTGAACAGCTGTTTCCACACACTTAATAAAGTGTGCAGGCCAGTTCAAGTTCTATAAAGTGTAAAACATAGTTTTATAAAACACATACTGGGACCATGCACATTTTTCAGAGAGTGCATCAGCTATTCTGGGTGTTAAGTCCTGTCTATCTTTTCATTTAAGAGGCAGATCTCTGTAAATATTTTTCTTGGTTTTTTTTTTTTTTTTTCTTTCCATAGTGTAAAAGGCTTGGATGACCTCCTAATATTTGTAAAAACCATAGCTATTCTTATACAAAAGGAGCACTAAGTTATTATAGTTGTCTTTCCACCTCAACTAATCTGTTTTGTGATATTAAAAGGAGGAAAGGATAGTAGCTTTAGGAATGGTTTTATTTCAGCTTGGATTATGGCTTCAGAACTACAAAGAATGTGAGTATCTCAAATGAGCTGGGAGGGATCAGAAATTATTAGTATGTAGTTAATCTGCAACTTATCAGCAGGAACTGAGAGTCCTGGACATTAGAAATGACCCACAGATGTCATGCATTCAGCTGTCAATCTCATGCTTAGCTTTGCACTAATGATGATTAACAAACACTGAAGTGTGTGGCCAGCCAGGGAGGTTTGAAGGGTCTTTGGGCTGTGAGCAGCTAATGTCTTTTCATTCCTGTTTTGAGTGCAGGAGTCAAGGGGTCGAACTGAGGCCCATTTCTACCACTGTGTGCTCTAGAATTGTGTCTCTGCCTCCAGGGGGTCTCAGCTCTGGTCCTGCAGAGTGGTCACATACACTTCTTGTTTTCAGAGGAGTCCCTCCAATGCAGTAGGTCAACACTGCAAGCTGATACACACTTTCGAATCAGTTCTTGATCGCAAAGAGCAGAAATTATTCTACCACTTCCTTCAGAAGCCAAGGACTTTCAGGTCTGACTTTAAGCTGGTTCAGGGCAAAAGGGAAGAAATTCTGCAATGGATTAAGCAATCAGAGTAAGACAGCTGGGTGAGAGTAGGCAGCTTTATGGAATACGTTGTGCTACAACTTTTAAAGGCATTCTGAGAATTAATGTGATTTAGCAGAGGTTTGACAAAAGTAGACTAAACCCAAACCTCAGCGATAGGTTTCATAGCATAAATTTCCACCTGTTGAAATAAATCCCATATAGAGAGGACCTTCCTTACAGTTTCCACATCACTATCTGAAATGCATAAACATTAGTTCATATGAATGCACAATGTTCTGCCAGTCAGCACCAAGTTCATACAAGAAAAATTAAATAATAAAAATATAAGTCAATAAAGTGTGGACAAATAAAGATCAAAAGGATTTTAAACAGTCTATAAATCTGTTCCATTCACTGACCGGTATTCATGCTCCTATTTCATCATTTGGTTTTTAAGCCCAGAAGAATAAACTTGCACATCCAATATAAATATGAATAAACAAAATGGGAAAGTTTTTTTTGTCATTTGAGTTCAGCTCTCATGTACATCTTGTTCAATGTCTAAGCAACTAATGCTAAATGAATATGAATATTAGCAAGTACAAAGCCAAGCAAGGTCAGCAACACTGAAGGACAATTACTTGTTGACATTTCTTAGTTAAGTGGTCACGTGCACTGCTCTTTGAGCTCATTTATCTTTTACTTTAGACTTTTTGATGCAATTTACTGTGTTTATTTTTAATAGCAGATGAGAAAACTCTCCCAGTTTCCTGCTCTTGATCTCTTGATGCAGGTTTTCAAGAAGCTTGAGCTCCTCAGACCTGCTTTCCAGCGTGGCCCGAGGGCTCCCGGCTGCCGCTGGTCTCCGGAGGGGACGTGGCACTAGAGGGCGATGCAGACACACGCTTTGGTCAGCGAGTCTCCATTTGCTAGAAAGCAAAACTAGACGAGCAACAGATTAATTAGAAAGTTCTTGAAAGAAGGGTCTGCTACTGCTCTGTCATCCCTTGCCTTCTGTTCTTATACCGTCTCTCTGGATTCTGCTTATTAAATTTTTGTACCCTGGCCCCGGGGTAGTTCTCCACATTCCTCCCTTCCTCTGATTATCGCTTTTTGCCCTTAGTCTTTGAGTGATCTGAAACCTGTTTCCAACTCCTGATCAACAGTATTCTTCTCAGGAGTCTTCCTTCTCTTCTCCAGTCCTTGCTTTTTGCTTTGGCCTTTCCCTGTTCTTACTCATTGTTCATTCATCTTTCTCTCTTGTCCATCCTGGCTCTTCCTTAAGAAATTGCTCCTGTTTTAAATCCTGCCCCAGCCTGCACTGAAAAAATGCAAAAAGCCATGAGGATGAGCAAATAGGAGTAGGAGATACATCATCATATATGCTAGTGATTAAGCCAAAGGAAAGAAGAGGCTGGATCCTGGTCTTTGTGCCTAAAGTATCCATCCATGATGCAGTACACAAATAATTCATGAGTAGGAAACAGTTAGGCTTTCCTCTAACCTGGGTAAGAGTTGCAACTACTAAACTCCAGTGTCATGTAGCAAAGTTCCTTCAGAAGGAGTGGAGTGCCAGTGATGATCTGAGGGGCAGGTAAAAGCAGCTTGACCTCTGTCTGAGGGAGGCTGATGCCTGGACTGTTCACTGCCTAGCTGCTAAGGTTGCTGTGGGAAATTGGATGATGTCATAGCAGACCATGGATAAGCTTATCAGCTCCTGAACCGGCAGTGAACTCCAGAGAAGGTATCAGAATACCCTGCATGGACTTTCCCCATCTGTGTTCACTGTTGTGTGTCAAGGGCAGATGGGATGGAGGATATTCCTTTCTCTGCTGTGTGCAGGCAGCTGCCAGAGGGGCACTGGTGGTTGGGAGGCAGCAGTGGTTTGTGCCTGTGACTGGTGATGGGAATCTGTGCCCCTGGCTCTGCACAGCATGCTCTGGTGCTAGCAGCTTTCTCCTTTTGAGGTTGCCAGATTTCCTTGTTTTGCAAGCTCCACATCCCATGAGAAATGTTGTAAACTGTGCTGATTAGGGCATGTGGGATTAATTGTGGGTTAGGCTGCTCTCAAGGAAAATTTCTTGTGATGCATATAGGTAGAAAGAGAGCTGTCACTCAGTCATCTGCTTCAGTCCATACAGTTTTTATTATCCTCCCATGGCTTCTCAAACCTAGAACTCTCACAACTTGGAAAAAAATCCTGGATTTGTTACTTGAGGACCCTTTCCTCTTTACAGAAGATTCAGGATTATTCCAGGGAAAAGGCAGTCTGTCTGTAGATCTGCCACCCAACCTGCAATATTATTTCTCTAGAAAAAGACATGCCACACATCCCCCACAGGTGACTCCAGGCTAGACATTTTCTCTATACTCATAACTTCATAAAGCCACTTGAAAGAATGTGTGAAGGAAAAAAATAGAGTAAGGAGAGGAATGAGGAAAAACACCCCTCTAAGCTACCATAATTTTTTAAGATCCTGCTGAAAATTTCATCAATGAATACCATTGTTCTGCAAATGGATGATTCATCTTTCATTTGCTTTTTATGGCCTCATACCACCAAATGTCCATACTTGTTCATGTTGTCCTGCTCTCTCGGAGCCTTATGGACATGTTCTCAGTTGCCATGAAGACAAAAACTAGGCAAATGACACAATGCTCCCAAACTCTACAAGACTGTAATACAGACAGTTCTCAAAAGCATCAATTTTTAAGTTATTAAGGTGACAAGTATTTCCTACTCCTCCAGAAAAAGCAATCTCTCACCTCATCACTGCGGGATGTGATTCCAACTGTTTTTCCCTGGAAATGACATGATGACAGGAGGGTATGTGATGGAGAATGAGAAGGTATTATACAGACTCACATTCAAATTCATTATCAGACAGTGAGACTGATGACTCAGAGTTAGAGAAAATGAAACAACCAAAGATCATGTCTCAGTCAGTGCTCATAACAAGCTTGAATTCCCATTTGCACAGCTCATATACATGGGAATTACATTGCATGCTTAGAATCAATTTGCATATGCTGTTTCTACTCAGTCACACAACAAATAATGTATTAGGAGTGCATTTTCATGCACTGTATTATCATACAGCTTAAAATGCTGTCTTCTGCTAATGTGCCTTTTGAAGGCTGTGTGCATGCATATGAGTATATTCTCACTTGCTCCCCACCTCACTGTTTCTGTTAGCATAAGGAGGTCTTCTGCCTGAGGGACCAGATTGAAAAGAATTTGGAAATGAAGGAGTTTGGTAGAAGTAAGAGATAAATATGCATATTTCAAGCTGAAGGTTTAAATCCCTTCTTTGGCATTGGAGAATTATCTAATATACAAGCAGATTTCAGAATTTGGGCCAGAGGCCCTGCCAAGACAGGATCACATGGTCTTTGTTTGGCCTTATCCTCCAAAGAGATCCAAGCCCTTCATTAACTGCAGGACAGTGATCTCAGAACTGACCAGCCCAACCAGACCTGCTTTGACAGCATAGTGCTTTTGCTGTGATGATTCACTAGCTCTGCACTTGCTAAGTACCAAAGAACTCCAGAATGTGCTGCATCATTAGCTGAATTTTTGATCACTGATAGTAAAAACAAAACATGACAAATATATCTGCACTGTGTTTTCAGTGATTAAAAAAGTAAAAACCAACCATGTCCCCAGCTATGCATCAATTCATCAGATTGAGCCAAACAAAACTATGTTTTGAAGTTCAGTCTTTCTCTTGCCATAATTTCTGGTGGAAAACCTGGGAGTCATGGGTGGATTACCTTACTTTTTATTCAGGTATTTTCAACAGCCATTCTTCCACTCCTTCTCACAAAGTGCTTGGAACAATTGTTGTCTGATATGCCTAAAGAGATGTTGAGAACCACACAGGCTGTTGGAGCTGTAGGAAGTGATGGAGGTTGCTCTCATGTCGCTCTGTGCAAGTGTTCCTTGTAGAATTCTGTAAGGTAAATTAAAGAGCATTTCTGAGATGCAAACTATACTGTGTCAGGACTTGTTTCCTACCTGAAAAGCCAATAGGCTTGTCTAGTGAATTTGACCAGTTTGGAGTTTGAATATGTGTTCATCATCTCTGGCTGCTAAATAGCTTGGCTGTTAATTTGGACTTGGTATGGATTTTATTACTCCATCATCCATGAGTTATTAATGCTCAAAAGTGATGTGCTAAAAAGAAGTGGTGGTTTCTATTAAGAGAGTGTTATACTAGTGTTTACAAGACACAGGCTTGAGATAACTGTTTCTCTTTTTGGCTTTGTCTGAATGTTTTTGATGACTTGGACTGAGTTTAGATATTTGATGTATGCTAGAAAAATAGCAAAGAGGACCACATCAAAGGAGAAGAGAGAAACTTGGTTGTTCCAAAGATTACAATAGACATTTGTATCTTTGAGCAGCTAGCAGGCACCTTAAAAAAGCACCTGACTGTACAAATTTTAATAATAATATTCTATTGTACCCTCTAAAATCTGTAAATCAAGAACACTTTGGAAAAAAAACCCATGACATGGTTCTACTGAGAACACTGATGACACAGTTTAAATTCTCAAATATTCTTTTCCATATTATTTAAATAATTTTTATTAGCCTGAGTCCTCCCAGGGTATACAGGAAATACTAGTTATTCTAGACACAGTGGAGTGGCAACTTTATTGTAAAATCTCTCTGCAGTCAAGGTCTCACCCTAGAATAAAATGGGATTTCTGCAATTCCTGAATTGTTATTTAAGCAGATCACCTCTCAAAGAGGTAATTCATTATGAAGTGACCTGAGCAGAGCACAGTCAACTTATTGTGCATGTCAGCCAGTTTCCTAATGTAGTGTTCTCTCATTATTTATATTAATTTCATAAGAAGAGTGCTAATCTATGTCTGTATTATCTAGTGCTTGATTCTGGAATAATAAAGAATTAGCCTTAAACCTTATTCCAGTGGTAAAGAACTGCAGAATTAATTTATATAACCTACTACCTGAGTGCACTAAATACCACAATATGTGATATCAAAATATCCTTGAGAAGGCGGCCATGCACAGGTAACACTAAAAAACAGATGGCATATGCTGACTGTAGACATTATATTCTCCTCATTTCCTCTTGTGTACTGGTTGCTATTTATGTGGATATCAAATAATGGTGGCACATACTGCCACTGACCTTTAGTGAATAAATAAATAAAAATAAATTAATTTCAAACATGGTTGCAGAATTTACTTGAATAAGTCAAGAATGGTGAATATTGAATATTACTGGGAAATCCATTTTAATGCATTGAAGAAAAACTTCCACAAAAGATAGCCTGTTGATTGTATATAATATTTTCTTTCCCACAGCCTGAAACATATGGGGTTTAACTGCTACACTAGGAACAACACATCCATACTGCACATATGGCACAATGATGTGAGCAACACGGAGCTAGGACACCATCAAGGAAGATGTAGAGTGGTTTCATTTAAACATGAACACACAGAGATGTGAACAGCAGGGCTAAAATATCAGAAGTTTGGATAGAAATTGCTGTGGGAAAGCAGTGTCTTTGCTGGCCTCCATTGTATTAAATACAAGATGAAGGGCAAGAGCTCTGACGAGCCTTGTGTTGGTGCTGACCAGGGCAGATCCTATTCTTGACTGACTGGAGAAAAAACATAAAGGAGGATGAAAAGAAGGACCCACTCTGGGAATTGCTGCAATTACTGCTTTAATGAGTTGCTGACTGCAGGCCTGTGATTCCAGCAAACATGATGTGGGCAATTTGTTCTCCCGCAGAAAAAGGTTCAAGCAAGGGAGCTAGTTGGCCATTAATTTATGGGAGACCATATTTGGGTGAATGAATATTTCTGAATGGGGAACAGGAAAGAAAATTCCTCTAACTTTGAAAAAAAATGAGTCAGAAAAACGTAGATAGACTTTTCTGCAGAAACTGAAAAGTGTTTTGCAGAAGCAGAGCACCTATTTCCAGAACCGCTGCTGATCTGTTCAACAAACTTATGAAAGCCATGTAGGGCAGAATTTCATCTACCTCTGCTCTCTTGTCTGTGCAAGAACAAGGCCATCAAATGAAGCCACACAAAGAAAGGTTCAGAAGAAGAAAGAAGAAGTAGTTCATTTGGGTATTTGGGAAAGTTCTGGTTGTTTAAAATTTGTATAGTGTAAGGGAGGACTGAGCAAATTAACAGAAGAGAAATTGCTTCAAAATACAAATTCAAAATACTTATAAATGCGCATAATGAAAACGTTTATTGAAAGCAGAAAATGTGACTGGTTTTGCATTTGCATGAGCAACGAAGGATGTTGTCAGGTGTATCTGATGAGTGAGAGAGGGAATGAAATGGCACAGAGGATTCCTGTGCCCCTGGGAGGGCCTGGGAATCCAAAGCCCTCTGTTCAGGTGAGCACAGTGGTCCTCGTGGATGCTGCCATTGTTTGTGGAAATGGTTGGTTGCAAAGAGGTCTCAAACATGGCTTCAGGAGCTGGCCAGTGCATACATTCTCCACATCCCCCACATACTTCTCCTTGAATATGTATGGTTTTGATGAACACTTCTTTGAGAATTCTGCTAAATTTACCAGTGGATCATATAGAGTAGAATTAGATGACATATCTGCTGTAGAATTCATATAATAGGTAAGCCTTATGATGCCTGATTTAGAGCAGGACTCTGATTTTCCCTCCCTTTCTTAGTCTATAATTCTATAAACTTAATTACGCAAACCCTGTCTTTAAGAAGTGAATGCACAGGAGAGCTGAACACTGTATTTTTGATCTGAGAGATTTGATTACAAGAAGAAAGATTTATGGACAAGTGATTGATTTTTCAAAGATGCAGGTTCATCTGAGCTGAAACTGTTAATGGATTTTAAATGAGATAAAGCAGTTACATCTTACTGGTGGGGTTTTTTGTGGTTTGGTTGTTTTGGGTTTTTTTTTTGTTTGTTTGTTTGTTGTTTGTTTTTTGGTTTTTTTTAATGCCTACAAATATCCAGCTGTTTAGTTTAACATGAAAAACAAACAAACAAACAAAACAAACAAAACCATCCCAACTCTACCAGGCCCTTTATGTCCTTTTCTTTAAAAATTGAAATGAAGTGCCACTTCTTTTTCTTTCTAAAAACTCATTCTGCCAATATCTCCTTTGCACCCACACAGCTGATGAAATGTAATGTGTTGAATATCCTTAAATAGTGTTAACTTAAATATCTAGAGTGACATGAAAGGCACCTGCAACATGAAAGACAAGTTTAATATTTTTCCCCAAGACTTGCATGTGCAAAGGAAAAAAAAAAAAGATGATTTATTTAACCTGGAACAGAATGTTCATTAGAAGACTGATAATTTTTAACAGAAAGCTCAAGTTCACTCAAATTTTATCTCTCATAACTGTGGATTGTCAGTGTAAAGATAATTAAGGTCAAAGTTTAATGACCATACTGATTCATCACCAAATGTTTGTTTGCCATCCTTAGAAGATTATGTCTGCTGCTCTTGGCAAGTCATGCCACTTTAACACACATTTTTCTTTCCTCCAAGAAATTTACCCCACCCACTAATGAGCTATTAATCAGAAATCAGTGCACTAGTATAAGTCTGTGGGAGATGAGATGAAGATCTCTGGAGACACCTTTCATCCCATTTTACTTCTTTTATGGGACCTCAGCTTCTTTTATAACTGCTCACTATTTAATAGCAACTGTCACTTTAGCCTGGAAGTTCAAAAGATCTATAAATTGCTTAACACAGCTTATCTGTCACAGAAAAGGAAGGCTACCATAAAATATGATAATAAATGAATAATCAATAATAGCTGACAAGGTTTCTTGTGGCTCTCCCCTGTGATACAGCTTGTGCATTGGAGGGTTTGTGTCTCATAGCAGAGAACTGCAGGACAGGGATGGAATTTGGGGGTTTTCTCCTGAAATGACCTGTGAAGACATTTTTCCTGTCAGCTCAACAGCTCAGACTGTTATTTCATTGCTTTAACCTCTCTGTAGTTAGATTCAAGTGAGAAGAACCAGAAAAGTGAGATCTTCTTTTTTTACAACGGTCTGTTTACTTAGGAACCTGGTTACAACTGCTTGAACATCAAAGGTATTATTACTGTAATTGACATAACTTTTAGCCAATCTGAAGACAATGAATAGCTTTTAGTATGTGATGGGGTATTTTTCCTAAGAAGGCAATGAAAAGATATCTCATCACAATCTCTTTTAATCTCACCCAAATATAGAATAGATTAGAAATTTCTGGTCACTGTCCTGCTTACAATTACCTTCCATTTTTGTCTGAATAGAGGAAATGTCCTCTCATGATTGTGATCTTAGGATCTAATGATGATGCAGAAGTGAATTAAGGGCTTTTTCTGTGGACTCAAGAAAGAGCAGCTTGAGTTACTTTGTGCCTATCCCTTGCTATCCCAGAGCAGTCTCGATGTCAGCCTGGGAGTCTGGGCAAGGTTGGCAGTTCAGTATTCCCCAATCAGCACGAATACACAATTCTTTGGATATGTCAGTTAAAATAAATTTATCACTGAAGCATCTAGCACTATATTGAGTAGCATGACAAATATCTGTCGCAAAGACTTCATTTCCTCTGTCTGATTTGTTTTGCACTCACCAGTGCCTAAACTGTATTAACTAAACAGCCTCAGAAGATTTTCTATTCTGCTTTCTTTTTTCAGAGAGCTGTAGGCATGCTGGATATTGCATACCTATCTGCCACTGCTGCCACTGTCGTGTCATGTCTATAATTTATCATTATAAATACTACTGTTTTCCAGCAGGTGTAGGGACAGCAGTTAAGGAATGGGACAATGGCTTATGAAACATCAAGATGCTAACAGAGATCTTCAACACTGTTTCTGCCTCTTTCAAACTCCCATGGATGTTTTATACCAAAGAAGTGGCATAAGACCTTTCCTTGGCTTCAGTGTTGTGCTCCACAAGGTGTGAGTGATTCCCATGTGTGAATTCAAGTGTACCACCAGAAGAACTGGATCAGAGAACGGCTCTGTGGAAATATTTTCATGTAAGATTTGAAATATCTTATTTACTGCCTTACAAATAAGGATCAACACAGATTCTCAGACTCCAGTAAAATCATTGAAAACCTCCTGTGTAGGTGGGTGCTATGGTTTCCATATGGAGAGGAACATGGAGAGGAACATACCGTCCAATGGTTTGATCAAGAGGACTGCTGTTGCCAGGAAAGGTGTCTAAGCCAGATAATTTCAGTTGCTGCTGCTAATAAATGGGGCCTGCAAACCCATTGAAAGTGATGGTAATGGCTACAAATGAGATTAAAGCTGAGCAAGCTCAGAGGTGTGTTTTTTGCCAAGACAAGTTTATGGTGGGTGGTAGAACATAGAGATTATTTTTTTAAAAAAGGACTGTTGTCTGCATATGTGCCTCTTATATTAAAACCAGAAATTCTTCAATCTTATGATAATTTTTTTGAAAAGTCTAAAGCAGAGTACAGAATATGTTGGAAGTGAGTTTGACTCTGAAGGCTTCAGAAACAATGGCACCATGGTTCTCTAAATGTAAGCATTGCTGTTTTACTCTGCTTTGAATTACTTAATCAATTAAAATGTTAGTCTGCATACAGTTTGTTCAAGTAATTTGCGCTGAGTTAAGAAAATCTTCAGCTTTATTGTAATAATTAATTCAAAGAAGAGACTTATTATTTTGTTGAACATTTTCTTGTATGCTGGGAATACTTAACAAGCCATTAAATAATATCACTGCTGGTAAGAGCACATTGATGTTATGTGATCACCATACCTGGGTTTCTGGAAACACTGCATGTTTGTAGAGAGGTGGAAGGAATTGCAGGCACACTTTGGTGCTTCTCAGCTCAAGCAAACCAAGGTATGGACTTACCCAAATGGGTGCTCAGTCAAATGCTGAATTCCAAGCATAGTACTGCACATTCCCCACATTTACAGATGTGGATACTTTGAGTGCTTCTACAGTGAGATAGAAGCTCTGTGCTTCTCTAAGCATCTAAGAGAAAACCCAAGATAATAAACTGAGCTGAGCAAGAGGCTGTTCTCCTGCTCCAAGGGCACATAGCACAATGTAGCTGTGCCCATGCCATTAAAGACCCTCACTCCTTTTCCTCTCCTGACTGAAATAACAACTGCTTTCAGCTACTGAAAGTTTTCAGGTTCATGCTAATGCCTTAAACAAGGCTGAAAAACCACTAACTGTCTGAAAATGTGCCAGAGTCATGTCAGCAAACAACAAGGATGGATTTATGGATTCCCTCATTCATTCCCATGCCCTAGCGCTGTTTCCTTTACAGCCATAACTTGAATTAGGAGGACTACATGCCACCTGATTAATACAATGAATATCACCTCTCCAAAGTCACTGTGTAATAGATTATGATGCACAATGTGCTACATTTGCTTGTAACTTCAGAAAGTTAAAGGTTCAGAAAATCGTATATACTGCAGCTGCACTGGTAGCTGAGAACAATAACCGAAGGAAGTGGCAGTTTTAGGATGCTGCTCCTCCTACAGGGCAGGAAGACCAACTTTTACACTTTCTTTGGCTCTTGATTTTTCCCACAAGTGACACTGAGACTTCTCACATGTTGCTTCTCTGTTCAGTTTAAACTTTACTATGAATTATGAGGCATCATGAAGCCTCATTCTGCTCTTTTTAATTTCACCTGATGCATTTCTTCTTCCAGCTGCCTTTCTAATAAAATCCCCCAATGAGCCTCCTGACATTTATAAAAAAGAAACAAATTAAACGTTCTGGCTTATTTATGATCATTCCCTCTGTGCTGGTCCATTGCCATTCCTTGCAGGGTTGTGTGTGAATCAAAGTATACACTACTCAAGACCAGTGTATTTAGACAGCTACTCACCCTGTGCTGAACTTACAACTGCAATGTTAGAGTCTGGGTTGAAGCCACACAGAAAATTTGGCCCTTAACACTGTTTTAGAGTGAAAGATGATGTTTAGAAACCAATGCAGAGACATTGGACTGCCTTCTATATATCCAAAACCCAGTTTTACAAACTACAGAAAGTTTTATTATTTGAAATTACTCCAGCCAAGAGTTACATTATTGATGACATAACTCCAACACAGACAGTGGCTTGAACATTCCCAGCTGGAATTCCTACTCACAGCAGTCAGACGTGAGGCTTATGTAAAGATGATAATTACCTCCTGACTGCTGACTTTTCCTGTCCACTTAGTAAAGTGTGTTCCTGCAGAGCCTGAGTTAAAACCCATGTCAAGTTTATGGGACACTTTGTACTGATGCTTTTGACTGTTGTATCACTTTTTTAAAATCCCAGGCCATCTTAAGGCATGTTTTTAAACAAATCACCAAGGGCCTTTACCTACAGCTACAGCTGGAGTGACAGAAGCAGCCAAATAACCACAATGACATATTTTGTACCACTGACTACAAGTACTACTTTGGCCATAGGTCATGACTCATTGGAGTCATGTGAAACCTGCCACAGTGTGTAAAGTTTACCACAAGTAAGAGGACTTCAGGTTTTAATTTCTTTGGCTAACAGGCTGCAGCCGCTCCCACAGTGAGTTCCACAGCATCCAGTGGAACCTTGGAAATCTCAGCATCCAAGTCAGCTCTTCCAGGAATAAAACAAATTGTTCCAGGGAGTCTAAGTATTTGACCATGAAACAAGTCCCACTCTCCACTTAGCTGAGGCTAGACGCTCAGAGTGTTTGTACCTTTTGACTAGGTTCCACATAATAGGACATATGAAGCTGCCAGCTTACTGCTTTGAAAAAAATTCCTTCTGAAATCTGCCTGTGTTCTGGGATGCTCTTTATGCAGTCCCTTTATGGCAAAGCAGTAACAGGGGGAATATGACCCTGCAAAATACAAGTCAAATTAACTACATCCAGATTGCCCAATGCCTTTGAGAAGTCACCATGGAGGAAATCATATATTCTAGGCTAGTGTGAGAGACTGTAAAGGAAAACACATTGCTTGCATTGCTTTTATATGCTGTCTGTCATACTGCATGACAATCTTTAATGTAAGAATGAATATGAAAGTTTTCCTTTAGTCACAGCAGCCTTCATTCTTCCTGCCTAAATTCCAGTCACTGTCTGAAGTCCTCAAGAAAATGTTTTAATCACAGCATGCCTGTTTATGTATTATGGTATTATGTGTGGTATGTATCATGGCATATCTCTTTTAGGGTGAAATTGCATATCAATACAGGACATCATGAAAGAATGAATAGACAAAGATTTCAAAATGTGACCACCAGCACAAGAAAGACATGAACCTCTTAGAGTCAGTACAGAGGAGGGCAAGGAAAATGGTCAGAGGGCTGGAGTACTTCTCCTCTGAGGAAAGGCTGAGAGAGCAGGGATTGTTCAGTCTGGAGAAGAGAGAGTTCTGTGGAGACATTATTGTGACCTTTTAATATTAAAGAGAGCTTAAAAGAAAGATGAAGAGAGACTTTATATTGTGACCAGGACAAAAGGGAATGGTTTTAAATGGAAAGAGAGAAGATTTAGATTAGAGATAAGGAAGAAATTTTTTACTGTGAAGGTGGTGAGACACTGGAACAGAGAAACTGTGGATGCCCTATTCCTGGAAGGGTTTCAGGTCAATTTGGGTGGGGGTTTGAATAACTTGATGTAGTGAATGGTGTCCCTGCCCACCACTAGACAAGGAGATTGACTAGATAATCTTAAAGGTCCCTTCAAACCCACACCATGAGTAAATTACATAAAATGTATACCCATTCTATAAAATGTACACTGCTTAACTGAAATGACCATACTGCTGCTGATCAAACCATATTAGTTAACATTCCCTTAATTCCTCTTACCTTTTTGTGTTCTTTGTTTCAGAGTATTTGAGACCTAATTTTCTATTAGGTCTTGTTTGTATAGCAGTTGGTGCAATAGGGCCAATTCTAAGTAAGACTGAAAAACATTATTAATAGTAATTTTAGTGTCAGACAAGGTTTTGAAGTTACCCTTGACTCTATTTGGAAATGCAGGAGAAATGTTCTTGTCCTTAGTAGAATGTCTGCAGTCACCAGCCAGCTATGAACATTTCAGTCACACTGGATGGGATTCATCTCACCTAGTCTAGAGCCATGCTACAATTATAAGTACATCATGCAAGCTGGTTATGTAAGCTACATCTATTCCAGTACATAAATTGAGACAGGCGCCTTTTTATTTGTCAGTATTGGGAAGCGTCCCTGACCAGCTCCTGCAATACACCCAGAATTTGTTTTGGAGAGTGCTGGCTGACCCAGGTCAAAACTACACCAGGGGTCATGATAAAAGTTAGACAATATGGAAAATTGTATGCCAGAAAATGAACACATACACTGGCTTTAATGACCTTATGAATTTAAAAGTAACTGGAGGTATTGGAGTGAGATGGGCACTTCCAGAGGTTAATTCATTGTGCCAACTGATAACTATCTACAGCAGAAGGAATTAAGCTGTCATTGGAGGTATCTGTGCTGACTGGAGCGAGGCCCTATGGAGGAGTTTAAATGTCCAGTCTAGCATAGAAACATAAATTTCTGTCCATTGTTCCCCATGCATAGATGGAGTATTCAGTGCTGCCTGCTGAAGTTTGATAAACATATCACATAGCAGCTCCACACTCTTCTGCAGCAGCAATGGCCAGACAAGCAACTAAACTCCAATGGTTCTAGAAGTGCATTTTGGGAAAGGGACTAATGCTCCTCATGAAAACAGCAGTTCTGGCATGAGAGGAGGTCTGTGCTTAGCAGCAGTTGTAGGGTAAAGAAAGGCACAACAGAGAGAGAGCAGTGCAGAGGGACTAATATCAACAGGAGGCATAAATTCGATTCAGACTTCACATGTGATATTATATATATGTAACATGCTAACTGAAAAACTGCAGAATTGGTGTGAAGTGATGGACTGCATGACTGCATAGAAGGGGGTGTGCAAGCAAAGGTTTACTTTTTTAATGTAAATGTGCTTTATTTCACTCTTGGTGAGTTGCATGTGGATATCTGCACTGTATAATTTACTCATGTGTTTTGCATTCCTTAGTGATATCAAGTAAATTCTTTGGTCAACTCCTATAAACAGTGCCTGAATCATAAATGAATCAGACATCTCAGATGGCCATTAAGCTTATGCCTGTGGAAATATGAGTGTTTTCTATTTGCTGGCATGTGGAAAAGGTCATTATTTATTCTTCCTAGCCAGATAGATGTATGAAATTTTACTTGCTGGAATGATTCCTTGGCATTTCCTAATATCATGGAACATGCTAAGTATTTCTTTTTTTAACAGAAGACAAAAAGGGAATGTGACTGTGTTGCAAATGTTAGTTGGAAACAATTTGAAAGAGAGAACTAAATGTTCATGTTTATCCAGGAAAGGTAGATGGAAACTTGGAACCACAAAGGTGTTTTCAACTGAGGAGGTCTGCATGATCCATTAAGCACTACTACATCATTTTCTCAAAAGACTGGGGCCTCATCCTCTTCCCTTGGAAATTAATGGCAAGTCTCCCATTAATTTCAATGGAATAGAGTCAGGTCGTAAGTTCAAAACTCTTCTCCTCCCCAGGTATCTAAAAAGAGTTAAACAATTAAAGAACTGCTTCTAATCCCTCTGAAACTGATTCTAATGTAAGTAAGAGGTGGAGATCTGTTTTCTGTGAGACTGACTTCAGTGGGCAGATCTGTCGATAAACTTATAAATACTAAGAGGTGTTTTGTCCATGGCTCTCCAGGGAATAAAGGATTCCATGAGAGCCATATATTAAATGGAACCATTTAAAATTCTGTGTTTTCTCCTTGTGAATAGGTGAACCTAATGACAAACAGCCAGAAAAATCTGGAAGTCTTGATAGCCATAACATCCGCTACTAAATCCTTCACTGATTGTTATTGGGAGTGGTCTCACTGAAGCAGAAAACTTCCTATTCCAGAAGAAGGGGCTCTGTGGTAATAGATCTTAATATAGTGGCAGAATCTTGGGAATTGATTTAGATTTCAGCTGCATTGAATTGCTCTCTGTAGAAGCCTTTTATTTTCCATTAAGGAAGTAGGGATCCTGGAGGGTTCTTGCTAAGAACTCAGAGTTGAGTGGAATGACTGTCTTAATGTCATCTGAAAAATGAAAAAAAAAAAAAAAGGAGGAACTGTATTTACTTCAGTAAATATGATTCCTTTGTTCACCTCATGCACCTCACACTCTGTTTGCCAGTCTCCCACTGATTTTCCCTCTGTGCTTGAGATTCAGGTGGCATGAAGAAGTCCAGGTATGAGTGTGACAGCCTATTTGCTGGGATATGAGCTATCCCATGCCAAGTGCATGCCCTACACAGCAGAGACAACAATGCTGTGCTGCCTCTGAGGTGTGTGCCAGCTCTTGTGGCTCTTGGAAATAGTGCCTTGTGTAGTGCCCTGACTGGCAGCATCTGGTGCATCAGGTAGAGTGTTTGGGGGAAAAAGGCCACTGTGTCACACCACAGCCTGATGAGAGATTTATAAAATGACAATTGAAGAGGAAGATGAAGAAGAAAAAAAAGGTGCTTTTTAAAATTCAACAATTTTTTAAAGCATTGAGACTGTCAGGCTGGAATTTACAGATTTTAAGGTCAGAAAGAATGCTTAGGAACTTCTCACTTCATAATAAAAGCGATGAGGACTACACAGGTATTGTTTATTCATCTTGTATCTTAAGAACAGATATCTATTCCTAATAAAATACCTAAAATGTGGATTATTTTGATAGAGCAATTCTATTCACTGAGTGCATACCTTACAATGTATTCTAAGAGGTAAAAACAAAGGTATGGGAATGTGATTCCTGATCTGGTTTTTGATTTAGCATAATTTTTCCCTTTCTACTTACAAATATGACTGTGTACTTTCTTAGATATTTCTATGATAAAATCTTGGTAGGAATTGTAATACTCTTCTACAGATAAGCTATTAACAGCACAGGTAAATAGGAACTTTGATGTTCCCATAATGAGGACACTAAAATTAATTAGCCTGTTCATAAACTCAATTTAAACTTGCAAAGATTTAAGAGTATTATTAAAGTACTCATGAGAATGCTATTATAAAAGTTAAATAGTGGAAAAATATGCATTTCATTTTGAAATGGTGAGAGAATTAATTATATGTGAAAATACATTGCTCTTTGTATGTGTTTAGTCAAAGGATAACCTTAAGTACTCCTCTGAGATATTTTTGCTGTGTTCCTGTGTCTGATATACCTATTATTTTTCAACATATGATATGAACATTAAGTTATATAACTTTTACATGCTTTTACTGTATATAACCCAAGTTACATAAATTCCAGGCCTTCTGACTGTTTGCAATCTTTAAAATGTAATGAGCTGAAAGATTAGCTTTGAGCCCTGGGGCTGGATTGATGTTTTGCTTAACCATTCAGCTGAGAACAGTTTTTAGAGGGATAACTCATGCTGCATCACATCAATAATAAAACTAAAGACCTAGATCCAAGCAGCTATGAATGGGAATTAAGTCTCTCAGAATGTTATAAACTTAAATGAAACAAGTTTTAAACAGAAGGCAGCTGCAGGCACTGGATCTAAACTGCATTAAGATGACATAATATTCTTTTGGAAACAATAAGACTTCCATTGACGTGTTCTTTAAGACAATCCCTCAATGGAAACGAGTAACTAAATTAACATACTGTGATGAAATATGACTCATACTGAAATACAAGTCTCTGTGGGGTTTCTACATCTGAGAAACATATTCATAAGTAAGACTGTCAAACTGAATGCTCAGTTTCAGGGATATTCTCTGATTAGCTACCATTCAGAGAAATAGAGAGGAAAGACTAAGATTTTCCACTGAGGGCAGGGGAAGTAGGACAGGGAGAACAGGAGAAGGCTTTTATTAAACACATGTGTCTTTGTTGAAGATACTGCTTTTATTGATAGTGTTTGTGCAATATTTGTCCAAAACTAATTATATTGGTTCTCTGTTCTTACCAATAGAGACTATTAAGTCTCTTTTAGTGACTTAAAGACACTAAAAGGTGACAAACCTTTTGGTGGGATAATATGGCTGCATGGGGTGTCACTAGCATGTGTAGCTGTCATTGCTTATACTTCTCAGTTTTGCCTTTGTCAAGTACTACCTTGTACCAGTGTAGTGATATTGCTGCATGGGAAGGAGGACATGAGAAAGCAGAACTTTGATTGTGTGTTACCTACTCTGGTTGCATTCAACCAATCAAGGTCAGGTTGGGTGTGGTCCTAAACACTTAATCTAGTGGGTGGCATCCATACCCATGGCAGGGGGTCTGAAACCAGATGAAATTTAAGGTCCCTTTTAACCCAAACCATTCTGTGATTCAGAGCATGCCTGTGAAACACAAAAATTAGAGAGAAGATGTTTCATTTCTAGAATTCATTTGTGTGTGAGGGCACATGAGAATAGAGATCAGCCAAGACAAAGACACTTCCAGGCCTGTGCTGAAGAGGAATCTTAGGTGCCTGGGAAGATTCAGTGTTAAACCTACTTCATAGTTAGGCAGCAGAAGAGAAAGTGAGGGGTTTTTTGCATTTTACTTTTTTTAAAGGAAATATGAAGGAAGAGAGCTCATGCTGTATTGTGCCCAACGTCAGTGTTTACAACTACTGCATTTAGACAGGATAAAAATTCCATGAACCTCTGCAATATGAGTCCATCTCACAGCAACATGAACTGCTGCAGCTTGGGCCACTCTTTCATGGGGTGCAGTCCTTCAGGCACAGCTTCAGTGTGGGTCCCCCACAAGGTCACAAGTCCTACCAGGAAACCTGCTGCAGTATGGGCTCCTCTCTCCATGAATCTACAGGTCCCTGCCAGGATCTTGCTGTTGTGTGGGTTTGCCGTGGGTCCATGGCATTCACCTGCCCCAGCCTGGCTCTCCTTCATGGGCTGCAGGTGGATCTCTGCATCCCCCTGGTCCTCCATGGGCTGCAGCTGCTTCACCATGGTCTGCACCACAGGCTGCAGGGAGTCTCTGCTCTGGTGCCTGGATCATCTCCTGCCTCTCCTCCTCCACTCACCTTGATGTCTGCAGAGTTCTTCCACTCACAAATTCTCGCTCCACTCTTCTCTGGCTGCAATTACAATGATGCAATAACGTTTTTCCTTCTCAAATCTGTTATCACGGAGGTATTAATATCATTCCTTACTGGCTTGGCCCTGGCCAGCAGCAGATCCATCCTGGAACTGGCTGGCATTGGCCCTGCTGGACATGAGGGAAGCTTCTGGAAACTTCTCACAGAAGCCACCCCTGTAGCCGCCCTGCTACCAAAACCTGACCGTGCAAACCCAAAATAAGTTTTTACATGTAAAACTCAAGAGTGTCTTTGGTCAAATATGCAGCATGGACTCATGAACAAGGTCACAGGAATGGCTACATCTTCGCATGTTATTGGACTTCCTACAGGGACTCGGCTGACCGTCTGCTGCTGAGTGAGCAGGATGGCTGGGTCCTACCAGAGCATCTCGGTGCAGCCAGCTCTGCTGTAATCTGGCGGCCTCATTCCCAGGATCAACAATTAATACAAGAAGAAATCATGACTTAGAGGGGCCTGAGGGCTGCTCTCACACATCGTCAAAAGGAAGCCTCATGCCATGGTCACACTGCTCAATGGGATGAAGGGCATGGAACAGCCCAGTGTAATCAAGGGTTATTGCTTTGTGCCCTCATGCCTTCCATGCTGCTGAGCTCAGCAGTGCAGGGTGGGCTTGTGAAGAATTGTCCACAGCAAAGGAGGGGTGGATAGGGAGCATGCAAACTTGGAAATGTGTCTGTCCATGCAGCAAGAAGAAATATATCCAAAGGGGAGGTGGCTTGATATCATTGCAAGGTTGCTCTCTGTCATCATGGAGAGACTGATGATTAGAGGAGTCTACTCTTGACAGTCACACCTAAGCAAGGATTATCTTGGGAAATTCAGGCAGGTCAATCTGACATGTCAGTGATTTGACAGGTTATACCCAACAGAGGAGAGCAGTCAATATGCTCTAGGGTGGAGCAACTTTTCAGGGTGATCTTGACAAGCTGTGTGCCATTTTAACAGGGGGAAAGCAAGAACAAGCAGCAACACGGTGCCACAGCATACTTCAATTCTTTCTTCTGACTGTATGTGGATACTGTTCACAATATCTGTAGAGCTTATAAATTTGGAGTCTGTCTAGTCTTTACTGTAGGACTCCTTAGATAGAAAAGTAGCATTTGTGGCCTGGTTTGTAAGAGCAAATGGAGCTACCAATGCTAAAATGTGAAGAGAAACAGCAACAAGATTTTTGTTTTGTATTCACAGAATACAGAGCTGCAGAACTAAAACTTGGTTTCTGCTGTTCTGTGTGGAGTGGTGGTTTTTTTGTTTTTCCTTTTTTTTAATTTTTTTTTTTATTCTTACTAGAAGTAATGTGAAAACTGCAGCTGGCATAAATAATCCCTTGAACAAACACCATAAGAATATTTTAAGTAGGAGAACAATGAGGTGTCAAGCACAGCTGTGCTTTATCTTCAGGTCTGCATAAACTGAACCAAATTTACTTTCCCTCAATCCACTTGGAAGTAAATGTAAGGGAATATGCATCTGCTATCTTGCATGCAAATCAGGTTTGAATGTATGATATAAATGAAGGGCAGAAAACTAGTTCTTTCTTTGCAGATCTATTGCCTTGTTGTCTAGAGAATATCATACATGAGGCCTAGGAATTCTCTTTCTGGACTATGGAAAGTGCTATAATGATTTCCTATCATTTATTAATGTAATCACATCACCTTCCACTTTAATTTACAATGGATGCTACCTAGAAATCCACCGTTACCAAGAATTGTGATCATTTGCTTAATAATATTTGCTGCCACTTATAAAATATTTCGGTATGTGACAGAATCAGCCAAACAAAACCAAAAATCCATAAAATCCCAATTGAGAATACTTTTAAACACACAAAACACACTTGATTATACTAAGGGTGCTGCAACTGCAACATTTCTTGTAATTCTTTCACAGATTTTTCTGTCTCTGGATCGTGACATCAACAAACTTAGTGATAATGAAATGTAACATTTGGTATGCTGACAAAACTCTGCAGCTGTTGAGAAACACCACAAAATCACTGTTGATCTTTGCATGTAAATGCCTGCATTCCCAGTTCCCCATAACTATATTTGGTTGGTTAGTGAACTGTCAAAAGTTTTACTCTGACTGGAATTAAAGCTGCAACAGATAACTCTTTGTTATAAAACCAAAGTATGCTAAATTGCATCTTTCAACTGTATTTCAACATATGGCTTTTTGCAGTAGGGTAGAAAGCAATTTAAGCTGTCATTACTTTTCAGCTCTAGGTCACTGGCTCAAATATGACCTAATCAGTAAAGACTGTGAATCATTTCCATCTGATGGATGTTTAGTAGTTTGTGTAAAATGCTCTGGTAGACACAGTGAAGTTTATTGGGAAAAGGTGCCCACATCAAAAAATCCAATAGTACCGTCAGCAGATCGGCTTCTACTTTTAGAAGGAAGAAAGAACAGAACAGGACTGGAGGCAATTGAGTGTTTCTCAGATAAAAACTCATCAGATTAACACTGTGTAAGACAGAAGCACAACTTCTTCAGACTGGGTGATATGGACTTATGAGATCCAATTTTTAATACTTTTCCAATCACTGATTTATTATATGATGATGAAGAAGAAAAAAACATTTCAGTGCTATTTTCAATCTAAACCTAAATATTTGACTGATCTAGGGAACAAGTTTTTCAAGATGGACAATTTGATATCTACATGTTCTTGGGCTCAGATACCGTGTACTATTTAAATGTAAAACATCTATATAACACTAATGATGGGAGATAATCTAATACTGGTGTTTTACTTGGCAAGGGAAATAACGGTACACAGCTCCTTGCTCATGATATTGCAATTTTCACATCTTCCTCACTGATAAACTTTAATTATAAATAAGCCAATATTAGATTTTCACTGGCATACACCATTGAAATCTTGGCATTTATCATACATTGCAGTTGAATTTGAAATGGGACTTTCATGATTCTGAATATATTCCAGTACCCTGGAGGTATGCTGAAGACTGTTTTAGATATAGTAGGGAGATTTTCACTCCTTAGGTTTGCTTTCTGCACCTTCCTTGAGGGAAAAAATGGCTTTCTCCTGTGCTTCATGTGAAAGTACTCTTTTTTTGTGATGTGCCTTTGTTAGCACAGAGTAGTTTGTCTCATATTCCAAACCGAGTAATAATGTGGTATATTCTTGAATAACCCATTCGCTCCAAGTAATCATCACACTGAGGTGTGATCTTCATCTCTTCCTCACCACAAAAACATTGAAATAAGAACAGTTTTCAATTTCTCCTTCCAAAATACATTAATTTAAAAGCATTTCCTCCATAAGAAAGACTTGAATCACCAAATGCCTTGGTACCACATGGGGGATACAGTAATTGAACATTATATTGAACCAATTTCAAGTTTCTACAGAACATAGGCAAAATTGAATTTTGTCATCTTGATGGATAATACATTGCCTTGGCTCACAGTCAAATATCCACACAGCCACTTGCTCAGTCCCCCCACCCACTGATATAGGGGGGAAGATGACAGAGCAAGAAGAGCTGTAAGACAAATAGAGAGAAATTATTTACCAGTTATTAATACAGGTAAAACAGATTTGGCTTTGGGAAATATAACTTGATTATTGTCAATTGATATAAATATTTGGGTATAGGTTAAGATATTGGGAAAAAATGACTGCAAGAAGAAACAAATGTTTACACACTTAAGGAATTTTAGAATTCAGCTTATGAATGTTAAATTGTTTTATGATATTAAGTTATACAAAAACTTATCTGTTTTCTACTGCTTCTCTGTTTTCTTTCCAAGTATATTTTATAAAGTCTTTGGTATATGGCCAGCACTGAGCATTCTTGCTCTAGGCAAAATATAAAGACTTCAGAAATAAATTTATATTTATCCTTCAATATTGTTTGCTAAGGTCTTGTTAAAGCCTTATGAACCACCAGACTCCTTTTTGACGTAACAATATTCCATCAAATATCTCTCCATTTATGAAGTCTGCCTAAATTGTTGCCAAATTAGATTCCTTCTTTAATCCTGATAGGATTTCTCTCTATCTCTTTTAAATTTTTTTAAAATTTTTATTTATTTATTGGCATTTTACCATTCATGGCCATTCAACTTATGAATTTCTGCCTAATTTTCTGGGACTTTTGCTCTAGACTCATGAAAATCAGGACTAACGTTCATTCTGACTTCAGTGGGGCAGAGGACATATCTATTTTTTTTCTTTTTCTTGTTAGTCTCAATCTATTTTCTTAAGAAAAGAAAGCTATTTCTCATTTTCGTCCCCCCATTGATCCATTGTATGTTGGCTGGGACATTTCACTGGGGACAGGAACAGCTGAACAGCACCACAGAGCCTTTCTTAACCAAAACAATAGAGCACATGCTGAAGTGAGATTGTTCTATTACCTTTTTAAAAATAACTTTATTAAGAAGAGATTCCTCTGTGACTCACTAGGCACAGTCCTTTTGCTGTCACTGAAGCTTATCTCCATTCAGCAAAACTGGGCCTGGCTCCATTCTAAACAAGTTCTTGATGCTGACTGGAGATGTGGTCTAACTGCTTTGGTGAAAGAGCAATGCAAAGCTGGTGTGTGTATTGTGAGGCAAGAATATTTTGAGAGGTATGTCATTCGAAACTAGCCCAGTCTATGTCTTGTGTATTCAGTCTTCCTTCCCTCTGCAAGGTGAACTAGGAAAATCTCTTGCACAGTGCCAGATAAGGATTAAAATATAATCAGTTCAAACTTTCAGGAAAATAAAGCTTTGAAGGATTTGTGGCAGAAAATGTGAGAAAATGAAAAGCAAATGTTCATCTGCCTTGAATGCAGAATGGATGCCACAGGGAGAAAGGCTTTAGGCAATGTTATTCTGCCCTGTGGCAGTCAGTTACTATGACACATTGAAACAAACAAGAAATTTTCTGTCAAAATATTTTTAATGGCAAATTACATTTTTTCAGGCGGAATATCTCTATAGAACAACACTGAGTTTATTGATTAAAGTAATGTATAGTAGTAACTGATGAGCTTCCTTTTAGCCATGTGGTGTATTTTGGGTTCCTCATGGATCTGTGTGTGCCAGGACTTTGTGCTTGCCGTGATGGATAAATGTTCCTGTGGGTCACCACGATCTCCTGCCTCAGTCCTTTGCTACAGTACAGTGTGGGAGATGAAGTCCAGCTGGGAAGCCTAATTTAGAGACAATACTAATGCAGTTGCCTGTGTGCCATTTGGGCTCAGACTGACTGCAATTTCTACCCCAGATGAATTTTGAATTATCACTGCAATGTCACTCAGATTACAGCTATTTTAATATAGTAAACTGTGTCAGGGTACAAGCACAAGTACTGAAATTTAATAATCAATTTATTAGCAGGACACTTGGTATATCTTCAGCAGGGGACAGCTAATAGTCTCGCAAATAATTCCCAGTCATAGACTGGGAGTTACTTTAGCCAAAACCCAATTCCCAAGAGGAAGTTTGAATATGACATCTTGTTTTGGATTTTGAGGATACAGACATGGCCAAACTATGCTGGTTGTTTTCTGGGTCAGATAATTCACTCTAATACCATTTAATTTTTTTTTGGTATGGATATAACCTTAGTCTTCTATGCTTTAGCCTTGACAATCCTACAGTACATTTTTGAAATAATCTTTCTTGACTTCACATCCTTATGTAAAGGAGAGAAGAAGGAATGGCTGAGGAAGATTGAGGGGGATTTATTTCTTTTAATAACAGCTCTGGGCCCTTGCATGTCAGCAGCATGCACTTTTTTTCTTGCTATCTACTTCATACCAGGAAGCCTTTCAGGGATGGTACAGGAGCTCAGACAGGCTAAAAATACTGACCTGAAGGGTTTCTGGGACATAAAAATGATGATATCTGTACTCTGAGGGCCAGCTAAAATTCTTCTCTTACTACAGTTTGGTCCATAATTAAATGCTGAATAAAAGTGTCCTTGAATTAGGTGAGATATTTTGAAATGGCTGCATATCAACTCACTCTGAATGTGAGGCTGAAGAGACAAAGCTTCAAGCTAAAATATCTCCTGAAGAACATCAAAGTTGACGCACTATCCCAAGCTGAGAAACTTTGTCCGTGACCTCATTTAGATTCCCAACAGGTCTTGTCCAACCTTGTAGCCATGTAAGTGGAAAATAACAGCAGTGGAGAGAATTCCAGGAAAGGAAGCAATTTCCTAACTGGCATTACAAGAAGCAGCAGTCTTTCTGTTCCCTTTCCTTTATCCAAACTGGCTCCTTCATAGCAGCTGGGAGCATGCTTGCTGTCAAGGTTACTTCACTTGCTTTTTGTACCACTCTTCTCCCTGCTCGGTCATTCCATCCTGTGGTAGGATCAATCCTGCTCCAGCCAGGCTCTCCCCTTCTTCCTTAGGCTTATATAACTAATTTCTTTTTACAATGCTGATGATACTTAATATGGGGCTTCTGAAACAGTCCTCTCCTCTAAGCTTAGCAACACTTCCCTGAGCCTGGGAAGAGAAGGTATTTTTTTTCCTTTCTGTACGCTGCTATTTTTTCCTATCCTTAACTCATGTCATTTGTGATCCTAAAAGAGTCAGCAGCTGCTAGTCTAATACAGATGTGCTTTAATCTCTTCAACTGTTCCAAGTCTGTCCTAGTCTAAAGGTGGAAGCATAGTTTCAAAGGTGCAATGATCCCTTTCCCTAAACAGTAATAACAGTGTAGTAGCACAGCTGGCATGAAGGTTAGGGAAATCCACACATTTGGGAATGAAGGAGCTGAGCTACACTACTGACAGCATTATCATTAAAAGTGTATGCCTTCTCTGGGTGGACAGACCCTTAGATTAAACCGTGTTTTGTTTAGTCTCTAATATTCATTCTGATTTTTTTTCTGAGGCTTTTAATAATTTTATCTGCTCTCTTTTCCCAGGATTATGGGCACAAAAATAGTTTACAAGTTCCATTTCAAAAAATCAAGCCTTTTGATTGCTTTGTGCTTTAGAGAAAGGCAGACAAAGAAATGAAAAGGATGCTGGGCGAGTCACTTAAGAAGAAGGAATGGTGTAAGAAAGGCAGTATTTTTTGTGAAAAGAAAAACAAAAAGACAAAAATATTGATCCTTATGTGATTAAAATCAAATTTCAAAACCATTTGAATTTGGGGAGCCATTAGTTGAGAAAAAAACTCCCAGAGGAGCACCTAGAATTTTATCAAAGCCATTTGTGCCAGAGATTTAGAGCTGGATTGTAAAATGGGTGATTTTCAAATAAATGACCAAGAATAAATAATTGAGGAAATGGAGAATAATACCTCTTTATAGTCAGTATACCAAAAGACTTCCAAACATGGCAGAGATTCTTATCTACTCCTGTTCAGTGAAAAAAGCACGGCTTTAAAAAGGCTGTGTGAGATATAAACATTGCCTATTAGGATTATTTCTGAGACATTTCCTCTCTCTTCCTATTCCCCTGAATATCAACTGCATAGGAAAGGCAAAATCTGAAGAATGTGTTTTAAAATGCAGATAAATGTCATGTCCCAGATCCTTCTGTGCTAGCAGACATAGATTTGGGTCCTTGGTCCTGACATTCTTTGAAGGCTACTGCTTTTGCATGCCTGCAGGGACACTTGCCCTATGCAAGCTCCCTAATCTGTCTCAGTCAAAATGAGGTTACCCCGATTAGGAATTTGATAGTTTGTCTTATCTCGACTGCAGCAGGTACAGTAGTTTCCCCTTCAGCAGCTCTGCTGTGAGACTGGATAACCTTTGAGATAAGGGCATGATAAGCAGTTGGTGACAGGCTGAGAATGGTAACTTATTCCACCATCACAGGGCTGCTTCTGCATAATCTCCATCTGTTTATATCTCTATTTGTTTCCTACAGTTACCATTTACAGGCAGCACTTATGGTATGAGTTCTGCTCCATATTCTGGGAAAAAATATGCAAGTACATGGCAAAGACAATCCATGACAATAAAGGATGGCATGAAACAGGCTGAAATTCATAAAAATAATCTCATTAGTACCTTTTTTTTAAAAAAAAGGAAAGTTTTATTTTCCTATTCCTACCTAAATTGCATCTTCTTTAATAATTTAAGGATACATTTGGTTCAGCATTGACATAATTTCAGAGGATATATTTCTGTACACATAAGGAGGTTTTCAAACCTCTTTTAAGAAGCTGAGTTACTGGTTTCTTTACTGCACTAGTCTTTCCCTCTTTGTGGCAAAGGAGATGATATGTCTAAAATCCTTAGTTGCCTTTGAAAATCTTGTTGGCTAAAATATTCTAAATTTTGTTCATTTTTCTAAGCAGACCTATTAAACGATGTGGTTTGGAAAATATTTCTATGGAACTTGCATTCTTCTGTTCAAAAATTTCAAAGAAAATATTTTTCTTGCATTTAGAATTAAAGTTCTCAGAAAACTTCCTAATGATAACAAAAAAATCAGAAGTCTGAAATGTCAGGAAATATAATTGTGTAAAACTTCATGAAACAACCCAAAGCAGTTCCATATAATTTCAGTATCCATTGCACATTTTCCTTTCTGTTTTTAATGACACTAGCAAATTTTTAGTAATATATCACTACGTTGTGAATTTGCTTTATTTCCCCTGTTGTTCTCTGCCTTTTGAATATCTGTGCTCACAGGTTGTTTATTTATGGAAGCACAATTTTGGGTGAATCATGCAAGATTTAGGTTTGAATTTGAATTTGGGAGTGATCCCATGTGTATTTATATCCAGAATTAATGCATAAAAAAAAAATCTGTTATCTGCTTAAAATTAGCTTTAGTTTGGTTTGGAGTATTTGACTTGCCTGTGGGAGTGTAGATTTTCCAGTATTGTTCATTAAAATCTGTAATTCTCCTCTGTTCAACACCTTTTATTTAGTCTGAACTGTAGTCTTCTTCGAGGAGTATAGAGAGAAGTAAAAAAATCCCCAGAGTTCTTTTGATAGAGAAATATTAAGAAAATAGAAAAAAATTGCAATTAATTTTAACTCACAATTTTAAAATAATCTGCAACCTAACTGTTTGTTTTGAGCTTATTTATGAGAGTCTGAATAGGTAGCACAATTTTTCTAAGAGAAACCAGCATCTTTTCTTGTGTGAGGCTGAGAATTCAGAAAGTAAAGCAGAGACAAAATATCAAGGACAATGAAACTAGTTTAGTTCTCATAAGGGCTTGGTATGCCTTGTTTGTGTTAAACATTTGGAAATATTTTTCCTAAAACTCTTCTGAAAAGCAGTCCTGCATTTTCCATAATGGAAAAATTCTTCATTTCTAATAAATTCAATATATTTTTGAACTACTTTTGAATATTTTTAAAATCTTAATGCAAGACTGAAACCTCACACTATCCTCTATGTGACTGAATCCCTCCAGTTACAGTAATTCTCTCTTTGAGTTTTACAGGGGAGAGTGGAAGTGCCTTGGTCAAGGGCTGTTTGTGACTGATCAGTTTCTAAGCTCACAAAGGAAATATATTTCCTCGTATCCAAGATGCTGTGCTTCAGATGTGTACCTCTCCAATTCCTGCACTCCAGGCATGGGCCAGTCACACAGCTCTGGAGGGTGTCAGGGGTGCCTGGACTGCTGGTGCATGAAATGCAGGTGGAGTGGAGGGAGGCAGAACTGTGTGATTGGACTCTAGAGTCACTCACCTACTGGCAAGCTGTTGGACTTCTTGGATGTCTAGCTGAAGTACAGCTGGACACCTTAATAAAAAGTGAATTGATTGGGCTCCAAGCTGAAGTATAGAAGCACATTGTTCCGGAGGTAACAGATCATCAGCTGCTGTAAATAGTTTAGGCTGCTGGTTTAAAGAGAGGAAAATGTAAGGAAACAAAACTTAATGGTAATATTTTTCTTCTGTAGGTGGCACAAGTTGAGAAACCAAAGCTTGGTCTTCTATAATTTATGCAGTCTTAATGCCTTAAAGGCACTTTACACAGATGTTTATTGTTTGGGAATAAGGGATGTTAATAACCAAAGATCTGTCTCCAAAGAATGTGTCTGAACCAGCCACTTAGTTGTCAAAATCCACTTTTCAGTGGTACAGGTTGAAAGTCTGGGCAAGTATAAAACTGCTATCAGTGACTATGAATAGCATGACTAACTTTTACATTGGTTTTCCATTTCCTTTCTGAATTAAAAAACACCCCAAACTCAACCAAATAATGCACAAGTTTCATAAAATACTTGTCCTCTTTATTTGCACAGGACACAAAGACTTCATAACAATTTCGTTCTGTGCAAGGCTTTTGATCTTGTTGCTGAATCTTGCTTTGTCTTAAATATTCCCAGCCTTGGTTCTGACAGACAGATTCAGGGCCACCTCTTAGGAGCATTTGCTGGAAGTGGGAAACTTTCTAGTCTTTAACTTATGAGAGCAATTCATTAAATGGCTTACATTGAACAATTTTCCAACACAAGAATGATCAAAGGAGTTCAGGACTGGAGAGTGGGAAGTAAGCAAATGCACTAAGAGGTGCTTGCAGAGACTTTGAGATTTCTGGTATAGGTCTAGGCTCAAATTACTCATTTAGAGACCCCAAAGTTCATTGTCCAAATTGGGATTCATATAAAAGTTTGCAAAAGACTAAACACCAAAGCCGATTATATAGAAAGAGTGCTGTTCTCTGAAAGAGGATGAAAAGCACATTTGTCCCCAGGTTTCCATTATCATCTTCATTATCTGCAATCTTTGTGCAAACATCTCTGACCTTTTTATCAAATATCATGTTTCTAAGCTACCACCAAGACAAAGAAATACATTTACTCAGGTGTTCATTTGTCTAGAGATCCCAGACTTCAGAAAAGGAAGCTATTCATAAACTTGTTATGTTAATCACACCAGTAGGAATGGGGAAATAGGAAGAAGGAACTAGAAATCTCTTTCCCACATCTCTAGCTCCTCTTTGAGTCACACCAAGAAACAAAGCACTTGAAGTGGGTGGCCTTTTTCTATTTGAAACAGCAGAGTTCTATGTCCATCTTTTAAGCATCAGCTTTTAAGACTCAGGTTGTTCAACAGCAAGGAACACTGAACCTGTGTATAACCATGCCTTGGGAGGCTGCCCACTGCCCCATTTTGGATATCAAGGACAGGCATCATCTATGACTATAAAGAGAGGAGGTTTTTCAGGAAAAATATCCCTGTAAAGATAAAATTGTCTTGTAAGGAAAAACTTAGTGTTACTTAAAGCATTTGAAAACCCAAATCCTTTGGTAAATAAGAGGCATATTAATGTGTACCAATTCCAAAGTACGCAAGGACATCCTTGGATTGTCTAATGCAAGAAGATTCAGTTTGCGATGTCTCTTGCAACAGCTTTTCTTCAGAAACCATTTTTCTTAAATTTGTTTCAGATCAAAAGATTTATTCATTCATGTACCCAGATTCAAAGATAGGGTTCTTGAGTTGGCTCTTACAAAAATATCCAAATGTCTAAAATTTCATGACTCCACTGTCCCCGGGCAGTAATTCACCTCTTGGATCATCTCATTAAAACAAAGGGAATACTTTCAAATTAAGCGTGAATAAGATTCTGGCCCTAAATATCTTGCCAAGACCACAGAAGAAGGCTGTGGCACCCAGCCCAGGTTTCTCAGAGGATAACAGGGTAAACTGGCTGAGCAGTGAACATCCTGCAAGAAGACAAGACATGGAGGAACACTGCAATGGGACCCACTGTTGGAACATACCAAGCTTGCAAGCCTGCAAACACACATTTTTAGAAAAGCTGGCTGTAGCGATTGAAATAACCCTTGGGCAGGTCTGTGTTTCAAGGCCAACACTCGTGCAATTGGTAGCATGAGCTGACTTTGGTAGCCAGGAAAATACAAGGGTAAGAATGGATGATTCACAAATGGTCTCTCTACTCCAGCATGGATATGCATGTTTCTTTCTAACATCAGCCACAACAACTCCTCTCTTTTTAAAAATGAGAATTATTGTTCTGAACAGTAAAAGGAAATTTACATCCTCTTTCAAGAGCTCTTTCATATCTCTGAAGAGATAAACGATGAGCAGCAAAACCAAGAGCTTTTCCAGCTCAGAATGTTTTCAACGGAAGAGAACAAATAAATAAATAGTGTTAATCCTCTGACTTTATCTATATAATGTATAGAATTGGAATTTGAGCAATGTTCCTTTTTTATGAGACTGGTATTTGCAGTCCATGAAAATACCTTGGATTGCTGTAGCTCATTCTAGGTATAAATCACAATCAAGGTGGAATGGGAAATTTCTGTGCAGGCTCTTTGAGAGCTGACAAACAACATCAAAAGACTCAAAGCTCTGAAGAGCGCATCCTTATAGTCTAAGCTTCCCTGTGGATACATGGTGACCTGAACTATATATCCACGCAAAATGTGAAAGACTTCTGGGCTGTTCAGACTATGAAAATGATCAGCATGAAAGGAAACTAGAAATCTTGCAATTCACTGCTCATAATGGCCTGATGCACAATGTTAGTCCCAATAAGAACTATGTGAGGAAAAGCAATTCTGTTTTGTGAAGGAATTAATGACAGAAGTGATGAATTTTTCTACTGAAGTAAACCTAGGATTTTACAAGGATAATTCTTCTAATAGGCTGACCTAGGGTCACCAGCCATGGTGACTTGTGCAATAAGATGGAGCCATAAATGCTGGTAGCCTGGGGGTTCAGGTGCTGAGGAGCAATGGGTTTGAAAATTGGACTCTTGTCCCCTTCTCCACCAGGAACCTCTAAGCTGTAGGAGCCTACAAGATTTCCTGAAAGGCCATCTGTGCAGTACTTGAGACCTGACGAGGTGAAGTCCAGGATTCCCACAGTCTCACTTGTCTGCCAGTCTCTCATATGCATTGTTGAAGGAGTAGGTGAGGTGGCCAGAAGCTGCACAGGTTTCAAGTCCATCTAGCAGGCTTGATCTTGAGGACAACTTTGCTCCATGCTGTTTTGAAAGGTCTCCACAGAACATTTTTATTTCTGTGAAAGAATATTCCTTGGCATAAAAGTATTTTCCTAGAGGATTGCTGACCAATTCAAATGCTTTTCAGCCGATGCAATCCATACCTCCTTCATTTTTCAAGGAGCTCTAAAAATAAAAACTTTACTATAATACTTCTGTAAATGAAGGGTAATTCCAACGAAGTCAATAAAATTGCACTGATGGCAACCTGTTACAGTAAGGCTTACCCTCTGATTTCATAACTGCTGCAACCCTTTCAGTGACTTTCAGTGGGACTTTCAGTGGGACAGCTGTCACTATGTAGAAGACAAATAGGGCTATCAGGTTGTGAGAGTGCCATTGAATGGTCTGATCCCCACTGAAAATTACAGGCTGTAACATCTTTCCAGGTAATATATAGTGACATACTCAGGTACTGATGAAAATCTGTTGTTTAAATGAAGGAGAATATATTGCTATGAGACACTGGAAGACTTATTTCTGACACTTTATCAAAGCTAAATGACATCAGGAATAAGAGAAATAAAGGACATGGCGATAATTAGAAATTAAGAAATGACTTATTGCTGAAAACTGAAAATATGTTAACTACAGTTTATAGTAATTAGCCAGATTACTGGGTTTGATGGTAATAAATGCAAATAATTATAATTATTTATAGATGGACAGAAGTATAATCATTAAACATGCCATGGATATTGGACACTGAAGAGTAATTTAACTGGATACATCCTGCTTTATACTTGTTCTTCATTATATTTATTAGTCATTTGAACAGTGTTTAAAATTATTTATGAAAGCATTTTAGTCCTATAATTAGGATTAATATTGAAAGTCACAATAATTGCTCAAGCAAAGTTAGAATGAGAGTGCTGTGCAACCGTGTATGCAGGACTCAACCAAACAACCACTTGAGCTATTGCTGTGCCAAATCAAAACATGACAATTATAGCTTTAGGCATGACTGATTTTTTGTTGTTGTGTTTGTTTCTCTGGTCAAAGTGGAGGTGAGGATGGGAAATTTGGGCTGGAGGTTCCAAAAGTAAATCTGCTTTGGATTTTCACCTAAGACTCCTCAACAAATTGCATTTGCCTTGCCATAAAGTACTACATTCAAGTGGAGAATAAGGACAGGCATGCAAGAAATGAAGAAGAAATAATGGAAACACTTGTAAAACTGCTAGAATCTGCTGATGCTTTCCCCTGTTCCTGTATATTTAGTTCTTGGGGAGATGGACTAGAAGAGATCCAGTGGCAAATTTGCAGGTAACACCAAGTTGTAGGTATGAAAAGAAGGGCTGAGCTGAATTTTGCTGGTAGCTGTTCATTTGTTCAATAAAGACCTTCTGAAGCAGGATGAAGGGGAGGGTCAAAATACATCCAAGCTGCTGGCTGTATAAATCATCTGAGAAACATGCTTGCTTGTAAATTGTCTGTCTGATTTTGGGTAAGGAACTGCACACAAGTTGGTGGCATAATGATCAGGCAACAGCATCTTCTGCTTGACTGTGGCATATTCTGGCTCTGAGGAAAGAAAAAAAACATCTCTAACCTACTGATGAGGACACTTGTCAAGCAGGAACCTGTTCCCATAGGGAGGAAAGTTTAGCAATGATATAATGTAAAGCAATCTCAACCAGCAATGTTGGGAACATCTCCTCTTTCCTCATCCTCTGAGTAAGGGAGATGCAGGAGATTCATGAATTCAAGAGCCGGGATAGCCACATTCCCAGCAACCTCCATTAGCCTTTGTCTATCAGGTAATGGGGACACTGACTTGAATGTTGATTGTTAAGTCACTACAGCCTTGTGAGAAAACTGTTTTGCTGTTTTTAACAGCAACTGTTAATGCTTGTTCAGTGCAAATATAAAATATTTTTGAGTTAACCTGATCTTTATTTATGGTGAAGATACTATTTCTCAAAGATAACTACAGTGTCCAGATGCAGATGAAACATTTCAGCAGTTATGTGCTTATATGCAAAATAATTATTAGTTTAACATCACAAAGTAAAACTGTTTCAGCAGGCAATGTCTTCCTGATATTTTAAAAATTTCCATCCATTTTTTAATTTTTCATCCATTTTATTTGTATTTTATTTATTATGTGAATTGCATTCCTGAGCAATTCTTGAGCATTCCTGATTTCTTTGCCCTGTCTACACTGATTAATTTTTGTACCTGCTTGTAAAATCATGCTGAAGTTAACAGCATCCCATCTGCACTGTACTGTTTGCAAAACCTTTGGTTCAAATTGCATTGTGTTTGACTTGATCATAAACAGCTTTGGGGTTTTTTGGAATGGACCAGAGTTTTTTTATAGACTGTAGTTTTCTATATCGGGGCTTGACTGTTCTTTATGTAGTTTCTCTAATTTTTTTCCCCATGTGAAATATATTTATTTTTAAACTGAAATTTTAGCTACCACAGTGAATTTGAGTTAGAACAAGCAGATGAAGTAACATAATAAAACATTACCACAAGAGAAATAAAAACATATTTTTCACTTTAACAGTTAATTCCTCTTTTCGTTGTTCTCTTATATGTTTACATAATTTAGGCAATAAAGGCAGTGTGATAGAGATGGCTGAGTTCTCATAAAGAAAAACAGGCACAATTATTGACTTTGATTCTTGTGCAGGTTGTTGTTGGTACCTTGCCTTGAAGAGGCCTCTGTGTGTGCATGGTTCCCATTGAAACTGGTGAACATGTTAGCCATGCTCTGATCACCAGCTGGTGCAAGGACATCTTTTTATGTAGCCACACCCTGCCACTGGCCATATCCCCTGGTGATCACTTTTGGACTCTATTTTGTGCAGTATGGGGGTAATTTGTATCATTCACAGTTTTAGACACTTCAGCTTCAGCTTAGGTGAGCCAGTTACCAATGACTTTAAATCCCCTCCTCAGGAAGGCATCCAGCACAAGGCCTGGTGCCTTTTTGGGAACTTCTAATAGGCAGCAGCTGGTGCCCTGGATCTCAGCATCCAGACCTTGCCATGTAACCACTGCTGTGAACACCACTGGTTGTGTTCAGGTGTTAAAGCCAGCCCAGCCCCACCAGGCCATTCCCTGGAGTGCAGAAGGAAAGAGGCAGTGGTACAGTGTCACCACAGGTAGCCCTCATCCTCCCAGAGCAGCTGTGCTTTGCCACACTTGGCTCCTCAGCTTTGCATGGGTGGCATGTTAAACAGACACATCTTTGCACAGATGCATTCAATCTACTGGGAGCAGCTTTTGATTCTAACAGCATTTTGCTCTTCAGTTGCTCTCAGTTTGGCTCAGACTTTTTTTCCCCTTTTCCTATTTAACTTGGGTGTCAGTCATTGAGACTTATGTTATTGGTGTGGTTTACAGTCAGCCATTAATATTTCAAAGAACTTGAATCCATTTTCACTTCCCGTCCTCATTGTGGAAAAATCAACGTACCCCTATGGGGGATTTTCTGCTTCTCACCATGTGTACAATCTGTTTTTTTCTTTTTGGAAAAACCATCACACAAAACAGGATGTGGAAATGGTTCTGTAAAAAGAAACCAACAAAATAAGCAGTTCCTTCTACTTTATTGCTGTAATTATAGACTGTGCATGCAGGCTTTCCTATATTTGCAGATTATTTTTCAAGGCAGATCTTGAATCACATTTTAAATTGGAACTAGAAGTGAATATAAAATGTAAAGCTAGACTTTTCCAAGTCCAATGTTATTTTTCAATCAATGTTCTTAGCAGTAATGCATCTGAAGAGCTGATCTCAACCTCTGGCTTAAAAAAATTCCAAGTGAAATGCTTTGAATCAGAGTATTTTATATATTCCACATGTTATGTTGTATACGAATGCTCAGAAGTGCTATGGCCTGGAGTTTCTGACTACATCTAATATCCACAGATAACATCAAATTCAGGGCAGTTGGATCAGCTCTATGTGCTGCCCAAAAGTACATTTTATTTGCAGGAGACCTTTCCACCAAAATAACCTAAAGCCTGATATAAGCTGAGTCTTAAATAAGACATCATCTAAAAATGTTGCAGACCCAGATATTTATATAGAGAGGATGTTTCTTTAAGGCTGGGCTTAAGAGGAAGGAAGAAAAAGCAGAATGTCTCAGATCAGAGGCCAGGGAATTCCAGAGAGCAGCAGAAACAATGGCAACACCTGTTGTGTGGAACCTCCTCCAGCACAGCATTCCCCCCTGGCTGTGGGATCAGAGTCCCAGAGAGATCTGTGGGCTCTAAGCCATGACATTCAGAGATGTAGCACAAGAAGCTGTCAACAAAATAACTGGTTGGCCATTCTGATTGCAATAACTTTCCAAAAGCTTTTCCTGGCTCCTTTAGACTTATTTTTATTTGGTTAGTGGATATATCATACAGTGCTAACCCAAGTAAAGTAAATATTGATTCTAATCACTAAATATTAATCAGGAGTCCTATGTAGACTGTTTCCTCCACACATCATTCTTTCTCATTATTCCAACTTAATATTGACATTTCTTAGTTGTATCTAAATGAGGGCCTTTGAAAATTGACATTACATCTAAGTCTATTAGGAACTATAATTTCTTTTATTTTGGTCTGGTACCATAAGCTTGAAATGGATTCTTTCTGGTATGAGATTAAAAAAAAAATTACCCAAACAGGATATCACATCTCATAAAGAAACTATGCATATTAGATGAGGTTTTGAATGTAGAAACAGATACCACTTGTGTCTCAAAATGGAACAGAAGCATTTCAAAACAGCTGCAGCACCCAATTCATGTTTCCTCAATATGATCCAGAGGCAGATTTTTACAGGACAGGCTATAGTGTTTGCAAAAATTGTGGCACTTGCTCCTAGTTAGGACACATTATTTTTATGTACTGGAAACCTATGTAATTGGTTCCTACTCAAAAGAAGAGGCCTTCACACAACTTTCAGGTGCTATCATCATAATTTTTCACATGCCCAGTTCATTCAAGAAAAATCTGCAGTGCTGGAAATCACCAGATGGTGCTGTTAAAGATAGGCATGCAAGTTCTGCTCAAAGGAATACACAGTCAATCACCTATTGGAAGAAATACTACAGGAGTAATGGAGAGGAGTTTTAAACAATTTTACTTCTCCATCAATTCACCTTATTCCTGATTTCTGTCTGATTTCTGTAATCTCTATCCCGAGTGCATGACAACAGCAAACATGTCCTACTTCTGTGCTATGAGGGTGCACTGCAGAACACATTTGCAGGAGTGTTTATGGCTCTGATGAGGAGGCCATTGAGGACATTGTTTAGCTGGTTCCAATGTTT
This sequence comes from Brachypodius melanocephalos, assembly GCA_013398615.1. NCBI lineage: Eukaryota > Metazoa > Chordata > Aves > Passeriformes > Pycnonotidae > Brachypodius > Brachypodius melanocephalos. The sequence goes on from VZSR01003806.1 coordinate 9,331,557, forward strand.
ATGGACCAGATCAGGAAAGGACCTGACAATGTTTGCTCTATCATGTATTATCACTAGCACTGCAAACAAAGGGGTTCAGTTTGTTCCAGTTACAGTGGTGTAAATTTTTTTTGTGATGTGAAATTACCTAATCCCACAAGACCTTTTTTTCATTTGGACCAATGTACTGCCTCCAGTGGTGAAGAGTTTTATACCACAGGAATGGGTCATATTTAAACCATTGTCCTACAGCAGAAATTCTTCCCAGTTCACGACTGGCTCTTTGAGCTATCCTTCCTTTAAACCACTTAAAAACATTGTAAAAGGGAGTTCACAGTTTATTCCTGCTGTGGAACACTTATATCAACCTCTGAACTTCCGTTTTTCTGGACTGAGAAAAATGGGTGCACTGTTTCTTCTCATAAACAAGTTGTTCCCATGATCTGTGGGAAAGTTTATATCTCAGAATGCTCCGTGTGCAGGTGGTGACCTGCAGGAGTGAAGTACTTCCCACTGCACTGAAACTGACCCTTCACATGTTGGCCACATACATCTTCAAATTGGGATCTTTGTGTCTTTAGTTGAATGATATTTCTATCGGCCCAGACTGAATCCTCAGCATCTGAAACCAGGCTTGCTCTTCCTTGGTCTGCTTCAAAACCGGCAATATTAAATACTCAGAAGCTCCATTTACAGACATACTTGTGTTCTAACTTGGTTTATTTCAGTAGATATGCCTTTAAGTCCTGAAAAATATTATGTACTTAATGTAGTTCTCTAATATAAGAAATTCAAAGTGATTAATAAAAATAACAGCAAGTTGAAAAATCTTCATATCTTATGAAATAAAATTTTGTTGTAGTCTTCAGTTTAGCAATGTGTAAACTGAGGACAAACCATGTTAAGCAGAGTGAAGAGACATGAGAATTCCCAATAACCTGGACAGTTTAGGTTTTCAAGGTTTTCCCTGACCAATGTATTTACTGGAATCAGACTCCCTGTAGAATTTTGATTGTTGAAGGAAAACAATTTATTTTTAGCAGTAAACAAGCTATTAAGCCTTTTCTTTATCCTGTTCATTGTAAGAAGCAGTGAACAGACTTTATATCTTTGTTAATGATTTTTCCTAAGTGTTTTGCAAATGAATGTTTACAAAGGGAGATGTGGAACACACAGGACCAAGAATAACTCTTGTATTCCCAGAAGTGAAATGTCGAAGAGATTAAGCTTTATTCCCCATGTGTGTCTGGGAAAAAATGAGTCAAGTCCCAGCTCAACACACCAAAAATTCTAGATGGTCTTTCAAGATCTGGTGTTTTCCCTGAAAAGAAAATTCATATTTTGCTATAAAACTGAATTTCATAGTCTGTGTTGAAGGGAAAGAAACTGAGCACCAGTTATTTGTGATGGTGAGGATAGCTGATTGGATATGCTTATTTCAGAATGCAAATGCTGTGCTATAAGTGGACTTTATGTATAGTGGATAAAACTCATTTACAAAAGAAAGGTAGTGTTTATCCTTGAATATGAGAAGGCATATAGAATATTGGCTATAAATAGTTAAAGACCTATTGTGTGCAACCCTTTCCCATAGGTAACAAATAATAATCAACTATCTTTGGAAAATTTACAAGATTTCTTCTGGATATTTAAATTTTCCCCCAGAAGGAAAGATAGATAATCATTTTCTGAATGTTTTTTGTCTTCTCCAAATTGGGGTCTAAGAAGGATGGAATTTACCATTTACATTCACCTGTGTCTTTCCACTGGGTATTGAAGCAGCCAAAGACAGTTATGATGAGTAGGTGAGACAAATTCCACGCTAGATGAAGTCCCAGTGTTATTCTGTTGATCATTGTGTTCATAAATCTTACAATAGGGCATATTTATCTTATTTGATACTTGGGTTTGTATATACAACTGAGGAAGTCAAATTCTGTAATTTCAAGAACACTTTGTGTGGGATATGAAGGTGAAGTAAAGAATTCTCACACACAGCCAGAGATTTGGGAGGCAGCCCAGGATCTATGTGTCCATTCTTTTCTGCTAGAGGTATGAATGTCACAAACATACTAATACAGTTCCTTTATTTTTAGCTACTGCGCCCCACTCATGTGAGTTTCTTCTCTCAAAACTTTTGTTTGCTTAGACAAAAAACAGTGGGAGATTCATCTTGGTTTCACAATATGATCTTTTCCTTCTAAGAAAAACTCATTTTATTCCAAAGCAAGTGAGATATTCTTATGGAAACCCAACTGCATTTTCAGAGTCAGAACTACAGTACAAGAAAAGAGAAGTAGTATTCTGATTATTTTCTGCTTAAGTGAATAATTTATCCTAAACAATGTACATTTTGGGATTGGGGCTTAAAGAAGACACAGCTATTGGGGGATCAAGAGAGCTAATTGTTAGCAGGGGACTTCTTCAGTCTAGGCTAGGGCAGGACAGTTTGTATCATGAGCCTGCTAGGTTCTGCCTATAAATCCATAGTGACTTAAGCATTACCATATGTGGTGGAAGACAAGTAGCATGGAAAGACTTTCATTAATTTAAGCCATCTTTCTAAAAAAAATCAGAATCATCCACACTGGGGTAGTCCCTGGCTTGTGCCGAACCCTGCCCTCTGTCTGGGTGTTGTGTGCAATTTGGAGGAAAGTGCCCTGGGAGTGCAGCAGGAAAGCAGCAGCACAGATCAGCTGTGAGTGCCCAGTCCGAGTCTCAGCCAGGTTTGATTTACTAATATAGATACAGCCCAACTCACCAGGTCCATCAGGAGAGGTGGCTCAGTTATGGAGTGATGAGGGATTAGGAGTCACTTCTCTGTTTGTGGGGCTCTGACTCAGGCTGAGGAACAAGGAAGGAAAAATAGAGATACTAAGAATTTGAATAGAATAGAATAGTTCACTTACAAGGGACCTATGATGATCTAGTCTGACTGCCTGCTTGTAATATAGGAAGTTTTAAAATTGTCATTCTTCATCAGATGAAAATAATCTTCCCAAAGTTTGCTTTTGCACAAGGTCTTCTCCTTATTCCCAAGCTGTGAAGAAGTATTTAACTATACTTGAGGCTGTTGCCTCGTTTGCAGGGTTGGTTGTGGACTTTGCAGTGGAGTTGCTTTGAGATCTCTAAAGAGAGATCAATACTTGATTTTTGCTGTTTTCTGTGACAGAAATAGCATGACTAAAATTAGTTGCATTCAAGGCTGTAACTTGAATTACTACTAGATATTTTCTTTTTCACTAGAGAACAGAAGTGTAAGATTTGTAACATGAAGCATCACTTGAGGGCTGGATAGTGCTGATATTGAAGGAAACAGCGGTATTGGAAGGCTGGAGATGATTCATCATCATCTGTTTAAAATAGTAGTGATACAATTTTATGACATTTGTGGGGACTCAATACACAGGATGCTGTGAGAATAGGGTCCCTGGAGCTGTGCAGAGCAAAGAGAGAATATATAATTCCTGCATGCTGGCAGAGATATTTGATCTGGCTTCTTAACATTCAGAAAGCTAAGGAGGTTTTTCAGAGTCAAGACTTACAGCTAAAGATGTCCTGAAGCAAAAATAAGAATGCAATGGTGAATTAGACACCACATTGACCATTACTAAAATCACTGCAAATCAGTTAACAAACTGGAGGGCAAATTCATGTTTACACCAAGAGGCTTGGAACAGCTCTGACAACATAGTGTCAAGCTCATTTTGGGATCACTGTAATCAGTTCCAGAAACCTGATTGTGGATGTCAATTCTTGGCTTACAAACTCACATAAAAATAGTGAAAACATCCAATGTCAATGGATGTTTTCATCAAGCCCCAAACTAAGGTTCCAGGTTATCTAACAGATCTGTTATAGCCTCTGCAAACTGGAGGTAAGATACAGGTTGCAAAGGAATGTCTATTTCTGCTCTTACACTTCTTTAATGACATGGTGTGGGAAAGTGCCACCCATGGGGCTGTATGAACAGTAATAAACAATGTTCAATAGAAAGTACGAGTTTATTCACGTGTAATAACAGAGGGTGAGCCATGACATTGTATAGGTGCTCTGCTGTGCCCATGCTTTCTACAAACACTAAACACACATTTTGAAATGTGCATCCTCCCAGCTGAGTACTCTTGATCGGCACACAGAGGATGTCCAGACCATGATTCTTAATTTTGCTTTAAACATTTCTGCACAAGTGTAATTTTTGAAGACGTGGTGGATTCATGCATACAAAGTCAGGCATGAGCATGAAGTATGAGGTTTCTTGAAATTACTGACATAGGTTCTTTTACCTCTTCAATATCAGCCATGCCATTTAAATTATTACCTTACTGGGGTAATAATATTATGTAATAATATATGTACTTTATATTTATGCACATGAATATATACAAGCCTCTAATGCCAAGGAGAATGAAGGTCACTCTCAACTAAGTTCTTCAGACGAGACCAGCAGGCATATTAAACAAACTAAGAAGCCATCCCAAGCTCATCACTTCTGAGAATGTCATAATGCAATGTGGCCAAACAGTTGCAGCTGTGGAGAAGGATCTCTAGTACTGGGTGCTGTATAACATAACATAACATAACATAACATAACATAACATAACATAACATAACAAGTAGGTGTTGCCTCAAAAAGCAAAGCGGGATCTCTGACTGTTTCTTCTCAATTGGATAAATTGGATCTTTGATACAAAGACTGATCATTGACTGATCTATAGTGAGGGAAGAGAGTGCCAATCTTGTGTGAGCGTGAGAATACTCAATGATCCAATTTTATTTTCTGTCTTGTGTAACAGAAAGCTCAGCCCTAACTAGGTCAAGTACAGTCATCCCTGCATATTGGTTCACAATCTTGGTTTAAAGGGACAACATCCTGTGACATTCAAAAGGATTATTTGAAGGGTAAAATTTAAAGGTGCATTAAATCAATAATAAATCACTGGAAGAGATTTGAAGTTCAGAGCCCTCAAAACAAAATAAAATGGAAAATAAAAAAATAAAAAGTTGAAAGTCCAGAAGGATGAAAACAAGGCTAACTAAATGAAGATAGACCACTTCCACATTTTCTTTCTATCTGTGAACTATTTTTGACCTGGAGGATTTGTAACATAAAACTAAAGTTTCCTTTAGGCAATGATTTACACCTTACATACCGATAATTTGCTTACAGTTTACAGTGTTGACACGCAATATGTTCTGTCCTTATCCCTGGCATGGGATGATTTGCTGAAATGTGACATGCAGGCTCTGAAAGTTAGCTGGAAGCTATGATTCCCATCAAGCAGAGAAGTTATAGGAGGAAACCAGATGGAAGTTCTGCAGGTTAACCACAGGCATAACTGAACTAAAACTCTCAGCAGCAGTGATGGTTCATTTTGGTTCTGCACTTTTTAGAAAACAGGCATGACAAGAGTAGGACTGATGCTTGTGCTTTTGTCACTGCCCTGTAATACCACGCCCATAGGGATTTTCAGGGCACTAACTATGGTCAGTAATTTTTTCAGTGTTGTGACACAGCTGAGAACACTGCCCAAAGGGATCTCAGTGTCTGAGAATACATCAGTACAGTTTTTCAGTGCAGGTGGGAGAGATGAGAACCCTATGCTGCAGACTTTTGAGACCAAGGAAGTTTTGCTTCCTATTGCAGAGTGAACTTCAAGTTCAGCTCTCTGAGCTTTCATGTTCAAGCATTTAATGGATTTAGTGGATGTGGGCTGTAGTTTATTACTCTTGAGTATTACCAGAGAAACTGCAGATGGTTTCAAGGTTTTCCTCAGATTGCTGTACAGTTGCATTGACCAGGAGCCTCAGTACCATGATGCCAGAGATCTAAGTTTAAGGTTAAAACAGAAAATCTATCCTGACTGAAGCTGTAAACATTGAGATATAAGGATGGAATGTAACCAGGTCTGTAAATGCGAGTAGGACTGTAACAGACGGAAGACACAGAAGAGTAAGGACCCATATTGTAAGCACATAGTCAAAGGCAGTGTTAACAGCTGCTAACTCCAAAAGAATGGGTAAAAAAAGCCCTGTGGAATTCTGTCTAGTGCTGTGAATATTTGATGCTGATGGACACCCAGGGCACACAGTCACAACAGACTCCTGTAATATATCTGAAAAGATTTCATGTCTGTCTCGAAACAGGACATTCTCCATTCTCATTCTTTTATCAACTACTTGTATAACTGCTTTCCCTCAGGAATAGCCTTTAGCTTCAAAAGGTATGGAAGGAAAATGAGAAAATGGCCCTAAGGTGATGATATCATTATGATGAATTAGAGCAGAGTCCACAATGCCATTTAGATGAACTTTCCCAGACATGGATGCTTGGCTGAATCATCTCAGTCACGTCATCTACATTTTGGACACTTGGACATCTACATTTGGACTACTTAGAGAGTCTCTAAGGGTTTTTTTTGTTTTTGTTTGGTTTTTGTTTTTTTGTTTTGTTTTGTTTTGTTTTGTTTTTTTCTTTTTTTCTTTTGGATACTTGTTATCTACAAAGATACCAAGAACTACTGGTAAGAATTTATGTTTAAGAGAATTTCAGCAGTTTTAAGGTGACTCATTTGATATAATTTCCAGGTGCCTGAATTGCCATTGATCAGGGAGGTGGCTCCACTCCTAACTATAAAACTCCTCCTGAGCTCTCTCCAATTTTAATGTATGACTTCTATAGAAAACCAGCTCTATCTTTTCAGTTTCTTAGATGGGTTAGCTCTGTAATATTTCATTTGCAATATGCTTTCTTATGAGGCTGCTAGCGCTAAAAGAAAACCAGTTACTGGTTTTTTTTTTTATGTTGCTGATAGAATTTTATGGTTTCTCTAGGAAGAAGAGAATATTAGCTATCGGCAAATATTGAATTTCTTACAGATTTTTGTTGCTGTTCTACAGTGAAAGCATGATTTAATTGGTTACTTTATGATGTTCCAGTGTGTTTCCATTTAGTTTAACTGTCATACAAGATAGAATAACAATTAGATTTGCAGTTAAGGGCTTGTGAGCAGTCTCTTTTTCAGCTGTGTTCTCTTGCATAAAATCAACTTTGAAGATTTTAAAACAGTGGTTTTATCTTGAAGGGCTCAGTAAAATAATATTCTGAATATGCTGTGCAAACCACGTAGGTATCTCACTTACTGCATGTGAAGGGTCCTGCTGATTTAAACTACTCCATGGTATCCAGCCCCTGAAGACTTCAACCCAAAATACCTGGACTCTAGAAGATGGTTTAGACTGTGATCATGATGGAAAGGTTTGGTTTTACACAACAAAAGTTGTGTAAAAAAGCACAGATGTGTTTTAAGTCACAGACTTCCACAAATATGTCTGCTGAAGCCTTTCCGAGTAGCTCCACCAATAACCAAAATATTTTAATCAAGAGCTATTGCTCATGAAATCAATATTTTTTCACTTGATAATGTTCAATTTTTAAAGGAAATTTTAAAATTTAAAATAAATACTTAAATTCTTAAATAGCTTTTACTAGTTATTTTTATTTTTGGAATGGCAAAAATTATTTTCAACCAGAAAAGAGAGGCAAAAAAAAAAAAAAAAAGATTAAATGTCAACTTAATATAAAAATTTTGAAATGAAAGTCCAAACTACTCTGAAGAGTAACAGTCCTGGGTTTTGTAGAGAAAGGGTCTCCATATTCTTATATTCCTTTGCTTTATGGAACTGCAAGGCCAGGTGAGGGCAGGTGAATTTTGATCGGCCTTAGAGTTGAAGCGTCCAATTGGTCAAGCATGAGGTTTGAAGCAGTCTCCCCAGATTCTGCAAGATGCAGAAGGAAAACTGGTGTGAGTGATGACTTAGGCACCCTTCTTCAATCCATCACCTATTAGTGGTCAGAAAAAAGGCTTTGAATGGAAAATTTCATCCAGGTCTTATATTACACTTAGCCCATTTCGCAGCATTCTCACAGCATTCACATCAAGATTATAACCAACAGCATTTGAATCAAGATGTAATTTTGTCTGGAACAGACTTATGGCTGTCTAATATAAATTCTTAAAATGTCAAACCTACCCTTCTACCTATGTCTGAGTATTTTTAGGTGACTTCGCTGTGATATTGCAAATGTTTTTATTATGTAGCATTGCAAAAATAGTTACAGAAACACAAGGGAATGCACAACCTCAAAAGATAAGGACTCTCACAGCATGACAATCCTTATGATTTTAGTAAATGTCTCAATGCAGAAGTGAAAGATAGTCATCATTCAAATACAGAAAGAGAACCTGACAGAAGTATAACTGCCCTGACCACAAAGCAGTTGCTTTGTTACAGTTGTTTTACTAAATACAAGGCTCTCACCAGTGAAGCCCATACAAGAGGTTAACAGCTTGGCTAGGAGATACATTTCAAATGGTTAAGAGCAGAAATGGAATGCTTCCAACACACTTAACTTAAACCAAAATCCAAGAGAAAACCACTTCAAAATAATGGAATTGGTTTTGCTTGCTGGCAAACTATTTTGCTATTCATAAATGATAGATGCTTTTACCAAACTGCTGTGCCCTAGAGGTACTGTGCTGGGTAAGGAAACTATGCACTGATTTACAAAAACAAATTCAAGCCCTGAATTCAGGGCATGAATTTGGTGACCTGAAAGAAAAGAGAAAAAAAACCAATTCACTTTCCATCACAGGAGATTGGAACCTGCTCTCTGGGGTTGGATAATTTTAATTTTAATATTTTTAAAGCATCCTATTAAGCATTTTGTAAATATACATTGAAAAATTAAAGTAGAGATAGAGCTTGGTTCATGTGTTGAACAGTATAGTCTTCAATATCTATTGAGATAATCTTCCTGGAGAAGGATTGTTGCTCTTCTAAAAAGTCCAAGCCCAAAGTGATGGTAAGGATTTCTGAAAGTACAAGCTCAAACTGATATTTTCAGCAACAAAACAGGTCTTTATTTGAACATTTTATTTGTACTTTGCACGGACTTTTGTGAAGTCACACAAAGCTAAAAGTTATTTAGATGTTGGAAGCAAAATATCTAACAAAACATTTATTTAATAATTTTATTCTTTATCATTACTCTTTTTTTTGCAAAATTCCAGCTATGACAGATTTTCTCCAGGAATCTCTTTGTGTGTTCTAATCCACCGAACATTCAAGATAAATTTCTATAAAACTCTTGCATGAGGGAGCAGTAATTTTCCAATTTTCTAATCTTCCATCTTCTTTCAAGTGTGAACCTAATCTAAGGAAATTTTTGGTGACTTTGCTCTTTTCTCACACCCGGTTCTGCCAGCTCCCCTGGTCTGTGCATGAGACTTGCTCAGTTGCTTCACTCTCATTATCAATGATTTTCATGTGCCTTCATCTGAGGCATTACAGAGAGAATTTCCTTGGTCCCACATGCCATATGATACCTCTTCTGACTTGTGGTATCACAGTAGCAAGGGAGAAGCCATGCACACTGCCTGGGGTGCCAGCCCTGTGCATCACTGCTGAAATCAGAATCACACAGAGAATCACACAAAGAGTCACTGGGTAGGAAGAGACCTCCAAGATCATTGACTCCAACCCATGCCCTAACAGCTGGGAATTACTTTAGTGGCATCTTCCTGGACTCTTGTCCCTGAGACCCAAAGTTGATCCTGCCATCAAAGGCCCTACATTGGAGTCTCTCATGTGTCAGGATGAAGGACCAAAGAGGGTCTGTTATAACCCTCTCTTGACATCCTTCTCTCCCTTACAATGGATAGATGACACTAGGGCTGTGTGTAGAAGTGGCTGGGTTTGAAGAGCAAGGTGGACATATAACACCTGTAAAAGTTTTCTAAAGTGTTTAAACCTGAGTAGACATCAGTCCTTTTTATTAAGCTACTGCATAATCCAACACAAAGACACTTTCCACGTGGAAGAGGTAGAAAATCAGAAAAATGGGAGGGGTGAAGCTATGAAGTGACACTGAAAGCTGAATCAAAACTCCGAAGACCAGTTTGAGACCAGTTTGTGTTATCAGTAATTTCACAATGACCTGTCAGTTTCTCACTTTGATGATAACAGTTACCCAGACTTAAAAAGAAAATAGAATATTCAGTGAGTCAAGCACTGTTTTCTGCTATTCCTGACCACCACCTATGGGGGTTAAACCACACAGCTCATGAACAACTCTGAATAGAAACAGCAGATGTGCTCCCACCCATCAGTGAGCCAGTGAACAACTGTAAGTCCAGGAACAGCACACACAAACTGTTGATGCTTTTTCTCACTTGGTTTATATGCTGCTAGATAAACTGTATTTTACATAATTTAAAAATGTTCTTTAATGAGGCATACAGATGAATGTGTGTATATCAGAGCATTGCTACACACAACATGGCCAGTCATAAATATATATAGTCTCTTTGCACTGAATATCACATGAATGTTTCAGAGCTTGTGAACTATTTTTAAAAAAAAATTAACTGGACAGTCAATGCTTCAGTAGGAGATAGAAGCAAGAGTCTGAAGATCCAGCAAAGTACTGCCCAACTGGAATTACTGAATTACTGAATTACTGTGTCACCATGTGTGAGTTTGGAATAGCATAACTTAATGTAGTGAATGGAATACCATATCAGATGTGACTCCACCCTTGACCTTTTGCTTATCTCTGTAGCCTCACAAAGATGTATAATTCTGATTTCATGGACAACGTCTAAGAGAAACCTCTTGTGTCCTTTAAAAAAATCCGACCATTTTAATCATGCAGCTCTGTCAGGAACATGGCTAGACCAAATGCAATTAATAACTTTTGATGAGAGGTCATCCAGTCTCCAGGCTGTTTCAAGACTACCAAAATGATTGCTAGTGCCATCAGTGGTGCTGAAGGCTACAAGTGATGGTACAATTCCTCACACCTCTCAAGACTGAGTTTGGCTGAAGATTGTGTTTGCTAATATTGACCACAGGCCTGAGCTCTCTGGTTTGTGCTTGCCTAAACTCTATTTCTGCTCTGAGGCATCCTGTGTTATTCTTTCAAGTTTCTGCTGCAGATTCTTGCTCGCAGTACTGTTCTGGCTAATTGTGTACCACGCTGCTTTTTCTAACAATTGCCTGTTTTAAGTGGCACCTCCTTACTCAAACTCCTAAACTTCGCACAACTAAGCACTGCAGATTGCTGAATGAGTGAAAGGTTGCAGATTTGCCTATCTCTGTGAGATAATGAAACCTCAAAATAGAGCTTGTAAAGTAACAGCTCGCTAGCTGTTTATGAGATGCATAAATTACCACTCATGGTTCATTCTGCAGATTAGCACATTCTGCGCCTTTACTCATTTCAGTTTCTGCTGGGAGGCCTGTAAGAATTCAGTGGTTTAGAGTACAAGAAATATATTTACTGCATCCCTAATTTGGAGGTTCTGTTTTCAAACCCTCCTTATAGTGCAAAGACCAAATTTTGAGGAAGCCCTGCAACTGCTGAAACAGAAGCAGTGAGACTTTCAATATTCCTGTGTGTGAAGAACCATGTTTGTACCACCCTACACACAGATTTTGGTGCCAGCCATTAATCATCTTTCTGAGTGAGCATTATGAATAGGTCATTCAGGTAGGAAATCAGCTGAGACTTTAGATTTTCTAGAGCAAGGTTATGCCATGTGTCTGCTGAGGATGATCTCTCTGGGAGTACCAAAACAAGCAGGCAGGGAACAGCTAAGAGTAGACATGAATGCCTCTTACAATTTTGTTTAGTTACAAGAAAGTGAGATGTGCTCTTTTCAGGAGCCCATCTTGTTTCCAGTATTAATGACTGTATAAGAATTATCTAAAACAGTTCTAAAATCCTGCTAGCTCCTTTTCTACTGTTTTATCTCCAAAGAAGGTTAGCAACTGTCAGAGTTCATATCTGCATGCAAATGATTTGCTCTTCATCTCACACCCAGAAGAGTTTCAGGGGGTGACAAATGCTCATGATGGTGAAGGCACAATTTAGTTCCCTGAACAGATCTTGAGAGCATCTCAGACAACCACGTGGGATTTATAGGTAAAACAGAGTATCTACTGAAAACCTGTGACATTGTGGAGCATGGAAGGTTCTAGAGGGTTGGAACCAGATGATTTTTTACATCCCCTCCAATCCAAAGCATTCTGTGATTCAAACTGTTTACAACATAAGGCCTTTGTTTAACACTGCACAGCCACTGCTCCGATGGCAGGATACTGAGCACTTTTGAAAAATAAGCAATTGAACATGCACCAAATTAGTGACTTCTCTAAGTGTTCTATTGTAGAATGTCTTGACAATTAAGGGAAATTCAAACCCTATTGTATTCTGAAAAAAAATCCCTTATAGTTAAATATCAATTGTCTGAATGGTAATCCTAAAAGCTTTGGCTCCCATTTTTGTATTCAGAAGGATGGGCTCTACTTTTATTTACCTTTAACATTTCTTCTTATTATGCCTAAACCTGAAACATTCCTGAAGCAGCTGCAAGCAACAGGAATTGCCCAACACTATGGTAATATGTTTTTTCTTATTACTATGTGGACTACGATTTCTTTTCCTAAGTTTCCAGCCACTTTTTTCTGAGTTGTAGTTGATGGATGATAGCTATATTCCTGTCCACAGACATGATAGCCTCTAAGTGGTTTTTATCTTGAGAAAAACTCTTACCTCTTCCAGGCCTAAACATTTGCAACCCTCCAAATCCCAGTTGTTTTTCCCTATACTCTGCTGACAACAAGAAGTAAAAGAGAGAATTCTGATGATGTGTTCACTATGCTTATTGCTTCTTTCTTCTGGACTGAGATCAAGAAACAAAACACAGGGAGGAGATAGTGGGACATAAATGATGATGTTTTTATTGCTTTGTCAAATTTGAGCCAGGTTTTCAAAGGGACCATTTTACTAGAATTTGGCTATTTCACTCGAAGTAGCACAAGTAAATTAATTCCTGCATCTGGTGAGCATTTGCAAAGCTGTACACAACAGGTTCAGCTGTCTATCAGTAGCACGAGCCCTCAGTCCCTGCCATCACCAGCCAGTGATGCTGCTGCTCTGCAAACCCACCCTGGCCGTGGGGCCAGCCTGGCTCTGGCTGTCCCCAGCCCCAGGAAGGTGCCTGGTGGCTGGGCTGGGGCTGTCCTGGTGTCTCCCAGCTGGCTGACCCTGGCTGGGGCTGGGGTTGGCCCGGCAGCAGCGGTGAGGGTTTGGCAAAGCCCCGTGTCAACCAGGAGTCCTGACAGGCAAAAACTGTCCTGGCTCATGGGCCTCATGCCTGGGGCAGTGTCAGAGTCAGGGTCAGAGTTATTTCTCTCTACTGGTATACTGGTCAGCAAAAAAAATTTGTGAGATGGGCAGGACAACAGCTATAACCCAATACTCTGAAACTTGAGAAAAATGGAGGACAGTTAAGGGTACAACTGTCCCGTGAGCTTGTACAGTGGTTCCAATTATTGTACAAATGCTGGAGGCTTTGAAATCTCAGATCATCTTCCCTGGAGTGGTCTGTGTCTGGCTGCCAGAGCAGAGGCAGGTCTCTGTTTATGAGCAGATGACACCAACAGGAAGTCAGCAATGCTCTCATCTCTCCTGACACCACAGTGGGAGCTCGTGCTCCCTTTAAACCACTCTTCTGAGGAAATGTGGTTACTGGCCAAAGATTTTACTTATTTAGTGTGCTAATGAGGCAAGGATTTGGATGTGCACAGCTGGGTTTGCAGCCCAGCAGCTTGGAGAACTGCATGCTCTTCTGTAGGATAACTTTTAACCCCAACATCTGGAAGTTTACTGTAAGCAGCAGCTCCTGCTAAAACTATTTGTCAGATGATAATGACAGTGTCAGTCACTTTTGGGCTACAGCTGATTCCTGATTTTGATGGATGTGGTCCATCCTGTTACAGCTCTTCTACTCTGCATGCCACAGGAATGCAGAGTAGAGGTAGAGAGCATCTCTCTGCTCTCCTATGCCCATGCCCTATTGTATTCTGAACAAATGAAATTACACAGAGCTCTGTCTGAATTCACTCATTTCATGCTCTGTTTAGCCATAATAAGAAAAAAAACCATTACACTGTAATCTGGTATTGAGTGCATTGCACCTTGGAGCCCTTGGTTCGAAAAAGGTAATTACAACCTTCCTTTTAAAAGTCATAGTGGGACTGCTCTTCTTTTTAAAAGGTGAGTAAAGCAGAACAGCATCCTCAGGTCTCCATCTGCGTGGGAACTTGGATTGAAAGACAGATCTTTGAGAAGCACAGGACTTGCTCTCTCTGCTCTGTGAGACAACTCAGAATAGGCGCCTGCTCTAATCATTAATCTGTGGTTTGGGTGCTGAAATGGAGAGTGAGGAAGACTGTACATTTCTATGTGAAACATTGTTCACGATTCTTTAGCTGCCCCTCTTATGGCCTCTCCCAAGAGACATAAAGAGAGATGGTCACTCTGTAGCTTAGAGATTATGGCACTCACCCATATGGAGGAATACTGGGTCTCATGGCCTTGGGTTAAAGGCTGCATTTGGATTTCTTGTTTCATTGAGTATTTCTAGGCCTAGACCATACCTGGAGCAAATATTGACAGATTCTTTCTGGCTAGTCCACTGTAGCTCTCTGATAGATATTGAAAATCATTAAGCATTGCAACCTTCTTCACACAGGTGAAAGATGTTTTTCACATTTCCACTATTCTAAAAAATGTAATATTTTATTAAAGTCTTTCTAGGATTAATAGTTTAGTTGCAGGCATTTCAATTTGCAAAATAAATAACACCCCATCAATGGAAATGAGCAAAGCACCAAAAGGACTGGATAAAAATCCAAAAAACCCCAGAGTTTTGAAAGCTGATATTAATAGGAACAAAGAAAGAGAGGTAATGAATAATTCATGCAATTGTCTTGGAAAATATTTTTAAAAGAAAATTTATCTGTGAGGAAAAGATTTATTCCTCAGTCTTTTCCTTTTTGACTACTTAGAGTTAGAGGTAGAGAGAAGAGAAGCAAAGAAATTAAAAACTCATAAAAGTGCATGAGTTTGTCCAGAGGGAATCTTTTCAAAGTTACTATAATATGTATCTAGCCAAATTGTGACTCAGGATTCATCTCTGTCATGTTTGAATCCCTCACATTTATTACAGTCTTTCTAAGTCAGAAAACAATTAAGAGATGGAAATGCTCAGATGTAGGATCCAAGTCCTTTAGCGCAGGACTAACCTTTCTCACATGCTGAAAAATAGCAGGAAGAAAGTAATATGGTAGACAAAAGGAAAACTTCTGACCTCATTGCCCTCCTCTAAGAATGTCTGGTTTAGATGGGTGTAGTGGATTCAAGTTTGCCAATTTCTGTTTCCCAAAATTAGTGTAGTGGTTTGAGTGCCTGCTACAATTATTTACTCTTTGCAAAACCAGCACATTGGGGTCCTGACATCACATCTCGTTTTGGAAATTTACTTTCATTGACCAAATTATTTTCTTTGAAAAGCACCATTCCATTTTATGTGATTTGTATGAATTTTGATCTTCCTGATGTACCTGGACAATGAAAAAAGGGCAAGAAGGGAGAAGGTTGCTAATCTATGGTATCCACAAGTAGTGCACTTCATCAAAGCAACCTCTATAGCCATTGAAAGAGATGAAATTTTTCAGAAGGATATTGATTCCATGGTTTTGGTGGCTTGTTTCTTTCTCTGCTAATTACACATGAAACTTAGATGACCACCTTATACTAGATGCATAGAGTAGAATGAGTGAATCAAGGTCTTAGTCAACATTAGATTTCAAGTTAGAAAACAAAAGTGTTGCACTTTGTGAGAATGTGTTTTATTGTCACTTAAAATCTAATTGATTTTCAGTTGAATCAAGATGCCTAGACCAATTTGTTCTGTCCTTGCAGAATCCCCATTAATTGATAGTCCCAATGGAGGAAGTTTGCTGCTCAGTTATTTATGACCTGGGATTGTTCAGATATATATTTCTGAGAGAATTCCTCCACAGTCTGTGCCCAGGTTCGTTACTAATGCATCAGGCATCACTAATGTGCACTCAGGCTTTTTACTCAAATACTGAAGGATCAGAAATTGGCTCTGTATTTCTAATCCATAATTGTTGATTTCTATGCTGAAGGTAAGACACAACCCACACAACATGGAGTCCTCTGGCTCTGACATAAATATTGGTTAATCTTCCCTGATTTTGCAATATTGCACAGGATATGATTTGTCATATTAAATCATGCAGTGAATCTGTCAAGTTCTGTACTCTGAATTTTTCAGCAGTCAGATGATTCAAAAAAGTCTTCAAGATAAAGGCAAACCCTTCCAGGCAGTGTAAGAGTTGGAGGGAAGAGCCCAGGCTGCAGGAAGAGAGACAAGGAGGCATCAGGAAGTCTGTCATGCATGGCTGGGTGCTTCAAAGCTTGTTCATAATTAAGAACCACTGAACATCCGAAACACAGAGTCCTTTCATACTACTGATCAGCATATAATAAATTAACAGCCTGAGTTTAAAAGAACCCTTCATAAAAATTGGTCTTCAAAGTCACTCAACCAATAAAATTGACTGCAGCTTCTATAAGTGAGCTTTAGAGCCAGCACATAGAGCTTAGAAAACATGTCTATAAAATTCTGCATGGCTATCTCAAAGCAAAATGGCTCCAAAGTAGCATGTGCAGCTTAGGTAAATAGTAGGTTTATGAGCAATTTTTGCAGGCAGTTGATGCTTAGTAGACAAATCACAGCATCTGACTTGTGCAAAGTAATTAAGCTGTGTATTTCAGCTACTGAATAATCTCCTCAAACTTTCTGGATAGTGAGTAGAAGGAAAGATGCTATCCCAAGTGGCATTTCGGAGATATGGAACTCCTACCTTGTCTTCTGTCTTCAGTCACCTCCTGAAGATTTTCTTCCCCTGTTTCCTAGAAAAAAGATGAAGAAACAAGCCATCACATAAATGACTTAATTCAGTCTTTAATGATAACATCTGTGCATGAACTTTTAGTATTTGTTTTAGACAGCATTCATGTTGTGCTCTCCCATTTCCTGCTCTTTTTTGTGTTTCCCAAACTACTTAGCTCAAGAGTGTTTGATTACTCAATTACAGATGGCTTTATGTTCCAGTTTCAGACTTTTTATACCAGTTTGTACAACTGATTATTATTTAATAAGCTTATTGTACTTTAAAGGATGCTATGTTACCATGTGAATTCATATATCAGTCAGGCCTATGCATGCTTTTACTGAAATCTACATTACAAAATTAGTTATAACAGCTAGCTGGGACATTTTTTTTAATGATTCATTCTAATGTTTTTGTAAAGATATGTTCTAAAATAAGTTATTAATTATTTTAGCTGCATTTAGTAATTATTTCATAAATATTAATAAAGATCCTGCACACAATGCACACACACTTTTTACATAAAATTCTATTTTGTACTTAATAGTGCCTTATCAGGCTATCATCAGTTAAAATTATGATTATTATGCTTTCTTGTTTGGTGAGACTATAAACCAGAAACTATCTTAGAAAATTTTCACTCGCTGAACTTGGCATAGAAATCCATCCAATTTTTCACATAAAATGTGTAAACCTCTCTAATTTACGTCAGGGGGTGAAAAGGATCAAATAACAAATAACCCAGGCTACAAAGGAAAAAGGCAGCACTAATCCTGTTCAGCTTGTTAGGAGAACTCTTGGTAATCCAGTTTGGTCAGGGGCCCTGTACTTCCTACATTGAAGAACTTGTGACAGAAATACATTTGTTTATGAAGGTGCTGTTGGTTATTTGCAGTGCAGGACACTCCAAAACTCCAGGGGCCATCATCCTGACAGGCTAAACTGCAGCCAGATGTCATCTGCATGTCCCATCACACCAGATGTACAGCTGCCACTACAAGGACATCAACTGGAACATGCAAAGGGCTGATCCTTGCCTGGGTGCCTGCATTTCTACCACCTGGTCTCGTGGAAGGGGTCCCTGTCCATGGAGGAAGGGTTGGAAATAGATGATTTTCAAGTCCCATCCCACCCTAACCATTCCACAGTTCTATTTCCTCTCCCTAAAACCACAGCAAGCAGTGGCTGGGGGCAAGAGAGGAGAAGGTGCCAGGCCACACCTTAGCCAGGGACTGGCCATAGTTTAGATGTAAATTTGCAAGGTAAATAGAAGGAATATGTAAATTAAGAGATGAAACAGCTGTGTGAAGGACCTGAGTGACTTGGCTGATGGCAGATATGGTGTTAATAGAGCAGTGAATCCTGAACCCAAGACCCAAACTTGTGTCCCATCTCCTGAGCCGTGTGGAATTGCTGAGTTACACGCCTTGCACAGTAGAACAAGTCTAATCCCACACGGGTGTATGGCCAAAGGTTGAATGCTGGATAATTCACAGGTAAAATTCTTTTCTGTCAAACTCAACAGCAGCTTGACCAACATTTTCTAGGGCGATTTTTGTGGAACTATCTGGATTTGCTACCACCAAAATGGATAGAGTAGGTGACACTAGAACAAAAAAAAATATAAAATATTATTTCGTTTTATGTAGAAAATATAGAATAATAGTAAACTTTTCATTCTGCGTGCAGGGTGACATCCCCAAATCCTGCTCAGTCTTAAAGCCACGAAAAATTCGATTCCATAGAATGTGGAATGCACAACAGAAGGGATTAGAAGTTCCTTCTATTTTGTATAATGAGAAGTGAGATCAGACCCAAGAACATAAATTTTGAAAAATTTTGCTGTTGCTGTTTTTTAATAGAGTAACATTTTAACACTCTGGTCACACAAGAAAATGTTATAGTTTGATACATTATAAATTTGTTTGACAATCAGACATTCTATTACATTTTACACAACCATATTGCATGTATTGGTAACATTCTAAAAGAGCAAGGCATTTATTATCAGATGACAGGACAAAAATACACAAGCAAGAGAATTAAAAAAGCCACAGCAATTATTAATAGCATTATTAATAGCCAGGTCCTTGTCACAACACATTATAACATTTCCATTGGAGACATTACAATGCATCATGGGGAATGGACAAGATGACCTAATAGATATTTTCTACCTTTTCTTTCACATAATCATGTCAATCAGCACTATAGGTTTAAAATAATTTATATCTCTATTGTTTCCAGAGTGCACTATTGTAACCCAATTCTGCTGCACAGATCTAAAAACTGCAACTGCAACATCACAGGTTTTGTTTCATCTGGATGCACTTTCAGCAGAGTTGTAATAAAGGTGGGGACCTGTTTTATCAAATATTAATGGCAGAAATTGTTGTGCTAACCTTGTCTTAAGGGTTCAGGTAACATAAACTTCTACCTTCAATGGACTTTTCAAATCTCTTTGCTATGTGTGGGACAGAAGATCCCAGGCTGTGGATACTTCTCATGTTATTATTCAGATTTCATAGGTTTGTCAGCTTTTCTGAGTGGAAAACATGAATATAAATACACATGACAAGACACAGTCAACATTTCATCTTAACAGTCATAATTTGGGAATGCAGATATGGTATTTTTCTTCTATATTTATATGGTGATTCCAGTGTATAATTTGGTTATTGCAAGTTTCACTATCATTTAAATATTTCCTATCAATCATAATTTTATTGCATTTCAATTAGAGTCTGTTAAAAAAAAAAAAAAAAAAACAAACCCAGCCATAAAGCTCTTTACTCATTGCATTGCAATTAATTTGAAAAAAAAATTTATCAGGATGTATATTAGTTAATTTCTGCAGTTTTCCCAAAGTTTTTTTTAAATTATGGAATTTATTCTTCCATTTCTAGTGTGTCAATTAGGAATGGATATAAACTTTTTTAAACTTTAAGGGTTGGAGAAAATTATGGCATGAGGAGCTCTTAATGCCTTTTACTCCACCCATTGCAAATTTTGGTACACATTATTTTTTGTGATATAAACTATATCAAGCCCCTTGCTAAGTTTCACCATTTTAGTCATGTTTAAGATTCTGAAGTGTCAACATTTTGCAGAGTAAGTAGCTGAATCAGGCCAGAGTAATTGTGTTAGCTAAAATACACAGCAAGCAAAATAGGAAGTAAGGTATTTGAAGGCAAACTATTTCTATGTAGAAACTTCAATGCCCATGTATGTAACATTGACAAAATAAATCCTTCATAATTCCAAAATTATACTAAAAGTGACAAAGTATTTGAAAATCTATTATGCAAAGTGAAAGAGTTAATGACATTGCATGTATAAAGTACTTTTCCCCAGTAAGCAACGTTTGACCCAATGAAATATTTAGAGAAAATACTCAAAGTTTCAATTAGTTTGTGAACAGAATTGTGTCTTCCAATGTTACCATTAGCAGCTGTAAATGATGATATATTGTTAAAATTCTAATTATTTAACTGCATCAGAAATCTATCATTTCTAATAGATTTTATTATGCAAGAAATGGCTTTGTCATCACTATTGACTTTGTAGTACCAAAGAAAAACAGTAAAAAAATGTTCATTCCATGGTTTAAGGCATGTGTAATGACAGAGAAAACTGTGCCTTTTTAAAACAAACAACATGTTTTCCCGGTTAAAAAAAGAAGGAAATATCTTGTTTGCAATAAATAGGGTTTTTCTTCTACAAAACAGAATAATTTCAGGCATGAATGAGTGCTGAAAAGCATTTCCTGTCAGAATTAAATGATGAATATATCTGAATATGTGTTGTATTAGGGTAAAGTTTTGCTAGTTCTTCGCAATCAGCTTGTCATTTTCTGTGTTTTCATGTTTTTAGCAACAGGAGAATTAAAGAGTTTTATTTTTCAGAGCCACATTAAAATAATTTTTATGTCTTGTTCTGTTTGCACACAGCCTTACATATGGCACTCCACCGAGAAACACTACAGAATACAAGTGGCCATTATGACAATGGCTTTCTTACTCTGTGTAGGAGTGGGAGTTCATTAATTCAAAGTACAGAAAGCCTTCTCAGACCAAACTTTAGAGCAAGGTCACTATGTCCCTTCTGAAATACTTGGTCCTGACATAATAGAACCAGGGAAGCCAAAGGATAGTGCTGGAGGACAACAAAACACAGGAGTATAAGCCAGGAATTCAAAGATTTCTGACTATCACAGCAAGGACAAGTGTTACATTACAAATGGCTGCATTACAGCCAGACCCTAAACTCTAGAGTTGAAAATGGGGTTCCCTGAAAACTACATGTCTAAGTAAAAAGAGAGGTTGCAGCTGTTCATATTCCAGTCAGTGCCCTGCCCAGAGATGAGTAAATTCATTCAGCACCACAAAGGCTTGTCCATGCCTAAACTTAAATATGTAGTAATATGTATAGAAAGGTTCCAGTTTGAGGAACTAAGCACCAAAATGCTGCTTTGCTGCAGTTCAGGAGGCACTCAGAAGGATCTCTAAATCCTTGGTCATGGGAAGCTCTCCTGTAGCCAGAAATGCTCTGAGCAGACACAGGGCAGTGATGAGTACAGTGCAAAAAGCAGAGGGAGTGCCTGACAGTGGTCACAGGAGAAGTGAGAGGTGAGATATTGAGCCTTGAAGATTTCTCCTATTGGGGGTGATTGAAATGTAAATCTGCTTCCATCCTCAATCCAGTGATCCCATACCTAACTTGATGAGTCAGGGCTTGACCACATTTGCAGTGATGATGGGGACAACAGGTAGCAAAAGGGATAGTGCAGAGAGCATGTGATTCCCTACTGCTTATAGTACATTTCTGAAAGCAGAGAGAACTGGATGCCAGTCCCTTTTTCCTGGACTACTAGCATGGTTTGCACTGGTTATAAATAAATTTCAGATAGGAGGAATAGAAAAAAAACCAACAAACCACCAGTTTCTAATCTCACTGTGAAAACCTTATAAATTCACAAGCTGTGCCTAGCAGCTCGCAGTACCCTGGACATTTCTGTGGCACCCTGTACATGTCTAAACTGCCTAAAGGAAAGAGTCTGTGGTCTGAACTCAAGTTTAGTCCCCGTGGAAAGCAAAGCCATAGCATGCCTGGGAATGGTCTAACATCTGAGAATTGCAGGTGACTGAATTCCAACATGCAGAGTGTGCCCTTCCACTGTTTAACTTCCTTGCATGCATATAGCCAGGAATTAAGCTTTGCTAGTCGGAAGAACACATGCCTCATCATGGGTGAACCAAAAGCCAAGGTCAAAGTAGTGAGTGAATATACAATGAACTGTATGAATAAAATACCTTAGGAGCTGAACTTTATGAAAAAAGGAAAGTTTATACACTGAAGACCAATGTGGCTCTGTTTCTAACAGAGATATTAAAGGTCTTCAGGTTAAAAAACAACAACAACAACAAAACCCCCCAGAAAAAACACCAAAAAAAACCCCCAAAACCCAGTCAAACCCATGAGATTTTCAAAGGGATTCTTGGTATTTTACTTTCTTTGATTTCAGAATTGAGAAAGATGTACTGAACCATAATTTTGATGTCTAGATCTGAATACTTTTATAAATCCAATCCCTTGGCACTTCCAAGTGTTTTTATTATTGCATATTAACGCTCAAAACTATAAACGTCTTTTACATTTATGTCAATTACTTGACATAGTATTTTCATCAAGAAATCAACCCTGAAATGTGATAAGTGTTAAAGTGAAACCTCTGGTTCATTTAATGTCATGGACTCTTTGTTGAAAATATTGGTCATTCTGCAATAGTACTACATTTTTCATTAGATCATTATCTTCTGTATATTTCTGTTTAACATTTTGCATGGTGTCTATTTGCTTGTATCTTTGAGAAAACAAAAAGTTTAATCCTCTCTGCACAAAATTAATTATACTAATATTTGGATAATTTTAATATTTGAAATATATTTAAAGCTGTATTTTATTAATCTACAGGAAATTAATTTTTAAACTTGTCATACTCTGAGTCCGACATTTTTAAGTCAAATTTCTGTACTGCTTTGTTGCTTTCAGGCAATTCTTCACTTGCCAGGTTTGGTATCGGGCATAGAAGGCTGTATTGAGTCACTGCTCATTTGAGTGTTAAAATTCAATTTACAGTTACACAGATGTTCTGAGATCCTTTGAATTTAATGAGGATGACTCACACAGATGAGTAAAGAGGATGGACTTTGAGTCCTCTAATGTTTTCTGGGATCAATGCATTCCAGATGAAAATCATTCAGCTCGATCCATGCTATCATACTGAACTGCCCATTATCTTTCTCCTCTTGCCTTGTCATGCTGCTTAAAATAGGTATGTTTGGGAATGAACTGGTTTTAGTGACCATTACCTGACTTTCAATAATGACATAATTCCTGCCTTATTTTTACATTCTGCTACTAATGGCCTGTATCAGTCCTCAAAAAGTTTTGTTTTATGAAGTTATTCTTTATATAGAGAGGGCAGTATGTTATATCTGTAATGTTACTTCGTTAGTAAAATCAGATTATTTTCAAATGATCTTATTATTTAGAAAAGAAAAATTAAAAGTAGTTTTAAGTAAATGCTATTTTTCCATATGAATTTGAAACACTGTAGAATATTAGGGCAAACATAGACCATTCACATCAGTGCTGTAGTCTGACCTGGGTCTGTGAATATCTGTGAAGTATCACCAGACAATCAGGAATGCTGCTGCTGAATATGAGTTGTGGGAAGGAGTTGAGAAATTGCATGACAATGATTTACATGAACTAAGATTAAAAATATTGTAATTATTTGGAAAGCAGAACAATGAACAAAGAAAAAATAAAATATATCAAATGAAATGAAATTATAAATCTTGAAAGAATTCAGATCAGGACTTTCTGTCTCCTCATCAAATTATGAAGAGACAAAACATGGATTTAGTGAAAACTGAAGAGAAATTAGAATTAGAAAGGATGCAATTAGGACATAAAATAGCCATGCTCCTTGGAACTCATTGTCTCAGGATGTTTTTAAGACCAACAATTTCACAAGCAGTGAAGAAGAACCAAGTGTCACAGGAATTTTTAGAGCTGTGAAAATTAATACTACAAAGTTTTGGAAAAGAAATTTATTCTTCCAGGTTTAATCCAAATTTTAACAATCACAAAGAGGAGAAGGGCAAGGATTAGTGCATATTTTAATTACCCCATAATAATCTTTTTCCTCAGGACATCTGGTACTGGTTATTGTAAGAGAAAGGATTTTGGACAAGCTAGACCTTCATGTTTGGAAAAAAAAAAAAAAAGTAAATGGAATGCCCAGTTTCATAACAGCAGTTTCTGGATGTTGTGAGTTGCCTCAGAGCATCTCCCTCTTTCATGATAAATCCCTCTGCCTCGTCCCTCCTCACGAGGGCACCACTCTGGATCTGCAAAGGTGCCTTGATAGCAAAGCTGTGGAGTCCTGCTGCCAGGACCAAGGAAATGTATAGAAATGTATAGAAACACCAAGCTGGACCATACAAGTAGGAAAAGGGAAAGCAGGGCCAGGTGGATCTCGTTTCCTTTCTTTTCTGAGGGACCTTCTTATTTCAAACATGTTGGTGCATGTGTCTGTGTGCATGTGTGGTGGGGGTCGGGGCACTGGTGCTTTGGAACTGGATGCAGCCTTGGGTAACAGTTTTATCATAATCAGGCTCTCAAAAAGCAGCATGGTTATTTTGGCAGGGGGATCCCTGGCTCCATAAATCCCTGGCCTAGCATATTCAAAGCAATACAAAGTGAGCTGAAAACCATCAACCAAGGCTAAATCCAAACAAGGCAATACCAATGACAATAATGAGGATGACTCTATTATTAAAATCTTCTCAGAATGGATTCACTAAGGAGCATCTTCATAGCATATGAATTAAGGTCTTCTCTTCCTATCTACAGCTTTACATTACCAGCATTTATTGCAGTCTTATTCTTGCTAGTTTCATTCTGGCTGGTGTCCAAGGTAGGCTAAAAATAGGTTTTATCTGTCTCTAATTCAGCCTCAGGTTGATGAAGGATGTATTGGTATTCCAGCTTGTGCCACAATTCGTTGTCACCTGTGATGTGATGTGTGTGTGTGTGAGAGAGAGGCAGGGAAAAAGTGAGAGATTTGTTTTCACCATCTTACATACAAGGAGGAAACCTTGCTGGTTTTTGTTCTGCCTTGGAGTCCCTCACAACCTGGTTTCCACATTATGGTTTCACTGAAAGCAACCAGAGAGTAATTTCTGCCATCCAGTTGAATTTGTGCTCAGATTTTGAGAAAACATCTTCTGTCAAAAAATCATATAAAACAACTTCAAAGAATGCAGAAAAGCACAGAATATGCCCATCAAGGATGTCATGAGTTTATGTCATGTCATTTTACATCATCTTATAGCTGTACCCCAGAGTCCAAATTGAAGGAGAAGCAAAATTGGCTCCAACACAGGTCAAAGCTGTTGTGAAAGACATTTGCATGGATGGGAGGCTCTGTTTGTTGTCCAGAAGCCCAGAATCCTTTTGCTCTGGAGTTCTCAGCAGTGCTCCTCCTCTTGTCCCTATAGCATGTGAGTACAGCAATGCCACATCAATATTCCTACACTGCTCCTGTAGCATCCTCTGGTCTTTTTGCTGCTCTCATATAATACAAAACACACATGGCAGCTCAAAAAAGGCTTTATACTCAACCTAGTGGGTGTATTAATCAGGTACACTAGAATACTGCATATTGAGTCTCCTTAAAATACTGATATTAAATATTCTTATGCTTTAATGGCCACGGCACTCTAGATCATGGAGTTAAATAGAAGCCTGAGTTATGGTAGCATTTAAGATTTCTTTGACTGCTGAAAAGAAAAAGAATACAAAAAGATAGCTATGCTATACTAAGTAGATTGGTAGAGAATTTAAGTCTAATTAATAATCTTGTTTGTGAATTTCATATAGAGTCTGAAGAAAAATGAATTGCTGGTCTATTAGTGGTTGTGTTTATATTTACTGTAAAGAAAAATGATGTATTGAACAAGAGAAAAAAAATTCACTTGGGAGACAAAGTAATTTTTTTGTTGGATTTTTTTTTATGCTACAGAATTTCTGTGGTGTAAGCACCTCTTCTATTTTTCCCATTGGGACCACAAGTGATAGTGCTCCAAATTCAGTTTGTTGTTATATTCTCACGTGTTGTCCTTTTTTCTAGGTCCTTGATAGTGTGAATCATTCTTGACTCATGCAGTCTCAATATTTCAAGCCTGAAAACTACTGTCTCCTGAGTTCAAAAGAACATCTGATGCACTCAGCACATTTCAGAAAACATTGAGTCTAGCTCAGGCTAGGAACTCATGGTTTTATATTTGTTGTTTTGTTTCTGGATTTCACTGGGTTTTGTGGCAATTAGTGTGACCATATTGGTTTTGGTTCTTACCATGCAGCAGCTGGACAGCCACTCCTCAAATACATTGGGTATTTTCAATCATTTCTCAATGCAGCACCTTTGCTAACAGCTTAACCAGTTCCAGGGCTCAGACACCATCTGTATACTCATAGCATACTTCCCAGCATGACTTTGTCCTGAGTCAACAAGTGTCCTATGAACAATTCCCTGGAGTAAGCCCAGACTGGCGTCTATTTCCAGCAGGCTGCCTGAAGGCAGCTACACTTTGGAAACATAGTATGGACACATCTGGACCAAGCAGCTGATCTCAGAGCCAAAGAAAGGGTCCTGACACTGTTAAATTTAGCAGTATAGATGTAGCGTGTATGACCAAGAGCATAAAAAGCACTTGGCACACTAATCCTAACCTAATAGCTCGGACAACCTCTTGGGAAGATTCCAGGCCAAGTACATTCACAGCTTCCTTCAGATTAAAAAATAATAATTGCTTAATATCTGATGAATTTCCCCCTTCTCTTTTATGTGCCTGACCCACTAGCCTGTAAGGTCTGGTTATCTCTAGCTGCTCTCTGTCTGTCCCCATGACTACAGTATTTGAATTTCAGCAGCATGTGCTTTGTGCCTTGCAGAGATGTTAGCTGGGGTCCTGGAGACAGGAGAGCTGCGTCAGCAGGGCACCGTGCCCAGACTGATTAGTTCTGCCATGTTGATGCAGCTATGCTGCTTCCTATTCCACAGTGAGGACATTTGGAGACATCTGAGATATTGTTGCCTTGCATAGACATAAGGACAAACAGGCTGCTACTAAAAAATGCAAATGTGCACAGCGCGGAAAATAAAGTTATACATATCCCAGCTCTACATTTGCACGCACGCTGCTTCTGTTTCAGAGGAGAAAGGGGGAGTCAGAAATGGCTGTTGCACACAGCTCAGCTTGCCTAAATCACTGAAATTATTATCAAAAAATATGTTTTTATATACCATAAGGTGGCCATTTGCATTATCTGCCAGTTTCTCACATTGATGCTTGTCAGTGCTCACCTTCCCACGTAGATTTTAGATCCTAAGGAAATGGAGGCTTGTGTCTGTATTTCCAAAGAAGGAAGCTCATTTTCCACTCTGCAGAGCCTTAAGGTACCCTTAAGTACAGATACTATAATTCTGGTTGAAGATATTGAGAACTCTGGCTGAAATTTGACCCCCTGACAATACTGGCCCATCAAGCCAGGAGATAAGAATCAGCCTATCTGATCCAGCAGCAGCAGATGAAGCCAATGTGCCAGTGGATTTAAATGCTTAGGGTGCAGATTTGCTACAGCTGTGCTCAAGTCCAGTCCTGGCTGGACTGTGGGACCCTTCTTTGTAGTACTAAAACCCTGAGCTTTCAGTGTACTCCTTGGACATTTTCAGTGTCTGTCGCTTGACGGGGATGTAATCAATTGACAGATGTAATCTGAAGGAAGGGAAAAATGCTTAAACTCCTGCAGTCTCTGATGTCAAACCTTTAGTGCATTACTTCAAATCCATTGCGGCTTCTACAAAATCCTTAATTTGTACCTTATCAGGTTTTTATAATTTAAGATGGTGACATAATTTCTTATGGTCATTTTCACTGTATTTTAAAAGGTTTCTGTAGAACCTGAGCCCTCTTTTATCTAGAATTCAGACACAAAACAAATGCTTGGGCATTTGTCACAAGTAAGGGAACTGAAACCATCTGCACTGGGATGTAGGGGAAGAAGGGATAGAAGGAGGGCATCAGATACTGATAATGTGGAAATTACCTTTGTTGGCAGTTGGTCCATGTTAGAAGATTTTCTACTTCTTCAGACACTCCCACCTTCACAGAATATTTCTTGCCAAACCAGATGCTATTCTAATTATAGCAATTTTTTACAGTTTTTCCTTTGCACTAAAAACTATTACTAGATGTGTTTACTAGGAAAAACTGGCAACCTTACTTCAACTTTTGAGTTTTTAAATGAAGGTAATTGATTTTTTCTTTCCAGCCTGCTTCTAGCCACAACTTTCAGTCTGCCTGATTACTCCTAAACTGTGCCCAACCTCATTGATCCCTTGAAGTTATAATAGGCTCAGACACCCCAAGCTGGACACCCCACTGCCATGCTTGAAGAAAAAATTTTGACTTGACTCTTTTTCCCAAAGCCATGAGGTATTTCAGAGGATGACCTGGGAGAAGGATTAGGCAATGCTTCTGAGTTGCTCTCACTTTACTTTTGAATCTTGCTTGTTTTTCTCATCTGTTACCCTCTACTCCTTAAAATAAACTCAGGACCATCAGACCATGTAGTGACTCAGATTTATGATACACGATGAGTTCCATTCCGCTCGGATAGCTGAGCACAGCTGGAACAATGCAATGGGACTAGACATGTTTGTGAGTGTTTGCAGAACATTTAAAATGCATTTTAAAATGGAGGAGGAAGTTATATTATATTGCATATGGCTTGTCAGAATTCATTTTTAGAGTATCTGTCAAAAGCCTCACATTATTTCATAGAACCTAGGGAAATAGCAAGAGTGGGAGAGAGAGAGGCGTAAAAAGAATTCAGATTGGCTAGTCCACCCAGTATTGCAGATCCAGCATAAAGTCATATTGTAGTCCCTCATCCTGAGACTTCAGATAATCCCATTAACCTCCAAACTGTTTTTGTCTCTGGAATTTTCATTTGAGATAATCTGCACTGAGATTTTACAGTTCACTGATTATTAGAAGCCAGGGCTGTTACAATATTACGTTTGAGTGAGATAACTTGATTTGCAGCATATGCTAGGTATACCCCCAAAGAATTGTCCTGATTCCAGGAGCAAGATTAAGGTACTAAGGGATGCTGAAGCTTTTATTAAAGGAACAGGCCCAGAAATTAATTCATCTGTTTGCTGTATGTAGGCATAATTTAGCTATTAAAAAATTGTAAACCAACAGAGTAAGATTCTGATCTTAATTAAAATAGAGTAAATCCAAAGCAGCTTCAGCACACAAATAAATAGTCTGAACTTACATTTCTATTAACTGACATGATAATCTGACTTAGTAATTATGAATTTATTTCAACATTTGATCTAATATTTGCTGTTGTCTGTGGCGCTTTTTTTTCAACAAAAGAACGTACTCTGTTGTGAATCACTCACCATGAGACCTCACCCCTTAGAGACATCTTCCCAGAGAGACTTTTCTTTATTTTTGCAATGAGTAAGTGGGAAACCCCAAGGTGAGTGCACTGAGCATATGCTTCCCCCTGGGGAAATGTGTAATCATCAGAATGGCTGAGATCTGACTATCTGAACCATTAGATAAAATTATTTACAGAAGAAAAAAAAAAATCTTAAAAATCTTTGTCTATCCTCACACTCAACTTATTTTTCCTGCTTTAGTTAGAGGGCACTCTATTCCTTCAGTGCTTTTAGGCTGGCAGCAGGTTACGTTATAAAGGTAATGTGACTATGCTGAATAGTAGAGCTGGATTGATTGGCATGAAACATAAACCTATCAAAAGAGAAAATCAAGTAGCCTGATAGCTTTGCTGTCAAGGAGCATTTATCTTTCATTGCAGCCTTGGCGGTCCCACTGCCTGGGATTAAAAAGCTAAAATTCTGTTGTGATCATTGCAATAATCCTGAGTTAGAAAAATTTCCATTAAAATTTATTTTCAATAAGAACTGTAATTTGAAAACCCACATATATATCTCTTTACTCCATGCCCAGGTGTTCGAGAAATATCTTCATTGTTTCTCAAATACCCCTATCAAGATTGCTATACACTTCATACATGATTTCCAAAACTCCTCATTCACCTTCACATTAGTGTATCAACAGTGACTCTACTTGTCTTGACTTGCACACCACAATGACATAGGCATTGCACTCCAAATTTGCCCTCAAGAACCTTCCCTCTGGCTTCCACCTTTTACACACAAACGCTGGGACTTTCACTTTGCTAGGATGACTTTAGGGTTGAGACAGTGTAGATGATGTTTTCCATCAGCATGTAAGGATTTTCTAAAGGAATTGGATCAAGCTCTTTATATATGGATTGCTTAAATTTCTCTCAGCCCTCAAGAAATGTTTTTATATAACAATTGAACACCCATCACTTGCCTAGGACTGACATGACAACATTGGGCCACAGCTCAAGAACGAAGTCACAGCTCTTCTAATAATGCTGCAGATTTGCAAAAATATGTCAAGCCCATGAACAAAAATCAGATCCAAATGTCAAATATCTTTAAAGAAATATTCTTTCACCCATCCATCTCTTTGGGCTTACACTCCCAGTATAAGTTCTAGCATGGTAAAAGTGGAGATTGAGGACGAAAACAACCAAAGTGATTTTAGAGGACACGTGTGGGAACACTCCAGATGTGTATAAACCACTGGTGACACTGATACTCTGGCACCATCTGACTGTTGATTTGTTGTTGTGGACACCACATGTTCTCCTAATCTGCAGAAGTCAAAGTCACTAGCAGGGACACCAGGTCAGGGGAAAGGCTGTTTATATTACCTATAGGACAAACCTGAAAGAAACAAAGTAGATCAGCATTTTTTTACACATTTTTCCACAAGTGTTAAGCATTGAGGTGTAGGAGAAAAACATTTCCTTCTGCCTCATACTGCCTCACCTTGAGTCCAGTACTGGGCAGGAGATTAGTGTGCCTGCAAGTAAGAATTTTGTGTTGATAAAATAAAGTTTCCACAAATATTTTGCTAAAGATTTTCTAAGCAGCAATTCTCTTTTCCTGAAGTACTGATTATTTTTAAAAATTCTGCGTCTATTTAGTTTCCTCTACTGGAAGACATGCTAGCAGTCTGTTGTGGTGGCCTAGGAGGACATAATTGAACACTAAAATACTGCTTTCTAGGCAAGCTTAAAGTATAGTGAAATATACAGTGGATCATAATGTTTTGTACTTAACCCCATGCCAAGACAAATTTCAAGATCCATCACTTCAAGGCATGCTTGTGTAGACCTGCCTACTAATACAGAAGTTGTAATGCAGTTTGGTCAGTTAATGACATAGGAGATGATGAATTTTGAGTTGGTGTCATACATCCTGTTTCACAACTGGTGTACTTCTAAACTGAAGAAACCTGAAACCAGGAAAAGGAAAACCAATAGATTATTTTAATTAAAAAATAAAGAGCAAAAACCCAATCATTTTTCCTCATCATCCCTTAGCAACTCTCTGATATATCAAGGCAAGTAAAGGACACAGAAGAGCTGGCATAGAGAGAAAAGAGTGGGTTTGGGAGATGGAGGTGGTAATTTCTCTTTAATTTATCAAATCTCAGTTTACTCTTTTCAGAGTGTCATTTTAAAAGCCAAAGATCATATCTGCTTTTCATCCACAGCAGAATTTCAATTTCTTCAGTTGCCTTCCAAACCTAACAGAAAGCTTGTGTTTGAGTCCTGGAAATAAGCAGTAGATAACAGTTCTGAGCAGTTTTTTTCTAAATGTACTCACATCTGTGTATTTGTTAAATGTCATTAGGAACCTAGTTAGGTGAGAGATATACTGTTCCCCTGCAGTGTCTGCTACTCACATTAATAAATGTGAGGTTAGGCGTGACCAATGTCTCAGAGTTTCAGCTGGTGCGCATGCAGTGGTGTAGCTGCACGGATTCCAGTGAAGTTGTAATAATTTATACTAGCTGAGAATCTGAGCATAATATTCCATGCTTTGTGAACATCTTCACATGTTTTGCTTTTGGGTGGGCCTTTTAAAATAAAGTGCATACTGATGAAAGTGTACAAACCGTATCAGCCTTGGTATTTCTGTTTCTATAACTCTTTATTATATTTTTATTATTATCTGCAAATCATTTTGAGTGTGAATATTTTGTTTAAGTGTTTATCAAAGTAATGCAGGAAAGCAACCTAAAATCTGTATCTATCTACTGTCCAGTCTTCTTGGTGACAAAATACAAGAAGTCAGGTGAAAATTTCAAGAAAAAGTAACGACAAAGGCCAAGAACAATGGTTGAATTTAAGTTTTGCCACCTAATCATAAGGTCTCAATTATTATCACTTTAGAAAACATATCTCTATGTAAAAAATCCACAAACAAATAAACAACAACTTGGTTGGGCTCTACCTTTCTAGAGTTGGAATAGATTTCTTCTATATTGCCCTTTTTGATACAATAGTATACTAAGAAGCAGACAATACTAAATTGGGAAGAGCTGTTGAGTCCATTGAAGGCAGAGAGGTCCCACAAGGAGACCTTTCCAAACTAGACAATGGGCAATGACCGTATGAAATTTAACAGAGATACATGCCGGATCCTGCACCTGGGATGGGGCAACCATGGATGCATGGACAGAATGGGGGATGAGATGCTGGAGAACTGGTCAGCAGAAAGCTGAACATGAGCCAGCAGTGTCCTGGCAGCCAGGAGAGCCAACCCTGTACTGGGGGCATCAGGGACAGCATCACCAGCCAGGCAAGGCAGGGGATTGTCCTGCTCTGCTCTGCACTGGGGCAACCTCACCTCCAGTGCTGGGTGCACCACAATATCAAAAATACATTTAGGTATTAGAGAGAATC
>VZSR01003806.1:9366792-9407302 GCA_013398615.1 Brachypodius melanocephalos
TGTAGACTCCATGTTGTTTCATAATGGGCTTATTTGGTCAGCCATTTGAATACATCTTTGTTTGCATTAGATAGATGAACTGTGGAATTTATCTGTCCTTTGTGTGACATCTAAAATTTAGATAGCTATGTTTGAATGAGTCACAGATAGTCAAGGGAGAAAAATTAGGGTGGTCAATGCAGTGTTCAGTTCATCCTAAAACAGGTCAGAAGATATTGTCTGTCTCACTGAAAAGCTCATATTGTATTTTTAAAGAAATACAGTCATAAAGTTGGGTATATGTTTTGCAAATTGTCATCGAAAGGCATAATATGTAAATAAAAAGTGTTTTGCATAAGGAGTTGCCAGATTTTAACTTATTTTCTTTTAAAACATTTGTATAGGGTGTATTGTGCAAGACCAGCACACTGATGTTTCTGAACTTAGACAATTAAGGTAAAAAAACTTTGTAATTTTTTGCACATAGTCTGAATCCAGAATTCAGGCCAGGTAGTTGTTAATGGGTGCATTTAAAGACAAATTAATTTTGGTTCCAAACTTTACTGTAAGTTTTTAGAGATGGGGGAGATGAAAGAGAGATTT
The DNA here is from genome assembly GCA_013398615.1 of Brachypodius melanocephalos. Classification (NCBI taxonomy): domain Eukaryota; kingdom Metazoa; phylum Chordata; class Aves; order Passeriformes; family Pycnonotidae; genus Brachypodius; species Brachypodius melanocephalos. Next base: position 9,367,375 of record VZSR01003806.1, read on the forward strand.
GCTTTGATGAAGGTCTTGTTTGGGAAACATCAACTACCCTTCTGCTTCCAGGTTCTGAAAGGCTTAAAACATAATTCTTTCCTCAATTCCTAGCTCATCACAAGGCAGTGCCTATCAATTGTATCCTTGCATGTACCAGTTTCTGACAGCTATTGCAGATTTTCTGAAAACCAAAGAGAAGAAGGTCTGAGAAAAAAGATTGATCACTTTACTATAATATCTGTGGCATGTTGATATTTTTGCTAAAGAATAATTTTTTCTTATGAATTAAGACATAAAGCACTCTAACACTCATAGCATTTATAGAATAAAACAGTAAAAAACTAAGATGGGTGCTTCAAGCAACCCTGGGGAAATAAAGACACAGACTTTCAAATTCAGTTTGATAAATTTATATTATAGAGGATATCAACAATGTTGACCTTAGGAACTCAATTTTATGCTTTGCTTAACATTTACAATGCACTGACAGTTAATCTATATTGTAGTTTATTATTTTTGTACAATAAAAACCGTTTATATTTTGTAGGTTGCCTTGCTTGATGAAGTGAAAAAGAATAACTGGGGTTTTTTTTAAATCTTTTAAGATTAGACCAGTATTTAAGTGAATAGATAAAATTTGAGCTATGTAATAATATGTAAAAACCCAAATTATAAAATCAGAAATTCCATATTTACTGCTTTTGACTTTTTAAAGATACCCACATCAAGTTTTGAGGTCTGGAGCTCTCATGTGAGAAATTCAATTCTATACTTAAAACATTTTAATTAGGAAATTTGTTATAGGTACATGTTGTGACTAAGTATATAATTTTAGGGTCATTATGACATATAATTATGATATAGGTAGTGCGTTTAAACTCTAAAAATACACATTCTAGAGACTGAGACTAAATAATTACACAGGAAGTTAATATGCAGTCTATTTTAATAAGTGGTATTTACTTGTAAAAATAAGATTCAGTTTCAGTAAATTGTAGTTTCAATATAAAACTATGTGTACCTGAACTATCATTATTATTGTTTTGTTAATAACAAATTTCTTGAAGACATTCTACCTAGCCTAGTTATGGTCATTGTGCCATAACAGTGCTCAACATCTTTTTTTCAACATGTCTTTTCCTTCTTTTCTCCAGTGTAATAATTTCAGTCTAGGTCCACTGCCTAGTCTCATCCTCTGTTAAGGTTTTGACAATGAAAAATTTCAAAGTGTGTGTACATAATTCCATTTATTGTTCTTTTTGGATTTAACTTTTTTCCCATTATGAGAAATTGTGAAAAATTTTTGCTATTTCCTGGGGCATGAAGCCAGAGGCAATATCCAAACTATCATGTCTCTGCTGAGAGTGCAAAGACCATTTGCTGCCAAAGGTATCTTATGCTGCCAGCACCAACTTCAATTGTCTATAGTAGAGGGTGTAGTCAACACTCAGCCGCTCTTCTATGCTCAGTCAGCACCTGTAAATGTATTGCTTTGCTCTGATCCCAGCTCTGTGTACTTAGTTTTTTCACCCTTTACTTATGAATCACTAAATCAAATGGAAATTTCAAACAAAAGCATGGCAGTGTATGTGCAATGAATCCAGTCTAATCTCCATGTGTGGCAAAAGAATTCTGTACTGGTGTGCAGACAGGGATGGTTTCAGCTGCATCATCCCAAGCTCTGGCGTGTCATTTAGGGCTAGTGTGGAACAAATCTCACAGAGCTTTTTTTCCAAATAATCCAAATAATCCAAACAATTTTTTTCCAAATAAACGACCAAGTGGTCATTTCCTTGAATCTTTCAGACACTCAGAAGTCTCTGAAAAAATGAGCTGAACCTGTCATTACTCATAGAAGGGTGAGAAAGTATAAAATCTCCTTACTGCCCTTGACTTCCTTCCCCAGAGGCAGTCTGGCACGTTCTCACCCTACAAGTAACAATATTTGCAAAGTGAACTGTTGTTTTTGCTCTGTTCAGCAATAATTTTTGCTTCTGTGTAACCACACTTCACAATCCCATCTGAAAAATACTAAACTTCATGACTGTGTGGTTGAATACAAAGTTCAAAATACAAAGTGAATGTAACTAACCTCATGATAGCTGCTAGCATCCTTTGGCAATCTGAGGAAGTAGTGTGGGGGCTGGGAGAGTGATTTAATATGATATCAACTAATAAGATCAATGAGATCTAAAATGGTAATATGGATAATTGTAATTTTGTACCTCTTTTAAAGCAAAATATTAAAGTAATCTTTTTTGATACAGGCAGAAGCAGGTCTTGTCCTGGGGAAAAGGGCAGTTGGCTGCAAATGTCTGTCACACTGAAGATGAAAAAGAACAAATTGCCCTTCTTCCTATGATTTTAAAACCATGTGTATCCTTGTTTAGTACACAGAAATTGAGTCAATGAAATAATTCCCATTGATTTCTAGGGATCTTGGATTGATGCCAGAAAGAGAGTGGACACATTCTCTCTAGAAGCAATAGTCTCGTCTGCTTTCATATGCACCAAATTTCCAATACCCTCCCCAGTTTTTGTGAGGAAACCAAACCAAACCAACCTACCAAAATCTTCCTTTCCTTGTTCACAAACTTTTTCAATGGTTTGGGGTATTTCTGTTCAAAAATCTATGTCTTCCTGCAAAAAGTTTGGTGCAAAAAGCCATGTTCTAGCATAATGGACAAAGGACAAGCCCTTGGGTAGGGCACGGTTCCAGCATTCATGTTGCACCAGTACAAGCTCTGGCACATCTTTTACAGCTAATGTTTGACAAATGGCATGCAGCTTTGCCCAAGTTTACTGTCACTTGCAATAAAAACTCGTGTTGGATTATATCTCTGAGTTGTAAACAGGATGAAATGTAGCTACTTATAACTTAGCAGCTGGTTTGTGACTTTGTTTCCTTTCTCATAAGAAGCATTCATGTTTGCAAATAGCAACTAGTGAGTTGTGGACAAGGATTAAGTATTTTTTTGTCCTGTACTGAGATTCACTAGGTAAAGACCTAGGTCTCTTGAGTAACCCTACAATTTCATCTGTATCACTCTGTTCTATCTTTCTTCTTGCTATCATTGTATAGAAAATTAATTCTTCACAGTTTGTCTTTTTGTAAAGTCTGAGCCTCATGGTTCGGTTTTTAATTTTGATAACACTGTGAGATCCTGAGTCTTACCATCAAAAATGAATACAAAATGGTTTGGGATATTGATAAGCAGAGTCCTATATAGATATAAATAATCTGCTTCATTCACTGTGCCTTTGAAGTCCTCTTTTCTTTGCATTCAAGAAACTTTTTACAGGTTCTAGGACAGATTAGGATCCTGTTTTCATCCCTTCCTTACTGGGTTCTTTCTTTAAGTCTTTAATTAGCTGCAGATGAAACTGTACCTATTTAAGTATTTAAGCATTTGATTGCTCCTCAAAACAAATACTCACATGTTTAAATGACAGTATTTTTTGCCTTCTCTCTGCAGGTTCAGTCGCTGGCCCAAAAGTAATTTAGGTAATTCCTGTGTCACCAAAAGCAGAAGGAGATGTCTATTCACTGTATTTTTCACAATAGGACAGGGGTGGTACAGTCCTCTTTTTGTAACTTTGTAGACATTTTTATGGCATAGCATTACTCAGTATTTGTATACTTTTAAAGCCCAGAGGAGACAAGTAGTTTTGCAAGCATATAACTGGATTTACTGTAACAGCAAGGCATGCAAGACAGAGGGAAAATCTGCACTAAGGCTGCAGCTATGGCTTTTCTCAAGAAAAGAAAAAATAAAAACCCAAGAATGTTTGTTTCAAAGGGCATCAACTGTGAAAAGCAGGACTCTCCTGAGAGTGTTAGAAGGGGTAGGCAGTGAAGAAAGTGCAAGGTGGTTGCTCCCGTGGAGGGATTCTCAGATGTAGGGATCCAGGTGTTATTCAAATAATATCAACTGCTGGCAGAGCTGCAAGATCACTCACTAATAAGAATGGATTGAGCATTGCCTGGGGGGGCTGACAGAAGCTCAAGGGAGAGCCTCTCCTACACACTACATTTGTCTTACATAAAGGCTGGATTTTTGATTCACTGAGGTTGAATTTGGATGATCTGCTTCCATTATCAGTTACCCTACTAACACAGCCCATTGATTTTACTACCACCTCTGCTCTCTCTCATCCTCCTACATCTGTGTTCCAGGAAACCAGTCTTAGAGCTACTGACGCCAGAAGTGCTGGCCAGCCCCAACCTGTGTTCCCCTCACACAGCCTCACACCCCAGCAGCACTTACCTGCTGCAGCAGCATGCTTCTGGAGCTGCTATTGCTGAAAAGCTTTCCAGCCTGCCAGGATGTACACACCTCTATTGTGCAGCTGCCACTGGCCTCTGGCAGGCTAACTTACCCCAACAGTTATTACTGTGATAAACACTGCTACTTAGAATATGCACACCAACCAAAATGTGTTGCAGTATGTCAAAAAGATAAATGACAGGTGTTTCTTTCATTTGGCCTATCCCTAATATAAGCTTCTATATGAACATTGCATAAGTCCATAGTATACACATAAAACACACATATATCTACTTGGTTATTTATTCCCACCCCCAAATCCAGATACATGTTCCAGCAAGATGCAGTGCCAGAGTGATTGCCTCCCTGACTGCTCTTTAACAGGAATCCTCCTTAAATTAAGTGTATATGGACTTCCCTCTCTGGTGTGTCTACAAACTTTTATACATACATATATATGTATATGTGTGTGTGTGTAGGTCTGTATACATATGTGTCTCTCTGTGTATTTTACATATAAGTTAATATATTAATAAGCCAGTACAATTTTACAGTATAAAATGTAACTGAATTGTTAAAATTTAGGTAATTCACAAAACCTTGAATCTATAAGACAATAAGTACAACACTACTTTCTCAAACAGAGAACAGCAACCTGCCTTTGAAATGGGAATATTCTTTCCATGCAACCTGTCTGCCCATGTGAAACAACAAACCTAGACTTCTGATCTACCACTCTTCTGTGCCCAGAGAGGGAAGAGAAACATTGCCTTGCAACACTAGACAAAGCAAAATTGACTTTCCCTGTTTCACTGACCAAAGCAAAATGAAATTCTCTACAGTGAGATTCCAAGCAGAATTTCCTGTAAGTATGCACAGAAGAAAGGCCGTATTTTGAAACTTTTATCCACTATACATAAGTCAGAAGCCCTTTATAAGTAGCAGCTTCATGCTGAGCATTTGAATTCCTTCCTCCCTCCCTCCCTCCCTCCCTCTGCTTCAGGTTTTTTCTGAATGAACCTGATGATGGTTACCCTCTGACTTCACCGAAAAATTTGGAATCTCTTAAGGTCCTCAAAGATACTGCAGAGAAGTCTCTAGACCAAGAAGTAAACGAATTTCAAACAAGTCAATGCTCTACCAGTCTGTGTTGACTAGCGTTCGTTATTTTCCTCCAAACTCTAAATTACCCCAAGTGGTTTGGTCTGATTTAGCCTCAGCTGAACGTGATGAGGATTTTTCCATTCATTGTAAAAAATGCTGGATCAGACTTTACTCATTTTGTTCCTGAACCAAATCTTAAAGATGTCAATTAAGTGCCTTTTATGCAGTTTAATAGGCTTGTAGTCATTCCAGTAGTTCCCTATTAAAACAAAAAAAAAAACCCAGCAAAAAACCAGAAAATCCCCCAAAATTTATTTCCTTAATCTTATTCCAGCTAATGTGGTTTTGGCTTCTTTTTCTTTGTTGCTGCCCCTCCCAGTTGGTTCAAATTATCCTGTTCACAGTAAATGTCAGCACCGAGACAAAGACTCAAATAAACACAGAGACTCAGCAATTCTCTGAGGTCTGGTCCTCTCAGGATGCACAAGAGGGAAGACAGCAGAGAAATCTTGTTCTCTTTCATGCCTACATGAAAGCCATCGGTCCCCAGGTTGTTTGTGCAGTGTGTTCAGGCTGCGATGCGGGCGCGGAGCTCCGAGCAGCCGGGATGCGCCAGCCCGGGACCGCAGCATCCCCGGCCGCAGAGAGAGCCACAGGGTCTGTGCAGGCACTGCCATCCATCTGCAGCCAGCCTGAGACATCTCTGTGCGCTGCTCTAACCCTCCCAATCCAGCCTAAGTGCCGCTTTCAGCCCTGAATTCGTACTTTTTAGGCTTTGATGTGCAGGGTGTTGAAGTCAATGGAGAGATTCCCATTTGGAAGCATTTTCCTGTGCTCAACTCATAGCTCATCAGCCTGCTGGAGTGCCTACCTCCCCTAAAGCACCCAAGCATCACCAGGGAGGTGGAAAGGGATTGCTTAGGCACTCTTTTAGATTTGTTTTAGCAAAACATCCCTAAAAATCTCTAAATTGAAATAAAATATTGATTACTAGAATAAAATTCAGATGTCCTTGTTGTCTGAGGTAAAATATTAGTACCTGCACCAAACTAACAGCTGAATACTTGATAAAATATTGTGGGTTGTGAGGATATCATTATTAGAATCACAATGGTGTCTCCTTTTTATAGTAAATAGACTTCAAAAATATTGCACAATATTAGAGCTTATGAACATGCCTTAATAAATGATGCTGCAGACTCAGAAAAAAAAATAAGCAACAAACTCAATTTTATTCACTTTACAGGCAGAAGCTGCATTGCTCTTTGGATTAGGCAGAGGGCTAGTGTGTCCCCTAGCCACAGCACTTTGTTCCCTGGATAGTGAACTATGCACCAAAATTGGTGTGCATTCTGTTACTAAGACACGCAAAAGAATAATTCCTTAGATAGAGGAAATTTTCTGCTGTTCAGTGCTCTTTAAATGATTTCAGGATAAAATCACCATGATGAACTTCCTGCTCTGGTGTGCTTGGCTGTTTTGGTTTGTCGTTGGCTGTGTTTCAAAACAAAGCTTTCATGGATGTGGTTTCCAGCAGAAGGGTTTTGATGCGGGAGCGTGCTGTCGATGGCTGCTCTTGCTCGCAGCCCCTGCTCTCTGCACGGCTCTCTGCAGCTGACTGCACTGACGTCAGCTCCAGCACCATCCACACATTCTTTTGTGTGGTGTGAATGAAAAAGTAAATTGATCCCAGTGGGGACTGTGCTCGCAGAACAGAGAAAAGCTGCCACTCTGCCAGCTATAGATGGCATCAGACGTCTGTTAGTGCAGTCCTTGCTTTGGCACTCAGATTAGACAGGACATCACTTAGCAGGGAGATTTGTGCTCCTCAAAAAACAACATGTTTTTCAGGGGGCTAAATGTGACACATAAAAATTAATAATAATTGAAACGGCAAAGGATGCAAACAAAGAACACCTTGTATTAGCAGGTAATTTTAGAAAGGACAAATATTACTATGCTAAATTTATGGATGAGAGAAGTGTAATCTCCTTGGGGCTATGGAACAAAGGCAAGGAATAAAGGGGAATTAAAAAACAGCCACAAAATCTTTAACTTGTGAAAAAATAGCCATTTTGGAATGTTGAAATCATCTGCGCTAAATAAATTATCTGGCCTCATATATTCTGAATTCGAGTCCTGAAGTCCAAGTATTTATTACAGGAGTAGTGTTCCTTAGCATGCAAATACAGAATTAAAAATTCTGCACTGAAGTTTTGTTTTAGTTTTGGTTTTAGCTATTGTTTTATACAGCAAAGCAATTTAGCTATTGTTTTATATGGGTATTTGTATCAAAGAGAAAAGAAAAAAAAGATTTACTTTCTAAGCTTTTCTCACATTTTCTATATTAACCCTCCACCAATATCAGTTCCTATGTCTATAATGTCTAACACTTTTATCCTTTCAGAATCCCTGAGAGATAGGTCCTTCATGTAAGAGTGGTGTAGATACATGTGTGTGAGAGAAGGATTAGAGGAACAAATGGTGGCATGACTCGAATTCCCTAGGAAACCTGTGACAAGGCAGGAAAAGAAATTAAAAACTGAAATGGCATCCCAGAAATGAACTTTTGTGTCTCCTCTCCCATCACACAACAGTTGTCACAGGCTCGCTCTCCCCTGTGCTCACACCATGGTGGGCTCTACTCATGCTGCAGTAAAATGCTCTCAGTAGTTACACATGATCAGGCATGTATCTGGTGAGGTTGGGCCTCTTGATTTCAGGTTATTTCCTCTCTATCATAATTTTTCCTCATTATTATCCAGGAGTGTGAATGTTATGAATGGTTTGAGGTGGCAGACTTGGTGCACCACCTTGTAAGGTGGAGGTGTCAATATCTGACCTTTTTTATCTACAATCTGACCCAATGGGAAAGCTGACCTGGTCAGTTCTGGAGTGCTAACACTGCACTTACAGCCATGACTTTCACATTCTTGGATCAGAAAAGCCACATGCCATCATAGCCATGGGTGGTTACACCCAGTCACATTCTATTAGAAAGGTGACTTCTTGTGTATAAAGGCATATTCTGGTCAAATCTCACTGTATGGTAAAGTGTTTGTAAATAAATTAGTTTCTACCCATTTTCCAGGCTGCTTGGGCTTTATACAAAGATACACTGTAGGTAATATCAGCCAACTCCCTATAACTTGGCTTAATTATGAATGAAACTCTTAATCTGCCTTTAGTAAAGGAAGGATAATTGGTTGGGTAAGTCAGACAGGCTTTGGCTGACTTAATTTCCTTTAGGAGCATATACAGTTTCATTGTGAGGCAGAATTGCCCACATGATTTCTCTGTGCACATTTGGTTCTACATATAATTTTGCCTTATCCCAAAAATAATTAAAAAAAAAAAGTTGCAATGTCAATGTTAGCTAAGATAAACATGGATTTATTTCAAAAGCATAACTGCAGAGTAGAATCTGTGGGCTGCAAAGTTACCAGTTCAAGATGCTGCTGCTCTTTCCTATAATGGAGATTGACTCAGTGGAACTTGTTGGATTTCAGTGTTCATGAACTTGAGACCGTTTTCATCTTCTAGATCAGAGACTCCAGTGAAAAAGGGAAGAGCAATTTTTATTATCCTATTTTAGTATTTGAAGGCTCATTTTTAATTTTTATTATCCTATTTTAGTATTTGAAGGGTTATAAAAATAGGTTGATGCCATAGGCAGAAAATTAGCACTGCCATTTTGCTATTTTTAAAAAATATACATGCAGTACAGGTATGGGATTTTTTCTATAGATTTTCCATGAAGGTTTTATCACAAGGTGACCTGGTCCACATGAGAACTTCTGAATGCTACCTGCATAAAACTGAGGGATAAATAAAGTAATTTTGATGCTCCACCAAGAATTTTGTGGGGTTTGTTCCTTTTGATTACTCTGTTGAGTGTTACCATAAATCTTAGCATAAAAGAAGAAATAATTTTTTCTCTGAATTTTCATCTGAGATGAATTTGCAGGCCCCACATTAAAAGAGGTGCTTTAGGGGCCACAGAAAAACTATTTTATTTTGACACACTTGGAGTTACATTTTATTATGCTAATTATAAATTTCTTTTTGAAAATCTAATTAATTATTTTGTATTAAAATGTCCTTAACATTGAAAAAGACTGAAATTCAAGTGAAATGTCACAATTTTTCAATCAAAGCAGTTGGAGTGATTTAAGTCTAATTTCTTAATTTTCCCCTTTTTGCCCAATTTGTTTTTGCTTTTGTTTCTTTTGATGGGAACAAAAGAAAAAAAAGTGGAGGAAAATCATTCTGTTTCCATTAAATAGACAATCTGGTGTCTGTCCTGCTTTACTCCCATGGGAAGAGCATAACAGATGTACAAGGAGGACTAACACTATATAGCTGATAAGTTTAATGGACATTAGACTGCTAAACTGTTCAGTAACTTCTCTGCTGTTTCTCACTGTCCCCTGCCCATCCAGCTGCAGTGAGAACTGGCAGTGCAGGTTGGCAGTGAAGGGACCCTTGAGCAGGGGGCTCTGGGGCACTGAGGCACCATCTGGCAGTGACAGACATCTGTTACCAGGTTAAAACTGGGAGGCTGGACAACCTTTGAGCCATCATGGATTGGTGCATGAAATACGGTTTTATGCTGGAAACAGTCTTGGGGAAGATTGCCTAGGTGTCCTTATAAATTAACATAAAAATGTATTCAGAAAGACTAACGTGATCTAAACACAATGGATTTGTGTTTCTGTAGAAATGAAGCTGTGCATTGCCTGAGTGCAGTGCACTCTGTCTAATCCCCCTGGGCTGAGTGTGCAGCTGATGCAAAGCCATCAGCTGTGGTAAGCAGAGGAAAAAGAAGCAGCAGCTTGGACTTAGGACTGCTTTTTCCACCCTGCATCACTCAAATTCGCTGTTGTCCTGGAGTAGGGGGGGCAGAAGAGGAGACACCAAGTTTTCAAACACAAGGGTATCAGGGATTTGGAAACACGCTCAGCATTTATGGATCAGGGGGATTTTTCTGTTCGAGTTCTGCTCCTTTCCTTCACCTCCTTGTGGCTGTGTTGTTTTTGTCTGCAGGAGGCGGTGTCCCTGCTCTCACAGGCTGGATATCCTTCAACTCTGATCAGCCCAGAGAAGAAATGATTCCTGTGGTCTGGAGATGTTCTCAAGAGCAGACAAGAGATCTCTTAGGGTGAAGGGAGCAGATGTTGTTATGTCTTCTGATGGTCACAGTGGTGTTATTGACTGACTTGACAAATGTGATTCACCCCTTACTCAGTGAATTTGCAGAGCAGGAATAGTGTAGAATTCCCTGCTTTGACTTCAACATTAAATTGTGGAAGATTATTTTCTCTCCTCACCTAGTAAACTTTTGCTGTCTCCTGGGTGAGTTGAGAAGACTGCCTGTGAACACCAGGAGTGTTTTGGAAAGAAGTGACTTGGGAATATTAAATCACTAAATAAAGTCTACTATTGTTCACCAGCAAGCCACTATCTAATAAAAGTTACATTTTCCCCCATCCTTATCTAAGAGTATTCAAAATAGCTGAAGAATAGAAAGGTTTGTTACCTATTATTAGTGACCTAGGCCAACTTCTTTAGCTGGCTCTGACTGTGTGGTTCCCCTGGGGAAAATATAAGCAATAAAAGCCTTTAGCTTACACATCTTCCTTGGAAGCAAAAACCTCCTTCCCTTAAAGATGCAGAACTCTTCAACCTTGGAAGCGAATAGTCTTTCATAAATAGAAAATACATTATTTTCTTAAATATCAGTAGCCAACTTATCAATAAGCTCCTATAGCTAGTTTAGAATCTCCATCTTGCTTCCTGTAAAGCAAGTTTAGGTTAGGTCACTGCCTGAAATCTGTCATGAAAATTGAAGTTGAGCCAAAAAGCAGCCTTCACAGTGTTCCCGTCCTGGGAAAGTAAAACATGTCAGCGGAGGAGTTTAACAGATTTGTTGTCATGAGTATAATTTTGAAACAGAAGGCAAGCTTGTCTCATAGGGCAGTTTGGGGACCCTACAATTAATGTTGCTATTCAGCCAACACGGATGCTTTATCCTCACATATCACAGCATCCCACTGCTGGGCTGACACAGGGACACTTGGCCAAAAGAACAGCAAGCCTGGCTTGGGCAGGGGTATTTCCACGCCTGCAGCACAGACTGCTTACACTGATGTAGCTGTGATCTTTGAAAAAGACCAACAGCAAGAACCTCCTCCCTGCAGGTACCACACTGCAGACTCCACCAGACTGCTCTGCATTGTAGTTACTCACCAACTTTTGCTGTGTTCCCTTCTGCACCAATTCCCCCCAGCACTGTGTTGAGGAGTTTCTCTCCACTCCCAGTGACCTGGGCTGCTCTTCTTGGTCCTACATAGGGGATTTCTATATGGCTTGAGTTTTCTGTAGAAACCATTTGCTGTGGTGATGCTCTCTGCTAGTTATTTTTAACTTCTTTTCCTTCTTTTTCCCTCAAAATAAAATATCTATATGAGGGGTTTAAAAAATTAATAATTATTGGACAGAAGTGAGACCAAAAGGCAGCTTATTGCACAAAAAATATTTTGAGTTTTTAGATTATGTATACTTCCAGTAGCACAGAAAGCAATGATTGATGGTAGAAAAAGCATTAAGCAGAATTAAGGGGAAAATGCCATGGTTGGAAAACACATTCAGTTGAATGGTACAAGTCAGGGAAGCCTTTGGCTTTTATTCAGAGTAAAATTATGGAGGCAAAAAGCTGAGAAGTGCTTCAAATGATATGACATTACAACAGAAGACACAAAATGTACTTATGTTAGAATGTAAAAAAAGCCCCAAACCAGCAAGTGAAAGAGGAAATGGGGTGAGATAGACCCTGATTTATCTCACCTTCTGCTAGTGATGTCCCTAGCTGTGTGCTGATGTCTGGAAGAGACGCCCGGGTCACTGATGTCTTATCCACCATGTGACAATTGTATCAGTATTTAACTGTTCTTTAGCTCCTCCAGAGCCACTGCTCCACAGGATGAAATTAGAAATAAATTCTTGAGGACACAAATGGTTTCCTCACAAAATAAGTTCTCTTTGTAAAATTTTCCCCATCACGTTTATGTATTTTCCATTCAATGGGCCAATAATGATACTAATTATCTTCATTATTCTTGAAAAAAGCCTTCACTATATAGTAAAATTAATTATGGTTGTGACCTAAAAAGGGCAGAATGAGGGAGGTATGTAGAGGACAGTTAGAAACAGTAACAAGAAAAAAAATCAAAATTATTTGAAATTTAGTAGAGCTAATATCCCCATTAAAAGGAGTCAATTGAGCCTAAAGCAGTAGCAACCTATATATTAGAAGTTTTTAGTTTTCATATATATGTTCCTAATGCCTTATTAGGAAATCAAATTTTGAAGTCCTTAACTCAATTTTTATTCACTTCTCACTCAGACAAAACTTTAATCAACTTGAATCAAGACCTTGCCCCAGCATGCTACATGAGCTGTGTCATGTTTTACTGCCACCAGATGATAATAAAAAGTTACCTCTATAAAATATAATGAGGTAAAGGACATTTTACGCTGAATGATTTAATAACACTTCGTGCTTATACAGCCAAGCAAGGATCTCAAAGTGCTGTGCAAACACTCATGAATGCATTTTAAGAGCAATGTCTGTGATTTAGTAAATTAAAGTTTATTTTAACTTTCCTGATAAAAAGGCACTGTTGGGTTAGAGGGGTGAAACCTGAGTCTCTTTAACTGAGGGATCCAAAGCCCAGCCATTCCCACCTGTGCTGTGGCTCTGCCTCAGTGTGGGCACATGCTCACAGGCTTTCCTCAGATTTCCTGATGCTTTGATTGGGAAGCTGTTTTGTCTCAGAACCATTTCATAGAGAATTTCTTTTTTCTTCAATATTCCTTCAAAGTTCAGTTTACCCTGCTTGGCTCATTTGTTCATTGTCAGAACAGGTATATTTGGAGCAAAATTTCCTTTTTAGAAATGCAGGCTGACCATCTACTCAGGTTTGGAAATATTGGCCTCTTTTTCAGAATTCCCAAATTACTCTCACTCTATTTTAGTAAGTTAATCTCACGTGAAAATAATGCAGAAGGAAATGTAGCAGAGGCATAGAGTTATTTTTACCATGACTTGTTGATTCTGTCCTGTTATTTTTTATTGTTCTTTAAGCAGAAGATGAATATATCTGAGCCTCCTGCTCACAGTGGAAGTGTTCAAAATGCAATCATAAAATTCTATTAGGCTGTCATTGCCTTTTCAAACCTTCTCGTCAGAGGAGCTTCCTTACTGTCAGAGATCAGAGATCACAGCCTGCCACAGCCACAGACTCACAATGAATGAAGGAACACGTTAGGATTTGTGGAAGGCTGAAGGCAGGGCTCTGCTTTTTATATCCCACAGCTTTAGGTGCACGGCTGTAACAGTAATAAGGTATCAGAGGTGTGGTATCAGTTCTGAGAATTAGGGAACTACCAGGCCCTAGAGAGTATGTTTGAGATGGAAAAGCTCTACTGTTTCAGAGAACCTGTATCCATGCTGTGAGGAGATAATGTATCTTTCTGCCTAATCTTTTGTGGTGTCAACTTTCATTCAGGTGATTGTTAATCTCTTCAACTCCTACTCAGTCATTTTCGTGGTTTCATCTGACCTTCAGTCCTATCCAGCACTGATAGATTCCTTATGTCCTTAAAGCCTTTACTGAGAAAGGCCCACAAAGTGCTGACTTTCGTTTGATAATCAGAGCACGACCAAATATAGCACACAAAATTTCATCTGATACAGCCTGCCCATTTGTCTTTCCCATGGCTTCCAAGCAGGACACAACTGGGACTTCACCGTGTTGTTTTCCTTTTGCTCCTCTCTTTCCCCCCCACCCCAGGACTTCCAGAGTTTATGTTTCACATCTCCACCTCTCCCCTCTTCCTGCTCTTTGCTGAATTTCTTGCAGCAGTCATTCTCTCTTGTTTACCTCAGAATCTGTCAAAGTCAAAACTTCATTTCTTCTCTTATCTGATTCTCTATCTCCAGTGAAAATGTATTTAGTCTGTCTTCCTCCAGCACCACTGAGCCTTGAACAAAACAGTTTAACCTCCTCACAATGTCCAAGTCCACATCCTATGGCATCCACTTGTTTCTACATTTTGATGGCATCAGTTACACTGAAAAATATCTTTGATGTCAGAATATATTATAAAATTCAGAAGCTGAAAGGTGTTTGGCTTTATTTTGCAGTATTTTGTTGAATAATGGGATGTAAATGATACATTTCATAATAGATCTACACTAAAGGTTGTCCTTTGTGAAATGGAAATATCTATAGAGGCAAAATCTAAGATCTCAGCTCTCCTTTTCCTAACACTTGTGTTCCAGTGTGCTGGTTTTGACTGGTATAGAGTTAATTTTCTTTATGGTAGCTGGTAAGTGACTGTGTTCTGTATTTGTCCTGACGACATGGTTGATAATATAAAGATGTTTTTGTTACTGCTGCTAAGCAGTGCTCACACAGCATCAAGGTTTTCTCTGTTTTCTGTACTTCCCCATCAAGGTGGAGTCTGGGGATGCATGAGGGGTTGCCAGAACTCTGGACCCCAGCTGACCCCAAGGATATCCCAGACCATATGGCATCATGCTCAGATGGGGGAAGCTCATATAAAAGCTCGTATACAGTTGTGGGGAGGACAAGGGAGGTATGCAGGGAGGCGTTTGGAGTGATGGTGTTTGTCTTCCCAAGTCAATGTCACACATGATGAAGCCCTGCTGTCCTGGGGATGGCTGAACACCTGCCTGCCCATGGGAGGGGGTGAATGCATTCCTCGTTCTGCTTTGCTTTGCCTTGCTTGTGTGCATGTGGAGCTATTGCTTTACCTATTAAACTCTCCTTTTCTCAACCCTCGTTTTTATATTTACCCTTCCAGTTTATCACTCATCCCACTGTGAAGGTATAACACCAGAGGGATGTGAGCAATTGGGTCTCTGGGGCTGAAGCTGCTGGCTGGGTTTAAACCACAAGAGTTTGGTTAGAAGTCTTTTTTTGTGTTCTTGTGTGTGCTGTTTTCATTTCATAACAACATAATTTTAGTTTTATACAAAAATTATATTCGAAATTCTCTTTTATCATTTCAGAGAATTGTGTTGTCAAGCAGGAACTGATACACATCTCTATTCTCTCTGTTTCCTGAAAGAAACCTTCCAGTCCCAGAGTGACCCTTTGGTAGCTATTCTCAGCACTGGTGAGTCATTCATTAGAGCTTTTGAGTCATAGACAGCATCAGTTTCACACAGGCATCAGAATCACAACTGCACTTGCCATGTAAGAAATGAAAGCAACAGTCAGAGACTAAATAATTTGGCAAAAATTCTCTGTTTTCTTGCTTCTCCACATCCTGATTTCACATCTTCTGAAGCCTGTAGACATTCATTATTGAAATGTATTTTGTCACCTGCAAACTTTATTTTGATCAGCTTGCTATGAACAGATCAAATTTATTGGGCTTTGCTGTGCTGTAGCTAGAACAGTTTTCTCCAGGCAAAAGATGCTTTGCAATGACATTGAATGTGGATTTATTCCTTTGAGAGATTATAGTGGGTTGTCTAAGGGATAAAAGAAGTGCACTTTTTGGGATAATTAATTCTAGGACAGAGTTCTATCTAACCTGTAGAGAGAAAACAGGTTAAAGAAAGGCTATTTGATAGGAGGATCTCAGACCAATGAATAAATGACATTTTGATTCTTTTCAGTTCATTTATTGATTTACCTGCAAGTGGTAGCCTTTTCAATTAAATTAGTAAATGGAATAAAAATTAAATTCAGTACAACAGGAATGAAATGCAAAACTCCTTTGAAGACAAATTTTGCCATTCTGCTGTGCCATTCTCATTTAGCATCCAGAGACTCCTACCACTAATGATGTAACAATTTGCTTTTTAAAGATGAAAAACTTTTTCCACTCTTCTCTCCTGTCCTGGTTTCTCTAATTAACAGATGGATATCTACACCAGCCAAGGAATTTCCTACATGTTCTCTCTAGGCTTCATCTTCAGTCTTAAACAGACACTCTTGCTTTAGAAAATATAATTTTCACGTTGAAAGGACAGACTATTGAGAGGTAAGGAGATAAAAAAGGGATTGAAGTCCAAGATTCCTGCAGATCTGCAGCAGTGGAGCACAGCAATGGCTGTGGCTGCTCTGATGGGTTCTGGTACAGATTCACACTTGACGCTCTCTTTGCTGGGTTGCAGGTGGTTGTAGTTTCAAAGGGCTGTGGGAACAGAGCTGAAATAAATTGTTCTTTTAGTGGAGAGTACTCTCTGTAGCCTGCTTGCAGCATGATACTTGCCATCAGAGGTGAGTATATTACCTATACTTGAAGTCTTCCTCAAAGATATTTTCTCTAAGAAAAAAAGCTGTTTCTAAAAAATCAAAATAATCTAGAAAATCTTGCATGTATCTCTTTTTAAAAATTTTTCAAATTTTGTATTTTTTTTTTTTTCTTTTCCCATGAGGGAAAATTTCCATTAATTATTCTGTTCACTTTTATTTTTTTTTTTCAAGGTGAACCATAACCCTTTAATTTTCCAAATTAGTTCAGCAAAACACCAAGCTAAATTTTCCTATTGTAACACATTTCTAGCAGATGTAAGTGTTCTAAACCCTGTTTTTCCTGATTACTATTCTTCCCAGAAAATTTAATATTCCAGAAGTCTTTGCAACAATTTTCACTCTGAGATACATGGTCAATAGGAAACACATGTTGCTTGCATAAGGGAAGAATAGTTCAGCTAAAGAAAATGTAGTCATTGGCACTCTAAGCTATAAGAAAAGGCAGTTTAATGTTAAAACTGTTTAAAATTTTTGAGTTATTTAACGCATAAAAACTTGTGAAAAGCTTTTATCAAAAATGTTAAAATATAATATCCTTGAAAATTTAAATGTGACAATTTTAATTGTGTATATCTTTATATGTATATTTCTATTACACAGAAATTTGGAAGTATAAATCACTTTGCATTGGTGTACTGCAGAGAAAACAGCAAAATGTCAGGATTACAGATGGGGTAGAAATTCAATTTTTTTTCACCCAAATAACAATTTGTCAGAATTTTTTGTTTTTTGACTGTTTACTGATTGTTACTTAGGACACTTTAAAAACACCAGTAGCTGCACAGCAGATGAAACATGAAAAATTATTAAAGTACTTCATATGCTCTACATTCAGGTGGCAAAGTTTGGGAACATTGATTTGTGTCTTCATTTTGGTTCCCACTTGAATTTATTTACAAGCTCAAAGCAAATAATTTAGTTGGGAACTTGAGAACCCTCTTTGCTCAGAGCACCTCCTTTGCTTGCTGAACACCTTTGCAGTAGTTCATGAAACTTAAGGGATTTAAAAAATATTTACAATCTTATTGCAATGTTGGCAATAGTAGTCCTATATTTCAAAGGGGAAAAAGGGAAACCATTGAAGGACTGCAAAGTACTGTGAAAGACTGGCTTCGACTGGATATTTATGTTTGTAATTTCACCTTCACAGTACTGCTTTTAGTTATAAAATATCAGCAGCACTCCTTAGAAAATAAAGCACCCATTTTAAAATATATTCATCTTTAACTTCTATGTTTCTTTAAGGAGCATCTGCTTCGCTGTTGTGAAAATGAAGATGAGAAATTAATTTAAATATTTGGACCTTCTACTGTAAGCTCATTTTTCTTATTATGGCTTCAGAATGTTTTTTCCCAGACTAAAGCTTTTTTTTTTGTCAGAAAACATAAGCAACGTCACCTAACAAGTTTCATTATTCTTGAAAAACTGGGACATTGCATTGACTGGATCAAGGTTGGGTTGGAAGGAAACAAAGAATGAACACATGATAAAAACTAAACACTCCCAGCACTCTCTTGAAAGCAGGGAGCAGTAGGTGGTTTTCATGACATATTTAATTTCTTGGTGTGCTTTGGTAGGAGCTACACTCAGTAGCATGTAAGCACAACTGAAGGGTGCTGTTCAAAAGAGATTTAAATCAGTTTTTGAAAACTGGAAGCTGAAGCAAAACCTGGGTTTACACAATAGATGACAAATTTTGCCTTAACCAGCTTACATACAAATTTTTTGAAAGTTGGAAAGTTGGAAAACTCTTGGTTCAAACCGTGTCTGATTGAAAGGGATAGAGAACTTCCCTGTGCCAGAGGAAACTATTGACTTTTACACAGAAAATTCACATTTTATAACTGTTCCAAAACCCACTTATGAATGAGAACTTTATCATTGGTTACAAAGAATTTTTCCAGGCTACAACTGAAAATTTCAGACTGGTATACTTTGGAGCCAGCTTTCTGTCCTTTCTAGAGAGGATTACTGTCAACCTTATTTCTACTCTGAAAAAGCATTTTAATTAATTACCTGAAGTTTTAAAATATGACACTAGTGTATAAAGGTCTGTAAAAGCATAAGTCATCAGAATTATGATGATGGGAAAAGCAAGTGTCTAACAGGAGATGGAGGTAGGTGAAAAGAAACAAAGAGAATATAAAATTAGTTCTGTGCATGAGTACTTCCTCAGTTGTGGTGAGAAAAAATATGAAAGCTACAAATATGTTTGAGTAGAGTAAGAGAAGGTGCAGAGCTATCTTCTGAGAGATGACAGAGGCAAAAAAGACCTCAGATCCAGATTCTCCAAAGCACTCATTTGTGCACTTACACACACAGTGTGTCCATCTCTTCAGCAGCAGAAATTTCAGGAGCCTACTGCAAACATATCTACTTTCAAACATATCCAGTTTTCTCCTATCCAGCCTCTCTGGCTTAATGTATCTAGAAATTTAGAATTATTAAGTAATCCTTATCACTCCACATTTGACATCTCTAGGTTTAAATCCTAGCAGGGTTTAAAAGACTATAAAATTAACACTGAACAAACAGTAGAACTCACTTGATAAGACAATCAGCACAGATTTCTTGTAAAGAAGCAAATATTGTAACCTGTTAGATATTAATTATTATAAGCATACCTAGTAATTCCCATTAGTACTATACCCTGTTTTGCCTTCATTCAACTTAGAGTCCAATCTTAGAGCACTCACTTTATGGGATGCCAAAGAAGCTCTGAAGTAAAAAGTACACTTTTAAAATTCCTATAACTCCTAAACTAAAGAAGAAAAAAAAAAAAAAAAAAGGAGGTCAAAAGAAAATAGTACATAGATGGAAATATGCTTGTATTTGTTAAGAGATAAAAATAAAGCAGTCAAAATGAATTTGTTCTAAAGCACATAATCTCTGTCACCTTGTGTCCAGATGAGAATGATTCTGGCTGCAGTAACTGAGACAACCTGTCCACCGTGAGTAAATTTATCATAGACTAAAAATCGCATTTATCATCATGAAGGCACTTTAAATACCTCATGTAAAGTTGTTGCAGAAGATTTCAGTTTAACAGGTGTTTCACATCTTGTTTGTTTGTTTGTTTGCTTAAATATAAAAGCAAAAAACCCAACTCCCAAATCCTGGAACTTAACACTTCAATAGTATTTGCTATTTCTCCTGGTACAACCCGTTGAATTTGCCAGATAACTTGTGAACTATTTAAAGCACCTAATAATGTGATGGTGGTAAGGGAATCACATAGTTGCTTATATATGCAAAGAAGGATATTTAAAGACAGGCAAAATAAATCTGTCTCCTGAGGTACTGTCTCCTGAGGTACATATTTTTCTTTATTAAGCATAAAGAAAATGTAAGCTCCTACTTCAAGAATACCTTTTTGTTAGACACGTAAAATTTGAGACCATACTAAGGTGCTTTCAGAGCAGATCCAAAGAAGGTCTGTCTGGTTTTTGTCATTCCTTTAGAGAATTTACCTTGATCTATGTCTGATTTTTTTGCTTCTCCCAAAAGAGAAGTTCTGGAATCTCATTCCTGAGTGGGTGCACTTTGCCTGCCCTTTGAGACTTCTCAGGTCTTATAAACAATTTCTTTATAATAAGACTCGCTAGCATAGTAGTTAACTGCTTCTTTCCATGGGAAGGAAAGAAATTTGTAAGTCAGTGTAGGACAGAAGGATTCCCTGTGTAGTTTGTGAGGAGTCCCTCCTTATGTGGACTTGTGAGGCTCAGGAGGGCTGTGCCATGGCAGCAGCTGAGGCACTCCAGTGAGTGGGAAATGCTGGGGGCAGCAGGCACTGCCTGCTTGCAGAGAGCTCTCTCACTCGGGTGATTTGTTTCACACTGCTCTCTGTGGGTCTGTTAAAATATTAGGCTTTCACCTGAGCGATGTGGTATTTTTTTAAGGAATCCTTTCTCACTACTAGGGAAGAAGAAAGGCAGTACTGCTTACTCCTTCCTACTTGATGGGAAAACCTCTTGAGGGCATGGATTTATATTAGTCAGATCTAGTGACCTTGGCTTTTATTTTCATGCACTTACCACTTATACTGAATAAATCCATGCTTGCCTTCTAAGCTGGGGACATTTGAGTATGAACCACTATCATATTTTATAAATAAGCTAAAAGGAAGTTCATGGATTGCTGCAGGAACAGAACCTAGGACTTCACATAATAAGTTTTAATCTTCACAAATCATCCATATTGCCTCTCCAATTGAATATGCTTTTCATAGTGAATCTCTAAGTACTAAACCATAATTTTTATTCCTAAATCAAGGATAACCACCAAGAGAACTGATCTGTAACATGTGACTGGCAATTAGGGAGTAGTTGTCTGATCTAGATTGAACACGTGTCAAGAACTCTTCTCACAACTCTGATAATATAAAATGTCTCTGCTATTTAAATGCACTTGACCTATGGAAAAAAAGAAATCATAATGGCATGGATGTATGAATTTGTTTTAATTTTTTTTATTTTTCTATTTCTTTTTCTTTGCTGTTGATAATGACATGAGAAATTATATCAGATCACACAGTTCTGACACAAGAATCTGTACTGTACAAAAATTACCAAAAAGCCAATATTAAAGCATTTTATCTCCCTTCTTTGGCTTAGTGATTTACTCATTGTATTAAAATAAATACATTTCAAAAAAGAAAAAAAAAATCACAGGCAAAAACCTTTCCTGACACCAGAAGATACACCAGACACATCCTGAAAACCCAAAATCTGAGAAATCAGATGTGGAGGGAGAAGTTTCCTGAACTCTTTATCACTTTTCCTTTGTTTGAAATACTGTCAGCAGTGTTCCCCCAAAACACATGAACTTTTTACTTTCATCTGCAACAAACATCAAAAGGAAATATGTATTCCAGCTCACAGACTGGTTTGCACAGTTCCTCGGGGTCTCAGGCTTGTTAAGGCAGAATGCTTCCCGAGCACACGGAGCAAGTGTGAGTCAGAGAGACACATCTGTTGATACAAAGAGCATGTGAGGTCAGCCTTAAGGCTCTGAAGTGTGAGTATGATGAAATTCTTGTTTATGCTACTAGAAGGTTTCCAGTAAATGATACAAATCCTATACCTAGTCCATTTGCCAGTACATATTTCCTCCCTGTGATGTATCATCCAAACAGATAACACAAAAGCATTATTTTTCTACTTTTTTCCTTCCCTTTCTTTTTTTTTGTTTCCTTTTTCCTTTTAAATTTTTCTTTTCTGCATTCACTAATTCACTTATAAATATCACTGCTACCACAGGAAGTGATAGAACCTGATAAGACACTTTATGGGCTGACAAAATTGGCTGTTCTTATGCATTAGGCAGAGCAGAGATGTAGAGAGGATACAGTAACAATAAATATTAGCATAATCATCTGTTTCAGATCTCATATTTATACCTAAATCTGGATGAATCAACACACTAGCAAAGGATATTGAAATCTTACTAGAGAGAGCAGCACCTGAGGCTTCCTTGAGTTTTAAAACAGATAATTTTCATAACGTGCAAAAAACTTTAAAAGACAGTTAGAAGTAAAGTTATAAGTAAAATCTTCAATAAAATACAACTGCAACCACATGAGATATGAAAGAATGGATTTTCTCTTACCTATGTATGACATATTACTGACTATTCAGTCTCAGAGGTAATTAATGTTTTGGCTGAAGAGAAACATATTCATATGAAAATATTGGGCTGTGCTAATATAAAAATAGTGCATGATTTGTAAGTATTAGCTGTTTTTGTGGGAAAAGAACCCCCTACCAAAAATACCATATTGTAATAGTTAAAATAGGACTGAAAGGCAATGAGGTAGATAGATACAGAGAATGTTTTCCATATGCAGAGAGGCTAAATTGAATGGACTTCTTCATCTTGGAAAGAACAACTTGACAGTTGCATAAATTTATTGTGGAGAACAGGGAATACTTGTTCGATCTCTTGGAGCATGGGAACTCAGGAGGACACATACACAATAAAGTTATCAGGTAGTGAGTTTAAAATAAACAGAAGGAAACACTTTTCCGTCTTGTTGCATAACTGCACTGTGAGGTAATTTCCACAAGATGTTGCGGATGCCAAAAATATAAATGGACATAAACAGACTTTAGAGAAATTCATGGGAATACATCCATAAGTAACCCAGATGCAATGTCTGGCTCAGGAAATATTCAAACTGATTGCTGCTGTAGCTGAGAGGACAAGAGTCAGACACTTTATACATGTCTTATTTTTTCCATTTTTCTCTATATTCTCTAGTAGCCAGAGACTCTCAAATCCACCCTACCATGGGTCATGACTAGGGAAAATGAAAAACACTGTCTTATATCTGCTGTTTTTTTGAGATGAACTTTGAGTTTTTACAGAATCTATAGAAAATACAGTATATACATAGAACAAAATTTTGAAATTAACTACTTTAATTTTTTACCTATTTTATTTTTCCAAGTTCTGTTTCATATTTTTCCCTTAGAACTCCAGTGAGAGCAGGCTCATTCCTCTCCATAGCCTGATGGCCAAGATGCTTGGGGTCCCTGAAAGCAGAGGTAGACTAAGTCTCTTCCAGTGGACAATTCCAACATTCTGTGAAGACAAATGAGAGCAAAGGCCATTTAATAAAAAATGTTATTTCATGAAAATAAGGATTTATAGCAATTTCTCCTAATATTAGCCATAGAAAGGTGACTCATCCAAACCCTCAGACTACCTACAGAGAATCATCATTTAAGTTTCTTCTGTAGTTGACAAAATGATAGAAGAGTTAAGGATAGAAAGACTCGTTCAATTTTTTTTTTCTTTCTTTCTTTCTTTCTTTCTTTCTTTCTTTCTTTCTTTCTTTCTTTCTTTCTTTCTTTCTTTCTTTCTTTCTTTCTTCACTGGTTATAGAGAGTTCACAAATAATTTGTTTGCAACTAATTATTAACTTTTTATATAGCTAAAGGGTAAATATGACCCATAATGTCCAATTTCCCAAATGAATTCCCTTGTCAGTACAGGGTGATTTTTCTCACTCAATTCTATGACATATCCCAGAGCTGAATCTCCCCAAATGCTTTGATGTCTCCTTTTGTTTTCTCCTAAATGTGATTTCCTTTCTGAAGCAAATTATCCTTTAGTGGATTTCCAGCCCTAAAAAGCCTTTTATTAATTCATGATCCAGATATAAAATAAACAGTAGCAATTTAATTCCCATCTGCTCATTGCATTTTCAGGGCCTCTTTGTGTACATGCCATCATCATCCTAATTGCTGCTTGGTCAGTCTCTGCATCCCTGCATTTGCATATAAGCTGAGGCTCACAATAAAGTTCCCAGCAAATGCCAAGTGAGGTGGGGTGGTGTTCTTGTAACGTGAAACACTTCTCTAGCAGTCTGAGACCACATATCTCATTTCATGTGGGATACTGAACAATTAACATCTTTCAGCCACTTAACCATCTGGACAGAATATGAAATGACAACTTAGTCTCACCATGAGCAAGTCATGATCTCCTCAGCTTTCCTGTAGATGTAGTTTTAACACAATTTAACGTAATTACAACAGAAGATTTTGCATGAGAAGAAACAATTTAGTGTTCTACAGCATGGCTCAGCTGTGAATCAGATGTGAGTGAGCTGAGCCTTTCTCTTAATATATATGTACTACTGGAAAGCATTATGGCAGGGATTTTAAAGCAATAAATTGAAAAGGCTACTGAAAAGTATTGTTTAGTATTAGAACAGATAATAGACCAAATCTTAATTTACATGCTACTCAATATAAGAATTTTTCACATAAATTCATTCACCACAGGAAGGATAATATAGTCTCATTAAATAAACACCTGTATATTTCCTGTACAATAATACTTGAATAAATCTGGAAGGTGTTCCAGAGATCTAGAGACTGTATTGCAAAAATCTCAAAAAATACCTATTTCCTTTTTATGAACTGCAGAAGATAAACAACATCATATCTATCAAAATCATATCTATCCATGAAAAATTTAACCAGGCTAGTGTCTGTATTTGCCTTTGAAATGTCTGCCCCTCTTTGCTACCTCCTCATGTCCACTGATTGAAAGATGTCACTGAAGTGCAGACCACTGACATTTTTAACTATTTCTTGATTTGATCTCACTGTAAAAAAGGAACCAGAGGGAATAATGCTTATCCATTCAGTGTATGAGTCTTACAGACTCAAATACACCATATCCTGAAAAAATATTGCTAACTCTCACTGTTTCCATATTTAATAGCTGCCGCACTTAGAGAATAATAATGTATATTTGCACATTATATAATTCTTTTATATAAGTTTATTGTCATTAGTTTTTGGGATACAATGAAGAACTGAGGTAATTCTCTGGGATGTGGTTTTTCCAAGATCCCACAGTGGTTCTTTGTCTAAATGAAAGCTGGAACTCCCCCTGTCCTCCTGCAGTTCTGTCCTCTCTTGATTCCCAACTTCTTTTTCGTGTCTTCAAACTATTTTGGTTCTTTTTCTAAGACATGTATATAGCACACTTATTTGTTCTTTATACTTTGAATCCCCATTTCGAATTCTCTGTCTCACAAGGCAGACACTGGTAATTTTTGTCATGTTATTTCAAAAGCAAAGAAATACTATAGCCTGTTTTCTTTTGTAGCTGGCTGAAGCCTCACAATCAAACATTGCTTCCTTCAGCTTTTGAAGGAAAATTAAAAGAAGCTCTTGCCCTGCAGTTATTGGCAGCCTCTGCAGTAGTTAATTATTCATATTTCAGGCTCATATTACTGTACAGCTTAATCAGCATTTCTCTAGACTAGTGTAATCTAGGAATGGTTTTATGAAGCGTGGCAAAAGTGTACATACAAGGTCACACCAAAATACTGTGGATGAATGTACCATTTTAATGTCACTATCACCATTTTGATGCATTTTGAGGGAAAACAGAAATCTGTAGTCTGCTGTGGAAAAGACACAGATTCTTCCAAACTTGCTTTTTTAATTTAGCCTGGAATTTGCCTGAGGTGTACTGGCAAACAAGTGGCCTCTCCTGCTTGCTCCTGGGAGGAGGTCAGGGCTCTGATGGCATCCTTGCTGAATCTATGTCAGTGCACTTCAGTTCTCCTTGGGACATGAAGAAAGCATTTATACTGTGTTGAAAATGGCACATGGATTCAGTAATGGTTTTGTCCCGAGATTGGTTCTGTTGGGTAGATCATATCACCAATCAGGTTTGCCTGTTCCAGCATTGTCATCTCCAGCACATCAATATTTCTGCAGGACAGCAACATACCTGTGGCCACGCTCTAAAGTTCTCTAGCCCCATCCCAATATGTGTGAGAAGTTATCAGAGTATATAGAAAACACTCTAGTTAATAATGACCGACCACTTGCATTACTGCAGACATTTTGAAATTAAATGTAAAAAACTCAATTGTTAATTTTGTCTCAGAGCTTCTCTTAAACTAAATAACACAGGAAGGAGTCCAGGTACTGCATCAAACACGAAGGGATTAGACCAGGTTTTGCACCTTGATCATCTTGAGTGTTAAAATAGTTGAAGAGTCACCTCTATAATTTTTGTTTAGACCATAATGCTGACAGAAATTACTATTTAATCAAAGTTCAGAAACACATCTGGGCTCTGTTCCCAGTAGCCTATGACACTCTACAAAAAGGATAGAAAATTAAGAATTAAGCCAGTTCTCAGGGCCAGGAAAAGAGCTTTGTGATGGTGTAGGTAGCTAGATATACAGTGATATCTAGAGGTGAGATGTATGGAAGACCCTGGTCCAATGTCCAGTCTGATCCAGAGAGGCCATGTGGACACAAACCATCCTGAGCCACCTTTGCTGCCAGACATCACCATGTGCATTAGAAGGCTTTACCAATGTAGTCGTAACCTAAGTTTTCTGGGGTGCTTAGTCATATTGTAATAACAGCGGATGTGATTTTCAAGGACAGATCTTGGATGTGCTCAATGCACTATTGTGGATTAGGTGCTTCACACACTTTCTCTGAGGTCTGGCTTGGCAGTTCGTGCAGTCTCTGTTTACCTGCCTGGACTTAGCAAGGCTCTGGCAGGTTCCAGGTGGAGTTGTTGATGGTGCTGCAGCAGGGGAAGGTGAGGTGTGCAGGCAGCCTGAAGGGAAGGCTGTGGTGAGATCTGCTGCAGCTGTGGGGGGCACAGGAAAACCTACAACTATGGGATTCATGGAGGTATGACATGATTGTGAGACTGCGGTAAGAGACCCTCTCCAGACCCCCTGGAAAATGCTCTTTATCCCCAGACTAAATGGCATGGGTTAGCATCCTGTGAAGGTAAAAATCTCACTAAATACACCTGACACAAACAAGAAAACCTTGCTTGCATGAGGACTTCAGTCATGAGGAACCCTGGGCAATGCATTTTATTTCTGTTGAAAAGCATCAACCCAAAGCTGTGACAGTTGCAATTTGTGTGTGCATTTTCACCCAAGAACAGTTGGAAAACTGCAGATAAAGTTGCAAAATTCTGATTATCATAAATCTGATGTCACATGCATCTGATGACCCACAACAGCCCCTGAGGTACATAAAGTGTTTAAGCATCAGATTTCCTTTTCAGAAAATTAAGTTTTGATATTTCCAACAGAATAGGAATTCATTTTTTGTTAAATCACTAGTATAGTTTTCTCTCATTATGTCAAAATGCTGTGTTCTGTAATTTCAATTAATCTCATTTTGGCATGTTGAGTAGGATACACTAAGCATTTATTTAATTATAATGCAGCTGACTTTAAAAATTAACTATGATACGCAATTCGGAATAAAAAAACAAATAGTAAATTGAAATTAAATACTAAAATGCTTCAATCTTATTTAAAGAGAGCTGCATATATTATTTATTTTTGGGTTCTGATAAAACTGTATTTTGATAGAAAATCCATCTCTTGCATATTTTTCCCCATTCTTACTAAAAACATTATACATTTGTAATAAACTAGTAGGAATATAACGCATAGAAAACATCCAAATCTTCATAATGTCTCAATTTGATTGTTCTTTTTTAGATTTGTGGAGAGGAGCAATTTGAATCAGAACTGTAAATTGTTATCTGGAGGTGAAATGATTTACCATATAGTAGTATATAAGCACAGGACTGGAAGAAGTCAGGAGAGACACATACTTTCCTTTCTGCTTGTCTAACTCAGAGCTCAACAGCAGGTACAGGATGTTCTGAGGTGTTGCAAAAACTCATTAGTTCTCTATAAGGAAAGTTTGCCCTGGAGTTCACAGCTGTTATCCTTGAAGCTAACGATGTGAGTTGAAATTCTATGCAGCTTTGGAGCAGCATGTTTCTGCACTTACTGTGTCACCTCAGCTGAACCCTTTTGGCTCCTAGAGACTCTCTGCAGCCCATCAGCAAAATTACAGGTTATGGTGAACAAATACTTCAAGTTCTTGGGTAATTTCTGGATTAATCAATGGAAATTTTTACAGCTCTAGTATTTTTCTGCTGAAAGGATAATTATTTTTTCTATTTTGCCTTGAAATGAGCAAATGGATAACACAGACTACAAGACTAGAGCATTAACACACATAGTTCTATAGCTTCATGTGCTCAAAATTTTATTCAGTCATACAAGTGCTGTCCATTGAATTTCCCAGGCTCTTACTAAACCTGAAATTACTGTTGGCACTGGACAGCAGGTAGAATGCTCTTTGCTTGCAGGTGCAATATGTTGACTGGCACTCACACCACTTTTCCCCACAAGAATAATTTGTTCGAATGATAATTTCCCCATTTTTTTTCTGTTTACACACTTGTGCTAGAAATCTATGAAACCTGGATGTATATGATGTAGTTGTGAATAGGAGAGGCAGATGTATATGCAATAGACCGGATTGTGAGAGCCTCGTGCTTGGCTCTGAGAGCTGAGTTGTGAAGTGGCCTCCATCCAATTCTGCTGGCTGGTGCTAAGGTTTCATTCATTGTGAAGCACAAGACAGACCTGGCTTATACTGATCTCTGGCTGACCCCAGTGAGGTCAGCATGGCTCACATCTAAGCAACTGTGTGCACTTCTCACAAGGAAACCAGATTAAAACATCCAGACGAAACACTCCCACATGACAGCTCACTTGTACAAAATCAGAGCTAGACTGAGATTTAAAATATCTCTATAGGAATTTTACTGTTTAAATGCTTGCAGCTTCCCAGCATGAGAAATGAATCCCAAGAAATTCAGACTCAAATACTTCATCACATTATAAACTAACATTTTGCATATAAACCAACTCTCAACAGTTTGATATCTTTATATTTAGTTCCCTTGTTAATCCCCTTTTGCTAAATGGATAATTCAAAAAATAGGAAATAGGTGCTATCGTGTAGCAGAGTAAAATTCAAATACTGTATGATACATTTGATCAGAATCCAAGACTTCTAAACCTTATTATAAAGTAAACTGCACGTATACAACCTGCAATCTCTGTTTGCTGTTTAATTTGTAAATTGAACAGGACTTGTCATTTCTTC
Organism: Brachypodius melanocephalos; assembly: GCA_013398615.1. Lineage (NCBI taxonomy): Eukaryota > Metazoa > Chordata > Aves > Passeriformes > Pycnonotidae > Brachypodius > Brachypodius melanocephalos. Next base: position 9,396,571 of record VZSR01003806.1, read on the forward strand.
ATTAGAATCTAGGGTAATTATGTTGTTTGGCACATAGTGGAAGAAGTCCAAATTTACTGCTTGAGATAAGAACACAGTCTATACTCCTGTGAGGGCAGTGCCAGAGGGAAAATCTTCAGTGGTAATTTCTGAGCTGTGTAGCGGACTCTGACTTGATCTTCTGTCCAGACTCTAACTCATCTCAGAGGGTGCTTGCTGCTTCAACAGAATTTTTATACTTCTAAATTATATGAATTATAGTGAATCTTCCATCAAAGTGCATTTAGAAGGTTAAATGGGACCCCTTGAAGGACCTCAGTTCAATGTTCAATGTTCCCATTTCTGAAAAAAATGTCAGCGCAGGGTGAAGATGTGTCTTCATAGCAGGGTTGCAGGTTGCAACATATTTTTTCTTCTCTGTTGGCAGATGAAGGCTCCTTCACCAAGTTTTCCTATTTTGGCATAATGCAGTGAAAGGGATTCTTCCTGTCACCTTTGTACATCAGGACTCTATCCTGAAATAAGTATTTCTCTTTTCTGAGAGGGGAGGGGAAGGGAGTTTACTGAAAGTAGTAGATTGAGGCTGTGTCTCAGGAATGTGAGCAATAAATAAGAGGACTGGAAGCAATTATTAAGAATTATTAAGAGGAAGTGTCAGCAGATATTTTAATGGTTATAGTCCTTTTGTCATGCTCAATGCATAAACCTTAGAGCATGTCATTGTGATAAACTCACAAGTAAAGAATGACACAGTGGAGCAGAGTCTGTGGTTTGATCCAATTGCCTTCTACTTCTACTGAGGACACAAATCCAAAAGTTAGGGAGCCTCTGTGAAGGCTGGATATCAGCTAGACCAGATTTTAAATGAATTATTAAAATGAGCTCTTGGGTTGTTAGGCAAAATCTGTCACTGTGGAACTTTCATGCCATCTAAGGTTTAGGAGCACTCAATCATTAACTGCACAGTGGTTTTCTTGGTAAACATGGTTTATAATTCTGTTATTACCATCCCTGTAATCTGCTTCTACCAAAAGAGCTGTCAAGATTGCAGTAGATATTTGCAAGTAATAGTGTCTTGTTCACTGACTTTATTTTTTCTTAGGATTGGACTGCTGTTGAGGACAATGAGAAAAGTGAAATCTTCAAATTTTATGCTTCTTTGGTGTTCAATGTTTCCTGGCTACACAGTGAGACTGACAGCTGCCTCATCCTGTTTACCTGTCCTCTCTGAAGACAAGGAGTAGTTGATGATCTCTCTAGCAAGTAGAAAACTGTACTGTGCTTTTATCATCATGATCATCATCAAGGACAAAATTTTCCATTCCATAAAAGAGTTTTTAAATTTTGCAGCAAAATAAGATGACACACCAAATTCTTTTCAATAATGCAAGGCAGCCCAAACCTCAGCTCACTGGTTTCTCTAGAAAAATGGAGGAAGTCCAGGATGGTTCATATGTAAAATCTGGTCCATATTTCCCATCTTTGACACCAGTGATGTAGAGATAACCCCTTTTCCCATTTCTGTTACTGTCATTGCCTCATCCATCCATGCCTCAGTTACTCATGTCATTGCAGTAACCTCACCAGAACTCTGCTTGCGTTTACATGACTTGGCAGCATATATCATACCTTTACAAAAACTTCCCCGTCCTCATAGACCAACTGAGATGGGACAGTACCACAGAAAGTGACAAGTGTAGGGACTTTGTTTTGTCAAGGATTTTCCATAGCAAATGAAGGAAAATATGAGGATACCTAACTAGTTAGTTTATGCTGAAAGATCATTTAAATGTAATAATATGGAATCAAATTAATTTTGAATGAATTTTTGGACTCTTAATAGCTTTCATCTTCCAACTTTCCACAGTTTCCATTTCTACAGAAATCATGTAGAAGATATCATAGAAAAGATCATTACCCTTTTTACTTTAACCCAGTCAAAGTTCTGTATAACATTAAAATAAAAGGAGTTTATTCTTTGTGAAATTTGATTGTGCTGTGTTCAGTAACTTATTAAAACAGCAAGAACGACAACACAGTTAAAAACTAGGATATGCAACTGATTACAAACAAGATTTGAAAATCAATATAAATTTCATGTACTATACAGGTAACAGTCAAATTACATGATGGAGATTTTTCTTGATTTGAACTACAGAAACCTCATTTGAGTCATGCATGTTTATTTGTGAGTGAGGATACAGGTGTAAAGCCTGAGGTAAAAACACAGAGAAGAATTTAAATTCTGCATTTTTCTGTGTGGAGTGAGGATCCTTGGAGCAGATCCAAGGAATGAGACACTCCAAGTGCCACATGCTGGAGGGGTGGCTCAGGAGGAGTCATGGTGTGATCTTTAGCCACTCTCATTCTGACCTGGCTCTGCTAGCTCTTTAACTGAGGCATTATCTCAGGTAAACAAAGGAGATAATAGCTAAATCCAAATGCTGTAGGACTTTAAAGGCTATAAGGGCTGTTATTGCTCTCCTCTCAGCTTCAACATGTGTCCATAAAACATGGTTTGGTAGTCTGCTATTTCCTTAAAGAGCATCCAGCTAGATCAGTAGTGGGGAAAGAATTGTAGTCCAGACCCTCACAGTGGTTACCTTGGCTAGCTAATGACTACGTTGTGTTTATTTTTAGAATGAGCCTCTTTTTGGGGTTCTTTTAATTAACTCCTTCTGCCTCCTACTAGTTCTTGCAAATGGAAGAACGAGGGCCATTTTTTTCAAACATAGGCTTTCCCCAGACAGCTTCAGAATGAGATAAGGAGCAGTCTCAGTAGCTGGCACATTCATTCCGGATGCTTCTTGACCTTTCTAGCTGAGATGCTGTGCAGTCTGTTTATTTAGAGATCCTGTGGTCAAATACAAATCCATATCTCTTTCTCTCTTTTTTTTTTGTCCTCCCTCATGTTAAAAATAACAGAAATAAAATAAACCAAACAAAATAAAACAAAGTAATATGGCCTGTGGATGATCTAGGTTATCTCTTTTGTGCTAAGGCAGTATGTGAGGACAGCACCCAAGGGACCTCTTCCAGATGGAATTGAACTCGCTGATTTCTATTTCACCATCCGTTTCCTCATCACAAGGTGATGCCAGAATAGCTGAAGTACCCTCAGCTCTGTGGGCATGGTGGTGATGCAGAGGAATCCCCTTGCCTGTGGTCTCTTACCTGATCCATCGCCACAGTGAGAACACAGCATTACAAAGGCTTATATCTGCTGAATGTTTATCCTAGTTTTTTTGTAATTGTTTATTATGACAGTGACTCAGACAGTGGGAGGTATTCTAATTATCACAATTGTGTCCAAAAAAAGCATTTCTATTACCACTACCTTGATTTTAGTATTTGGACCACAAGACACCATTTAACTGCAGCTGCTGAAATTGGCTGGATTTTTATGATACCAGTTGCTGAAGCTATAGTATGCTTATGTTAATCTTACAATTTATATTAGCACAAAAGTAATTGAATACTAAAGCTGCTTAATTTGCATTACAAAATCGTTTCAGTAAAATAATAACAAGCGTGAATGTTTATTCTTATGGCATCAAATAAAACCGGCCTTTTGTGAATAAAAGTTATTTCAAAATAGAATTAACCATGAACAGACCTACTGGGAATTCCTGCCCTTTTATCACATGATTTTTAAGCAGCTTTTTCTAAAGCAGGAATCAATATGGATAATATTACAATTCAGATGGGCAAAATAAACAAGTGCAATTTCCTTTAATCACCTATGAATATGCATAAATAAAATATCTCCTCTGTGGTTTAGATACCAGAGGCTTACTGCTAGTGTAGGAAAGCTTTGAAAAAAAAAAAACAAATTGAGAGAAATTCACTCAGCTGAGAATAGTCAATCAAGAAACCTTCCTTCATCCCAAGTAGATTAAGTGGCAAGATGATTTAGGCATCATGTAAGTATTCCACAAAGCCCACAAACCTTACTTATTTTTTTCAACCTTAGTTGAGACACATCCTGAATAACAGTTACAACAGTCCCAAACAAACAATGAAGACTCAAGAATGACATGTTTATTTTCCAATATTTATAGAGTGACTTGGATAGCTTTGGCAAAGGAAGAGCAAATCCATCTTAATTGGTATTAAACAGCAAATAAAAGTGCATAAGAGACTCTTTGGTGTAAAGAGCTTAAAGACTAATTTCAAGCACTGTGCAATGAGCAAAAGGAAACAAGACATGTCAAACATTGCGGGAGAAAAAAGGACAACAATCACTCTTTTCAAGGTCACATGGTTAGCAAATGTTAACTGCTGCCTTTACACATGTCATTAAGGAGAGTCTGATCCTCCTTTGGACATGGCTTTCTTCACTTTATCAGAGCATCAAAGAAAGGTTTATTTGAAACAAAATTTAACTCTTGAACATGCCAAGGGCCCATTTGCCCTTCTGAGAAAATTACCACCTTATGAATTTTGAGATCACCTGAACTGCAGTATCTGTTTATATCAAGTAAAATAAGTGCTCATCAAATATGGATTCATTCAACCAGACATGGGCAACTGGGAATGCTATGCTATATCCCCCTTTTGGTGGGAAAATGCAGAAATCCTGAAGGGGTTACTCAGATGTCAAGAGGTAACTTGTAAAGAAAAAATGGCAGGGTCCATGTTTGAATCTTAAAATAATCTTGGGATAATCTAGGGAAAGTGCAGGATGTTATAAATGAATCAGAATCAAAGTTAGTATCAAGCAATTTATTTTACAATTCCCAAAACCAATTTGAAATAGCCACAATAAAAAAAAGCAACACCTGTGTTGGGTGGGCAGGGGGACAGCCTCAAGTGAGTTGATCTTCCCCATCCACAAACCCCAGGTTCTAGGGTCTAGTTTTTATACAGTTTTCCTGCCCGGAGGCCAGTTTATTGTGAGTTCCTGTTCAAGATACATATTCATGTACTTTTTCTCTTGCTGATTTAGTTTTGAAGAGATTTTCTGGAAGGGTTGGTATCTCTGAGCGGATTTCTCGGAACCAGACACCTGGAGTGATCTGATCAGTTTCTCGCCTATCCTCCCAGATTGATATCAGGCGTTGATTGCTTGAAAATTGGTGCTCCCATCGTGAGTTGAGGAGCCATATCCTGGATGTCCAGGTCCTTTCTGTTGCAAATTCTGACTTTATCTTGAAATTGTACTACAGGAAATGCCTTGTTGCAAGCCCTGAAGCCAGCCTTTGGTTTATAAAATAAAATATACTGGATACATTTGATACACGAATTTATACACCATACATTATCACAAGGAGAAGCAGTAATGTTAATAGTTTGGTGAAAAAGCATTAAGAAGGTGTGTGTGTAAGGGAAAAGGCTTCTAGATCCAAGGAAATTGATACTATTGGTGGAGCAGTAACTGCACACAGTTAACATGTTTAGGAGACCTGCATACACACTGAATACAATCATAGAATCACTGCATTTGGCTTGGATGGGAACTTAAAGGTCATCTCGTTCCAACCCCTCTGCCATGGGCGGGAACACCTTCCACTAGACCCCCATCCAACCTGGCCTTGGCAGCACTTCCATGGATGGGGCAGCCACAACTTCTATGGGCAGCCTGTTCCTGTGCCTCACCCCCTCACAGTGAAGACATTTTTTCTAATATCTAATCTAAACCTACGCTCTTCCACTCTGAAGCCATTCCTGCTTGTGCCTCTGTCACTACATGCCCCTGTAGAGTTTCTCTCCATCTTGTAGGGCACCTGCAGGGGCTGGAAGGTCTCAATCAGGACACTTCTCACTCAGGAGTGGGAGAGGTGATGGGGGTATTTAAAGAGTGCAGTGTTGGTTTCAACTGACTTCTTTGCGTGTTATGAAGTTATCAACAGCTACACAAAATCAATATAAACTCTTGTCCAAAGAATCATGGTAGCATGTTTGATACACTTCAATACTTATATAAATTACCATCAAAATAAAATAATGAGGGGTCAGGCTTAATGTTAAAAAAACCCTTTGAGATCTTCAGATGAAAGTCATTGCAAAAGACACATTTTTAGTAATATTAAGGTAAGACTTGTTTTTATTCCTCCTTTCCAGTGTTATTACCCGTAAGATGAATTTGGAAACAAAATGCTAGGCCATGGCCTCTTCAATTTTTATGTACAATCCAACTGTGCTATCTCATTTCAGCTGGAATTCACATATGAGATGAAGACATTTTGTTTGGCATGTGTGATATTGTCCAGCTATTTTTACAGGAATGCTGAACACAGCTGTATGTTTCAGTCTCATAATACACTTCTTGCATGGTTACAAGATTCAGCTATTTCATACCCAATGCTGTTAAAAGCAAATAGGGTCACTAACTTCCTATCTAACATTTCTGCCTCATGGAGTTTTTCAAATTGACAAATAGGTTCAGTGTGGGTTCAACATATTTTTTAAGCCTTGCGTTTTGTTGGTACTTCTTAACATTCCAGCTCCTTCTCCCTCCTTCTCCCCAGGCATTGCAGATTAGATGTAAATAGACACCATTCTCATTCATGTTACCTGTGGTTATGATTGCCTGAACTGCTGGGAAAGTATTAATTTTCCATAAACTTTTGCCTTCACTATTAACCTGCTTGTCAATTTAACATTCATTCTCCTTATGTCAAGATATTGTGTGTAATTCTATTCAGATTCCAGCTTGTATTTTTTTATTCAGGTGCTTCAGAGAATGTAAATAAAAGGACACTTAACAGACATATTTTTTCTGGTATTTTCTGTGAAATTTGACTTTAATTTTCTATTTTATCTCCAGTATTAATATGTCACCTGTGAGATCTTCATGAGGTACAAATGAGTACAAGCCTGTTTAGCTAAATAGAAAATGTTAATTTATTGTGTCTGAGGGTATGGTCCCAAGGTGAGACCATTTTTTTACCATACATTTTTCTCTAGTGTGATTCTGACAACTTCATTACTGTGTTAGTTTCTACTGTGAAGAAGAATATATGCCTTTGCTTTATACTAGGACAAGGTGAATCATATACACATATATCATATATAATCATATATCACATACTGATTATTTTTGTCTAGTGTTGCGCGTCTGAGTGGTAAAGAGCAACCTTGTGGCAATCACAGAATCACAGGTTCCATTGAGCTGGAAAGGACCCACAAGGATCATCTGCCCTGACTCCTGGCCCTACACAGCACCATCCACAAGAATCCCACCACATGCCCAAGAGTATTGTTCAAAGGTTCTTGAGCTCTCTCAGGCTGGTGCTGTGACCCCTTCCCTGGGGAGCCTGTTCAGTGTCCAATCACCGTTTTGTGAAAGGGTTTTGGTTCACCTTTGGGTGAAGAACATGTTTCTGATATCTAATCCAAACTTCCTGTGACTCAGCTTCAGGCCATTCCCTCAGGTCCTGTCCCTGTCAGAGCAGAGATCAGTGCCTGCCCCTCCTCTCCCCCTCACAAGGGAGTTGTACCTGCAGTGAGGTCTCCCCTCAGTCTCCTCCAGGCTGAACAGACCAAGTGACCTCAGTCACTCCTCACACGGCTTCCCCTCAGGGCCCTTCACCATCTTGGTGTCTCCCTTGGACACTCTCTAACAGTTTAATGTCTTTCCTATATTGTGACACCCAAAACTGCCCCCAGCACTGGAGGTGAGGCTGCCCCAGTGCAGAGCAGAGCAGGACAATCCCCTCCCTTGCCTGGCTGGTGATGCTGTCCCTGATGTCCCCAGGACAGGGTTGGCCCTCCTGGCTGCCAGGGCACTGCTGGCTCATGGTCAACTTGCCATCAGCCAGGACCCCCAGTTCCCATTCCACAGCACTGCTCTCCAGCCTCTCATTGCCCAGTCTGTACACAATAACCCCTGGCCCAACAAGTAACAGGTGCACTGTGCAGATAGCTGAAATTCTTTAATCAAAATGAATAATTCAGCAAAAGTGATTTCCCAGCTCGCAGTCATATTATAATGGAGATTTTAATGAAGAAATGTTTTGTACTAATTTCTATTGCCTACAAACAATTTCATACCATCCCCCTTTATCCTGCATTACTTTCTTCACAAGATTAATAGTTCAGATCACCTTTGTCTGAACATTGTCATGCATAGCATTCCTTATTGTGATGTGATGTTCTGCCTTCTTTTGAATTTACTCTCTTTGAGCCAAGTTTCTGTAGGTATTCTCCCATACCTAATGGCACAGTCAGATCAGTCTCACTGCTCTTAGACTGCTTTACTGTGTTTATTTTTATGGAGATGCTGAATATGTCTTGATTTAATCTCACATACGTGAATGGTTCTGCTAAACTGAGGAAGCTGAATTTATGTCACTAAAGAGAATGTACTGTGTTTACATATGGCTTTATCAGTGGGGTTTATTAGTGGATAATATTAAACAAAACTTTTCAGTATGAAAACTAGCTTTATGATTCTTAAACTCTGAAAAATACTCATAATGTGGTGGAAATTGTGTATTCAGATTAAATAGTTTTGTCATTCTGACAATAAATCAGCTCTTCTCTTTCTGAAAATACCTAGTCTTGCTCGTCTAAAGATAACTTTACAGCTGCTTATTTGTGAAGCTCTACCACGTTAATGTGTGATTAGATAGGCACTTGGTATCTGTCTAGGAGGGAGAAAGGACATGACCAACCTAATTTCAGAAATTTGTCTTCTGCTATGTTTTGAAAATTAATTAAATATGACTGAACAGTCAGGCTTTAAAAAGTTTCTGTTCACATACTTTCAGAGTAAAAGTCTAAAAATAGATTATTTCCTTGAGGATATCACTGCCAACAAAAGTGGGCACAATAAGGAATGGGAAGACAGATTAGGGAAGACAGAGATGAGAGTCAAAAAAGGGGCAGTTATGGGGGAAGGGATATTGTCAAGGGAATGGATGGAAAGCAGGGGGAAGCAGAGCTAACAAGTCTATCACAGCTGGAATAAATGTGTTCCATAGCCTAGGATGGTACTTTATATTCTTTTATTGTCTAGAAAGTGCCTGCTATACACACAGGAAATGGACGGTTATTTACCTATGGAAAGTGGGGCACTACAAAGAACAGATGTCTGATCCTCACGTGTGATATTTCCCCAATGGGCTTCTGCTCTATTCAAGTCATTGGTCAAATTAAGGCACTGACCTGATACCTTCTGCAAATTATTTTTGTCTTCATGACTGATTTCACATAGCTTCCCACATAATTAATACTGATATTGTTAGGATTCAGAGAAGTGATGATGATTTTTCCTTATAACATTGCAATATCCAAGACCTTTCAGTTCTGTGGAAAAAGAAAATAATTCCCTACTTTCTCATCACCTCCACCCAGCCTGAACTCCACTCTGGAATATCCAGAGACTGTGATTCAGGGCAATTGACCAGAGTGTGAGACATCATATTTCAAATTTTTGCTTTAAACCAAGATGAAGATGACTTGAATCTTTGTGTTTTACACTATTACCTGGACTTTAGCATTACAAATAAAATTCTTTAGTAACTTTGATCAGTACGAGTTTCATTCAAATTGATATTCTTCTGCAGATGTGTTTCAATGTCACTGAACACATAAAAGTCATTATACTGAGAAACTCTTGCTGAGTTCTGCTTTGGAAAGCTGCTAGATATGACAGTGCTGGGAAGCAGAGAGTGTAAGTCAACTTTTATATAACTCGGAGGGCAATGGATTTGAAAAAAGTGATAAAATATGATCATTTTATTGCTTTTTGAAAGCAATGCAGGACACAACTTTAAGGAAAGCGATTTCTCATATTAATCTTAACAGTAAATTATTATTTTTTGGTATTTTTTTATAACTGTGCATAAGTCCCCCTGCACAAAAATGGTGTAAACAATGAACTACAGAAAGTGTTTTCTAAGTTCAGACAAGACAGAATTAAATACAGATTGTGAACGAGGGAAAAAAGAGCAGTAGAAAGAGCTGACATACCACAAAGGGAAGAAATTATGATTATACAGGTGAGTAATCAGCTCATTTAAATAGCCTTAAAACAAATAAACGATAACAATTTCCTTTACTGGACTTTGATACTTAGGCATTACAGAACTTGCTATGGAAATCCCAAATAGATTCAATATAAAGAACAGGTGAATTTTTTCACATGCTTATTTCCATCTCCTTTTAATAATAGATGTTTTAATACATATTTGTATTCACACTGCAGAATATTATTCTTTTCTCTTGATTTTGGTCTGCTGATTTTAACTGGAAAATATATGTGGCACTTGTGAAGCACAGACTTTGATAAGAAATGATCTGTAATTTTTCTTATGAAACAAAATATATAGGGAGAATTAAGCAGTAAGATGGATAGAAAATAGTGTATTCCTTAAAAGAAAAATCCTAAAAAATCAAAACCAAAGCATCAAGTGAAGCATGCTGTTTTATTCTGTTGATTTAAAGTAAATAGTGTTGCAGATTTTTTGGTGACATTATATTGATTTTTGAATTATGAACTAGACCTCCAGCTTTGTTAAGATCATTCCTATCAAAACGATGCAGATTTACAAGAGCTAAGAGTCTTGTTTATTAACCTTAAGTTTCTATACAAGTCATATTCATCTTCAGCTGATTTAGATTTAGGATTCTTGGATTTTCACTGCCAAAAGAAGAATTTGTAGTGTTTTTTTTTTTAGTTTGTTTTGCTTGTGATAACAAAATCACAGAACTGCTTGGATTGGAAGGGAATTTAATGATCATCTTGTTTCAATTATCCTGAGATGGGCAGATGTTGGAACCCAGAGCATCCCTTTGGCTGCCCTGA
>VZSR01003806.1:9411290-9479337 GCA_013398615.1 Brachypodius melanocephalos
GGAATAATTCTTGCTGCAATCACAGAAAACCAGCAATCCCAATAGGATAATTTTATTCAATCTGGATAAAAAAATAGCTGATTAATTGTCCTGAAGGTCTACTAAATATTAGTTGATACAAAGATCTCTTCACCTGATTTTTATGAAAGTAGAATGGGTGTTCCTCTTTCTACTACTTCGATGAAGAAATTGAGAAGAAAGTTAATTAGTGCTCCTTGAACTCAAAATTGCATTTAAACAAAACTAATTATTAGTTAAAAAGTAGTTTTGAAAGTCTCTTTGATGGATTAGCTTCTCATACAGATAGAATGCAAAGAACTATTTGTTCTAAACTAAGCATGAATCGATTGATACTGTCCATTAAGTAGTACTGTATTGTTAAACACAAAAAAATAGAGATGTTTTACTTTAGCAAACAATATTGTCAGTGGTGCTTCTTTCATATATTGTTTCTACTTCATGAGTGATTGATATTTCGTGTGGCATAGCTAAGAATAATTCTCTTGTGTGATAGTTTTGGCTGGGGTAGAGTTAATTTTCTTCATGGCAGTTGGTATAGGGCTGTGTTTTGGATCTGTGCTGAAAATGAAATAGTGTTGATACCACAGAGATGTTGCAGTTACTGCTGCTGAGCAGTGCTCACACAGCATCAAGGCCTCCTCTGCCAGCAAGAAGGCTGGGGGTGCACAGGGGTTTGGAGGGGACACAGCTGGAACAGCTGACCCCAGGGATGTCCCAGGACATGTGGTGTCATGCTTAGCACGTAGAGCTGGGGCAGAAGGAGGAAAGGGGGGATGTTTGGAGTGATGGTGTTTGTCATTCCAAGTCACTGTGGCACACGAGGGAGCCCTGCTTTCCTGTGGATGGCTGAACGTCTGCCTGCTCATGGAAAGTTGTGAGGTAATTCCTTGTTTTCTTTGCTTGTGTGCGTGGCTTTTGCTTTCCCTGTTAAACTGTCTGCATCTCAGCCCAAGAGTTCTCTCTTTTACCCTTCTGATTCTCTCCCCCATCCCAGTAGGGGACAGTGAGTGTCTGTTTTCAGCCGGGGTTTAACCATGACACTGGGCCAGATATGACCAACAAAAGGCACTTTTGCTACTTTCTGGAGATCAAACTGGTTTCATTCTACTGCTTTGAAAAATGTACTTTTTAAACTTCTGGCACAATTAATTTATTTGTTTTTCTTTTTAAAAGTCAAATTATTATGTGTCTCAATTGCCTTTCTTTATTATTTTTAGGTACCTCATTAAATTGATCCCAAAATCTCTCTTCTATAGTTAAGGGTCATTGAGAAGAATGTTTGTTTTTCTTTGCAATGCTCAGTGGAACAGGATTTTCCTCATATTACGAAACAACCATAATAAATTAACGTGGATTGTCAGGCTTCTTTCAGGCAATGCTAGGTCAGTAGTGTAAAGCAATAAGCATATATTTATTGCATTTATTGCAGACATAAAAGGAATAGCATTAGCTAAGTTACAAAACAATGTGCGCTGTGGAGATTGCCTGAAACAATTTAATGAACTTGAGAAAATTATTAATATCATTCTTCCAGTGGGAAAGGTATTTCACATGACTGTCCCAAAGCACAGTCTGTCACTGTCATCCTCATCAGTGCCACTGTATCTCTTTTGTGACATCTGCAATATTTATAGATAAATATCAAGTCAAGCTTCTTCTGCTGAACATTTTACTTTAAATTGACCGTGCACTTAGGAAAACCATAAAAAAGAGATGGAATTAACCTACATTGTGTCAGGGGCTATCAGCATGGTGGATGCTGCTATCCTTTGATTGAATCTAGACTGAGTTCTCTAAGTATTTAACACAGAATAGATGTGACTTTTCCTCAACTGCTCTTAATCATCCAGACACCTTCCATAATTAGAAATCAGCTACCAGCACAACCTACCACTCTTAAAGCTAGGAGACTCAGCGGTTCCATGGAATCATTAGTGCTACTTTATTTACTTGTGAGGCTCCCAGTTACCTCTGTGATAGACAGGATCACTGCAGATCTCAGCAGTTATCAGGGACAAAGCCAGCATTGCATGAAAGAATTGTGTTGCTTTCACACCATCTGAACACGTATTTATTAAATGATTTTTACAACTGGCAACAATGGTTTTGATCCTTCAGCATAAGTGTGAAACAAGGCTGAAATTTATATTTTATTCTATTCTAAGTATAAATACAAATAAAGCACAATGAACCTAACTGGAAATAAAATCAGGCCTTTCACAACATTTTATCTGAAATCCTTGTCCTCCAACTGCTATGTATTGAAATGATATCACAGGTCATAGAAATTGCAACAATTAATTTTTTTTTCTGCAAGTCTCATGCCCAAGAGTAATCTACTGCTGATACCCAAGAGTTACCTACTTCATGGCTTCAGTGAATGGTGGTAGATTCTGGTCCTTATGATGCATTTCTGTTTTTTCTTTCCTTTTAATACGAAGGACAAACACTGACCATATTTTTGAGTCATAATCTTCATTTCCAAGGAGTTTTGTGATGCACTTAATGCGTCATTGGACTTGCATATGAGACTTGAAAAGGCATGGCCAAGTTTCCTGGGATACTCACTGTTCTGTAAAGAGCCAGACCCAAGAAGTGAGTGGTAAGAAGTGAGCACTGACTGTTTTTCACATGATTAACTAGATGTATTATAGGTGTATTATAAAAGCCATGTATGGAGACTTATATGATTAATTTCCATTAAAGCCTTAGTTTGGTTGCTTTTTTTTTTTAAACCTTCCATCAGCTTGGATCTTAGTGCCCTGGATATTTATTGATTTACACCAAAAGCGGTAGGTCACAGCAAACAATCTGGGCAGCACCATCTACAGCTAATATCCATTTCCTTTTGCAGAAAGCTATTTCCAGTATTATTAATCTGTACTATCAATATGATATTATTTGCAAGTAATCATTTGCTTTGCTTTGAACTGTTAAATATAGCAAAGTCTAGGCAAACCTGACACAAAGAAAATGAACTAACAGCATTTATTTATATTAAAGGACACAAGATTTCCATCAGAAATAGAAAATGAGACCCTAGATTTTTGTTGACTGATGCATATTAGTGAGATTTATGCATACAGTGAATACTAAAAAACCCTAGGAGAATTTCATGAAAGGAATCTTTTCTGTCCTTATTTCTTCTCGTTTAGATGTGGTGCAGGGTTATACTTAAATAGCAGCAGGTGCTTGAGAATGGGAATCAAATCTTGGTCAAGCTATTTGGATTGCTCCAAACTCTATTTTCCATTCTTGTGTTAGCTCCTTTGCATCCACAGAAGGGTAAACCAATCTCATCTGCTGATTTGATATCACAGTTTTCAAATTCAGAATTCTCCCTTATGCTGTGCAGCTCAGAATGGCAAGCTGACTTTTGTCATCTGTATGTATATACATACTAAGGGGTAATATTTTGCTACAGTTTTTTCAATTTAAAGTATAACAGAAAGCAAAATTTTAGAAAGGATAATGCGTTGAAAATTAGATAGAAGGAAAGTAAGGAGGCTGTCACATTTCCACGTTGGCTTGGTAGCTCAGAACAGGTTCATAGGTGCTCCAAAGGCCACACTGCAGGTGAGGCACTGGGGAACTGAAATAATGTGAATGTCTGTTTCCCACAGATGTCATAAGAAATGTCTGGTTTTCGTAGCCTGCATGAGATCTCATGGAACATAAATTTGGGAGTGGTGGAGGGAGGAGAAGGTATCCTTGAGCATATGCTAGATGGTCTTTCACAGATTTTTGTGACTGGAAGGGACAATTTTGAACATCTTGCCATGTTTGCATAACAAAAGATACTTGTGTTTTCTAAATGATGAGAGAGATGGGGTAGCTAGGAAACTAAATTTGTACATCAGAAGAGACTGCCGATAAGATAAAACTGCTAGACTAACGTGTAAAATATTAAAACATGTAAACGTGAAAGGCTGTAGTTCAGTGCAATCACCCAACAGACCTTTGCAGGTTTACTATATTGACATCCATGCTATCATATAAACCAGAAGACAGTAGTTTTGAACAGGATTACCTGAGCTCATGCCTTGGGAACAGGCAAGGACCAGGACACAAGAACTTTTGTTTTGCTGGACTAAGATGATATTACCTATAGATTGTTTTGTTACATGAAGATTGCAATATGGGGTTTCTGCATAAGTAGGATAAATCTAGATTATCTCTGAACTTCCAAACAGTAAAACCAGCGTTCATAATCTGAACAGTTAAAGTAGAGACCTGTCTGCTCATAAGAGAGCATGAGCCATTTGATTTTATATTTCAGAGATTCTACATAAAACCTCTTTATGGTTATACAAAACGGTAGAGACCAAAGCAGCAATGAAAAGTCTGGAAGTGGCACCTTCTATCTCTAAAGGTTATTTCCTATTCTAGAAGACTAGAAGCATGGGATGCAATGTAATTGCCTTTATTAGACCCAGACTTTATTATTTCATCTTTTGACAATCTGGCTCTGTTCTGATGTTTTTTTCCTCTGCAATGGATGTGATGTTTTCACTCAGGGGCCTGGGAAACCTTGCCCTGAAACCAGGCGTATCACAAAGAATCATTAGTTTTCAAAAATGTGATGAGTTTTACCTTAAATGTCTTAAAAGGTGTTCTGCAAGGAGGTGAAAAGGGATCAAAATGAAGATGGAATAATGCTGTACACAAGGAGTGGATAGAAGCAACATGATCACATCTTAGATCTTCTCACGTTTTTTCTGACTCTTTTCATTGGAATGATTTTTTTGATCAGTAATGGACCTGGTGATAAATTATATTGCACAGGTAAATATAGTCAATGTGGGTATGTTACACTCAATGAAAAGTTAAAGCTGCAATCTACATATCAATGAGAAAAAAATCAGGAAAAACAGATTCTTGATAATGCACTCATGTAGATTCTCTAAATACACCTTTAAATACATCAGAGTAGTGACATATTTTATACTTTATACCCTCTCAAGGATCCCTGAAAATTTTTTAACAGCGATAATTTTCATATCAACAAAATATTGTATTATGTATTAAAATATTAGTATTATTGTATTATGCTGTCTTTATGCTGTTTTTCAATAACACTTTAGCATAATTTTTACTGGTAGAGACTATTGTTGGAAAACTCTGGTCTGTCTGGTAAACTTGTAAAAAAATTATATCCAGAAGGAATAAAATGTCATCTGAAGTGATAGGCAACACTTCCAGGGGGTGAGCTGGCCAACTGCAGGAATGAATGTAGTAATATCAAGGAACAGGATTGATCAGGGTAAATCTCACAATGGAAATGTTCCTCTTCGCTGACTAAAAGCCTGGATGTTTTTGTTTCGGAGAGCTAACATCAGATGAGAAAGGGCCACTGGTGCTAAAAAGGGCCAATGGGACACATTGTTGCAGAATTGTTACTGTCTGAATTTATTTTTCTTAGCTTTAAGTCCATTTTGGGCGGTCTGGAGTGGAAAAGAAAGTCATTTCAAGAATACTGTAATGAATTTTCTGACCCTTTAGATATTTGTGTTGGTTCTGTGTAGGTTTGTGACAATATGGACAACACCTTTCACCAAACTCAAACTCCTTTTGCTGGTAAGTTCATCTACCACAGATAACCTTTCCATTTTGCAGAGAAAATTTACACAGCTGTTTTGGTGGCGTCTCAATGGTCAACACTTCACTAAAGAAGACTCTGGAAGGGTCACAGAGAATGTTTTGCAAAATAACAATCTATCAGGAGGCCTGGTATTTTACCCAAATATTATTATCTACGTATAAATATATGCCTGAGGACAAACACTAGGAGGTTCCATTCACAAGATAACAGGTTTAGATTCTTTGTATCACTCAAAGAATTAAAACAGCTGCATAATACTCTTGTATAGTACGTACAGTGTACATTACGATAGTAACCACGTACACTTCAGAGGTCAATCCTTTAATAAACTCTGTGCCAATGTGTTCATATAACCTTTTGTGTGATAAACTAGACCTAAATGATGTAAATATTCACCCACAGTAAATTCCTTGTAGGATCAGAATGGACATGAGAGACGTGTCATTCTCTTGGTTTTTTTCCTGCTTGTAAATCATAGAATGGTTTGGGTTGGAAGCAACCCTTAAGATCAACTCCCCTGTCCCCTGCAGGGACACCTTCCACTAGATCAGGTTGTACTGGACCCCATCCAACCTATCCTTAAACACTTCCAGGGATGGGCCATCCACTACTTCTGTGGGAAACTCGTTCCAGTGACTCATCACTCTTCCACTAAAGAATTTCTTCCTAATATCTGACCTAAACCTGCCCTAGTTCAGTTTAAAGCTGTCACCTGTTGTGCTACCATTCTATGCCCTTGTGAAAAGTCCCTTTACAGCTCTCTTGTAACCCCTTTTTGGTGCTGGAAGGTGCTGTAAGTTCTCATTGGAGCCTTCTCCAGATTGAACAACCCCAGTTCTTTCAGCCTGTCTACAGAGGAGAGATGTTCCAGCCCTCTGATCAGCTGGGTGGCCTCTTTTGGACTTGCTCCAACAGGTCCACGTCCTTCCTGTGCTGGGGACCCCAGAGCTGGATGCAGCCCTGCAGGTGGGATCTTTAGGGGTGCAGAGTAGAGGGAGAGACTCACCTCCCTTGCCCTGCTGCCACACTGCTTCAGGTGCAGCCCAGGACATGGTTGGCTTTCTAGGCTGCAAGGACATATTGCATGAAACTTTCTGTGACTTTGAACAAATGGAAATTAAAGGACTTGCACTTTACTGCTTGACTATTCTTATACATCACTTTGACTTCTATTTTCATGCTGACAGCTTAACAAAACCTTTGTTGGTTAATTTGAATGTAATCCTTTCAGGTAGTGGACATCCAATCAGCATTTCTAAAGGTAATTAGTGAATCAAATAAAATGCTAATGGAAGCAGGTGATTACTTGAGAGCCGATGGATAATAGTGGGAGGTAATTATTTCAGTATCTGCATGCTCTTACTCAAATTGCAGATGGATTGCCACAGCCTTGCTCTAGGAAAGCTTGAAGTGTCACTACTTCATTTTGAAATGGATGGGGTAGAATCACTGCTTGAGCAAGGATGCATTTCAGACCATAAAAGGAAGCACAGTCACATAAACACTTTAATTTGGTAAGATCGTCTGTAATTTTGACAGGCCAAAGTAGTCCAGTGTATGGAAGATGCAGTGCTTCTTAAAAGCAGATTTTTTACTCTGTACAAAGTTGATTAGAAAAATAAGATTCATTAAAACACGGATGAAAAACATCTGTTTATATGGCAGATGGTAATTCAGCTATCAACACATCCAACTGTTAAATGAATGGACTGATTTAATACAAAAAGTATGGCTTTCCCTCGTCTATGGCTCATTCATTTGCAGATTGTTGAAGTAAATTTTTTTTCATATTAAACTGAGCTTTTCAACAATTCAAAATTACTCAAGTTCTCCTCCCCCTGCCTCTGGCATACACCTTCTCTATTCTGTTTAGCATTGCTGCTAAAACAAAGACAAATGGTTTATCCATAATGTGGAAAAGTGGAAATTTTGTGTGTCCTTTCTAGGCATTATAATGTACTGAGCCTAATTTTTGGCTGCTGTAACACTGATTTCTAGGGAGTTGAACTGATTTTATCTGGTTTCGCCTTTACTGTGGAGAGGGATGTTGTGAATTTGCTTCCTGAATTCCTAGAATAATTTCATGATCAGAAGTATTACAGTAAAGATCTCTTCAGACACTGCGGTCAGAAACAGTTTCCGAAACAATTGAACTGAATCCCACCCTTAAAAGTAATACAATAAAACAATTATGAGGCTCTTTGCACTGTGTCTTTGATATCCTGGAGGCCAGCAAAAAGCTGTCATTATACACAGACTTCAAGTAATTTCTTGGCTCTTGACTGCTCTTTGCAGAAGACCACGTTCTGCCTTGCATTATACTTGTGCAACACCACTGCATTCAAGATGGTTGTGAAACTGAGACCTGCAGATAGAATTTCAGATGTGTTGCCCTGCATTTATATTGCTCAACCACTATTCACTAATTTCTCTGTTTTTTAAAGTTCATAATTGTCCACATGTGGCACAAATAAATGCTTAGATCTGGACACTTTTTAGTCTTTAATAAGTGTAGCAGCTTTGTGTTTGATTCTAAAATTACTAGGAAATAAATCTTTGCGTTTAGCAGAGAAAAACCTCAGAATAATCCTGGCTCCAAGTCAGTTCATGGCTTGGGCTTGGTCTGAAACCTAAAAAAGGTGGAGATGTTAACTTAAGCATTTTTTTATCTCACAATACCAAATAAATTGTGCAGTAAAGTACAAATGTAGAATCATGAATAAAATACGTATATAAAAATATGTTTAAAATGTGTAAGTGGCTTCTTGGTCATTTTGACAAAAAGATAAGAAACAAGGCAAGGTAAAGCTTCTGTGAGCGTAGAATCAAAAGAAAATAAAATATGTGATAAAAATTAATATTTTCCTCTGTTTTCAGTGGTAGATTTCGGTGCAGTTGACATTTCTAGTTAGGACACAGAATGTCTTTTGACTCACATGAGCAAATGCTGCTGTGGCTTTGGTGAGAACAGGAAGTTTCCCACTCATATCAGTAATACCTCAGGAACTGACGCTTGGGCTTCTCTTGAGTGCCTGATGTTTATAATGAGCTCTTTGGAAAAACATATGGTGTTCTGAACTTTACTTCCTGATGGCTCGAGAATGCATGTTAAATGGTGGTTTACATATTCAAATCTATAACCACAATAAACCATAGAAGAGAAATGACATCTTTTATTATATATAAAGTTACGTGACTTATATAGAGAAGTCCAACTAAGTGAACATACTGTTTCTTGAAAAGAGGTTATTTATATTGTGCTAAAATTACACATTACAAGCAAGTCACCAAACTTTTAAAATCTCTCCTCTGGAAATGAGCTAAAAAGGACCCAGCAATATCATCTCCATTACTCTATCAATCAGATTTCTTCACGGCAAGTGTTTCATTATTAGTCCTTTGAAGTCAGTGTCAAACAAACATGTTGAAGAAAAATACCTTTGTCTCATTTTGAGAAAAAAAGATCTGGAATGCAAGCTGTTCTCAAGCTATGTCAGGAATTCAGCATGCTAAATGCTTTGACTGTATTTCTGGAAGTACCTATGATAAGACTGTGTAGAATTCATGTACATACAGACATCCAGAAGCAGCACCCACTTTTATTTGTATTAGACTGGGTCTGAAACTTGTTGGACAGTGGATTTCTGTATACAAGATTCCAATTCAGGAGGGCACACCTATTAAGGATTGGACGTGCATTTTCAGCACTCATTCCTCTCCAAGCAAAATAGCAAGGCACAAATTTGCCAGCAGTAACAATGGACAGGCTGTCTCAGCTCATCCTTGAAGCAATCCAGAAAGTGATTTTCATAACACGGTTGAGTAGGTGGAACTTTGGAGCAAACTTACACTGTTGGTATAACTGTTCATGATTCAATGAACCTTTCAGGTAGGAAACTTTCGCTCTTCTTCTGAAGTCTGCTCACGTTCAAGGTACCTTTCTTTGGAGCAGAGTTTAAAAATAATTTCCCTTGAAGTCAGTAAGTGACTCATCAAGACAAATGTTTTTACCAGGATTTTGTTTTTACTAGCATGTTTCAGAGCTGGCATCAATGAGTGTACATAGCTTGAAAAGCCAATCAACTTTCAGAGGAGCCTGAAAAACATACTATTGTGCTGTTGCTGTGTTTGTCAAAGAGTAACTGTATAGTGAGAAAGGGGAAAGGTCATTCTGCAAATTATTATGAAATCAATATATCCTGAGATTTTAAAATATTTTGTATGGTTTCTTCCATTCATACAGAGACTATTTAATAGTTTTCTGTTAAGATGTTCCCTTCTTTTATTATTTTGCAAATTGACAATTTTTCTGTAAATATTTAAAAATGTCAATTGGTAGCAAGAAAAAAAAAAAAGGATTTTATAAGATATTTTCTGATAACTGTTTTCCAAAGGTTTTTCTAGGAATTTGTGTTACTTTTGCAGCTAAACTTCAGCAATAACAGAAGGAGACTTAAAAAGGAATTTTTTGAGGCAAAGGCTAAGGCATAAGTGAAACATGCCAAATAAAGAGATCTGTAACAAATGCTAAAGTTTCATGGTACACTGAGCTAAAGGGTTCTGACATTAATTTTTTAATTGAGGTGAAATATTAGGATTCAAACTGACTTAACTTCAAGTACATACAATACAAACGCCTCAGCTGAGGGTTAGAACTTTACTGCAGACAGTGGGCAGAAATAAAAATAGAACTTTTCTGGTATGTATTTGATCTCATAATATACCTTTACTTTAAGTGAGGTGAGATGCCCTCTGCAATTGCCAGTTCTGCCCAATGGCCACAAAGGGGGTCTGTGCACTTAGTTTAGATGCAGATATCTTCACTGTACGCGTTTTGTCAAAAGAAGTATATCACAGGTCTCTTTTCCAACACAAATTATTGAAGGAAACACTGTTGGCAAGGATCTCTCTTTGGTGTAAAGGCACAACGTTTTTCAGGTTAGTATTTAATGGAAAAGCTTGAGGTTAATATTTGACCCTTCTTTCACCTCTGTGGCTCCACTGTGACTTCAGAAAACTTCATTGAATAGATCTTATTATTAGGCAGATAAGATTATAGTACAGCATCAAGCATGTGGAAATACCATGTTCATTCAAGTTTGGAAGTTTGTTATGCTTGTTATCCCTGGACCTAATTTAAGTGATTTTTTTGCTGACTTTTTAGAATTATACAAAAGCAATTTGTTCGATGTGCACTGACTAATTAAATCAACTATTTCATTTTTCACATCATAGTTTCATTTTAAATATTCCCATTGCATTATTATTTTGTAATATGATTTTAAAGTTACCCACCTTGAACTCACTCATCCAGGAATCAATCATCTCACCTGAATAAATTCGCTTACAAGACAAAAAGTGTTGAAGTCAATGGATAAATTCCCTTGAGTTGAATGGACACACTTGAAGAGAGCATAAATATTTTCATAATCAATGTTGCAAATTCACAAAGGTTTATAAGATTAAATCAAACACAATCTTACGTGCTTGAGAAAAAAACATATGCCTACACTAATCTGATCAGCTTCACTTTTCAAATCTGTTCTATTCCTTTTGATAGTGGTTCTGAAATAGAGCTATAAATGAAGACATTTGGATGTTGAATTTTCTCAAGCTCTAAAAATTATAATTTCCTAAAAATTGACACAGAGGAAATTAATCTTCTAGGGGGGTTATCCAAAGACATAGGTAAGCAAAAAACCTCAGTTTATAAGTACTTAAAGTATAATACTTTAATTACAAAACCAGACATGATCAACTGTAAACGTTGTGTAATATCATAATAAATACAGGGTATATGAAAAGCTAGGAAATATTGGCAGGTCACTGAGCAGATGAAATGAAAACACATGTCCAGACACAGTGAAGATTTCAATTTGTCATTTTCTGGCAAAGTCATGAAAGGAAAAGAATGACGTCTACTTCCAAAGCCTTATGGATTATATACCAACGAGGAGAAACCTTGTGGGGTCAGCCAGTATGTGGTGGAATAAGTTAAAGATAGCAATCCAAAAGAAATTAGCAATGGCAGTTTCTGCCACAAACATTTGATTGGAGCTGTTATTCCATTTTTCTGGAAGACAGAGGTAGAATGAATCATAATTAATTTTTCAGATTTTAAAATATATTTCACATCAGAGTGTGTCTTCTGCAGAAAACCATGTCTGAACTTTCTCACATGAACATACATTTCCCTCACTGTGGCCATCTCTGTACTCCCATCTGTTGGGAAGAGGCTTGAAGAAAGAGATAGCATTCCATGATTAGTGTTAAGTGGTGTGACACCTATCTCTACATGCTATTTCTGTAGGCAAAATGTAGCAGAACAGTAGTGAAACATTGCAGTGCTTTGTTCCATGGGGAAGTTTGTCTCACTAAAGTTTAACTGTAGTCCAGCACAAGTTATATTTCTTCTGCCATGCATTTGTTCATTGGGAATAGAAGGGGATGGATGATGCCTTAAGTTTTAGCTTTCATATTTTCCAGATTGTGTGCTGCATTAGTATATAACTCTGAACTTCATATAAAGCGTTAGCAAGTTCTGTTCACAGCTTAGTTAGACAAAACAATTCTTTTCCAGCCTGAGAACCAAGGACACCATTGCAGCTTCAGGCCCAGAAAGTGCAAACAATAGCAAATTAAGGAGAGCAATCTGGGAGGAAGAAACTGCATAACCTGAAGCTGTAATTGGACAATTAACCCCAATATGGAAATGGACCAAAACTTATAAAAGTGTAAAACCTCATGACCCATTGTCCATCTGGGTGGAGCCTTGGCCGGGCTCTTGTACTGCCCAAGGTGTATCGTTTGAAGGCCTTTTAATAAATACCTACTTTATTCCTTTATTTTATTCCTCTAGCCTCTGTTCTAGGTAGCCTCTCAAGCCATCAGGGAAGCTGAGAAGTCTGAGCGAACAGGTGAACAGGTAAATGACTCATTATATGATTAGCAAAAAAAAAAAAAAAAATCTAACCTATATAAACCCAAATTTATTGGTTTACAAAATATAAACAGTGGTTTTTAAAGGTAAAATTTACTTGACTATACATCATTGTCAGCCAACTTTATTTTATAGGACATTTTAAACATTGGAAATGACTGAATCCTCTAGATGAAAAACAACCAGCAGGACTCTCTTTATTCTGCTAGATATTGATTTCTCTTCTTTCATGCATTCAAACATGGTCAACACAGCAACAGCTGGAGGGAAGGACAGCAGCTTTGCTGAAAAGAACCAAACTGGAAGGCACATTGCCCAAGAGAGAGAGATCACCTGCAGCTGCCCGGCATGGCACTAGGAATAGGCAGCCTGACAAACAAAAAACATGGACTGAAACAGTGTGGAAACTTCTAGAACAAGCCAAGCGTGCCCAGAAGGTCAAGGCAGGAGATTACATCACTCTCAGGTTGCTGCCTTTGGTAAGACATGAAAAGGTTGATACAAGTTCTCCAAGGCAAAAAACAAAACCAGTGTTTAATTTTGTGAGGAGAATGAAAAAGAGCAGGTGAGTGACAGACTAGTGATCAACGGGATGCATTTCTAGCAAAGTTAAAGCAGTTTATCTGTTTTAAAAAGGCAGGAAAATAGGTCAAAATGGGTCGATCAGGAACCAGTGAACCCAGAGGAATCTGTGCTGGCTATGAAAAGTCATAAAACAACTATCTCATACTAATACTTTGTAGCCTTGCTACTTGCCCTTTGTGTAGCTAACCACAAATTTATAAAATATATTTTCTATTTCTCACATGATAAGTTTAAAAGTGGTGAAGAGAATCCAGTACACAAAGCATCTGCTTAAATGTCAGAACCTGAGTGTGTCAGTGTTCCTTTTGTAAGGGTCTGCTTTGTCTGACTGAGCAAGTGCTGTTCAATACCCTCAGAGGGAGGCTGCCACCCTGCAGCTCTGCCCCGTAGAATTTGCAGGACACAGGCAACTGCAGTCGCTGTGCTCAATAAATAACACATACAGAGCTGTGACTGCTGGCTTTGATATTCCCAGAAAATCTAAACCTCATCACCCCCCGAGATACCACCTGAGCTGGAGTGCTGAGAGACAGGGAAAACAATTAGGTCTCCTGAAGCTGAAACACACTTCAATCATTTTATTTCTCCTGCTGTAAACGTTATTAGTAAGTATTGATTAATTTCACTCATAACTACACTGCAAATCAAAGGCTTTAAAACCTTCTGCTTGGGTGGGAAGTCTGCAGAGGCTGTAAATGGGTCTGGTTCATTATATCACTGTAATTAATAAAAATATCATGAAAATGAAACATTCTGGAAAATTCAGAAATATTTCCTTACATTGCATGAACAGCATATTAGAATTAGATTTCTGTAGAGAATAGCATGCATATAAACAAATACTAAATATTAATCTATACTAAAATTTTCCTTTTAAAGGAATCAAAATCAGGGCAAGTTTTTTGGAGGTTAAAATGTGACTGCCTCAGATGAGCATCCCTTTCAAACCTAAGCTATACCTGTTAAAGTGAACAGAAATACATGAGGAACAAGGAACTAGGTGTGCCTGAGAGGAACACAAACAAACCAGGGACAACTTAGGCTTATTGCCTTCTGTGTTCTCCAGACTACATTTACATTATGCCATATATTCACACTTGAACAGGTACAATGTCACATGCAATGCACAGGGATGAGTCCACAATGAGGAAGGAGGGAACCCCAAGGTGGCCATGGTGTCCTGGCACAGTACCTGCCTCCTGAAGGGACATGGTCTGGTGCTCTTCCTACTGAGCTGTGCTGATCCTCTGGGAACTTGGGATGTGCAGGAGAGCACATGAAGGGTATGGAACTGTTTCTTGCAATGGTCACTGTACTGCAGGCAGCCTAAGCACATTTTCATTTTAGGCGACTTGTAAGGAAAATATGGATAAAATAGTTTTGGAAATGTATAGCTTTTTCTTAGATCAAACAAGAGATTATGCACAGCATTGAGGTGTTTTGTATTTATCAGCCACTGAGACCAATGCTTTGTGAAACTTCCCCATGGCTACATCCTTGTCTATATTGAAAGGGTCAGAGAAATTCAAATGTTTTGAAGTTTATATTAAGCAGTGATTTTTCCATCCAGTAGCTAAAAAAAGCCTGTTTCAACATTTTGTCACTACTTTGGCAAACCCTGCCTGGGGACCACCCCAACTCCAGCCAGATTTTGGCAGATGGTGGCTGCTAAATGGGGTGATGAAGCTATAATTAAGAAAGAGGATTTGGCCTCTTCTGATACAGGCAGCTCCTGTTCCAGCTTCTTTGAGAGGGCTGCCTGCAAGTAGGTAGGGGCTTTGGACTAATGTCCATAAAAATTAAGAATGAAAATTAGGAGAGGTACTGTTGCCTATTGCAGGGCTGCTGAACATTGAGTAAGGAGGCTTTGTGCTGGCTTGTATTTATGCTGACAGGATAACAAAAGCCCATATTTCAATTCAGTCAAGTTGGATTACAGGTACACATGTGAGCTACCTGATTCAAAAGATCTCTTGTCACTCAATCTAGCTCCAGATATTGCAAAGATGTGTATGAAAAATGGAGCACTGGAGACTGATCTGTGTGTATCTGATATGTGAATTTTCTGGGTTCCTACTGGCAACCTTAAAATGTACCTTGCACATACTCTTTATACAAAGACACCTGTAAACAGGCTATGTTGGATTTTTGCTGTTGGACTGACAGGTCCTGTTGTTGTTGCATAACAAGAGACACAGTAATGCTGGGCTCTTCTGCTGCTTGCTGGAGTGCCTCAATATAGAAATTCATCCAGGTTTTAATGGAGTTCATGGCCAGAGATGGGCACAGTCACTGACAGTTGAAATGGCAGACTGCAGAGGAGAACACAACCCAAGGCTAGTCCTTGTTTATGTATTTCTAGGTCTTACAGCAAATAGAACAGTAAAAATGATTCCTTTCTTGATGGGAAAGATGCCTGATTACCAGCATGAATAAACATAGCCTATTATCCAGAATTATAGATGTACAGGCTTCACATAATTTTTTTTTCAAACTATTTTTTAACCTCATTTTATGACTTTAAATAATTGAATTTGGTTTCTTTGGGTTTCTGGTCCTAACAGCTCTTTAAACAAGCACCATATGAAATTAATTTATCCTGTAGGAATTTTTTTTCCTACTCTTTTTATCCACTTGTTATTTTCTTCAACGCGTTTTATTTTGACAGTGTCTGCATCTTGCCTTTTCAGCTAACTTTTCACTGCTGTGAAGAGTGTTTTGGAAAAAAAAAAAGGTGGTTTGGTTTTCCTTTTTTTTATTTTCTGATATAAGGACTAGGAAAAAAAATTCCTGATGGAGCTATTACCTTCAAGTACTTTGCCAATCTGATGATAATGAAAGTTATTTCCTCCTGTAGTTAAAAATACACTTTTCAAAGTAGTCATTTCAGTCCTTGAGCCACTTGTCATGACTCATTGCTCCAAGGCAGAAATCTACAGCATTGATTGTGAAGTTCTCAGTATTAAAAATATACATTCTGTAAATCAGTATTTCCCTGAGTATGAAAAACAATTAAATCCAGATGCAGGTGTAAGTCTGAAACTGAAACAAACAACACACAAATACCAACATACTGGATAACAGCTTTAGCTACTTAATTATAGAATTTTGAAGATGTTGGAAACTACCTGATGTTGCAAATAAAGCAAAGTAAGGGTAAATTAGTGTTTTGAGAAACATCTGGATGGGTATCTTAGGTTGATAGCAATTTTACAACTCCCACTTAGCTTACTCTGGATCTCTAGGATGATTAGTTTAGGTGTTTGGATATTTTCATTTTGTGTAGGGATTTTATCTTTTGTGGAGTCTGCACTTTTGATCAATCAAACAGTGGGTTTCAAAAGATTTATACTTATTAATGAAACAATTTTTTTCACTTGTAAAGAGATATGTTCAATGGATTTTTCCTAAAGACTGCTGACCATCCCATCCTACTGCTGCACGAATAAAGGCAGCACTTTCCCAGGAGCAAAGAGTCCTAACATTGAGGAGTCCCTCAGGAACACGCTGCTGCCACGTGGGTCCCCCACGGGGTCACAATGCTGCCAGCAAACCTGCTCCAGTGTGGGCTCCTCTCGCCATGCAGCCCCAGGTCCTGTTCCAGCACGGGTTTCCCACAGGGTCTCAGCCTCCTACAGGCATCACTCTGCTCCACCATAGGGTCCTCCATGGGCTGCAGGTGAATATTTTCTCCCCCATGGTTCTTCCTGGGCTGCAGGGGCACAGCTGCCTCTCCATGGGCTGCACCAGGGCTGCAGGGGAATCTCTGCTCCAGCACCTGGAGCACCTCCTGCCCCTCCTTCTGCACTGATCTGCGTGTCTGGAGGGCTGTTTCTCTCACACCTATCCTTACTCCTGTCTTCCTTGGCTGCAATCATCTTGTGCAACAACTTTCTCTCCTTCCTAACTGTTATCCCAGGGGTTCTACCACTGTGGCTGATGAGCTTGGCCCTGGCCAGCTGTGGATCCATCACGGAGCCATCTGGCGTTGGCCCTGTTGGGGATGGGGGGGGAAGCTTCTGGCAGCTTCTCTTAGAACCTTCCCCTATAGCCCCGTGCTACCAAAACCTGGCCACATAAACCCAATACAGACATCTAAAACCATAAAAACACAGTCAAAATCTTCATTCAGTGGTGTCACCTCTGCATGCTGAAATTTCCAACAAAATCACTCAACAAAATGTAATTATTACTTGACTCTGTAACAAACTGCTGAAGCTGCCTTCCTGGTGGCAGGACCCCATGCACTGTGTAGGAGGAGCTGCAACTTCCATTGTGACTTTGGTTTATTAACCTTGTGCTGAGGAAGTCCTGGAAGAAATGATGCATCACAGGGAAGAAAACAAGAATCTCAGTATAAAGCCCACTCTTCCCCCACCACTGAAAGTGAGATCTTTGGTGTGTGAGCTCAGCTTGTTGCTGTTCTTTCACACTTGTAATCACTGAAACAGGCTGCTGTGGCTGTGGAGGTGGTATGTTGGGTCTGCAAGAAACAAATCAGCCAGCACATATGTGTGGGCAGCTGCCTCATTGTGATCTAGAGGGGTTTGTCAGCGAGCTGTAAGGATGGGTGCACGGAAGGGAGCACAAGCAATTTGAGGCTGTGTGGGAGAGGAGCGTGCGCCCTACACATGCTCTGCCTGCAGATGGGAGCACCGATGCTCTACTGGAGAGGAGTTCAAATGCTGATAAATTCCAGTAAAATATAAAAGCTAAAAATAACAGGCTGGCTCTTTGTCTGCAGTAAATCAGCAGGGATGTGTTGAATCTCTGGGTTTACCTCAGCTGAGAATGTCAGTCTGTGTACCTCACCCTCATCTCACTTCCCTGCCAGCACTTTGGGAGATATCTGGATTGTCTGGATTTAACCACATTCTAGTGCTGAGTTGAGAAGTGGAAGAAATTGAATAAGAAGAATTTTTAATAACAACTCATTCATTTAATGCTGTTCATATTTATATTCCATTCCTCTAAAATAAAAGTTTTATGTATGATGAAGATTTTATCTTTTTTAGACTACTGTAGAATAGTTTAAAAAATAGACTCTCAGTTGAAATCAAGAGAAACTCTATAATAAATCTATTACAGTGAGAAAGCAACAGCTTTCTGGCTCTGAAACCTGGAGACTGTAAAACAGTTACCTGAATTTGCAAAGCTATTACATATAACTTACAATCATTTTCAGAAAACATACAAGCTGGTATGAAGGAAATTTTTGTTCCTTCTGCTGAAAGCAGTGCTTAACTTAAGAAATACTAGTAACATTTTACCTGGAAGCACAGCATGTCCCTGGTTGGAAGTTAATTTAAATAAATGAATGGCCATCCACTCCTGCAATTAATTAATTGTCAAGGTTTTCTTATATCAGAGTTCATTTTTGGAGAGCAAGAGAAGTGAGCCTTGCTTTCAAAACTGTAAAAAAAAGGAAAAACATTTCAAACCCTAAATAGGCTTGTCTGTAAATTTACTGATTTGAGTGTATCAGAATTTATGCATATTTGCCTGGAAATCAGTATGATTTCCTTTGACCAATTTCAAGCATCCAAAATCTAGTAAACCCACTTTCATACTTACAATCTAGAATCAGCATCTCTGTCTCTGAAGGATCAGAGTTTCTATGTATGTAAAAAGCAAAAATGCATTCCATTAGATGGCTTTTTGCAAACTCTCAGCCTTCTTATATGTATTTTGTGTCACCATCCTGGTGCATTTCCTTCAGAAATAGTAAATTTCTAATAATCAGTCCCTGTTTAATAAGATATCCCTATACACTGCAGCAAGAAAGAACCGCTCTCTATCCTTTAACTTTTACCAAAATGCTTTAAAAAGCATACTAGCCTAGCAGTTCTTAATCTGAATTTGTTCCAACTCATCTCCTCTGTTTCTTATTGCCATTCATATCCTTGTTTAAAATAGCAGTCTCCATCAATTTTTATTTCCCTGTCATCTATCATTCCTCTCAGCCTTGAGCCATATTAAACCAAAGCTTTCACACTTTCCATCCATTTTCATCTGTCTCCTGTTCAGCTTCTACTTGTGTTTAAAGCACTCTTAGCAAGAAAAAGTCTGCAATGTGTGATCTAGGTATGGTTAGGACCTTAGCCTTTATTCTGTTACTTAGAAACTAAAATATAAGCATGAGAGATAAACAAATAATTTGTAATGAAGAGCAAATAGGAGAGAATTCATTGTGACTGTTGTGGTTTATCTGCAAAACTTTGCAAATTTATTCTGTTCAGAACATGCCATAAAATAGTACAATATGAGTTCTTAGAAATTACAGAATGCATGTGTATCAAACAAAATCAGAATATAATGTGATATTAGGTCATCAAATTGTCAGTGTACTTTATGCCCCTGAGCTGTTTATAAATAGGTAGCAGCACTGAAAGATTCATCATTTCAGGAGGTTTATAAATAGGTATGGAATGTTTTTCCCTACATGAATAACGCATTTTCAGTGTTCCATATTATAGCTTGAAAACCATGTCATACTCATTAGTGCACATTAAGCCACAGGACTTTGGCTCTCATCTCAGTTAATTAGTTAAGGAGAAAAAAAAAAAAAAGGGAAAAAAGAGTACATTAAAGCTGGTTTAAAAAAAAAAAAAGGAAGATGCAAGAAGGAAGGACACAAAAAGAAAACTGATTTTCAGTTGTGAATAATGTATTCATGGAGTTCCACCTAGTAAGTGCAAGCTCAAATATATTCAGAGAGTATGTACTATTATCTTGACTGTGATAGAATTTTTTTTTTTTTTGGTGGCCAAAATCTGCTTGGAAATAATGCAGCTAAATATGTTAGTTTTCCAAACCCTCGGTAGTATCTTTTAATAATTTGTGGATTAAAGAGCATTCAGATTTTACTCAACGTCCTGTCCTGTGCTGTGGGGACTATGGTCCCTAGGTTGCTCCAGAAGGCTTGCTTTGTCTTACCTCCCAAGGGGAAGGTAATGCAGCCTTCATCCTGAAAGGCTCCTGAAAATACCTCTTGCTTGTGTTCATGGCTATGTCAGGTCTTTGGACACCCTTTTCTGACCGGGTGAACACCCTGAAGAAATGAAAGTGTATTTAGACCCTTGTGTCCTGCTGTGTGATAGCGCTGATGAAAGCAAGCAGAATGGTCTAAAGCGACTCAGCTCTTCTGGAAGGCCACAAAAAGACACAGGCTCGTAGCCTGTCATTAAAACAAATGCAAAATGTCATTTAGCAGCAAATACACGAGAGATTAAATCAGGAATCTGGGTCACATTTTGGAGTCTGCAGCTGTTCTTACAGAAGCAAGTGAAAAAAGAGACACTGAAATGGGTCTCAGCTTTTTTGCACCTTGTTTGCTGGAGTTTCTTCTATGGGTATCAGAGCTCCATGGCATTGCTTGCAGGCTCTGGCATTGCTTTAAAATAGAGTACATCTCGTCTGAGAATTCAAATGTGACTGTTTTTGCTTAAATGGGGATCTGGAATGATGACAATGAGTCAGGCTGGGGTTTGACAAGGGCGTTTTCCCACTGAGGTTGATTTGCTCTAATGGCTATTGATTCAACAGACTGTAACTTGGAAGAAAGGAGGAGCTGTGAATGGAGCTGGGCTGGAGGAATTAAATTACCCTAATGTAACTTTTAATGGACCTACCAGCAGTGTCCACTCCTTCCAGAAGGCCCTGAAAACAGCTTCACTCCATAATTTCAGGCATTATCACAGGCAGTTGCATTGCTAATGCTGTGAATTGATAAAAGGATAAATGCTATTTTTGCTCTTGGTGTCAGGAGGACTGGGTATCACATTAATGGCATAGATCGCCGAAGTTCTGTCCTTGAAATAGTCATGGCTTTCAATTTCTTTCTCAGCGTGTGTTTAAATATTCCCAAGAGCCCCTAACTGCCTCAAGTTGCTTCCTGTTTAAATAAAAGATGATTCCTCTTTTTATTCTGTGGAATCCATTCAAAAGAAAAGGTCATGCCCAAAGGGAGAAAGCAATTTCCTTATTCTTCTTTGCAGAGCTCTAGGGATTTGTAATTTAAGTTTCCCAGAACACTCTCCATTTTTTCATAATTGATATTCTTTGTTAATTTTCTTTTTTTCAGGGGTGGTGGTGTCATGTTTGTCTAGTCCTAAAGCAAACCCAGCATTTACAGTTGCTAAACCCCAGGCCCCTCAGAAATGCAGCATTATTGAGATATCCTCAGATTACGTAAAAATAATAAAAAGAAGTTATTTCTTTTAATTTACTTTGTTTTTGCTGATGCCTGACACCAGTCATTCCAAATGCACCTTTCTTTCTCATTTAAGAAGGGGAGACCATGGACTATTTCACAGGGAGGTATTAATGTTTAATAATAAGCATTTCTTCAATGGTGACTGCAAGGTTTCGCTTTTTAAGAAGAACTTTTGTCAGAAAATTTGTGTGACCTGGCCATTAGGCTGACGGGGAGAAATTATTCCAGCAGCCCCCAATGATATTTGAAATGAGATTTATTTTCCTGATGATGTAAAAAAGCATACATATTTTAAAATTTGGTTTGTCTCTTCTATTCTTTTTATGTTATGTCTTACATTGATTATATTAATGATAATAGAAATAAGATAAATTGTTATGGTTAAGCCCCTGTGGATATAGTAAACACCAGCATAAATGGGTCTAAGTCCATTTAATTGTACAGAAGTTCAAGCTCAGAAGCCAAAGGAGAACATCTTAAAATTATTAGATTCAATTACTATAAATATTTTTATTTTTGAAGAATGGGTAATAGACTGATCTCTCACATTAAGTAAACAGCTGTTAACATAAAGTATGATATATAATTATTTACTTAAAAATTTATTCAAATATTGAGAAATGTTCAACTGTATTTAAAAACTCACAGTCAGAAAATCAGTTTTCTGTCTGGAATCTGATTTATTTTCATTTATTTGCATTTTCCGTGCTGGTTAGGACAGAAGGTACTTGTTGCAATAGGACATAAAAGGACGAGGCAGGGCGAGGCCCGAGGTCAGCAGGGATGTTCTCTGTTCTCTTTATTTCAAATTCTGACTCCAATGTGTACAGCTGTACAGAATGACAAGAGATTGCCTCTTTGGTGAACATCACCATCACTCAAGAAACTCCTCCTAGAGGACAAAATATGTAAACATCTCATTGTTTACAAGAGAAAGTGTGAGAACTCGGCTCCAGGTTCTAGAAACATCAGAAGGCGAAGTAAAACACGTAAAACCAAGGGCGACAGGTACTAAGGAGAAGTCACTTGCTAAATTACTCAATACTGCCAAGGTAACAAGTATGCTAAACTTCTTTAGGCTTTTTTTACTTTCTTTACAGTCTCTTTTCCTCACTCCTCCTGTCTTACACAAGCTTTGTTTATTTAGATTTCTGGAAATACCCTGCTCGTCAGGGTCAGGAACGCTGTTGGGGCTCCCTGTCACCTACTGACTGCCTCTCTCTGGTCATTGTCACCAGCCCTCCCTGCCCTGGCACATCCCTGACCTCCCTCCACCCAAACATGCCCCAGACTGTGAGGTTCCTTCCCCTGCACCTTCCCTTCCCCAGGGCCATCCCAAGAAGACCAAAATCTGTATTCAGCCCCAGGCACCCGGGCCTTGCCACACCTTGCAGTGCCCCACGTTTGGAGCCTGGATACTCCCCAAAGTGATGAAGGTTTTGTGGATGGCTGATGTTATCAAGGGTTTGTTTGTTAGACACAGGCAGTGGTGAGTGCAGCCACTCTCCTGTGACGATGGGAGGGACTGCAGAGCAAACTGCTCAAACTGTTTCGAAACAACAGCCATTAACAGCTGGGGTTTCCAAGCTGACATACGTGAACGAGCTTAATGAATATTTACAAATAAAAAATTGGTTTAGAACTCTCTAGATAAGCTCATGCATAATTCAATAATCAAAGTTGAAACCCAGACCTACAGTCTGCTTCCCTTAATGTAACATTAAGGGTATACATTTTTATAAGTAGGCCATCACCTATTCCTATTCATACCAGTCCAGACTGATTACCTCCTACGCATGCATTTATTATTCATAAGTATCTACTGAAAACTATGGATTAACCATTTTAAGAGCATGTTTCGTTTGTGAACTTTCTGCCTAGCTTTCCAAATTTCCTATTTGTAGTGGGTAACACTCTGAGTGGATGACTGAATCATTTTGACAGTAGAGCTAATAATGGAGCATGAGACTATGATATAAACTTTCTTTATAAATAATCATGGAGGTTAAAAAAAAATCATGGGTGCTGAAATGCTGCGGATTTTTGGCATACAAAGTATATTAGATGTTTGAGATGAATCTTTGTGGGCAGTGAATAATGCAAGCACGCAATCATAGCAAACCAAACTGATAGTCTCTGCTCCCAGGGACACTGTGGATCAGGCTTCCCTGACTGTGTGTCTGATGCTGGCTGAAGTCATGTATGAGAAACTGTTCTATTAAGCTGAACAAAATTTCACAAGGGTGCTATTGTGGATATATAATATTCTTAATCTGACTATGATTATTGTTGCTTGGCTTGAAAGGATGATGTCTGGGGAGGGTGTGTGTGTGAGAGAGAGAAAGATAACAAGAAGGATGACAAGTGACAAAATACACTGAAGATAAAAAGGAGACTGTTGCTATTCCATCCGAGGTCCTGGATGTGATCTCTGCAGCAAATGAAACAAGCTCAGTGTTCAACTATTCTTTCTACATTTTCATTTTATGCATGCACAATTACGTGCAATTACAAACCCATTTGTAAACCTAGAAAATTATTTAAATTTATATTAAAAAAATAATCTAATATGTACATCTAAAATCTCGTTTACAAACCTGAATAAAATATTACCATGCAAAGGAACCTTCTTCCAGCACTGACTCAGCAAATTCTTTCAGATGTGAAAATACATGTCTGACACATAAACCTCTGTACTCTTTCAGCAACAGGTCCCACTTAGGAGCAACTTGGTAGTAATTTCTCAGGCTGGGAACCAACCAAACCAAAGGAGGAACTGCCCTTTCCTCGCTCCTACCTTCTCTAATAGAAAAATTATTCAAAGATATAAACCAAGCTGTTGAAAAACTTCAGACTGAAGAGTGTGCAGCAGGTGGCAACATATGTGTCCAGTTAATTCCAGCCAAAACAGTCTAATTTGCAGAAAAGGGTACAGAATTTTGCTGTGACTCAGCTGAGGGGGTGATTCAAAGATGCTCTAGCTCAAGTGCTAGACTTGCTGAAGAGACTACTTATCAAAAAAATGAAATTTCTGACCTTTTGGGTGTACGATAATTCACTTAATACTCTAAATTTTGTCTGCTAGGGGCTCATTTTCCTTTGGGATTTGGCCTTCTGCTTCTCCATTTCTAAAAACGTTAAAATAAAAATATTTGCACGGTTTAAAGCTTATGAAAGAATAAATTAATTAGGCCAAAACCAAATTATGAAGTACCTGACCTTTTGGCCATTGTAATATACAGAATTGAATATTTAACTACTTTTTAATATGTTCACTCTCCCTCTAGTGGTGATGTAGTCACTGCTTGACCCAGTCACAACATTTCCAGCTGCAAGATGATTATGGCTTGTCTGAATTGGTAATTTTGATGAGATTACATCAAAAGCAATTGCTGTGACTAGAAGTAATGGAACTTGCCTGTTGAATAAAGAAAATGAGAATGAAGGAAGCAGCAACTTCCAGAAGCCAACAGTCAAACTAAGAAAAAGCCTACTAGAATAGTGACTGAAAGTTATTACTACCTGCTGGGTATGTGGCTGAATTTTAGTGGTCTTTTCTCTTTAATTATGTCTGCAGAGTTACAAGAACCATCATAGTTATGAATTTTTTGTTGTTGTTTACACCAAAATTAACATAGGCCTAACAGTGCTCTAAACTCATGTGGATAGGCCTGGTTACTGAAACCACATGGTTCAAACAACTGATTAAATTATATAAGATGGAATAAAAATTAATATTAAGCATATACTTAATGCTGAAATAGAATCTTTTCCTACAATAAGTCCAACAAATAGTGGAATGATTTGGGAAATTATATTTTTTTCTGATAAAAATGTCCTAATGAGGAACAGAGAAAGGAAAGATGAGAGCCTACTGTTGAGAACAGTTTGAATTTAAGTTTTGCTTCTCTTTGGGGAAAAAGTTATTTTTGAGAAGTCCTTCTGAGCAAATACAGCACTGAAGATTATTCTGCACCAAAAAGAAACTAAATATACCTCCTTTCTAAAACAAAGCCAAGTGAAACCAAGCCAAACTAGACAGCAAGCATGAGTTTCACAAATTAGAGATATTTCTTAGGAGGAACTCATTTATCACAAAACCATATTTTTAACAAAATTCACATTTTACAGAAAATTTCCAACAGGCATGCTTATTGAAAGAGTTTTTCAATCTGAGCACTTGACATCTCAGGTATGTTGGCTGTAGTAATAATGGATAGCTCTTATATAAACACTTTAAATCACTGTCTGTTGAAGAGATTCATGAAAATCATCTGAATAATATTTTTTTTATCAGGAGTGACAACAAAAGGAACAAATTTACCAACAGATCTGGTATCTGACTGGTAGTAAAATCCAAGAATTTTAGAAATTAATTCAGGGTTTTTTGCTTTTGTTTTGTTTTGTTTTTTAAACACGATCAAAAAAATTAAACTAATGAACAAAAAAATACAGACATCTTGAAAACACTCTGTTTTGCTTATTTGAATGTTATCTTTTTAATTATAATAAGTGCTCTTAGGATGACTAAACCTTTAGTGAAAATGTCTGAGAGATGAAAACCCTATGTTGTTTTCTTTTGATTGTCAAGAAAATATCGATTAAAAAATGTATCTTTTAGAAAAATTGAAAACTGTTTTGAAAAACTAACTTGAAACACAAATTTTCCTTTGTGATTTTTCAGAAATCTGAAATTTTGGAAGCTATTTTCAAAGCTATGAAAAGCTACCTGCATGTGAAACCAAATCTTCCATAAGGTAGTAATGTGGCTACATGTGCCAGCACTTCTACTGTATAAAGTGAGTTTTGTAGAGGGTTTGGGTTTCTTTGGCCAGGGGATAGGAAGAGCTAATTAATATCTATTTATGTATTTATACAGCTTTTTATTTATTTTTAAAGAAAGTAACCTTCTATATGCAAAGTCTCCACTTTGAACAAGTAGAATTTCTTTTTAATTGTCTCAAGAAGAAGATGAGGTGCAGAGATTTAAGATATTAATTTTCCTCCAGTGAGCACACATTAGCTCAATAGATTATATTTTTGAGATTGGATTTTTAAGCAATTATTTAAAAAACACAACAGTTTAATGGTTTTTGAAGCATCATTAACAATTCAATAATTTAAAATTGACTGCTAAAAGAAAAAAAAATGCCAGAAAAAAAAATTTAAATTCTTCATTAAGAATGTGAGATAGGAACTAGAAAAATCTTTGTAGAATATATCCTACTGTTTACTAGATTTTGTCACCTTTCCCCTTTTTTACACTCACACAACCCTTTTTTTGTCTTTTAAGACTGTTAAAGTGTAGCCCAAATTCAGTTTTGGAGCCCGGCCTTCACGATGGCAGCAAGCTGCTCTGTGTATTTATTAGAAATACAAAGTAAGCAAGTAAATATCAAATGCTGAACTTCCTGCTTTCATTCTGTGTAGTGAGAATGCAGCAACTAGTGCACTTTTCAAGACTTCCTTCCCAGGAGGTAGTTAAACTGGCATTGCCATCTCTTTTGTATGTTGAAAATAGTACAAACAAACTAGTATGGACAAACAATTAAGATCTAAGAAGAGACATATATGTTCTCCTTGACTATCCTTTCATCCTATCTTAATCATGTTTTTCACTTTCCCTCCTTACTTCTTTGTGCTGCACACTGATAAGGGAGAATTCAGCCCAAAGCTAATACGTCATTTTAAAGATAATGATTTTGTGCATCAAATGTTTGGCCTGCACATTTGGAATAGCAGACATATTAGATCACTTCTTTTTGTGGTGCTCTTGTTTATTTGAAAGCAAGTCGTACTTCATCTTCTCAGCCACAATCACGTTGAATATTTTGGGCAGCAAAATCTAGTTTTGATAATTAAATTATACATTTAGATATGCATTCTTATTGAATTTTCAGGTTAACTTTTTTTGTTGTGACTGCCTATTTTGGTTATGACTGCAGTAGGCAACTGAATGTCTCTGTCCTGACATAATGTCATGCACAAATAGGGAAATTAGGGAAAAAAAATCCATTTCACAAAACAGCAATCTTAGCATAGCATGCTATGTTTTGGAAAGATTATGATGCTAGGAAAGCAGAATCTTAGTTGGCAATGCATTGGTCATTCTTGCCCGAGACATTCTTCCTGAGCAAATCCTGCCATCAGTCTTTTTACATAATAGGACATAAAAATAAAGCAAGATATTGTAACTCAATGGTCAATGTTTGCAGGCTCCCTGACAAGTTACATTGTCAGACATATGGAAATCTGCACTGGAGGGTGCTGAAAAAGAACCATAAACTGAAATGTGCTAAAGTATGGAGACGTAACATTAAGGAGCACTTCAGAAAAATAGGGTATAAATTCTCTATGACTCAACAGCTGTACAGGTAGAGAAAGCCCAGCATGACATTGGCTGATTTAAGAAAACTTGAAGGTAGAATCAATCATTGATGTCGCTATTTCTGGAAATGAAAGGGATTTTGAAAGAGGGGAAAATGTGAGAACCATACAGATTGAATGACTGTACCATAAAATAAGATTTCTCTTGGTAATATAACAGTAAAAATAAAATGTGGCCAGCTCTAGGATCTAACAAGAATGTGTTGGACACAGAAATTGTCTGGATTTACGTATGATGTTTGCCAAGTCTGCCATTCTTGGAAATCCCTTCTGCATTCCTGTTTCTCTAGAGGGAATTCATGGTTTGTTTGCTTACAAAAATGAATATGAGCAAAATCTATATTGTTATGGGAGGATGCACAGTGTAGCCCAAGAAAGCTATGAAAGCAACTTCTGGTCCTTTGCTTACAAAGTCAAAGAATAAATACTGTTATCAGCAATCACAGAAGACAACATCCCCTGTGTTTCAGTCATGTGCAACTCGATCTTCCACATTTCAGATAGTGACTGCATTGAAAAAAAATTAAAAAATAAATAGTAGAATGAAACAAAACAAATGGGAAAGAATAACAAAAGCTAAAATTATCTGGAGGCATAAAAATTTGTACAGGAGCTATAGGATTACTTGCAGGGCATTGTGGTAAGAGGAACCTCCCACCAAAGAACCATGGAAGTATTTTGAGATTTGTGACTCAGTGAGATGCAGTTTTTCAGCTGAAAGATCAGCAAGAAAGAGACTTGCCCACACCTGCGACTGTATGTGAAGCAGACTTGGTAGGAGTGTTAAGAGAAAGAAGCTGAACTGAGTTTCCAGGGTCTTTGATGTAGATGTGACAGATACGTATTTGAAAAGGTGTTCTTTAAGGAGAAGCAGCACAGAACTACCAACTCCTAATAGCCTAATTTTTATGGATCCTAAAAAATACCACCAGGTGGTATTCTGATTCTGGTCTCAGAGTCTCAAAATTCTACAGCCAGAAATGTCTGTCGCCTTTGCAAATGTTATGGACCAGAGCAAACAAATTTCAGCACTGCTCCCTCAAGTTGAAGTGCTAGTCCTGCTGGGTGGCATTGCCATGCATTATGAAAGGCTGCAGGGAGAGAACCTTTTCATGAAGTGTGTGGAGAAACAGGGTTTAAATTCTTCGAAAGCTGAGTGCCTAACCTTCTAACTTTACCCTCTGTCTGTGCTTGCAAGTTAAACAGGTTCAACTCTAAGCAGAGGTATCTAAGGCATTAACTGCAGTAAAAAATACCAAGGCACATTACACAAAAAAAACCTTCCAAACTCTCAGACAACCCTTCTCCCTCCCTAGTTATTCAGCAGGTTGCTGTGTTTTTCCTGAACTGATGCCTCTGCATATTAAGAACAGGCTGCTGCTAGAGCCATTGCCTTTGGAGTGTGAAATGGAGTGGCATTAAGTTCTGGCTGCTGTGACTCATATTTGTTTGTCCTGATACAGCTTGTCTTGCCTGCTGGCATCCTGGATTGCAGGAACCTACGCACGGCGCATCCATGGAGCAGTGCCTGTTTCCTCAGGCACAGAACTGAACACTGTGTGACTGCAGGCACACCCCTCTGCAGCTCAGAGTGCAAATCTGGCCTTATGATGGAATCCACAGATGACTTCATGGGAGAGGACAATGAAAGGAAACATTTCAGCAACCCCTCAGTAAAGTACTGTAGCACTCTGTCCAGAGGAGAGGCTGTGAATGAAAAAGGAATATGTGTTAGCTGTTTCTGATGCTGTAGATTCAGGGCAGATCTACAGCTGCAGACCTTTTTGTAACATTTTGCAATAGCCATACATTTTGATCTTCCAGTTCTTGCTAATGAAAAGTTATGGAAAAATTCCTACCCAAGAATAATTTTTAAAAAGCCAAAAACTTTTGAAGACCTCCTTCGTGAGAGAATGTTGACACTTAACAGTTTGTTTTCTTCATCAAATTGTGCTCTCAGTAATACTGTACAAGTTCTCACACCTTGAAAGGCTCTGTGCTTCTTTTCCTGTGCTGCCCACTCATCAATCTGACTGCTGCAGAATCACAGAATCAGCTAAGTTGGAAGACACCTTTGAGATCATGGGGTCCAGCCTGTGACCTAACACCACCTTGTCAACTAGGGACAGGAAGTCATTTAAAGTTTGACTATCACATTGGCAGGTGTAAATGAAGCAGTTGAGGAGGCTGCAGAGATGTGCACAATTGAATAGAAATGTGCAACATCAGAAGCAGGCAAGGGTCTTGTTTTCTGCTGGGCTTGGGGTAGCAGAATGACTAGTTTTTGTTGAATCAAAATTCTGGAAGTGTTTAATAAGGGAGGAGGAATGGAGGAATTAATTCCTTTTATAACACTGAATTTATGCAGCTCTCTTTGTTCTCTTGTACTGAAACTGAGAGCTGGAAGAGGCTCCCATTTCTGTCTGCAGCAGTGACTCTACAGTCACAAACCCAGGTAACCCGAATCTCATTAGGAACTGGAAGTCACTGTCTCCAATGTGAGCACTGATTAGCTAAAACTGCTTGTTATTGCTGTATGAAACATATTTTTTCCTACCAGGTCGGACATCCAGAGATCTAAGATCTATTTTTCTTTACAGGTAGGATGCTGCCTTGCTTCTGTGCAAGGAAATAACAGCCACTTTAGCAGGAATTGAATGATAGAGTAACTACTGCCTAAAACCAGCAATACTGTGTTGTTCAAATCAAAATAGTGATTCTTTTGCATACTGTTAAATACTGAGCCTATCTGATCTTTGGGTATTACATTTTTAAATTTATCAGCCTAATTTTCCTGCTACACACTATCTTTCGAATTATGATGTGGACACTTTTTTTTTTTTTTTTTTTCTTAACAACTTTAGAACTGAAACTCCCAAATAGCACTTCTGTTCTGGAAAGTTTCAGAATTTTTTTTTTTAATGTTTTAATATTTTACCACTTTCTCAAATGTAGTTGAAATTTTGGAAAAAATGAGGAGTTTTAGCAGACAGCAGACAGGCACCTCAATAGGCAGACAGCATGATCACATAAACACTGTTTTCTTAGGAAACTAAATTATATTGGAATACCAGCAGGCTAGTTGTCTGAAACCTCTCATCTATAACTCTGAGGTAAAAGTAATGTTGGTTTCTTGCTTTTAAAAGGTCTACTCCTAACAAGCATTTGCTTAATAACCTTGCTGATGACTAATAGATATTCAAAAATCTTCTGACACAAAATAGTATGTTCTCAAAACTGCATTTCTATATTGTTATTAACAGATTTACTTGCTTCATTTCCTGTGATGCCATCACAAAAATGTGGTGGGCTGTGATACCATAGCTGATATATGGTGGGCTCTTGGCCAAATTTTCCTTTCTTAACTGTGGAAAAATGGCTTTTTTGCTTCTAATAATCACTTCGCTTTCTCTCACTTTTTGTTTGCATTTCCCACCTACTCAATATTACTCATTCTTGCCCCCAGTTTTGGGAAATTAGTTGTTTGGAAGAGTTGTGTATGCAGCTGATTAGGACTGTCCTCTGCTTAATTATCTATTGAATAGAACCAGATAACGATCTCCACTCTGTAGGCAATCGTCTTCATAAACAATTAAATATTGTCCTTCTTAACAGCAGATAAAAACAAAATAAACTATTATCAAGTACCAGACAATTTATGCAGAAATTTATACAGAAAATCATGTTCTATAACTTTTTGAAATTGTGGTGACTGTGCTCCACAGCCTTCCCTTCCCAAACAGGATATAATTAGTTTTCTGTACATGACAAGAAGGTATGTGCAGTCTGGTGTAGTTCTTTGACCTGCTATGGACCTTTCAGTATCACCATCTCCAGAGCTAAGTCACCCTGTTCCCAAAATCCCCAAATATTTTGCCACATCTCCATGCTTAATCCCACTGTGTCCTTACAATTTGGAGTCAAATATTTTAAAATTGTAGTCACTTGAAACAGGATTACTATAACATACTTTGCCAACTAAAACACACTTCTGCTTTCCAAGAAATTTCTGTTGGTTTTAGACTAAACATGAGAACAAAAAAAGTACTTTCTTCGTCTTATTTCTCCCCTAGCTTAATACATTAAAAAAGGAGAAAAATTTGCAATACATTGGTTTTATCACCTCTATTGATAAAAATGTTATCATTGTCATCACCATTAATCAAGTCTTCCAGATTACTTCATTTTGCCATTGCCCAAGGAGATTGATTTGTATTCCTTATTTATAAACTTCTTATATGAATCGTTCTGAAAAATTCCCCAAATCCCAATATATACTCAACAGTCAACTGCTTTCTCGCTAGTGACTTCTCCAGGGAAGTCAGCTGAATCCAGTTTAACATCCTGAAGACTATAATTTGCATCATTCCCTGTGGTATCTCTTTATTGAAGAATGTTGCAGTTGCCGTAAACACTTACAAACTTATTGCTGCAGATTTATTTTTACTCCCATGAAATGGTGCAGCATTTACTGTCCATGTGACTTCTGTCGATTTCTATCCTACGAGTCTGTAGTAACAGGGCTTTC
This sequence comes from Brachypodius melanocephalos, assembly GCA_013398615.1. Lineage (NCBI taxonomy): Eukaryota > Metazoa > Chordata > Aves > Passeriformes > Pycnonotidae > Brachypodius > Brachypodius melanocephalos. Next base: position 9,443,569 of record VZSR01003806.1, read on the forward strand.
AACGGGTCCTAAGCTATGTTCACTATTAACACTAAAACTAATCAAATTTCACTGGAAAATAAAAAAGCTTCTTCCGAAAAACCAGTCCAGAGGATGACTCCTCAGACAGTTACCATCCAGTTTTCAGCTGTATTCTTGAGTTTACAAAACCTGTTATTCTTCATTCTTCCCAGCATGCAGTGATGAACGACAACATATCTCTCTCACAAGGATTCTGAGGTGCTCCTCTGGGATGCTGCTTGCTCCATCCCTTCAGCATTATTATCACCTCCAGAATCTATAGCTTTTGGGTTCCTTCAGAAACTTGTTTGGTATCTGGCCCACTGAGTAGATGGCAGTGCTGCTGCACTTAGAATAAAGTTGAAGGCATCCAGTTTTCATTGTTTTAGTCACCAGAAAACTTACTCAGTTTCTTTGCAGTTCCAGTCTGGTATTGTCCTCAAAACCTCTGCCTACTCAGGTGTGAAGTGGCATTAAATAATTGCTTCTACACGATATGCATTTTCCCTATGATGCATTGGCCCGATTAAATTTGATGTGCTGAAAGAAAGGATACATTTAATAAGATTTCTCTGTACATATATGAAATAAACAAAAGCCCCCTCTTGGGCTCTTAAGGCCAGATATTTGCTAGACTTTGCCCTGTTAGAATCTTATAAGAATATCAGGTTAAAGCTATTTTCTTGACTGCAGTGAAGGATTTACCACAAAGGATGAAATTCGTATTACCTGATTTTGGACATATAAACCTTGGACAATTTTTCCTGTTAGTAACATATGACACTTATATAAGATAGAAGTATAAAGAGAACATCCCACATATCATAGATATTTATTTTAGGTTATTTACTTGAAGTGTCTCTCCGTCATTCTACTGCAAAAAGACCTATTCAACAAGCTTAATTAAATTTATAAATTTTAGATGTGTCTTAGTTAGGTCTCCCCTTAAAGGTTTTGAGGCACTGCCACAAATTTTGACTCTTTAATTTTGATAGACATAATTTCACACTTGTATTTTTTGGGGCAAAAGCACCATTCACACAAAAAAATAAAAAACTGTGCAGCCTGAGAGTTGTTTTTGCACAAGGGTTTTGCAGGGAGGAGGAGGAGGCAGACTGCAACACTAAATGAGCTGAAATTAAGAGGCAGAGATTATAAGTGAAGAGAAGAAAGCTGCTCCTCAAAACATATGAATTAGTATCTTACCTCTTATTTCCAGACTGGGAATTACTGCATACTTTGTCTTAATAGTTAATGTTTGAAATAAAAATACATTCTTTAAATTTAATGACACAGAGTGATACTCATTAGTTTTCAGGTGCCAGTGATTTCATTGGATGTAGTTGTGTCATCAAAGTAATAGACTGTATAGGATGAATAACATTCCAGAATTCATCATGAATTTTCTAAATTCCCTTAGTTCTATGTCATTAATTTTTCCAAAGCAAGAATCTGACAGACCATAGCCTGACAATCTGCTTTCCTTCAGCAAAGGAGCAGTGACATATATCAAATAGTTTCTGCAAATGACTAATTGAAAAAACATTTTCTTAAACTTACTAAAATCTTAGCAATAATTTTAGTGACCATTTGCAAAACCCCTTCTGCACATGACCTTAAACAAGTCATTGATCTCTCTAATGATTCAGATACTCAATTTACAAGAGTGGGATAATAATATATTCTTTGAAACATGCCTCAAGCAATACAGATGAAAAACATAAATTAGATAAGCAGCATCTATTATCTTCATTGTTATTAAAACCATGCTGAAAGGACACAGCTAACATGGCAAGTCCTACAAGGTCTCAAGATACAGCTTCATGCCTTTTGCAGACATGATTCTGTACTTGATGCCCTAATCTATTTAACATAAGAAATAAGCAAGATAATGTAATTGTTTTCTGCTTTATGTGGCCTGACTTTTAATAACAAGATGTCTCCTGGGGAAAACATCTTGCTATATTTTAATAAAAATTAGAAACAGCTGCATGTACTGCATTCCAAGCTCTCATCCTTGTATAGTTTATCTCCAAAACCACCTTAGAGCAAACCCCACTTGTTTACTTCAGTGGAAGTTTTTCCACTAGGGATGTAAACTCATCCAACATATCTCTCCCTAGTGTTTATATTTAAAAATACCTAATCCATCTCTGCCAGCAAATTCAAGGAAGAGAGTAAGTGTAGGCTATCCAAGGCTAAGCAAACAAAAAAAGTCATCAAAGTTTTGGAAAAATTCATTTCTGTTCATCTTCTTCAGATGAGCAAGGAAAAATAAGCATAGCAGTGAGTGAACCCAGAGCTCCTAATTTAGTGTCCTCTGTTCTCAAAAGGTTACCTTTGGCTCCTGCTAAAACCTTCACTGTTGCAATAACTTCTTACCTTAAATCTGAATGGGGAAAAGACTGTCAGGGCTGTGGCTATCCTGGATCCACAGTAAGAAAGTATTTTGGCTCCAGGAGAGTGGTGAACTCATAGTTGAAAGGGCAACTGAATGTTTTTGTTTCCTGAGGAAACCAAGCTGAAAGCAGCCATAGATCTGCACTAAATCACATCCAGTACAGCACTGAAGGCCAAGGTTTAACTTCAGCTTCATCATCTACGTGTTCTATTGGAGGACCTGTGTTTAATCCACTGCACTGCTTTGAAATCTGCACTGCAACCACAAGCTTTATTTCAGCCACCTAGAGCCCTTTGATCCCTGTTGATCACATATCTGTTGTAGGTATATGCATACTCCAAGGAAAGGGCTAAATTAATTTTTCTTTCTCTTTTGTTCTGTTTGTCAATACTATGGTGCTAGAACCTTACTGGCCAAAAGTACTCTGCATTAATAGTGTCCAGTGTGTCTAGTAAGATGCTGTTATGGCAAAATTATGCTGATATAAAAATATTTCTCTTCCCATCAAAAAAACCCCCAAAACTGTATGGATATTTATAAAAACCCCCATTCTTTAACTGCTACTAAATAGGCTGCAAACTTTTAACAGATGAATTTAAATTGGTTCAGCTTCTGTGCTTAGATGTCAAAATGTTAGATTGGAGTGCACCTGCTTTTACAGCCAGTCAGCCTGACTGCTGCTTCCCTGAAGGGAGAAAAGTGATGTAGGACCCCAGAGTACTGGTGAAATATTAGTCAAGGGTTGACAAGTATCTGAGCAGTTTGCTGAGGCATGTAGAGCCTGGCTTTCCTGGCTTCCTCCCAGGGGAGTAGCTGTGACCTCGGCCCTTGCATCGTATCTGCGTTAGTACAAATATGGCAATATTAAAAAGAATTAAAATCCTTCAGGCTTCTGTGTGCAACTAACGGTTGTCCAGTCAAGAAAAAGGCCTCCAAAGTAGTTATCTTATGCACACACTGCCATGGTAGACACAATAAACAAGAAATTGGATTGAAGCCACTACTGATCATTGAATCCTACTGGCAGTAACGCCTTTTAACCGTATTCAGACTTCTGGATATATTTGACATATGCATTACTCTTGGGTATGACACGGCAGTGTTTGCTCGGGGTTATGACAAAAATCCGTGGGCAAAATAAACAAAATTAGCTGCATTGCTCCAGCCCTTTCTTTCAGGATGCTTCTGGAATGTGGTGAAAAGATGGCTTTTTCCATTTTCCAGAGCGTTTTTTTGCTTATGTTATCAATTGAGAGGCAGTAAAAGAAGGAAGTCCCTGGACTAGTTACATAATAATTGGAGGTGCAGGAGATTCATGACTGAATGTTTTCAGTCATGGGCACATGGTCATGTTTCAATATATGGTAATACAAACTTTTGTTTAGGTTCAACCCCACAACATACACACACAACTGCTGAAGGTGTGTGAGTGAACAGACTGTTCTGATCCCATTCACACTGAGCCTAAGAGAGGTTAGAAACCAAAGATGATGTCCAAAAGAGATATGATTGGAAGGTCACTCCTAGGACACGACTTCTCACATGTGTGACAAAAAATGTCCCAGCTATCATTCTGGCGTGGAGTCTGGGCACTCTCAGCTCTGTTGATGGAATAACCAGGGAGCTCAGGCCTGAAGAGACAGCGTGTCTGAGGACACTCAAGCCGTGCTTCCACAAGCATCCATGCAAAACAATAAATTCATAAAGGTAGCACCCTTCATCTTCAAAGAAGGAGTTAAGCAACCTTCCTTCAGGATCTCAGTTCTTTAATGCCATGCTACTTTTCTATTGTTTTTGGGCTCGACATGAGCCTTTTAGATTTAGTAGGGAAATGAAGTCTGATGGTTAATAACATTTTTTTTTTTAATCATGTTTTTGTCTGAAAGCCTTCACTGGAAACAGATGGTTAGGAAGGCTTTTCTCATTGTATTCTTTCCTTGGAGCTGTCTGTGGGATTCGATACCACTTCTGGATATTTAAGAGTGCGAGGACATGGAGTCAGCTCCTCAGCTGTTGTAGGCACCATGTCTGATTATCCCATGCATTAAAGCCCCAGATCTCATCTAAACAAGCAGCTAAGCCTCTATTTTGACTGGAAGACTGTTTTAAAACATCATTGTTCTGACTGTTTCAATTTCCAGAGCAATTTATTCCTGCACAACTTACACTAGGGTATTGTAGTGCCAGCATTGTTCTTTAGCTTAAAATAGCTCTTCTGAAACTCTTCATGCCCCCATAAAACAAACACAACTGCACTCAACTTTTGTTTTCTTAGTCTAAATTCTGTTATTACCCTGGCAGTCTCTTGCTAAGTCTGTTCCAGTCTGTGTTCATCATTCAGGCCCACAGATGAACAGACTCATCTTGATCTCTTGCACAACAGCATTAATGCTTCCTAGATTCTTTTGATGCTTTATTTCTCAATTCATCTTTGGAACTTATTATTTTTGGGTGGTTGCACCAGACTGGCTCAAAAACATGCCCTTTGAAAACTCAAAACCTTAGAGGTGAGGGCTTTTTCTGTTTGATTGCTTTTTTCCCTTGTTTATTTGTTTGTTTACTCTTTCAATAGATGAACAATTATCTACCAATTTCATCATCTAGCTGATGTTTTTTGGATGTTTCTTTATAATGGCATCATTTGGTATTAAGTAAAAGAGTTTAAAAATATAAATGTAGTGTTCCTGAGTGTTTAAGGCAGTGTCTTCCGTGTTTATCTCTTGCTGTCTAATAGTTAGGCATCTAAGGGAACTCTCTATACTCATTTTATCATCAATGGAGAGAGACAAACACCTCTAGTGTGTGATTTAGCTCATCCTAAAATAGATATCTAAAACAAGAGGGAGGCATTGCTCTTTGGAGATTGCTTGTCTCTGCCTGTAGATGATAAAGGGAGCTTAGACAACTGTCTCAGATATTTTACCTAAATTGTATGTGGCTAAAGTAAGAAGAGATGCAATGATGAATCTTGGCTTCAGTAATTCAGGACAGTGAAAAGCTGTTTCAAAAGAACTTTATATTTGCTGTCATCTATATTGTACTGAAAGGCAATAACATTTGCATTTCTAACTCATTGGGAAACATTGGACATATCTGTCTATTAACAGATTAAATACATACAGGACATTTTTAGTGATTTAAACAAGCCCCTCTTTAAAAAAACAAAAATAAACCTGAATATGTCAAATATTTTTATGCTTGCTGAATTAAACTGACATCCCTGGAGAGCCACAGATACATCAGACAGCTATGAATTCTGACCTACATCCTACAAATATAAATATGATTATTTATCTGAAAAGGACTGTTCAAACAAGGGAAGTTGCTGGTGGACACAAGTGCTCTCAGAATTTGGGCCATAATTCCTTGCAAAGTTACAAATCTATTATGCAATACTGCAATAATACCCTTTCCACTGAGTACATGATATGCTGGATTAGACCCAAATATTTTAGCAGAGGTCCTTCTATTTTTTAATCTCTGTTTTATTATTTTAACTATTTTGTGTTGCATTCATATTATTACTTCCAAACAGAGTAAGATTAAATCAAAGAGTTTACCTAAAAGCTGTTAGAGCTTGATATTGTTACCTATAGACAGCTTTTGGTAAGGGGAAGATTTCCTGTTAAAAAGTGCCCTGCTACATTTGTTTTAGTAGGTAATGAAGAATTGTACTTAATATTTTACTCCTTGAATGTGAGGAGGCACTTAAAAATTACCTCCCCTTTTGTTGTGCTGAGACACAATTTCCATTCACCCACCTGAACACGAATAAAACATGAAGCCCAATGAACAATTCAGTTGTTAAATATGAAATCATCTCTTGTCTTTCACTCTGTCCTTCCACAAATAAGTGTTAAAACAAAATCGAGAGATCAACTTCCACTTTTCTGTCACAGGAAATCTTGCTGAAAATGATCTGCTTTTTAGAAGATTTACTTTTAAATAGGATTTCCTCTTGCTACATGTACATACAGAGTCAGGAAGCTCCAGTCTGAGTCAATGTTAAATGCATTTGGTTTTCAACTTGAGTTGGCTTGCAAATGATGGAACCAATGATTCATAATTTCCATCCTGGCCTTGTTTACTTTATATTCACACTGTGGCAGGTGAACTCTTGTGTTCAAGATCATCAAGTTATTTAAGGGGAAACTGATGCCATCCATTTTCTTGCTGTGTGAATGGCACATTTGCATGCATGAGAATAAGTTATAGGAAGCTGATATGCCACTCAGACACTTCAGGGTTCACCCCTCTTTGTAAGTGTCTCATAATCTGCTTATTCTAGTAATGCTGAACATGTTAATTGTCCTCTATGCTTGTTAGAGGCCTATTATTTTTCAGTTGCTCACTACTAATATCTAATTAAATAAGATGATTTTTTTGAGGCTTGTCTTCTGAGAATGGATTCACCATGAGGTATGCTATACCTAAGATACAGGAGGTCTAGTTTTAAACAAGTGTATGTAGAGCTGCATTACAGTCTGTTCTATTGGCATATAAAATTTCTGAATGGCTTTTACATTTCTATTTACCTTGTCCCCTAGTGTCCAACAGAAAATATGAAGAAGAATTAGGGTTTCCTTATGTTATGGGCCAAATCCTCTGAAGTTATGTTTGCCTGGGGCTATCGTCTGTCCCTAAGAACTTATCAGAACAGATTTCTTCATTCAATTTTATCAGTCCAATTTTAGGACTGTGAGGTGGTGTAAGAACACCAGACAAAGATACTTGCAAGTCAACCATTTTGAGGAGAAAGCACAGTTTGAAGTCTTTATGGAATGTTTCATGGAAATTTCCTTGAAATCTAAGACTTATGAGTCAAGTACAGTCCATGCCTCAGTGAGTGGTTTTGATAACTTACCAAACCTTAACAAATCAACCAATATGCACCTTTGAAGTCCCAACATTTCTAAGGTCCTTTGTTCTAAATGTAAAGTTTATGGAGAAAACTGGGACTGTACTACTGTCTAACACCCTTCTTGACCTGTATTATTTTCCAGGCAGGAGATAAAGCAAATGGCAAAGGGGTGCATGGTTCTATCACTTTCTGATGAGAATACTCAGTATTTGTGAGTGATGGTTGAGGGACTAGGACACAAGACTTGAGGGCCTAAACTTGCTCAGAGTGAAAAAGGCTAGAACTTAATGTTCTCCTTCTCTTTTGTGAGACCACTATCCAAAATTATCCATTTTCTTCAAAAGAAGGCTTAAAAATATTGATCTGGGAGGCATAACCTAGATTTTCACACTGAATGGCTTGGGGCACCCCATAGAAGTATTTAAGGCCCATGATTAATGGAGGCATGGAAATACACTTAGTCCAATGAATCATTCTTCAGAGGTACTGAGTTTTCACACTCTGCCTGTATATACATCTATATATAGGATGACTAGCTTCCCCTTTCCTGTCTTAGGCTGACTGACTCACTGTGCTGAGGGCAGGTGTTGGCTTTTTAGACAATGACCTGTAAAATTAGGTGATCTAGCTGTAGCGACTACTAGTGTGATTCATTTTACTTAACATCAATCAACTGCCTAAGCCTAAACCTTGTCTTTCTCTCTGGTCAATGGACAGAAATAGATATTTATTGAAGGTCATTTCCCCCAGTAATTTACAGACTGTACATTAGAATTAGTTACATTACAATCTGGTGTCGCTTCTTGCTTCTCAATTTAAAATTTAAGTATCTTACCACTAGACATATGAGGGATGGATTCACCTTTAATATTTTAAGTCTCACCAAGACTGATTTCGCTGAGCACCAAGGCACATTTACTCAAGTCAGCCTCAGTGCTACAAATGGCTGGAGGGTCACAGTAATTCTTTACAGGAAATGTTAAGAAAGATGTGAAAAACAAGCCACAATAAGAAAAAACAGAAATGTCTGAAAAAAGTCCTGTGCAAGGACTGTTAATGTAACACGGTTGGTTAGAAAGTCTCTGGGCATCTGCTCTTTGTTGAATGACTTGTGCAATAGTGTGTCCCCAGAGTCTGGCCATGCTTTACAGTTCCCAGCACGAACACAGCACTTGCCATCAGGTGTACTCCCCCACTCGAAGAGTGAGAAGAAAATGTGACTCATCAGAGCTTGGTAACACTTATTTATCAGGGGGTTTTCACTTCTGGCTGTCCCACGCTGTAGGCATGGGACAAGAAAAGAAAACAAGAAAAGAAATTAAGTAACCAAGATATTTATGTAAGTTGTTAAGAAATTCCCTTTACCTTCTAAGTCAAACATGACCTCCATAAAAAATGGCTTTTCAAGAAAACCCTGGATCCTGGTCAAGTGAAGGGCAAAGGACTTCCCATCACTAGGGCTTTTTGATTTCAGCAAGGCCATAACAGTTCAGGTACAGCAGAAGAATTACAAATGCTGTGTTTTCAGTGTCTAGAAGGGGGACTTGACTGTACATGTTATACCTCTGAAGAATGAGCTGTAAATCTGGGCAGCTGCATTATAAAAGCAGTATTAAAATTTGCAATGTGAACTTTGCGCAGCTGTACTATTACATACAGTTGTGGAGAGCAGTCTTAATGCACAGAATTCCTGCAAAGACAAGAGATTACATTCCTCTTAATTTTACTGAGAAAATGAAGTCTAATACTGCAACATTAATAGTAGGACTGATTATAGAGCTATTAAGGACTAAGGATAATGATGCATTTTGAAAAACAGCAAGCTAAAACTCCAAAGCCCAGAAAACATAATAATAATAAATTTATTTTAAGGGGGTATGATCCCTGTAGAGATCATGATAATGCCACAAAAGTCCATCTTTTAAAGTTTTTTGTTGTTTTCTATAAGCTTCATTTACTGAATTTAATTTTCTGTTTTCAGTTCAATCACATTAAATTAGTCACCTATAATACACCCATAATATAATAATGAAAGGGAAATATCCCAGTTACATCTTCCCATGAGAGAGCTTTTTCTTGGCTTAGATCCCTGATCTACAGGATCTTATTAAATTCTTGAGACATACCTGAGCCATATCCCACCTGCTTTCAGATAAACAACAGCAGGAGGAGTATATCTGGGTCTTGAGTTACTGTGTAATCATTTTCTTGCTGAAGGTATTATAATACCAGGAATGTATTTATTCAGCTGTTATAAGAAAATAAGCAGCTGGAAATTAGTTCCCTTGCTGACTGCAAGAGAACTATTGGGAACTTGTTTATTTACTACTGAAATGCATGTGTTTTGCAGGGCATCTGGTCATATTTTATTTTGTCAAGAGTGGGTATCCTGGAAGCAAGGCAGTCTGAATATCTGAAGACTGTAGATTAGAAATGTGGATTAATGATTAAATATTTCCAGATCCTGTACAATTTTTTGTTCAATTTTTAACATAAATGACCTTTTCTTTAGTGAAGTTTTTGAAGCACAAAAAAATACCAAAACCAGATAGTTTGAAAGAAGAGTTTACTTTGATCTATCTCCAGAGTATTAAATATACTTTAAAAATAAACTGAGTTCTGACTTCCTATCCAAGTGATGAGCCCACACTGTTCTCAAAACTGTCCTAACAATATTCATGAAATGAACAGATATAAATAGTCAATACAACCCAAAATATCTTGTTACCTTATTGGTGTAAAATAAAGATAGTTTTTACAAACAAAATCTTCAAACTTTCAGTGCTCTGAAAATAGAATTGACCCCATTTTTTCTCTAACTAAATAAACACAGGAATGCAATTGCTTTATGTGAATTCTTATTAACAAAATTCTAAACATACTTAGAATGCACATCAAGCCTATGTGTGCACCTAATGCTTGGTGCAACTACCCACTGAGAATCTGGGGGTGGAAGGCAGCTTCCAATTGCTAACACTGGCACTGAGGAGCATGGAAAAAAAGAAAAGATAAATGCTCTTTCCTTTTAAAAAAAAAAATTCAATTTTTTTTGTTTTTTGGTATAGTAAAAGGCAGTATTTGGGAAACAAAATGGTAGTGAAAGTAGAGGTTTATTTTAAATCTTGAAGTAATTGTAAATTTGTAGATGAGACTGTAGTTTAACAGTAAGGGAACTTTAAATCCTGAAAAAACAAGACAGACTAGTTTTTTTTAAAAAAAATAATTTTGAGGTATGGTGGAGAACTGGAGTTATTTCTTGCACTAGACTCATTCAGATCTGAGAGCCCTCATGCTGGACAGACAGCCCTTGGTTCCCTGACAGCCAGACACATGGATTATGAACAGCAAGCAAAGTAGGAAATGAGGCAGATTTTGGAACCTTCTAATTTCCGTTGGCCTTTTGCTGATGAACAGAGAAAGACTTCCAAGTTCTTTTGGAAAATTCCTGATCAGCGTTAGCTGCTGACCTTCCTTCCTCACTTCTGCAGAGAATCCTCATGCAGTCATGGGAACAACACCAATAAAGTAAGAGAAAATGTGTTTTCTTGCATAAGGAAGAAGAGATATGATGGCAGCTGCTTTGCAAATCAAGAGGCTTCATAATGTCCCTTCCTCTTTATTGGAACTGTGAACCTGTGGGACAAACAAAGGAAAAGAGAGGAAAGAAGAAGGGAAGGGAAGTTTTGGGAAGTTTTGGGAAGGGAAGTTTTGGGAAGGGAAGGTTTAGCCTAAAGCCACAACTGGTCTAAAGTCTTCTCTCTGCTTTCTCTCCCTTTCTTTTTCACCCACCATTAAATGTTCTCAGGGAGGGAATGTGATTGAATCCTCTCACATCCTTGCATTGCAGGAGAGAAGCCTTTTTTTTAAAGGATGCTGGCTGTTAACTCAGAGGAAGAGGAACTTGGACAGCATTTGACAAGTCAAAGGCAAATACACCTTTACTAAAGAAACAGAGAACTTTGAATATGGATTTTTACTTAAAAGACCGTGAATAGTCATGGTGACATACTCTTTCTGATGTGGCAGTATGTGGTATAACAGGTGATGCTGCATTCCACACACATGAAAGCTGTAATGACCAAAAGTCTTTGTTCCATTATTACATTGGGACAGGGAGAAGCTTTAACTCCCACACTGCCTCCACCACCTAAAATGAAGGGTACTTTGGACCTCTTTGGTACTGGCTTCAAGCAGGACTTGTCAAGCAGTTCTTACTGAGACAACACCACCAAGAGTGGCCTGTGGCTGTGTGTTTCAACCTGAGTCACCTGAAAGGAAACTTGTGTGCTGAAACCGGGTAACACCACCTTTTGAAATCAAGTGCTTCTAAAATACCTCAGGAAAATTTTGAAAAATTCTGATTTTACAGTCTTTCATAGGCTAAATGTGGTAGCACCATGGGCACTAAACACATCCCAGAAAACCTTTCAACTTCAGAAGCCATAGATAATATACTCATTCTTTAGAGACCATATTACATTAGTAATGACTATGTAATGAGGAACATTTCATCACAGCAATATTTTGCCTAGCCATGTACCCTGTGCTGTGAGGCAGAAAACCTGGGGTTAGAGACCACAAAGCAGCACTTCCTTCTGTGTAGCACAGCAATTGTCTGATGCTACAGAAGGCCAGGAAACTACAGAAGCCACTTTCTTAGGTTACAGGATGACATTTCTGGATTATTCACGGGAACACACATTAATATTTTACTTTGCTTGGCAGCACTTATGCATGGAAAGCTTTACAGTTATTAAAGCTGGGTTCTGTAAGAGACGCACGGAAGCGTCACTGCGTGCCCTTGTTTGCTCTATGGCTTTGGAAGGATGTGAGGAGAAGGTATGAACAGTTTCCACCACATCTACAGACCATGGCAGAGAATTACAAAATTTCATGGCCATTCTGTCTTCCATTAGGCCAGGCAGAAAGGGATGAATGCAAGCTGCTCCTCTGTCTTCAATCAGGACATGAGAGAGGAAAGCAAAAGACGGTTTAGACTGTCTACATTCTGCACAAGCACAGGGATGTGTGCCCTGGTGTAGGCATGAGCACACATTTATTTCACAAATGTCTGTAGCGATTTAGGGGTTTTCCACACAGAACCCTGCCTCTGGCTGAAGGTTGCAGAACACACTTAAGCTGTTTCAGTGTAATGTCATTAGGTCAAAGGACTGTAGCTGAAGCTAAATTCTAGGCTTCATGCTAAAACACATAAGGAAGGTTCACATTTCTTTTCTCCTGCCAAAGTTGATGAGATGTTATTCTCTGGTTCATGGGAAGCAAAATATCAAACTGCTCCAGCTGCTTGCCTCACTGAGGACTTGTCTAAGTCATAATTGAACAAGACCTGATATACCCATATGAGATCAGATGAAAAAAATTGTGGTTAAGCAAAAAGATGACCTGTGGTTAATTCAGGAAAGCAATACAAGTTCAGAACATAGGATGAGAAATTCAACCCTATGATGGTCTTGCTGATAATGGGCAGTTTTAATTTCCAAATTCTTAACACTTTCTTTTAAAATTAATAAAACCATAGAAAGATTATGGCTTTATAATATTTTAAATACACTTATTATAGTTTTAATAAAGCATTCATAATTAGAGGATGGCTATGAATAAAAAATTTGAACTTTCAAAGCATGTTAAATTCAAAAGAACTTTATTCTTAAATCCAGTATGGCCAAGCAAAGAAGAGAGGGAAGGGAGGAAGGAAAGAGAGAGGGCAGAGGGAGAGAGACCATACCAAAAATAAGCCAGAAAAATGCTCAAGATATTTTTTAAGGAGAATGGTTTTCAGTTCTCTGGATAACCCATTAAAAATATATTTTAAGTAATTTTTAATGCTCTTGATTTTCTTCATTACAATAAATCTTATATTTATTCTTAAACCTGATAGAAAAATATTTCTAGTTCTAATCATTTTCTTAAAAACACAGCTATGCTTATTTTGTCTTAAATTAAAACTCCCACTGATTACAGTGGCAAGTAGAGCCATACATGTAGGGCAGATAATGTATATAGTGAACTTAGAGTTGCCTTGTGTAATGTTCAGTATATACACTAATGTATGTAGTGAACTTAAAGCTGCCTTTGCAGCTTCATCACAAATTCTAATATTTGATAGTCTCAAGTTGCACCTAACAATCTCTTTTAAAGGAAAAAGAAATTAAAAACTCTTTTACTCTTCCACAGTATAGGACACTGAAATAACACAACATCATGAGATGTTTTTCTTCCATAGGTTTCAAATATAGGGGAGAATGTCACAAAATGTCTTTCTATCTTTAGTGGAGCGAGAGCAAACCTCTGTTTCAAATCCCCTGGAGCACAGGAATTATAAGACCAAGTATTTCCAAGCAACTCAAAGTATTTTTGATTCAAAAGCTTTCAGCAATCAAATTTGCACTCTGCTAAGAGACCTGCAGCATGATGACTGCCACAGCCCAATTATCGTGATGACGCAGGAGGCAGAGTCTATTCTAAGCTTCGATGGCTTTTCATTAGGCATGGTAAGAGCCCCACTCACAAGGCTCAAGTGCCTCTGCTCTTACTGGGAGACTTGTCCAGAGAAAATGCTTCAGAAGATGGCATGTTTTCATCAGAGTTTAAACAAGTTCAGAGTTTATGAGTGACACTTCCAGTAGAGGCAGGCAGAGCTATGAAAAGAGGAAGGGGAAAAGACAGCAATAGGTAGAAGAACATATCAATATTACACTTGCTGCCTTTTTTTTTTTTTAATCTTTCCTAATTTCCTTGCCTTTTTTTCTTCAAAATTCAAAAACCATCTGTCTAGAAAATTTTCTGAGCCAAAAGAACAGAAATGTCTAGGAAGGATCAAGGTAAGGACCTCCTTGTGTTCATTCAGTATAAAGCAGAGCAAAAATTTGGCCTGGCTTTGAAATGACTGTAATGTCTGCAATCACAGCAAATTGCACCTGCTCCCTGAAGTCATACCAGTAGTTCTGCCTTGTTAATACTTCTGCTTATCTTCTCAACCAAGAAATAGCCACTTACATTTCTTGTAAAAAAACATTGCCACCATGAATTGCAGAATACTGCACCTGCCAGCCTGGCTATGTAGATCTTTACTATATGAAAACAATTTGAATGAAGGAATTTTTTAAAACAGTATTTAACATTTAAAATACATATCAGAGTGCAAAGCAATTCACATTTGAAAGCCACAGGTCACCTCCCCACACACACTAGAGATTAATGAATAGCCTTACATAAGAAAAATTTCTCTCAATGCTCATTACAGAGTTCAGGAAAGAATATTTAACTTAGGAAACAGAAAATTTCTCCTGTCCATTTTGAAAGATGAGGGCATACAATTTAAAATCATTTTGTACTAGGTCATTCTTAGGAGTCTTAGACAGCCAAGAGGGTCAGTCTCTATTATAATGGTTATATTTAATAATTATATATAATGATTTTACTAGTTTAAAGGATTTTGCAGAAATAAGATCTGTCTCAGCATGATATCTCAAAACATCAGCTTAATACATTTGTTTTAATAAATACTGAATTAAGGCTTACTAGAAGTTATTATTGAAATTATTGATGTTAATGACAAGCCAATGACAGGAAATGAGTTATATTTCATTTTGAACACAAAATGAATGCCAGATCTAACACTGAGTGTTGGACAACTCTATCGTGTTACAGAATTGTTGACACTGCACGTTTTATACCCCTCATACTGAGCTGTGAGAGTGGTTGAAACAAAGGAAGAGTACATTTTCTACCCTATTTCATTCTGTAGTTAGCTGCCAAAAATTTGGTTTATATACCTAACTGTTGACAGCCATTGTCTTTATGTCTCTTTTACTGTACTTAAGTGATATTATTTAAAATATTTGAATGAAAAGAAAGGGAAATATGAGAAATTAGAATAAAAATTTGTATCAGAAATGTTTTATTTTCAAAAATAAGTGAGAAACTTATGGGTCTATTTTCAAATGTATTTCTCTTAATGTATGATATTGCAGGCATGTCAGTTCTTTCAAGAGCAGCTCAGAAAGTTAGGTGTTAATTCACCTTAAATTATGTGCTTGGACATCATAATGTGCATCTAGCACTATTTTGATGGATTGAAATACCACTGAAAATTTGATTGTCAATATTCAGTTAAATATAATTGGCCTAAGTTTATGTTTCAAAAAAATTAGAGGCACCTAAAGCAAAATTTGAAAATTAGATTAAGCACAGATGGATTATAGAAATTTATGTATAGACGAATAATCTAAATTCCTTTTACAGTTATTGGGGTAAAGTGTATCATATTATAGAACCATAAAATAACAGAATATTTTGGGTTGGAAGAGATCTTAAAAAGTATCTAGTTCCAACAGATATCTTTAGAGTGATAATATTTATATCCTAAATTATGCATCTAAACCTGATGAATATTCATCCCCCTCTGAAATATTCTTGTTTTCTGTAATGGTTGTCTCCATTGATTATGGAAAGGAGAGTGTAGAACTGGAGAGAGAACAAGGGGTCAACAAATAAAGACAGCTTAGAGTTGAAACTCTTTCAAACCCTTTCTGATATATCTCATCTGAAATCTCTTTCCAGAGCCAGCCAGATGACAATTAAGGGCTGTGATTTTAGTCTATCAGTTTACACAGTGCAAGAGTTGTTTCATCTGACATAAACCACCAAAACTCTGCTGAGAATAGCACAGATATGTTAATCTACACAAACTGTTCACCAAAATATAGATTAATCCTACTCAAACCCCCCAAAACTAAATCGGTGTTCCTGGGATAGTTCTTCTATTTTATCTGAATCATGAATCTTGAACTCAAAGGGTTCACTTCTCTGATTTTTCATTTCTTGTCAGTAAAATTGCCTATTCTTTTCTTAAATCAATGAAAAATACAGCACTGAGAAGAGAATAAGGTCAACAAAAGGCCTCACATTAAAGTGAAAAAACAAGTGTAGTAACAAGAAAAATTATTAGGAAATCTACATGTTTCGGAAGATGTGACTTATTTACTTACTCAAAACACTGGCTAACATCAGATGTTAACCAAATTGTTATTGTAGGTGATAATTAAAACAAAAATTCTATTACTAACAGTCACTCCAATGAATTTAAATTTATTCAATTCATGTCTCATTAGTACATATCAAAAATAAATCACTTGCATATGCATCTGAGGAGCTTTTAAATCTTTTTGATTATGATAATCCATTTTTTCTGCTTCCCATTAAAGGTCAGCCAATACTTCTCTTACCACTTTGTTTCCAATGTTTATAAGTTGGCTGGAAAAATTAAATTGGAGTGGAAAAAGTAGGCAATCTTGTCTTTTTTTTCATGGAGAAAGGATTTTTTCTGTTAAGTAAAGAATATCCAAAATAGATCTCTCTTTTAAAATACAGAACATCTTGTAGAATTTCTCATTCATTTGATTCAATTATAGTTATTGTACTATGCCTACTTTACACTGGCAAGGGGACAAAAAGAGAGTGCTGGCCAGGGAAAAAGAATATCTTTATATTTGGGAAATTAACAGATATTACTGAGGCAAAAGAGTGATTCCTACCAAGAAATTCATATATTGCTTTTCTATAAGAATAGAAAAAAAATGGAGATTGGGCTTTGGAAATACATCTTACTGCCTTTATCTGTCAGAGCAGCTTCAGCAGAACGTTTCTTGTGCATCAAGTAAGAGTCTCCTTGAACAAGTGTGCAGCTCATAAGCCCTAATAGGTGTCTTGTGAGTCAGCTTTGACATTCAATTCAAGGGCATCTGAGTTCAGTCCAGGTTGAGATGCGCCTCTCAAAACTCTGTACCTTGCTCTGCCTTGCAGATTATTTCTTCTGTAAATTGTTTTCAGCTACCTCAAAGCAGATTTTCAGCAAGTTTTTGGATGCTAATCAGCTGTGAGGAGTGGTGGATGTGGTAGAGAACCTGGTTGCCATTCAAAGGGATCCTGCCAGTTCAGACAGATGAGCGTACAGGAAGATAATGAAAATCAGCACAGGCAAATGTCAAGTTCTGCACAGTGGAAGGAATAGGAAGGATAACCCCCCCCATACACCAGAACAGGCTGGGGGCAGACAGGCTGAAGCGTGGTTCTGAAGGGAAAGGCCTGGACACTCTTGTATTCAACAAGCTGAGTGTGATTGTCAGGGAGCCCTTGCATCCAAGGCTGCACTAACACGGGTGTAGTGTGCAGTTCCAGGGAATCCTTCCCCTCTCTTTGGCACCTGGGATATCACATCTGAGTACTGTGTCCAGTCTGGGGCTCCCTAATTAAAGTAGATATTTCTATGCTCAGAGTAGCCCAGCAAAGGCAGGGGGCTGGAGCACAGGGTGTGTGAGGAGAGGCTGAGGGAATGGGGTTTGCCAGTCCTAGGAAGAGATGATAAAATGGGGGTCTTGCTGATATCTACAGCCACCTTTTAAGAGAACATAAAGGCAAAGGAGATGCACAATGGAGGGATGAAAGGCAATGAGAAAGATGGAATGTGGGAAATTCTGAGGCAATAAAAGAGGTATATTTTCTAACAGGAAGGTGGTCTAATACCAGAGCTGCTTGCCTAAAGGGATTGTGCAAACTCCATCCTCGGAGAGCCTCAATACTTGACTGGGTAACCTGATCTTACTGGAGTTGTTCAGTGCAAAGGTTGCAGTGAATGACTTCTGGAGAACCCTTCAAATTTATGTGATACTGTGAGTTGACTTTTACCTCCTTGTAAAAGTTCACATTTGCATGTACACCTTCACTGACATAGTCACTGGAGAGCCAAAATGTTTTCAGAAGCTGATGCCAGAGGAAGTTTACTGTCTCCTGTTATGTTGCAGTAACAAAAATTAATATTTTTAAGATTTTAGAAATATAAATATTGTGGGAAACACCCACGACAAAAGACTTTAGGGCAGGCAATTGCAGCTCTAGCAGACCTGCAGAAGGCCATACTCTTCCCTCTAAGAAGGCAACTGGCAGTTGGAGAATGGGCTTTGTTTCATCTGACATAAACCACCAAAACTCTGCTGAGAATAGCACAGATATGTTAATCTACACAAACTGTTCACCAAAATATAGATTAATCCTACTCAAAACCCCCAAAACTAAATCCGTGTTCCTGGGATAGTTCTTCTATTTTATCTGAATCATGAATCTTGAACTCAAAGGGTTCACTTCTCTGATTTTTCATTTCTTGTCAGTAAAATTGCCGATTCTTTTCTTAAATCAATGAGAAATACAGCACTGAGAAGAGAATAAGGTCAACAAAAGGCCTCACATTAAAGTGAAAAAAATAAGTATTTTTATTTAAAAATGAACTGTCCTTCTTTTCAGCCATTGTTTCCTGTTGGCTCATCTGTGGACACCCATTTGGTTTGGGGGAGGTGGAGGCTGTGCTTCACAAGCTTAGGATCAAGTGTTTTCTGGCCTGCACATAATATTCACACTGACACAAGGGTTATCACATTTTACATGGGTGTTCAATGTCTATAAGATGTCATATTATAACAGCTCACAGTGGTATAAATGGCCACAAAATGTTCTGAGCAGAGGATATAAAGACTGTAATGAATTTGCTTGAAAGTAGCCTTTGTATTCTTTTTGTCGACTTTTGAATTATGAAGTTACACACGAAGTTTTCTCTAAGCTATGTTCATATAGTATATATAGTGATGCAGAATTCTGGTACTCTGCTGTTAAGAATTTGTGTTATTTGCAGTCTATGAATCAGCATCTGTCAATAGGAATATTAACTTCACTATGCCAGGTCTGGCCCTTTGCCTTAAACACATCTACACTGGATCAGATATTTAGAAACACTGAAACACTGGTCTTATGAAAATAAAACTTCTTGCAGTGTGACAAAAGAGCCAAAGGTTTGCATGAATTAACTCTGGCTACAGAGTCTTTTTCAAACCTGATAAACAAAGAAACTGCACATATTAAAATGTGCCCTTTCAGACAGCATATATCACATTCTGCTTTCAATCCCCTGGGGCAGCCCCACTGCATGTACAAAGAAGGATTTAGCTGTATATAATTTAAGTTGCTCTTTATAAAAAATATTCAGGTTTTGATATACCAAAATATACCAAAGTGACAAAGCAAACAAATAAAGCCAAATATAAGCCAAGATTTAATAAAACTAATTTTGTAATCCTTGGCTAGTGATGGCTTTTCATTTGTCTGGTGAACAACACAATGTGCTCATGTGACTATTCACCGAAATAAGTTTCAAAAATTATCGAGCCCTCTGCTGTCTCATCATGCAGGTGGTGTGCAATGCCAGATGCAAAATAACTGATGTGGTTTCAAAGTTCCTTGGATCATTTCACAACTCATGCATTTTAAAATATGTAGGACTTGCAGTCTGTGTGACAGTGCCTAGTAAAGTCCATTTTTCTGTTGAGTTTTAAATTGTCTTTATAATTAGAAGAAGTTAAATATCCAATGGTATATCACATCCTGTTAAGCTATGAATTCTCATCCCTGTATGTAACTACTGGAATCTTAGAGAAATAGTTACAATAAATTCAAAATAGTTCACAAATCAGTGGAAGATAAAGCTTTTTAAAACCATAATTTCAAAATGATAACAAACAGGATCCCAGTGTTAGTATGAAAGCCCCAACTTGTTTAAAAAGAATTAGCTAGCAGCCTTTGAGAGGACAGGTTCCTAATCTGTGTATCTGGTAATTACTGTCTATTTATAGCACACAAGAATTAAAATATTTCCCCAATTTTATTCAGTGACTTAAAGAGGATTAGGAGTGGTGTAGTAGTGTATTCTTTACACTGAGCAAGTATGTCCATATAGAGAAAGGTTTGAGGCTTGCCCTTTGTATTTCTTATAAGTTAGAAAACCCAGAAACTTCTGTAAGGTTCAGATAGCCATTGGCCAAGTGCCAAAAGGGACACTTTGATTGAATTCTATCACTGTCTGTCAAAGCCTGTACATGTTTCTATTGGCAGCTTGCCAGTAAAGCCCACCTGAAACATAAGGTACTTAAGAAAGGACACAAAGAAACCAAGAGGTTTTTTTCGGGTGTCTTAGCAAGGTATCACAGGTTTCTCTGACACCTGTGCCCGCCTTTACGTTTTGTTTATGTAGCAGTTTGTTATTTTCATTTATTAAACCAGTTTCTTTACAAAACACACCCGGAGAGCTGCCTCGCTAATTTTTAAGCCACAATCCCGGCAGGGCTGGACCCTCAGAGGTGTATGGGTAACCCCCATAGAGTGGTTCGGGCTATTAAGAGATTCAGCTGTTGGGGTCATACGAAAATGGGAAGGATGCCTACTGGCTTTGATTTACAGATGCTTACCAGGGAGGCAGTAAAAAGAACAGTACAGAGCAAAGAGCACAGCCATCCCTCGAGCTGTAGCTCTGTTCCTCAGGAGCAAGAGGCATTGGCACACAGGAGCTCCCAGCGCGATGCTCCTGTGCACTGCCTTGTCAGACTGCTTGTACAACTGCATGGGCACCTGGGGCACAGAGGGGCTGCCCTGCTCCTTTGGTGCCCTCATCACTTAGTGGAACTACTAAAAAGAATCCTGGTGAGCAGAAGTGCTGTGTTTAAAGGTAGACTGAGGGAGAGGGAAGGGAAAGAACCGACTGTAAATGCAGAGCAGATTTGGAGGGGGGAACTTTCTGCTTTTGTACAACTCCTGTTGCTTGGCTTTCTGAGGTGTTTAAAAAGGTGAAATCAACTTCCGACAAGTCATAATATATCTTGATCTAAACTATCCCCGCTCCTCCCTCACTGTGCCTCTCCCTTAGTTTTAGATGCTTTTGCTTAGGATTTGTGTATACATTCAGCATCAAAACAATAAGATTAGAGAAGCCTCATTGCAGGTAAGAAACTACCTGAAAAAATCTTATGTGTTAATCAGAAAATACAGGGAAAGAGGATATCAGAGATATGGCAGAGCTGGGTAGGGAAGGTCAAGGAAGAAAAGCACTCATGTAGTACTTACCAAATCAATGATACAGATGACAAGTGTTTCCTTTGTGTTAACGTTAGACAGCACACATTTTATCAGGAACTTCTTTATGTATCTGCATTTAAGTACCATTTTTTATATGGGCCAAGAAAGCCTAAAATCCAAGACCTCATTTCTGATTTTGCCAAAAAAAGCAAAAATTCTCACTAAGTAAGGTGAAATATGCTATTTGTGCAAGATTCAGTTGAATCTCTATTACTCTTCCTAGAAAATTTGGAATAAAATTGCTTGAAACATACTGATTCTAAACTGTCACCCATAAATTTATGTAAGCATCCTTTCTCTTCTCCCCTCAGCAACTCCTTCTGCTGCATTCATGTACCTGTTATAATAAAGACATGTAGTTAAGAGATTCAGAGTTCATGTACCTGTTATAAAGACATGTAGTTCAGAGATTTAGAGTTCTCATTAATCATCAGATAAGGAATCAACAGTCGCAGCCTCTTCATCACCAAGAATATTTTGTGGACTCTCAAAATTTACTTTGAAAAGTTTAAATCCACTATAGATGCATTCCTATCAACCCAGCCTAACTTTCAAACAACATTTAAAATGGTATCTGCAGTCATACATCATACTTTTAAATACTGTGTTATCTTCTAAAATTGAGACATCTAAAACTTGGTACAACTTCAGTCTTACACCCATGGGATTTCTCCCTGAATCACAGAAGAAGCCATGTCGTTGTGTGAAAAAGGGAAGAATTTGAGGGGTTCTGGTTTTGCAGTGTGTGAAAACTTGATTTCCTTAATTGTTCACAGATGGGAAGAAAAAGGGTTGATCCAGGAGACTTCTGGGGAGGGACCTTGTAAACAACTTGTGAGCTGGAAAGAGATTTCTTCTAATAGCAGTCTCGTTATTTCTTTCTGACATGTGAATGGATGCTAAAATTTTGTGTTATTGCTTTCAGGTATAATGAACTTGCTCATTGTGGTGCTTGTGATATTACAGCTGTAAAATAGACAAGGTTTTAGATGATTAACTCCCACTGAAAGAAACTGAGACCTAATCTGATTCCAAAGACTCAAGGGTGAAGCAAGTTTATATGGGAAAATTGCAGGGATGACTGATTCAGTGATGAAAAATTTGAAGAATTTTTAATTAAAAAAATTGTGCCTTTCAAACTTCATAATACATTTCATGTCCAAGCATGAATTCTATCCATCTGCAAAGAAAGAAATTATCACATATCAGAAACAGCAGAGAGGAAACATTTAAATTAAATAAGACATTTTTCAGTCTTGAATTGTATTATTTCTCTTTGAGTTTAGGGACAGCAAATAAGACAAACAAATGAAGAAAGAAGACAGATGTGGAAGATAGTATGGAGAAAGTGGCTCCCTGGGGAGAATAATGAAGTGAGGGAAGGGTAGGATGTGAATGGAAATCCAGTGAACAAATTATGAAATGTGGGTGTGGAGTGACAGAACAAAACCAGAAAAGATAGCAGCTAAGAAAAGACTGGAAGTGCAAATGCATTGCATTAGAGACTAAAATGACCATGTTAGTCATCTGTTGTAAGGGAGGTTGTGAGACAGGACTGCTACTTTAATGTTATTAACTCCATTCCCAGTAACTCAATCCTTTTGCGGACTCAGGTCTCAACTGTGCATTCACCAGTCTAAAATCCACCTTGGCTGGTAAAGCAGGCTGAGTTGGAGCTAGTGGAGGGTTCTTCCTGCTACACCTCCTCCCTGGAGTTGCTCTCCTTCCCTTCTCCTTGCTCCAGCCTCAGGAAGGTGATTTGGACCATGAAGAGCCCACAGGCAAGATGAGGCACTTCTCTACTTGTCTGCTTGGTGTCTTTCTAGAATAGCCTCAGCTTGATGGCTTGGCTGAACAGCAGCAAAGATCATTGCTAAAATGGAGCTGAAAGAAGAAACTCCGTATAAATATAGAAACTAAATATAAATAAGAAACTAAGAATAAATAATTCTTAGTTAGAAACTAAATATAAATAATAAATAACAGTTTAAAACCAATTTTCAGGTAGAGATAAAAAAAAAATAATTGTGTTGGCTGCAGTTCTACCCCAAGACAAAGCTGGCCAAAATTATTTCTAAGAAATTTGAGTGTCTTCAAAAAAAGCACAACACTATTCAACAACTTGATTGTTCTTAAGCACGAATGTTGTGAGTTAGACAATTTCAGAAAGTATATTTTATGTGTTTGAAATTATATTTTATGTGTTTGAAAATCAAAATTTTCAATCAGCTGACTGACCTGGGGAGCCTCCATATAAATACAAGATCACATTGATTTTATGTACTCATTCAGCTGTTCCTAAATGCCTGACAGGCCTGACAACTTGATCAATAAGTGATTCCATTCACCCAGACCTGCAGGTGTCTTTTGTACTCTCCCTGCTGGAAGATGACAATCACACTCATTAAAGGCAACACAAAGCATCACCAATGACATGTTTCCTGTCAGACAAATACAGCTAGGCCTATTATGATTTTATCTGAGAGAAATTGATTTAATCAGCAGTCTAAGATTTAACCTATTGTTAATAATGCAATTTAAAGATCTTCTCTGTTGCTTCTGACCAACCTAACTGGAATTTAAATGGACAAGAGTGACGTGAACAAGCTCACAAGGGTCAGAGTTTTTCTTCCCTTTCTGTGCCAGACTCTTTGATGTTCAATGTGAAGGACTAATCCTCACGATTCCAGAAACCATCCTGTGAACAAGAAATAATTTACCAAAGCTAATATGTCACATATTGCTGTCTTAATTTAGGTTTTACAGAAGTTTTATGTCCTGTGAGCTTGAAACATCTGGAAGAAGCATCAAACTGAAAGCTGACAGATTGTGTAAAGATAATGTTAGATGAATATGCCTTAATAATGATCTATTCATTTGCAGCTTGTTTTTAGTGTTGTCTTTCTTCTGTCTTTTAATCCAGCATTATTCAATTCATTGCAAACTACATTAGCTTTGTATTTGTGGGGATACACAAAAAATATTTTTAGGGATTTTTTTTTTAAAATTTAATTCACTGAATTTACAAGAGAAAACACATAAAATAGCACTACAACAATGACTGAAAAAAAGGATATTGATTTCTTGTAACAGATTTATTCTATTGTCAGTCACTGCCAGTTTGTAGTACAAACATTTTTCATGACAGACCTGAACTAATCATCATAAATTCTGGTAATGACTTGCAAATTTAGTATTAAATGTATTAAAATGAGATTGAGTATGAAGACTGGTTATATAATAAAAAGACTTTCTTACTCAAGATATCCATTCCCCCTTAGTCTTTGACTATTCTCTATACTCTGACAACTTCTTTGAGTTGCATTCTGCTTCACTCAAATCCAACCAGTATTTGATGAGTAAAAGAAAAAAAAACCCAAACAACTGGGAAAAAAAAAAAAGATAGCAACACTTTGTCTATGTTCCTGTTAAACAACATGAGTTTGGGGAGAATTTATAGTGCAGGTTGTCCTGAAGGGAGGAGTTGAGAGGATGGGCTCACAGATCTCTTAGGGAGGACATACCCACAGGACAGCATGGTTAGCCAAACCATAAAGACATTCAGAGACTTAAATTCACAAATAGAAGACTCTTAAATTTTCACAGTCAGCCTGAATATGTGAAACTAGTGATTGTGAGGTGAAGATGCTAAGTAAGAGAACTAAGTGATTCTGGGAACTGAGGGAATAATCTGTGTGGGAAGGGGAAAGAAGGATGAAACTATTACTCCAATCAACACTGCAGAAGATAAAAATGTTCTGATTGCTGTACAGAAAATTGTGATTTTTTTCTAAATTTTCTAAATTTTCTAAATTGCTATTACTCTACATTTTTCTCTGGTTGGGATACAGCTTCTGTGATCTGTTAAACATCAGCTCTAGCATCTCTGATACCTTTGTGGAGGAAGAGCAGGTGAATAGCTCAGCCCAGGATCCCAACAACACACAAGGCATCCTCTCAGATTTCAATTGCAGTGCCAAAGCTTCAGCCCAAAAGCTGTCACCAGTTGGATGGAGTATCTTCCAGGATATTTCACAATGGGGAAAAAAATGTATCCATCCTTGGTGTCTGAGCTAGGAGCTCAGTTTTATCTTGCTAAATTCTATGTTAGGGCAGACAAATAGAGCAAACGTCGTGATGACAAGTCAGGACACTTGATTGGAAAGGGAGGCTTTTCATTCATCAGCAGGAAAATGGAAGGTGAAAATGCAGCATAGGTTGGTTTTCCCCAGGGAGGCTGTACTGGGAGTGCACTGTGCAACAAAGAGAGAATGATGCATATCCCCTAAAGGAGAATTGGAGAGTTAGTAATAGAGAGAGGAAACAGCAGACAACTGTAAAAGCTACAAAAGAAAATGACTTTGCAAGTGCATTATCTGCAGTGACATTGTCAAAACAAGACTGTTTCTGCCAGACAACTGAATAAAAATCTTATTAAAAGGGTGAAATGGCAGTGTCACTGCACTGGAAGTAAAAATGGGACAGCTTTAGCAAAGACTGAGAGAAAAGAAATTACTCTAAATCTCTGGGTGAATTTAGAAGTGAAAAGAAACAAGACAAATGTCTAAAAATATAATGGTGGAATCTCTAGTAAGTTCTGAGGAGTAAAAGATCTTCATAGTAGCTGTAGTTTAAAGGAAACTGAGACCATACATATTTGAGTATAATGAATAAAAGGAAGTTATTTAGTGATTATCAAAGAGATTTTATACACATGCATTTTAATTATAATTAAATTTAAACTTTAAAAATAGTTTCTGATGACAGAGTAAGTATGGATCTTCATTATTTTTTCAGTAATGCTTAGATAAAAAAAATTCAGCAGAGTATTTTAATGTCACTGTTTACACATGCACAAGTTACTGCTGAGTAGCCAGTCATCATGAATCATCTGAGCTGTGATGGTTCAAGGTGACTTTTAAAAGAGCAAATCCAAAGTTATATGACTTAGTTCAGTACTTCTTCACCATATGCTAGATAAATTTGATTTGCCTCATGTGAACTTGAAGGTGCCTATATAGATAGTTACCCATTTGTAATGTGTTTAATGGTGTGAACTTTCAGTGTGAAATGATACAAGAAAATCAGAATAACTCTTTTAATCCAGTAAGTGACCTTTAATACTGCTGTCAATGTCAAAATGATCAGTTAAATTATAGTGAAAATGAAGATGTCCTTCTATCATTGATACTGATCATAATGATTTTTCCTATACTATTTTTGTAGTGACCCATTTTTTATCATGCTAGTTCTATCCTACTATGAATCTTAAAATAGTTTCTGCTTCCTCTTGAAAATTCTGAAAAGCTTAATCCCTAATTCTGTTAGAAATTGCTAATGATTCATGAATATTAGATCCAAACAAACCACCTGGTTTTGATTGTTTCCTAATACTCCTTAGAATCAGATGCCCACTTTTGATGGCCTTTGCAACAGAACTCTGCAATTAGAAATCTACACAAGCTTCCCTCTTTTTCATCAAGCTGTATGTGTGTGCTCAAAGAAAATTGCTACAGCTGTCAGCCTCAGTGTAATGACAAATATGTTTCTCTGCATATTTGGTTTCAACTAGTTTGCTCAATTCAGTGTGACTTCACTGGCATGACAAGTTATACAAGTGTTTCCAGACAGTGAGAAAGACGAGCTGTCAGGTGTTTAAAGCAGGTTAACCCAACATGGCATTACATATCATACCTGAATTCAGCCCTGTGGTTATTAGATACCAATACTCTTTCTAGCATCAGTGGCAGGCTGCCACGTAACGTGTTGCTGTTCCTCCTTTCTCTCAAGGTTATATATAATCTTACTTCATTATTTCTGGTGAATAATCTGGTAATGATACTGTGGCATTTTCAATATGTGATTTGAAATAAAGATCTCCCTTTTTGTTTATTGGAGCCAGAGATTTTTTCCAAACCACCTGTGATTTCTGGGGTTCTGTCAACAACTCTTTGCCCTCTGAATTCCACAGCCCCATGCTCAAAAGCAGCACAATAAGTCCTTGAAGCAATTCAGTAACTTGTTAGAAAACAAATTTGAGAGCAGAGAAGGACAAACATGCTGAGGTATCACAACTTCCCTTTCAAGAAATCTGAAGGATTTGGGCCAACTGTTATTAAGCTTGCTGTGAATTGATTATTTATCTGGAAAGTTCAGTCTATGGAAAATACAATGAGAGATTTTGGCATTTTCAGTGATGCTCAGCTCACCCTGAAACAACTAAACCAAACAGGAAATTTAGACTGCCATGAATATATTAAAAAGGGGTGAAAGAACCTGGGCTGGTCAACTGAGTGGCAGGGCTCTTTATTATAACTGAAAATTTGCACATTAAAAGTTTCCTCTGTGTTAGAACTGCTTCCTATTGCTGCCATTGACAGATCCAATGAAAGGATACAGAATATTGCTGCCATTGCTAACAGAAAAATCATATTGAGAACCTTATGGAAGTCAGTGCATCATATATGCTTTAACCAAGTCTTCTGAAAAGGATCCTGAAAAGGAAAATCTGGGACCACAATTCTCATCGCAATTTGGATTACTACTTGAACAATAGATGTGCTGTTTTCATTAAAAATAAATAAATAAATAAAGATGAATAAAGCAGTGCTTGCAGAATGCTCTTAAACATATCAAAAGAAATAATGAGTTTTCAAAGAACCTCATTCTGACTCCTCCAATCCATCATACCTGTATTATACTGATAATCTCTTCTCTTTTAATCAGTGATGTTCAGGAGAAGGACAAGGAACCTGTAAAGGTATGGATGAATCAGCATCTGATTAGCTGTCTTCATAGAACCTTTTCTGTGTTTATTCAGAGAAAGTGAAATTCAAAACTTTCAGTGATGATGATTATTGGTCCATACTTTTTTTTTCCTAAAAGAAACACTGTTTTTATTTTTTCCCCCGACAGTACTACAGTTAAAAGCATTTCAGTTAATACACAAAACACATAGATCCAGATGGACGACAACACTTTGGGAATCCAGAGATCTTACACCAACTTATAAGGTATAAGATACTGCACACCTGGAAAAATAAATTGTAAGTTGTTTTCTAAAGTGTGATCTGGCAAACAAGCACATTTTTTTTTCTAAAAAAAAAATGGGTTTTTTTTCAGAAACTCTTATTATCCACTTTCCCACCTGCTCCTTCTTTTCCGACCAACCCTAAAGCAGCCATACTGTTGGTTGGAACCAGTTAAAACTTTGCAGAATGCAGCATCCTGTGTAGGGCTCATATCCTGCAAGGAAATAGCCAACTGCTAAGGCACTGGATTCTGTGCTTTTAGAGTGAAATACAAGCCGAATTTTCATTAATTTCTGCAGCTACTTTTTGCCTTTTTTCATTCAATTTTTGCTTTGAAGGCTCCCTGCTCTGCTGCCTAGACTTTTGCCACTGCAGTCCCTAGTGTCCCCTCATCCCCACCTGAACACAACAGCAATGTTCAGACTCCCCTCCCACAGAGTGACAGAAGCTGCTCATTGAACTCTGCACCACAGTGATTATAGGGCAGCACCGAATATGGTACCAGGTGTGCACTAATCCTAAATAAACTCATGACTCAGTCTGTCTAACCTGCTCAAGACCTCCCTAAATAGAGAGCTCCAGTGGGTGCCTGTGGGTCCAGCTGTTTTTGGTGCATCCTGCCATCTTCCAGGGACTGACTGCATTTCAGGATAGCTACCAGCCATTTCACCTCACCATTGCTGCTACCCTCAATTTGAAGCAATCAGTCACAGCTCTGCTCACCTCATCTCATTACCAGCTCTCCTTTGATGTTCCAGAGTAAGGAGAGGTTGTCTGTCCTTAGTGAGCACAAGTGAGCCTCAGTTACAAAAAAAGTAACAGCTTGTGGAAATGCTGGTTTGAACCAATAATTTGAAAGACTTGCAAGAGCTAGGATTCCCACCATGTCACACAGGCCTCTCCCTGCATGCAAAATCTTAATGTATGAAAGGGACAGCCACCCAACATTGTGTATTCCAGAGGAAATCCCGGATATCAGCATGTTTCATAGATCACACTTTGTACTAGCATTTGGCTTCTTATAAGTCAAGTCTTAATCAGATAGAGCTGAGTAAAGGTGAATGTGATCATCTCATTATATTAGGTATTTGTAACACATTTGCACATCTGTATGTATACATTTGAGAATATATACTTATAAAATAATTTCTACTAGCCCACTGCACTTAGTTTTTATCCTCCAATACCATCACCTCCACCAGGATCAGCCATTCTTTCCTTTGGTAGTTCTCTCTGAGGTGGTTCAGGAAGACAACATGACAGAGCATATAATTTCCTTACCTTCACTTCCTGTCCATGCAGATCCCGAGGTGAAGTGTAACTAAATGTCAATTAGGTGCAGGTGGGAGTATGCTTAATCACTGTAAATTCATGCATGTGTCTTGCTGATCCCTCCATCTGCATGCTGTCAGCCTTCTCGTACAAAGCTAATTGTATAATCCTTGTTCTCAGCACTGACCTTGTCCCACATGGTGCCACATGAGGATACAAGGATGTAGGTGACATTTCCTGGTCAGCTTTGCTGTGTTGTCACACTGGAGCCTCTGACATCAGTAATGTGTTGAAGTATTTAACCAAAAAAAGAGAAAGCCTTGCACTAACATACTTGTAACTTCCACTTGGGATGTAATTGTCCCCTTTCTTGGTACAGCTGACAATAATTATACAGCTGTGAATACAAGTACAGATGTAGGTAGAGGAATGGATGTACATTGAAGGACTGATGTGCATATGAACATGCTTGATACTGGTTCAGCTCTGCAAACCTTGATAAGTACAATTCTGCAACTGCTAAACTGGTGTGGTCGGACGCTTCTTATTTTGAAAATAGTTTGGTAAGGCCTTGTTTTAGAAAAACAATTAAGAGAACCATTTATAATAATCTGATGCAATGTTTTCTGTTGCTGTGGCCACAGAACAATACAGGCATACATCAGTTTGGGGGAAACTGTCTAAATTACCAAAAGCTTTAATAAATGAGTTAACAATTGATGTTTGAGGGCATGTACTCTTGCAAATGAAAATAAATATGAATCCACATTTAAATCTCTGCACTAAATTGGAGGTTCAAATGTTTAATTCTAAACCTCTGACTGCTTGTTTTTTTTACTACCATCAAAATGTTATCATTTGTACCTGTAATAAATTGTGCCCACAAGACTGTAATGCCTTTTTCTCTCTCTTTTTAAAGCATGCACTAAATGTAATTATATGTATTACTCTGCAGTATCACAGCAATAACAGTTTTTGATCTCAAGGTGTGTGAATGTTCTTCATTCATCTGTGTATTAAATAACAGTTTTGATCAACATTAACTTTCCTTTCACTGGTGATATTTATTTTTTATTTCTGTACTTCAGTGTGAACAGACAAGCATAGACTGTATTAATTAAAACCCCTAATGACTAATAGCAGCTGCTCTGGGGAGTGGTTGAGAACCCTGGGTTGGTCTAGCCTAAAGAAAAGGAGGATGAGGAGAGACCTCATTGCTCTCTACATCTTCCTGAGGAGGAGAAGTGGAGAGGGAGGTGCTGAACACTTTTCCCTGGTATCCAATGACAGGACACATGGAAATGGTTCAAAGTTCTGTCAGGACAGATTTAGGTTGGACATTAGGAAGCATTTCTGTATCAAGAGGGTCACTGGAACTGGCTTGCTTAAGAGGTTGTGGATGCTCAAACCTGTCAGTGTTGAGGAGGAATTTGACCAATGCCCTCAGAATGTGCTGTAACTTTTGGTCAGCCCTGAAGCTGTCGGGCAGCTGGACGAGAGGATCATTGCAGGTCCCTTCCAACTGGGCCCCTCAATTCTAGTCTATTCTATTCTGTTCTTATATTTCTGACCAATAGAAACTGTTGCATATGACTTTGCCAGTCAACTTCACTTCTCATGATCTTCTGGAAAGCAGAATTTCAAAATTGTAGTGGGGCTGAAAAGCCTGGAGGTGAGGTGAAATTAGTGAATGGCTGGGTCCTGACTGAGCCTTAGTCTCCCACATGCTGGTGCATTCTCAATGGCAAGTGCTTTCTTTATTATAAAATAGAAATAGCAAGTGAAGTCACAAACGATACCCTGCCCCCAATGAAATTTTGAAATTGCAGAGGCTTTTGTCTTCAGATTGTTACTCTCTTTTCCATAAGTTCTGCATGCTGAATACAGAGGTGAAAAAGGCAGTAAGAACATTCATTACCTTTCTCTAGATCTCAGCAAAAACAGTGAAGAGGAAACAGCAATTAAGTATGGATAAAAGCCATGGGAAATCCATAATCATTTAGTTGGTAGAAAAGGATAAATCTAAAAGAGGTACTGAGTCAGGGTAAAGAATGTTGTCTGTGTTCAGCTAGTTTTGGAGACCTCTAACAAGAATGTATGGGCAAACATTTCTCTAACAAGAAACTATGGGCAAACTTCTGGTTCGAGAAACAAGAGAAAGTGACCCTATATTATGCATTAAGAATAGGTATGTGCACAATTTCTGCTGTGAAAGTGAATTATTTAGTCTACATTTTCCATGACAGCCTTATACCCATGATTCTCTACTATTCTCTATTTCTCTGTAAGTTTTCACCAAAATTAGCTGTGTATGTGTTTACTCTGCTTGCCCCTTTCCTACTAGCATAGGTAGGGATAATTCAATCCACACTGCATGTGGATTAATTTCCAGATGCATAGGCAACTGATTTTATAGTTTGCCATTACGTGTAACCTATTCAAATCGTAAACTAAAAATTCAGCTGCATAAATTGGTAAAGCTTCATCAGTTTACACTGGCTAACACCAGCTGAAGGTTGAATTAATATTAACTGAAAGAAGAAATAGAGTTAGTAAAAATCGGAGAAAAAAATCTGGAATCTCTAATGACACTGGGAAACTGGAAGGTTTATTTTAACACCCTATCTATTAATAAGAATATTGTGCAAGCTAGATAATATTTGCTAAGCTAAGAGGATTAAAGAGAAGGAAATACTGACTTCACACATACACTAAATACTAAGGAACAGGGAAAACCAGAATACAAACAAGAGAGTAAATGAGCTATTGGAATAGGTGAAAAATCTTTATTAGACCGATGGACTCCTCTTCTGAATTACTCTTCTCAGATGTGTCCTTCTACTTACAAATAAAGAGTTCTATCCATTTTCAATCTTACATGTTGCTTTTTTAAGTATGTAACTGAAAATCAGTAAACCTTGAGTGACTGCAGAAATAATAGAGCAGAATTGAAAAAGAGTGGAAAAAGTTACAAATATTTTTTGTTGACCCTGCTTGGATGCCATGTGCCAACCAAAGCTGCTCTATCACTGCCCTCCTCAGCTGGGCAGGGGAGAAAAAACATAATTAAAGGCTTATGGGTCAAGATAAGGGCAGGGAGAGATCAGTCACCAGTGACTGTCTTAGGCAAAGCAGACTCCACTTTGGGATATTAGTTTAATTTATTAGCAATAAAATCAGACTAATGAGAAATGTATTAGATACTAATGTTATCTTTTCATCCTGAATCAGCAGACTCTGTTCTGAGGCATGTTTGATCCTGTTAATAAAATTAATGACATCTTTTCTTAAAATTACCTAATGAAGAGGATTTTCACTCTTTAGAAAGTTATATGTACTAATTGTCTGCCCTAAAATAATGATGATGATGATGATGATGATGATGATGATGATGATGATGATGATGATGGTGATGATGGTGATAATAATAATGATGATAATAATAATCATCATCATCATCATCTAAATGAAGAAAAACCCACAAACCCACAGACTGGGTTTTACTCTTTTTCGTACCTCTTAAAAAATTCTGTCATGGTTTCTTTTTTTTTTTTTTTTCCCAAAAGAAGCTCCTCTGCACTTTCATGTAATATTAGCTTCAGAAAAGTCAGACTGAGCATAATTCAAATGCAATGATTTCTATGAAAACTATATTCATTCTCTTAGACCAAAGACCTGGAAGACTGAATGAAACAATTTCAATGTTTGTTCTGGCAAAGAGGCCTTCAGATAAGCACAAATATAGATTCTGTCTCACAGAGTAAAATGCACTGGGAAAGAGGTCTCTGTTCTTGCAGAATCATGTTCCCTGTGTGGGTATTTGCTGTTCAGAATTCAGAAGCAGTTTCTCATGAATAGACTCTGGATTTAAATCAGATTCACTGATTCTCTTACCTTGGTTCTGAGAATGTTCATAGAAAGAGAACAAAATTTATAAGAACAACCAAGGGGATGTATTAACTTCTTTTCTTTCTATCCCAAGAGAAATTTTATGCAGTTATTTCTCAGTTCAGAAAAATAGCATGATTCCTAAATCCTTTCTCTATAACCTACAATTGCAGAATGTCAATCTAAGAATTTTTAGGCAATTTTAAATGAATGCTATTGAAGTGACTATTCAGTAGATGAAGAATAGACATTTTAATTTCAGTTTTAGTAGGAGTGGAACATAAACAAGGCTCTCTTTCAGTATTTTCCAACAATATTCTTTTAATCTGTATTGCATTAATATTGTGTGAGCTAGTAGTCTAGACTAGTCGGCAGTATATAAAAGAGACTAAATTGTGCTGTGGCTGCAATCAAACCTGATTAAGTAATGCTTCTGCATAGCATAATTTCCCCACACTTGGAAAAAACAGCTAAAAATGTGTCTGTTGAGAGAAGCCCTCTATTGTAACTCTAGAGGAGATCTGGTATTTAGTAGTGAGGGTTCCAGCTTCCAAGGATAACTTCAGTTCCTCACAAGTAAGAGTCTCCAGCACATCAGTGCTAAAACTGTCCCCTCCTAATGTCCAGAGGGTGCACTAGGAGAGAAGAGTGTCCATGTGCCAAGGATTCTGGGATGGCCAGACAATATAATGTCCTTTGGAGACTATTCATGGATCCAAGCTCAAGTGCAGTCACTCAACCACTTTGGCCATCTGGAGCAGGAACATTGAATCAAAAACCTATATGAACTCCCCAGCAGCCCCAGCCTGTTGGCTGTTCCCAGCCAACACTGTGGGGAATAGTCTCCTTCACAGAACAAAAACATATGTAGAGATCAGTTTCCTGCATCTTCTCCCCCATGCCTGAACCACAAAGGATATGATATTACCGTCCCAGGCAAAGAGCCTACAGATTTGAGCTCAAGCCAGACAGTCTTACTCTTTTTACTTGGAAGATAGTTAGCTCAAACTCAATTTATCAACTAAAATTGCAGAGTCGTTGAGTGAATCTGGAATAAATGTGCATTTCTTATCCACATATTTTACAGCTTATCTGGTATTCTCTGCTTTTAGTATTTTCCCGCCATGCTCAATTAGATCTCTTCCACCACCCACTTTGAAAGTGTCTGTCTTCCAGAAGTCTATGAAAACTTCTATACAAACCCATAAACTATATATGCCCAAAGTTTTGGGTTGGGTTTTTATTTTTTTCCAGAATGGCCATAAAAGCTCACTTAAATAAATAAAATATCAATTTTAAAAATGCTCAGAGAGCAATATTTTTTTTTTGTTTGAGGTGTAGTATTTAAAATGAATTGTGCCTGTATTGGTATTTAGCCTGCGGCACTTAGCAGCATTTAAACAATTCCATGTTCCCACAGAAATAAATGCATCTTCTACCATTAATTATAAAAACAATGATTGATTCTGTGCCCTCAGTGCCTGTGGGAATATTCCCAGGTAATTTTAGAGGATGTGGGACTGAAACTCAAATGCACTGTTCAGCAAGATGACCAACTCCAGAGCTGTCAGGATCAATTGCAAGAATGTCAACATGCTCTTGTTGCACCACTGAAATAAAGGTGGCTTTCCCATGTCCTACAAAAGAGGAGGATGAAATCTCTGTGTTTGTGTACTTCACAGGAAGCACAACTAAATTAAGCATATGGAACCATTCCTGTGCATCAAATGGGGCTAGCCCTGGCTTTGATGAATGCAGTCCCACAACAGTTAATAACTCAGGAACAATTCAGAGGTTACTAGATGCTCTTCTGAAAATGCATCAAAGTGTTTCAGTCACTGAGGCCAAGTTTTGATGGCCTTTTTAACGAACAGCAAATTTTTCTGAATAGCAGCCATGGAACAGCAAAGTAGGATATTACAGAGTGGTATAACTGAAGACTAGCAGAGATGTCCTCTTTTGATTGGGCAAAAGGGGGTAGCAACCAGTTCTATAGTAAAACAAGTATATTCAACCAACCTCTTCTGCTTTTTTTATTATGGTACTAGTATTCATAAATAAGAGGGTAATTGTTTAGTCTCTTGAGCTGACAACTGTTAGGAAAAAAAACCAGGCTGAATTATTGATTGTTATAACTTTGCTTTTCTGGCAAGTGCCACCTTGTTAAAAAGCTAGCTATTAACAGTTGCTATATTAAGATGTTGCTAAAAATAATTCATTTCCATTGTAGTACAGTGATATGATCTTAAATATTTTTGCTAGGATTCTCTAAGCTAGAGAATGTCACTCTGCTTTTTCACGTCTTAGACTTGAATCCTGATATTAAAGCTAAAGTCTTCTGA
>VZSR01003806.1:9479437-9543835 GCA_013398615.1 Brachypodius melanocephalos
TGACATCTCAGTAAATCTATTGAGTTATCCTTCTGAATTAATTTCTTATATTCAGTCCACTCTAACAATAATGAGTCCTCTTCCATTCTTAAGACTTCTACCAAAACATTACACAATAGATCATGTATGAAATTTTAATTCTTGCATTTGCTACTGGCTATCTTTTGAAAGGTATTTAGCAGCTCAGACAAGCAGGGTGATGTCTAGAAGGACTTTTTGAAAGTACTCAGATTTTAAAAAACTCATATGTTTGAAAAGCATGATAGATATTTCAATCAAAAAATTCAGTAGGTATCAACCTCTTTGTACTTTGGATGAGTATTACCTTGTGCTTGGCACTGTGAATTTAAGTGGAAACTAAGTTCTCAATAGGAGGCCATAACCGTTACTGTAGGGTATTGATTTTAACACAATAAAACGATATCTTTTGATAAACACCTAAGTTATAGGTTATCACGATTCTATTTCACAC
This sequence comes from Brachypodius melanocephalos, assembly GCA_013398615.1. Classification (NCBI taxonomy): domain Eukaryota; kingdom Metazoa; phylum Chordata; class Aves; order Passeriformes; family Pycnonotidae; genus Brachypodius; species Brachypodius melanocephalos. The sequence continues at coordinate 9,479,910 of VZSR01003806.1, forward strand.
TCTTTTATTGTGTAGAAGAGACTTGTTTCAATATGGAAACTACTGTCTGCTTCCAAAGAACAGCAGAGAAATCCCATGAAAACTGCAATTATAATAACTGTAAAGAATTAAAATAGCTCTTGGGCACTTTTTGTTATTGTTGTTTTCAGTTGTCAAGGGAAAAAACTGAACAAAGGAAAAGAAAGATGTGCTCCTAGCAATAGGGAAAGCATTTAAAAGGATCCTGTAAACAATTTGGCAACAATTCATTCAGGGTTATGCATTTATAAGTGAAAAAAACCAAAAAGTATGTCTGAAAAAAAAGTAAGGCAGGGCAGTAAGAGGTCTCCAGTTTGAAATGTCCTATGGGAGCTGCCAAGAGACTTGTAGCAATAAACCTTTACTGTGATTAACTAATGGTAGCTGAAAAGACAGATTTAGAGGCGGTAGAAAAGTAGATACTCTCTTATTAACAGCCGCAATGCCACCTGAAGAGAAAATATGTTTCTCTTGCCATCAAAAGACCCAAAACTGTTGGATATTTCATGTTTAAAAAGATTGATGGGTTTTCTTTCCATGGAATTTACCAGCTGCTTTTTATTCAAATGAAAATTACTAGAAGAAGCAAGACAGACAATTAAAGACCTGTTTGGGCTCCTTTATCTTAGTGGTAATCTCCAACAAAACCTGGGGCTATTTTTGCACAAACCACTAAGAGCAATCCTCTCTGGACCTGTAAGAACAAGACCTGGAGACACAGAAGCAACCTTTTAAATGGCCTGCTTTGAAAAAAAAAGATTAGCAGAGAGCTTTTACTCTGCATGTGAGGAAGGCAGAACAGTACTTCAATGGAGCTCTGACCACAGCACCAAAACAGCAGGAGCTGGTCAGTGGGGCACCAGGCAGGACAAAATATGAAAGGCTACTTTCTCTATAAATATCTGTTGCTGCTGTTGTAATTTTAGTTGATTTGATACCACTAAAAACCTGTAACTAGAAGATCAAATTTTGGGGACTACTTAGAGGAACTTTCAACTCAGGGAATTGTGTGTTTCTAATCTACCACCTCAAATGGATTTTCTGGGGAGATCAGGAAAATTTCAGTTTAAACCCAAATGAGAACAAAAGGTATGGTTCTTTCTCTCAAAATCATTACTAGATTGTAAACCTTCCTGAAGGATATTCTTGCCTTAGAATATAATATGCCTTCCCTTTGAAGGTCCTTCACTGCTTAGGAAGCACCATCATCTTCCTCTGGTCAGCCCAGCTCCACGCTGAGCATCATCTCAGCCCATGATAATTTCCTAGAACTGTCTCTCACAGTCTTTCTACTAAGGCTTGCAAAAGCATTTTCAAATCTTGTGTTTAACATCAGGCTCCTTCCAAACTGTCAGGGTGGCCCCCATGCAGACTTGTCAGTGTCTGCCAGATGTTCCATCATTCCAAAATGTGCTCTTCTGGTAGAATCACCACAGCACTGACAGCAGTTGTATGTATCCCACATGGACATGAGGTTTGGAGAGATTCACAGGCTAGATTTACACCACTGAGGTCCCCACCAAGACAAGATTCAAGTAGTGCTCATCCTTCACATCCAGGTTTCTAAAAAGGGTAAGTATAGAAAAGGTGGTGTGAGGTACTTCAGAAAATCCTTTTAACAGATGTTGGGAAGATCAATGCACAGTGCTTTGGTGCTGTACACTTATGTGCACAGTGAAAGGTCAAGAGACAATAGACACAATATTGACTATGAATAAGGAAAAATTTTCACAGTGAGAGGGGTTAAGTCCTAGAAGAGGTAGCTAAAAAATCTGTGGAGTCTCTGTTGGAGAAACACAAATTCAATGGACAAGGTCCTGAGCATCTTGATCAGCTTTCAGGTTAATGCTGCTCTGAGTAAATGCTGCTCTATGTGACCTTCAGAAGCCCCTTTTTCCAGCCTTAATTATTTCTATTACTCTCTGATTGTACAGCTGATTTTCTGATGCACTTTTCCAATGAAACATCGATTCCAGCTAGTGGCTAGAAGATTTCCCAGAATCACAGTTCTTAAAAGATCTTTCTTTAGTTGGACAGAATTTTGGGAAAAGGCATGCAAAATAAAAAGTAAATGCCATGCTTTTTTTCTGTCACTGGAGTCACAGGCGAAAAAAACAAGGCATAAGAACTATTCCTTTTGTTTTAATAAGATGTTACTAATACCATTTCACAAAAAATACTCTAGTTCACAAAAATATTGGAAATTAAATGAATTAAATATTAAATGGAATGAAAATGAAAGGAATGAAAATATTAAAATTCAGCCTTTCATTCAGACTGAAGGTGCTGCTGTACTTTGTAAAGGTTTGCTAGATGACTGAATGGAAAGTGATCGTACAAGAAACTTTTATTATGGTTATGTGATGACTCTGCTACTTTTCAAATATAGTCAGAAGTGAAGCAAAAAAGAATGTCTTTCTCCTCCTAGCTGCCAGCTCTTCAAACTCTCCTTGAAGTTCAAGAGGCTTTGTAATACAACGTTGGAAATAATAAAGATTCTGGCTGATGTTTTCAGGGCAGTGTGGTGGTTTTTCTGCTCAGACCCCACTGATTTTAGCAGATGGTATTCTTAAAAGAGAACTCTTTTTCCTTCCTACTTCACCTCATTTAACTGTTCATTTCATTCTGCATCAGGCAAAAGAGACTCCAGCTGTGTGAGAGAACCAATGACTTTGTGGCACTACACGAAGCACAAATCTAATCGAAGCATACATTTATCACTGTGCTTTTAACCACCAGAGCAATGAACTAAAAAATATCTTCCTTTTGTGCCTTCTCTGTCCTCATTTGGTGAAATCTGGTCGCAGTTTTATTTACTAAGACCAAACAGAAAGATATGTTAATGATTTAACCCATCATATCTGGGAAATTTAAAATGAATAAATTTGTATATGTCCTGCTTAAGGAATTTTGACCACGTCACAGTCAGAAGTATTCCAGTGCTATTAAACATGTGATTCAGCATGAAGACAAGGAACAAACAAGTTGAAAAATATCACTTTTTCCATGTAATCTTTGGGACAACTGCATTTAAGTTAACAGTTGAGTCACATTCTATAATCATTCCCCTAATTTTAAAGTAGTTTGGGGACTCAGCACAAGAAACCTAGATATACACAATTAAGTTTGAATTATGACACCTTCTTACATCAACACAGCTCATTATTTAATACTATCAAAACATCAGCTTTAATTACATCTGAGTAGCTAACAATATATGTCATGGATTTTCTTTTTCTTTCTCTCTGCTAAGGGCCCCTTCTTTTTCAAGTGTGAACACATACTGCCTGAACAATGCTGTTTCCCTGACTGTACCTATTACCTGATTTAGCTACATTTGTGCTTTATATCAACTGGGAAATAAATGAGAGTAAATCTAGTTGTGAATTCCTTCACGTGAACACTGGAATTATCTGAATGTCTAGCAAACTTCCTTATACACAGCTGACAACATTACTTCAACGGGATGAGGAAAATACAGGCTTGCCAAGGCAAGGATTTTGTTGCTGTTTATTCAGTGCAATTAACAGAAAGTAAAGACATTGCCCTACTCTGCAGGATATGATAATTATGCAGAACTTCAGCTGGGAAACCTTTCTGTTGGACAACTCATGTTCCACTAACAAACTCTAGAGTGCGCTTGAGCCAACTTTAATCCCTTAAAGCTCCCTGGACAAAACAGGAATCCTGTTTATGTCTACAGCCCGAGGAAGAAAGATCAGCCACCTCCAGAGGGCAAGGCAGATTACTGCAGTGTGAATGACTGCAAGACATGGATGTGGCAGTGTGGAGAGCAGCTGGAGCAGTCCATCTCTCTTTAGCAACTATAGAAGGAGCTGCAGGACCACATTAGGTTAGACCTCTATGTTTTACATCACTCAGAGCATGTTAAGGAACCTTGTCCTGAGAATACAGACAGTGCATGAATAGCTGAGACAAGTGTTCTTCTGAACACTGCTCTTCCTCTTCTGCTGTCCAGACCCAGAAAAGGAAAAGGGAAGTACACACTTTTATTCAGCCTGGCCAAGAGAAGGCTCTGGGGACACCTGAGTGCAACCTTTCAGTACTTAAAGAGGGCTACAAGACAGGACCCATTACAATAGGACAAGGGAAAATAATTCTAAACTAAGATAGGGTGAATTCAAAATTCATGCAAGGAAGAAGTTTTCTACATTGAGTGTGATGAAACACTGGCAAAGGTTGCCCAGAGAGGTGGCAGATGCTCCATCCTGAGAAACATTCAAGGTCAGGTTGGATGAGGCTGTAAGCAATCTGATGTACTTGTGGATGCCCCTGCTCGTTGCAGGGGGATTGGACTAGACGACGTTTAAACTCAAACCATTGTATGATTCTAGAAGCAAGGGGCACCTTCTCACTAATGAATGCTTTCTTGGACTCCATTCTGTTGAACAGGCCCAAACAGAGTATCTCATGCTTCCTTATTCCACATGAAAAGTGCCAGAGGGTGAGAACAATACAAAATTAGAAGCCTCTATTCCATATCTGCCCTATTAATCATCTCTTTTCAGAGTCCAGTTGCATTCACAGAATAGGACAACCTTTGAAATTTACTGTACTGTTCTTTATTTTGTTCTTCAGTGGGAAAGCACCTACTGCAAATATTCTGAAAAACAGAAGGAAGTATTGAGTTTAGTCTTCAGCTGTAAAATACTGGTAGCAATTTCTGACAGGGGCTGCTGTAGTGTTTGAGTTGCTATAGTCCAGATTAACGCCTGTTATATTACTACATCCTAAAGAGTCTAGAGATCTCTGCTAAAGGAAATCTCCAATTGTTATATCCTTAAAACTAACACAGATCAATTTTACCCCAGAAGTAGATTGACTATTACACCGATGAGTAAGTTTCACATTTGTTGTTGCTATTTGTTGCTTTCTATGCTGAATTCTAGCTGACATATACAGTCATCTATTAGGTGTCAAAGGGCATACAGGTAAATGGACATGATCATACTTTTTCTGGAAAACTTAGGCAAGTCTACAAGTAGCATGTTGATCTGACAATGCTGCCTAATTTACCCTTAAACATTTTTATACAGCAGAATATAAATGAGACCCTGCCAGACAAATATTTGTTTAAAAATATTCATATTGCTTCATTGTCAGCCAAAAGAGAGATTACTAAGTTGTTGAAATCAGGCAAAACTCCCACTCATAACTCTTGGCTTGAAAATATGTATAGATTTGCTCCACTGAAAAAGGCTTGCTGTCAAATCAGCAGATGAACGGAGGATTTCTATGAGATAAGGCACTCACCTTTCTGAGCCTTTGTTTAGTGATATACTGATGGTATTATCAATGAGCCTGTTGCTATCTCCTGTTTAGCAATTAATCTCTGAACTTGTTTAATTTCTGATTAAACCAAAAATTTCTCCTTCAAGAGTTAGGCTCTGGCCCTGGAATCCCACTCCAATGAGTAAACCACAGCAAAAATGCATAAACCCAACAGACCAGCGGTCCTCAGGTTGCAAGATGTTAATCTCCAGTGATTTACAGAAAACTTTCTTACAGTCTGTGCCACTAACCAATCAAAGGTGAGCAGTGGCATTCTCCAGATGAACCAGGGTGCAGGAAAATAGACTGACTTATGTCCAAGCAAACACCTGTGTCTCTTATTTTCTCTGAGAAGGACTCCCCAGACAGCTGCTGCGATCAGCAGCCAGTAACAAATGTAGGACTCTTACCTTCCCCCCTGTTTTTAACTTTGCTGCTCATTTACACACTGTTATTTTAATAGTTATCACATAAGAAAGAACGAAGTGCGTCATGTGTTATGTGTTCGGTGCTTTTGAGAAAATAAAGAACTCTGTTTGCTTTGGCAACTGCAGCTCCAGTAATTTGTCGGAACAGGAGATGGTAATCTAACAGCATATGGCTGCAGATATAAATACAGATCTAGAATTATATGCAGACACACTATACATTAAAATGAGAAACATCTCATGGGCAGTTGGTCACAGTGGTAATTCCAAAACGCAGGATTTAGTTACCATTCTCAAGTATTTATCCCTTACTATTCACAGTATTTTGTACTCTCAAATCCTTATTGTAATCTAAATTTATCTGGAAGATGGCAGATGACCAGATTCATCCCTAACTGCTCAAGGCATGCCCTTTTCCTCAGATGCATCTTATTATACAATGCTAAGAGCAGAATGAGACAAAACTATATGGTGTGCTTCAAATGTGCTTGTGATTTATTTGTACCATTAGCTTTCAATAGAGAGAAGAAAGTGACGAGTCTCCATCAACTCCTAGGGAGAATTATGGCTTGAGGAATGTTATTTGAAGTTCTTCAAAATTTGGGTCCTGGCTTATGAAAAAGCAGACTCATACACAATGAAACAAGCAAGAGCAAGGGAGGTTCTTCAGTCTTGAGCGCTTTTGGAGTCAGAGGTTTTGATGAAGAATAGTAACAATAGGAAGGCACCTAAGGGTGTTATATGTATTTCAAATTTAGCTCTTTAACTTAAATCAAAATTAATTTTGCCTCACTACTTTCTTGAAAAGATGTCCTGTTTTTCAATTCATGAAATTTGAAATCAGTGTGATTTCCTCTCACTTCTTCAAATTTCCCTGTTTCTGAGCTGTCAGGTTATTTCTGGTTTTTATTCTGATTGCTGCATTACCACACTAGTGCGTGGATCAGCCTACATAATGGTAAATGTGGCTTCAAAAGACAAAACAACCTCTCAATTTCACTGATGAAAGTGAAATCTTCATTCCTTAAATATTTTGATATCAAAATATGGCCATCACCTGTGTGCACTCTGGGAGGTGTAAGTAGCAATGTTTAAATGGGGAGGTCTGGAGAAAAAAAAAAAAAAAGGAAAAGAAGTTCAGATTTGCTTGGAATAAGTAAGCTGGGAAAAATAAAAATCAGAAGAGTTCTCCATTCACGTTTATCTGGTTATTATCAGGGCTGTTACTGGGATCATTACTGCTGTTTACTTGCTGCTGTGCTGAGGCAGTTAGGCACAAGGATGCAGTAATGAAAAATGGCTCTACAGTGTGAAAACACATTCCTGACTAAATTTACCATTAAGCATAATTTCAAGTACTACTGAGATATACGTTATTTCAAGTATACTAAAGGGGGAAAAAATGCCAAACCTTAGATTTTCACAGCATGCAATTTAATCATCCTATGGCATTTTAAAATGCTTTTAAATGTCTTGCTGATCAAAGAGCAAAAGTGTCTACAGAAGCCACCAGTAATTGCTACTTTAACAGGTATTGTCTAAATGATAAAATTTTATTTTGAACCAAGAACCATCTGTAAATTTAATAAGAATTATAAGGACTGAAAAGGATACAGTAATCCAAATTATTAACACCAAACAACGATAAAACAGAAAGGAAATTATATATTTTTAAATATTTTTCTATTATGAATCTATTGTTAAAATAACTAAACTGATCCTGATAATGAATAGCAGCTTATCTTTTGTTGCTGAGGGATTTTTGTTTTCTTGTGTTATTTTGCAGATGCAAGAAGTTAGTGACTAATGCAATAATATGGAAAAGTATAAATTAGCTTTCAAACCTATGATGCATGTCAGAGTGATCTGTCATTATTTTTAATCAGATGGTTTTAAGAGAAGGAAGAAAAACTTGAGTTGCAATTCTTGTTTTATCACTGCTGAAGCATGAGGTGATTTTTTATAAGCCTGACTTGCCAATCTGACCTTGAAAACAGTTTTATTCATTAACCCTCTGTTGACAAAAGAAATACTGATCTAGTTGGAAGGCAAGTCTTGACTTTTCTTTACTAGGAAAAGAAAGATTAAGCAATCCATAATGCCATTGTCAAACTGTAAAATGAGTTCAACAGCATGCAGTAGAAACATGTTGCAAAAAATGTTTTTCAGACCCTAGGCATTAAGAGCAAAGAGTTCAAGCTCCTTCTGGATGAATTTCGATTGCTGCAGTAAAGATAATATCTCTCTTCATATAAAGGCAAAAAGTGGTACACTCACACTCCATGATTAGATTTTTGTTGACCCTAATTAAAGTTGAAATATCCATAAATCCAGAAAATAATGGAAGACCTGTGAAGAGCACTTGGTTAAGTCCAGTATTTTAATTTAAATAAGGAAGTAAAACATATTGCCAAATGGTCCCAATTTTTGGTTTTTATTATGCTTTTCCAGAATTTCCAGTATACAATTTGCCTTCTATTATTTCATACAGAGAAGGACAATATCTAAATATTTACAACAACCATTATTTATGTAAAGCAGTGGATAAGTTTACAAATGTCATAACCAGCAGTAGATACTCGGGTTATCTGATATGTACTATAAAGGCATTATTTAGTTAGGTTAGACTGTGACATTCATCACAGTATCCAGGTGCCTTACAGCTGCTCAGAGGAACATTTGTTAACAACTGGTGTAGTTCCAAAGAGCTGGTTTAGAGCAGAGATCATTTGCTGGTATGCCAGACACAGACAGCTCTTGAAAACTAACCCCCATGGCCAAAACATATGGATTAAATGCATGCAAAAATTAATACATAACTAGGCATGAAAAAAAGAAAAAAAAAAAAAAAACAAAACAAAACAAAACAAAAAAACAAACCAAACCCTAAATAATTTATACTTTGGATGCTACCATACTGCAGAAACTAGAAAATTCCAGACAAAAAGTCCTTTTCCAAGAAGGACACATACTACTGCTTTACTGGAGTCCAGCCCTTGGGACCAGAAGTGAAGCTGCAGTGAAAGACATCATGAGGCATTGCTAGAGACCACCAGGAACAGAGCCAACAGCTGCTTTTAAATTATAGCCAATACCTTGATTTTCATCCAGTGTGCAGAGTGAGCCAGTACAGAGGCACATGTTCAAAGAGCTGGGTGTTCTAACTGGCCCAGCCCACCTAAGTGCCTTTCTCCCTCTGCCAGCACCCCACACTTAGATCCTTCTCCTCCTTTTTTCCCTGGCTCAACTAAAAAAAGTCTCCTCTTCTTCAGCAACTCCCATGAGAGCTTTTCCTTTTGTTTCATCTCTTCTACCTTCTAGTGCTGACCACCTAGGAACTGGAGTCATGCCATAATCTGGCCCTACTCCTTTTCAAAATAGCTTTAACTGTAAAGTTATTTCTAAAGGCAGAATTTAAGCAACACTGAAATGTGTCATCTCCTTCTGCAGTTCTCTCCACCTGCCCCAAAATAGCTGACCCTTGACAGAACCACAGCACCACAAGGCTTCTGACATAAGAATGAACTCAGCTGCAGTATTTTGGCATTCACTTGTGATTGCTCCCACCTGCCACTGTTATTTATGCAATGATGTTTTGGAGACCAGGTCAGTAAGAGGAAAAGTTTACCAATATAACTATCCTGGCAAACTACCCTTGTGTGGGTGCAGCTTCCACTGGCCAGGGAGAAAAGAAACTAATTTTACTGGTACAGAAAACCCTTGTTCCCAAGTGGAGTAAGCTATACTGGCAAAAACACTTTCCATCCCAGTGTAACCATATCTACACTAAGCTGTTGACAATATAAACAAATGGTTCAAATACAAATAAATGTTATTAGATAACTGCTGTGCTAGAAAACATACCTGCTGTAGACCAACAGCAAATTGTATGGCCAAATTTTATGGCAGAAAAGACAGTTCTGTGGGTAAGCAAAGCAAATTTATCTTCTGCAGTAAGAGAAATGGTGGGGAGGAAGAGACCAACAATGAATTCCTAAATATGAAGCATTTATTATTTCTCATGATAATTGTTTCCTGTGAAAATTTTTAAATAGAATAGAGTTAATCTAGTTATCTTGGCTTTTTTATTGGGTGATCATGGCAGTTGAAGGGAGAGCACAGTAAAAATATCTCAGACTTATCATGGGAAATTGGCTAAAAGTGGGATTTTCCAAGGAGTGACCTTATATTGTAAAAGTACATATTGACTCATCCAAATTAAAAAAAAAAAATCATTTAGGCTGAGGTAAAATGGAAAGTAAAAGCTTCTTCTCCTTTCTTAGGCTTAAACCCCATCATTAAGAGAGAATAAAAAAAGAGAAGCATCGATAGCTGTGGCGTTTACAGGTTTGGTTTTTTGTTTCTCTCCAGAGGCTTCCACAGAAGAGCCATTTTCATTTTTTCTTGCTGACTCAAAGAGTTCTGGTGTTGCAGAAAATGCTTAAGCTTTTCTTAATTGTTTGAGTTACACAAAGAAATATCTGTGTTGTTACTGCCATTGGAACTGCTATCGGCTCTGTTGTGCAATCTGTTTTCAAAGGAGGTCTGGCAGGACGAGTGCTCTCATTTCTGACTTGCTGCTGCCCAGGGCAGTGGGTGACTGTGACAACATCTTTTACTGTTTGCAGCTTCCAAAAGGTAAGCCTCATACTTGCAAAGTGTGAGAAAAATCTCATTTTGTCTTTGTTTTATTGAACAGCTGTCATGCTGTCAATGGGAGTTGTTCATCGGCAGTACTTCACAGCCCTAATTGCAAAACCACCCTGTCCCCTAGCAAGGACATGCACGTGTCTGGCAGGCACACAGGCTGTATGAAAGCATGAAGGAATGGCTAGATCAACCTTCTTGTATTATGAGGCACAGCTCTGCCTTCAGGTGAAATTGTTTGTACTGTGCCCAGGTTTTCCACTGAGGAAAACCTGTGAAAACCTAAAGCTTTAGTGCTGTGAACAGGTCTCTGCTGCAAGAGGGCAAGTGGAGAGGAGGCCATGCAGAGGAGGCTTTGCTGTCCTACTGGGCTGAAGACAAGATGCTGTAAGGGAACACTAGACTGGAGTTTCAGACTTGCTTCTGGTGGTTTGATAGCTCAAATCACTTGAGCTCTTGGGGTAGCAGTGTTTTGAGGCCACATGCTAAAATCAGTGGAAATTATAGTCTCAAATAATCTTAATGCTATACACACAGAAGACAGATCAAGGTTTCTACATTTTTAGCAAAAACCTCTCAAAGACTGACTGTGCAATGTTTCAATTTTTGTACTTTTCTGCCTTTCCTAGTGTACATTTTGTATGCTTGTAGGTTATTGGCATAAAATTGTTTCTGTTAGATCTCATGCCTTAATATACATCAATTTCTTATTGAAATATATACACTCTATTGCTTACATCAGTAGAGCTGATTTAAACAAGTGTTTGCAAAGCAAGGTTTTGGGGTGGATGTTTACGTTTTTTGTTTTTGGGTTTTTTTTCGCAATTTCAGTGAAAATAAAAGCAAGTTTTCAAACTCTGTGCAAAAACACCTAAAGCATTTTTTTCACGAAGGTAAAAAGTTGATTTACTAGACCTGAGCTCTATGGCTTGCTGTGCCAGTGACTCACTGGGCACATCTCTGTGATTTGTAGCAGCATCATTAATGTCTGTGCAAGGTCTCCCAGCTTTACGACAGAAAGGGTATGCCATTACACAGGAGTAGCTCCAATCAGGTCAATGAATCTCCTCGAGGGAGCCAAGTTTCATCAGTGTCTGGATATTGGTAAGAACATGAATTTAGGATACAGGATTTAAAGAACCTAAGGTGCAGAGTACTGATTACATTGACTGCACTGCAGGGAGAAAGAACTTGCCAATGGATTCTTACAAAACCTTGTTTCACTTTTCTATCTTAAAGCTTCCATTTCATGTTTCAGGGCTGCTTGCTGCTGCATCACTGCCATTACTTGCACCCACTCCTAATTTCACTCAGGTCTCAGATTAATTTTATGACACAAGATTTTACAACTATGAATGTAAGCCTAGCAGGCAGAAGACTCTTTCAATCATGAAACCACAGAAATTAGACAAAGAAAGATCTTATTAAGTAATTTACTCCTTCCTAGTGCCAAATGATTGTTTTCCAGAGGACTTACTCGAGCTCTTTGTCCAGTTACATTTCAAAAGGACTTGGCCACACAATAACCCACAAAACACGGCTTGTATTTTCATGGACCTTACTGCTCAGAAAGTTTTCTCAGAAAATTCATCCTAAAATTAATTTGACTTGTATCTGCCATTCTGATTCTTCTTCTCAGACTCAACCATAATAATACCCTTTCCCCTCTTTCAATGTCTCCATCCCTCTGACCTCTCTACTGGGAAATGTTTATCAGACTTGGCCCCTCCTGCTGTATCTTTTTTCATGTGTAAAACCATACTTATAGTCCTGGGGCGACCAAACAGACGTGAAGAACATTACTTGTTTTTTTCCCCAGCTGTCAGATACCAGTACTGGCTGGCTGTGACAGGAGCAAGGCAGACATCAAATTACAACAGCAAAGAAATATTCTGATATTAACACTTCAGTGTCAAACGTTTGCTCGGTGTCAGTATGCCAGAATTTTTAGTATAGTAGTTACAGCAATACTTTTTATTTAAAAGATTGGACAGTACAGTAGTTATTCACAAAAAGTATAAGCACATATATATACATGTATATATAAATATAAATATATGTATATATATTTTATATATATATATATTTATATATATATAATCTGTACCCAGAGATGTATGCAAAATAACACCACTGAACATGAGGGATTTTAGATGGTAAAATTTCAAGATTTAGACCACCACATAGAGAAGATTGAAATATAAAACATTCAGGATAAGAATCATTAATTCCCTCAGAGCAAAAACTTGCTGCTTCAGCACAAAGAAAGGCCTGGGGATATCTGTCCTTTGCAATATTCTGGAGATTTTGGTTGTTTTGCTTTTTTTCCGTGTCTGTCACTAGTGGTTGACAACTTGTCTTCCCACTCTGCAGATCCACACCTGGCAAAGAAGTGTCACCTGTCAGTCACTGGTTCAAAACATGTAACTCCATTCAGCAGAAGACTTTAAAGCAGCATGTGCAGAGAATTTCCTACATTTAAGATGTGTAATGAATTTTTCTAGGTGAAAGAGAAGAAACAATAAGAAGAAAAGGGAGGGCAAGAAAGCAGTAAAAAAATGTGATCAAAGAAGAGAGGACTCCTGGAGAACAAAGGGTTAAATCTTCAACCCAATTTTTTTCCTTGTCTTTATACAGGAGCCAAGGGGATGACTGATACTTTGCTACAACAGCAGCTGATTCTCAAAATAAGTGTTGTGAAGGGCAATCAGGCCTTCTTAGAAAATAATTTCAGACATCATGAGGCAGGCACAGTCATTCCTGATGTTCACAAAGAAATCAGGGTGGCAGACAATGAGTCTCCAGCCCCTCTCTCAAAATATCAAACCTGCCTGTTCTCGTCTGCAATTCCTACTGTATCTGCTTTTCAAAATAGTCAGCTTCCTTTGAGTTTGAGCCTTCCACATCTGCTGAATTGCAGGCTTTTTCTTTCATCCCCTCTCCAGCACAGAGTCCTCATGCTCCTGCCAACAGAAATTCCCACACCACTGTCTCCCAGGATGAGAATCCTTCCTACCTCTTTCTTAAAATTTTTTTCCCTCCAGTTTTTCTGAGTAATATCCCAACCACTGCTCCTACAAGAGGAAAAGTGGTGGACAGCAAAGCACGTACAAACCCTGCTGTAGGGTTAATGATTTTTGGGAGGGCTGTTATGGACACATTTAGCCACTCATTGCTAATTGCTTCTGCTTTGGTTATTTCTCAGGAAGAGGCAAAAATACTTTTGAATGGACTCAATGCTGTAAGGAAATAGTGTCTGCTTATGGGTTTCCTACCTGCTGGGTGCTATTGGCTGGTACCAAAGATGGGCTGGGGGAGGATTTCAAGGGGTGCACAGCAGAGTCAGTGCACAGAGGTCAGTGAGGAGCCTTCAATCCCTCTCTGGGGAGGGCAAATAGCATCCAGCTTCTGCAGTACATCTGAGCTTGGATGCTGTACCTATCGCAGAGGCAGGATGCTAGGAGGAGGGGATGCTAGCATCCTGTCTGCTCCTGATTTTGAGATTACCAGGAACTGGGACTCTCACTACCTCCCACGGTGGCAGTTTTTTCCAACTTATATCGTGGATCTGGCAGTACCATTTTGCTTTAGTTAAGAGCAAAAAATGCAGTCTAGATGGCCATGGTAGATAAATTGCTGATCTTAGGATTTAGTGCAAACTCACACATTTTTTCCACCTTCTTCCCTGAGGACTGCCATCATTACACTCTCTTCTTCTGATTTCTTTCTTTTTAAAATATTTCCAGTTAGTTAGATTCTGATTCCATAAAAGTCTGTATTTACCCATAGCCACACCAGCAGCCTTCTTCCAGAAACAACTGATGCCTTGAAGAAAGGTGAATTCATGGACAATACAGCATTTAAGAATGCCATCTTTCATTGTAAAAGTCTAAAAGTGAACAAAGTGTGCATGGGATTAAATATCCTGTGGAAGGATTTAAGAAAAAAAAAAAAAGGCTGAATGAGACAATGAGAAAATAACAGCAACATCAGTACATTTTATCTAAATAAATATTTTACACTGGAAGGGCAGTAGCTGTCAAACTGTAAAGCATGAAACTTGCCTGAGGCCTTTGATACAAGATACAGGCTTCTCCAGAACGCATAAACTAAGAGTATAAATTGATGTAAGTACTTTTCATCTCCCCTTTTTGTCTATGATGTAATTATTTTGGCAGTTAATAAGACATTCAGGGTTGCACCTCCATCTTTCTTAACTTGATACAGCCAACAGATGAAATAATCCCCCGCAACAATTCAACCCCTAGCTATGAGTCACTGTCTCTGATGAAGACGTGTCACTCTGTGTTATCTTGGGCACAAAAAACAGTCAGGGCTTTTCTGAAACTTTTTCACTGGGAATTAGAATTTCCTGGGGTGTTTATTCAATTTGTATGTATTGAGCACCCAACCAAAGCGTTATTGACCTCCCTGTTTTCAGGCACTGAACTCTTCAAAGACCCAATATCATGACAGATAAAGGGAAAGAGACTGGATTAATGGAGTTAAGGAGGAATCAAAGACAAAACACTCTTTCAAATACACACACAAGTGCAGTTTCCCTTTTCTTCTCACACAAGTCTCAAGGATGTCTCTACTAGATAGACAAAAAATATGCCCTAGATCCTAACACTTTTCATTGCAATAGACCCATTCCCTTTGTATCAGAACATATTTTCATATGTGTAAATATTTCTCATCAAGTTTTATTTTTTTACCAATCTTTCTAATGTACCAGAATTATATTCCCTGAATGGTTTAAGAGAGACCCAGTTTTAAGTACATACAAAGTAGATTCCCAGACAGAAACAAGGCTGAAGAATTAGATGGACTATGAGTATCTCTGTGATATTGCCTCTGCTTTCTTCCAGGTGAGAAATGAGTGATGAAGGGTTATTTAATGGAATACCGAAGTGTAATTAGATAGGGTGTGTTGGGGAAGATGAAACACGGAAACCTTACAAATATGATTGCTTGGCAAAAGATTCTGAAAACATAAAACCTATAAGCGAAGTAGAAATGAAAGCGAGCTTTGAGATATAAGCATGGCAAGCAGGAAGACAGTGATGAAGTAGCTGAAGGCAAAATATCTGTCGATTGAGCAATGCCCCTAACATCAAAGGGATACCAAGGGTCCGAGGGGGAGGGGCCCTGCCAATGTGGGAGGGAAAAAGTAGTTTAGAAACTAGCTTTTAAGGTTTAGAATGCAGAGTGATATGGTAGTGTAGCAGTTCTTATAGGCTGTATGTAAATTCTGTAGGATTTGTGTCTTATACTGGTTGGTTAGTGTAAATTAGAATATTCAGGACAGAAAGAGATCATCTATTGTAACAGGAAATCAGGTCTCTTTTACTCCGGAGATCTCTCTCGTTGCCATCCCATCTGATCCCACAAGGGTGGAAGAAGAAATTGTCACCTGCTCTTCCCAAACTATGTTTGTGATAGTTACTGAGAGCTATGTAATCTCCAAAATAGGAACAGCACAAACATGCATTCACAAGAGGGATTTCAGAACATCGGAAAAGATTATCTGAAATACAGTTAGAAAAATCAGATGTGATGAAAAAAGATAATAGACATGCAAGAAGGAAGACGTGTGAAACTACCAGCCAGTCAGCCTCACCTCCATCCCTGGAGCAGATAATTCAGGAGCTCATCACCATCACTTTTTTCTGCGACCCTGGCAACAGAGCAAGGAGCAGTGCCCATAAACTGAAGTACAAGAAGTTCCTGCTCAAGATGAGGAAAAACTTCTTTATGTTAAGGGTGGCAGAACCCTGGAACAGGCTTCCCAGGGTAATCACAGAATCTCCTTCTCCCAAGACATTCAAAACTCACCTGGATGTGTTCCTGTGTAGCCTGCTTTAGGTGACCCTGCCTTGGCACCTGCATCAACACTGGTGATTCCATGGTTAAAAAAAAAAGAAGTAACTAATACTGCAGTTACCAATACTGGTTTGGTATTGGTAATTAGTTACACATGGGAGGATGTATAACTAGTAACAACATAGTTACTAGTTATACTATAGTGTAACTTATACTACATAACTAGTACAAGTCAGTATGTCACGCTACTGATCCCTCCCACTGACTTTCTCTACTGAAGACAGGTGCAAAGCACCAGCAGCATCCCTGTAGTATAAGGCTTACCATATCCTGGTTGGCACTGGAAGCAGGATTTACCTATCTGACAAGTAAATCTGAATGGCTGAAAAGTACCCAGGGCATTATGATGGCTCTGAACAGTATTCACAAGGATTACTTTGCTATTTTGCTTTTGTAACCTATACTGGACTCTTCAGCATGCGGAAGGATGCATTCACAGCCCTTTTGAGGAATTGAATCTGGAGAAGTAATACAGCTCTCTCTGGAGCATTTACAGAAGCAAGAGACTACCATCTTCTCAGGATATCCCAGTGGATTCCTTTCGCTCCATAGCCATGCTGCTAACACTGATGACTCCACCTCAGTACATCATTGAGGCAGTTTCTGTGGTTAAGCACTGGTTTCAGCTGGTTGCAAGCAAAAAACAATTAAACCATTTTGCATCTGTTCTATGGATGAGCTTGTTGGAGTTGAGTTTGTTGGAGTTGAGCTTGTTGCTCCTAATTGTGGTGGTCCATTTTCTCTCCAGGAGTAGGGGTCCAATAGGCTGCTGGGCTAAATATGTATGCCTAACATATATAATGCATATCCTAATCCCTGTGAATGTGATGCATGGATGTGAACTGAAGGTTGTCACACAGACATGTCATATTCATAACCAAAGATCTACTAAGCAGCAAGAAATTAGTATGAAGTTGAAGATGTGTATGTATTCTTGTGTATACCATTACTACCTTAACCTTCTCCAGCTACACCCTGTCAAAAGATGCTCCACTCTAGGTGCCTCTGTTTTTGATTTTGGGAATACCTATTGACCCGTATCTTGCTCTACCATCACCTGTTGTTACAGGGCAACTGATACTTCTGGAGTAAACTTGTACAGCACAAATCAAATCTTTTCACAGCTATACATAATAGTTAGCTATTCACACCAGGGTAGGAGCTAAGAGAGTGAGAGATTCTGAAGGAAAGACTGGACAGCCCAAGGAACATCACAGGAGATAAAATGATCTGGCTACTTCAGATTAGCCCTGTGAAGTCTGACTAACATTCTTGGTAAGTAGTGTTGGAGCAGAAAGAACAAAGTCCAGCTATTGGATGTATGCACTTGAATGCCACTGGCAGAAAGTTTTTACAACTGGCAGTATTGCACCAGTTGGTGAACATCAAGAGATGAATCCAGTGGTCTTCCTGCAGGGAAAGTTCCCTTGGCTGCTGATGGGAGGTCATACTCCACGGGATAAAAGCATCTGGATTTTACTGTTGGAACTTGGACAGTCTTTAATAAATGACATGACAGTGATGTGCTGTCTCAGGCTTTGAATGTTGGAGAATGGAAGGTACTTCTATTTCTCTTGGCAGCAACTGGAAGTTGACAACCTCAGCCTCAAAGACTGAGTACGTTTCTGTTTTTATATTTTTTTTTTTTTTTTTTAAATCTCAATCCTAATACAAGCTTTAAAAACACCTAGAACAACCAGGTAGCTAGTGATGATCACACAGGTGTCACATCAAAGCTAACATGCCATGTGCACTCTGATGATATGGTCAGAAGTATATGGTTCTCTTCCTTGAAACAAGCTTGTTTTCTGGGGCTCAGAGCTCTGGGCAGTGTTGGCTGTGTGCAGCCTGTTTGATCACGTGCAAAGAGCTGCAGACATGAAGAGAGAGCCACAGGGGTCCACCATGAGTGTGGTGATGCTAATCACACTCACATGGCTCTCTGACTACACATTGGAAAAACTGGTTTCCTCAGTCTGGAGCCATCCTAAATGCAGGGTTAGTCTCAGCACACAAGGAAGGGAGCTAGAGCACACACAGGGAATGGTGTGGATGGTATCACTGCAAAGGTGAGTGCAGACAACAAAGCAGTGTTGTCAAGAACTCCAGGAGTCAGGCACAACTTTGTCCCCAGCTTCTATAAAGCAAAGACCTTCCAGGTGTTTAAGGGCTGCTGCAAATCCTGCATACCTGTATGCACCTCTGGTTCTGGCTCTACCTGCAGAACAAGCTCCTGCTTTGGGGAGTCTAGATGTCTTGAAGAGCTCTGTGTTTGAAATGCAGTGTTTTCAGGGCACCTCCCAGGTTATATCCCCCTCACCTCCCTCCCTTCTCCTTGCACAATCTGAACTCCAAAGGGCTTTCCTCCTGTAAACAGAGAAGGTTAGGGAGACTATCCCGACCAAGGTAGCAGCTGGACTTTTCAATTAATCAGATCCTTTAAAAACAAGTCTCTGACCTTGCCTTACAGCAGTGTCAGTTGAAATGGCCCCCAGTGACAACAGTGAAATTACCATAAAATTACAAATGGCACAAAAATATCAAATGAAAAAAGTGCAGTCCCAGGTTTTCAAGAAGGCGCATTCAGTGAAATGAGCAGGCAGTTGGTTGAAAGGAAAAGATTTTTCACTTAAAACATAGCGAAGTTATGGAGTTTACTGCACTGGGACGTTGTGGGGCTCCCAGCATCCACAGATTTAAGAAGGGATTAGATCACACAGGAGAGGTCTGTTTGTGGCTATTAAACTCAACCATTGACTACAGTCTCTGTCTCCATTAAATTAGGCTTCAGTCCAAAGGCTACAACAGGAGAAATATACTTTATCTGCCTTATCCATGTCCTGAGCCTTTGCTTTTGCCCACTGTTCTCCAGGACTGAACTGAAAGACTAAAAGGACTTTCATGTTCACCCAGGATGGCAGGTTTTATGTTCTTACTCTGGATTTACAACTCTGTCAGTGAGGTTGGAGCCTGGCCCACTATATGTGGTCGTTTTTCACTCTGTTCATTTAGCTCTTGTACTGCACTTAAAGCTTTGGGGACAGGAAAAGACAAAAAGCACAGAGAACCCTGTCTGCCTGTTTGTCTGTTGAACTCATTTACACTAATTGCTTCAATGTACTGACTGATTTCTTTTTAACTTATAAAATATGCCTATCCTTGGCTCCCAATCCTTTTGCAACAATGGGAGGGAAAGAGGTGGGGGGGAAAGAACCTTACTAAAATTTGTACCATGCTGAGATAGGTACACCACAAAAGCATCCATGGAGAAAAAAAACCAGCTCCACAGAGACCTTAAAAATGGTCCTTCCTTTGCAGCAGGAAAGAAAATTAAACTAGACTCTGTTAGGAAGTTCCTCTGTCTAGTTCCTCTGCCAAGAAAAAGGCAAGGTATAGGAGATTCAGAATTAGGATGCATGCCTTTTGTGCTAAAGCATTACAAGTATATTCTAGAATTACATGAATTAGTGTGTGTATAATTAGACAAAAGGAGCAAGTAGGATGCAAAGAGGAACAATTAGGTGGGGCAAACAGCTGATGAGAGGGAATGGCAGCTCTTAGACACATGTGTGAGATTTGGAAGGGGCATCTCTGGGACAGCTGAGGCTCAGACTACAATCAGACAGTACAGGGAGTCACAAAAAAAAAGAGCCAAACCAAAACAACCTGACAGTCTGAGGATCAAATTTATAATGAGCAAGGCAATCCAATGGACAGGTGTCATTTTCATGTAGCATAACCCCATTGCTCGGGGCACCAAGACTATCTATGTGCACATAAATGCTGTGCATTCCTTCTTAACATACAGCTCACTCAAAATTCCCTTTTTATTATATCATTGCTTTTTTGAAACTTAGAACTTAAATTTTAAAATATTCTAGAAGCATGAACTCACAGATGTTAGTACCCCACCAGGTCCCTTACCAGTGGAGTAAATTAATTTCCTAAATGAAATTATTAATGAAAATTATTAATAATTAATAATTAATGAAAATATTCTAGAAGCATGAACTAACAGATATTAGTACCCCACCAGGTCCCTTACCAGTGGAGTAAATTAATTTCCTCTAAATTCATTTCCTAAATCTCTGTGGAAATATATATATATACACTCAGTAAACAAAGGCTTCCTCTTTTCCATTTATGCAAATGATAGAAAGTGCAATATCTGATAAAGACAGCAAGAAAAAGACTCCTTAAAATTTATGCATGTGATTTATACTTCACTCAATAAAGTCCAAAGTAAAAAACAGAGTGGGAACCAAGAGACCAAGTTCTGTTAGCAGTTCTCTTTGTTCTTTGGCATATAATTCATTTAGTCTTATTTTATGAGTCTGTAGCTTCCCCAAAGTATAATGGTGATAATAACAGTTGTTGTTCTCTGTAAAAACTGTATATTTCTCAAGAACAAAATTCCTCTATATGTCAAATATAAATCCAATGCTATATCTTAGCTACCCTAACTATTAGTTTATTCTTAATGTTAACACTTACTTGGATATAATTGAATCCTCAGTAAGTCTTTCTGCTGTTTTTCCCCTACTTAATTAACCTTGGATTAGCCCACGTAATTCAAATACATCAAAGTTTTCAAAAGAACTTTCTTGGTTTTTTCTTTCCATTTTTCCTCTAGAAGCAATTACATTGCTACTATACACAATTAAAATGGCTTCAGGAAAACTGAAATCCCTCGACCAAACAGGTGAATTGCACAAGAATGGGTGGAATGGAAACTTCCACTGCTCTCCATGCGACGTGCCTTATTGGAATGTTTAAAGGCAGCAGGACCATGAGCTTTTATTTTTACATTCGCTATAGACCTTTTTTTCTTTTTTAATAAATCTTTTGCACTTATCAGTAACATAGTGGTAGATCAATAATGCTGGCTTCTAAACCCTTTAATCTGGTGCAGGCTGGCTGGTGTGACTCACAGGCCATACAAGTTGGAGTTATGGAAACAGAGCAGGTGGTGTTTTGTACACAAAGCTCTGCAAACTCCCCAGGTGTGCCTGGACACAGCTGGCTCTGCAGGGTCACTACAGGCACAAGAGAGACAGAAAATGCCTGGGTAAAAGCATCCCTGAGTCTGGACTTCCACCTCCATGTTCAGAGGTTACTGGTAGCATTTTATTAGACAGAGAAAACCTGGAAGAAACAGGGAGTGGATCCAGCCCTGCTCGGATTGCACGGGTTACCAAGTGTAAATGAGCTTCCACAGACTGTGCTGAAGGGAGCTGGAAACAACCTCTGCACCCTTGCTCCCATACCACATCCAGCTGAGGACAATGTTTGTTAAGAGCTGACAGTATGCAGGAAATAAACAAATGTCAATGTCACCCAATCCACCCCATAGACAAGTGTCAGATGACAAAAGAGCCAACATCAGGGAGAAAAAGCCATGCAGTAAAAATTAGAAATTGAGCACACATTTTGACCTGGGATAGATATAATTATTGTTTAGGGAAACTATCAAGGGAACCAATGGAGGCTTCCCTTCAAGAACTTCTCATATCCTGACTGCCTTGTTGAAAATACAATAAGAAATGTGCCATGTTCATTGCAGAAGGAACTGGAAACAGTTTGATAGCAATTTAACATGGGGACTCCAATGAACTGAACAATTTTTTATGCTAAAAAAAAAGAGCAGTGAATACTCAATAGAGTTTGACACAGTAACAAACAGCCTAGAATAGAAAACAGATTATCAAACACTATTCTCAGCAAATAATTAAAACCAGCATATAGATGAAACACATAATTAAGACCAGCATATAAATTAAAGCTGAAAGATTTTGGTGAATGTGACCGGGTAGGGTGTTCTTTTGTATTTTTTCCAGTGGAAGAAATTGGAGGTTAGATTTCACATGTTTCCCTCTCCTTACCTCCTTAGATGTCTTAAAGTAGTGTAACAGCAACCTGACACCCAGTGAGACATTTGTTAGAGAAATCTAGGATATGCCAAACTTTGTGCCAGACCATCTTTAAAATATACGTGATGACTGTGACTGCAACTGACTTGCTATCTTTAGCAACAATGCTGCATCAATATTAAAACTTTTCCATGGATGGAATACTTGGGCAGCCACCCAAGATATCACTACTTTAGATTCTGTACAAAGATGACTTTCATTTTTAAGTACTTAAGGTATGAATACATTTAATTTCACACTATATTGCTGAAAACAAAGACAGACAAGAGAAAGCAATGTCAAACAGTCCAAAATAGTTTCACAAATATGGGATAAGATAGATCTGATGTTTCAAAAAGATCCTCTCATATGTTAATGCAACATTACTGTAAACTAAAGTAGTTTCATTTGTTGTTTTCAAGATTTTTTGAAAACACAGAAATTGCAGGCCATGTGAGCTAATGCAATAAGGTAATTTAAAAATAAAACAAAAGGCTTAGAAAAACCTAGAAAATGAGAGACTATATGTACAGCTGAGAGATCATTGTGCAATTTGATATAACAGACCCTTGGAAACAGCAGCTCAGGTTGCAACTTTTACTGAGGCATTTTAATGAAATTTGTGGTATCTGGTGAGATGTGAACCATGTAAAACAGCTGGAAGATCCAAATAAGGATCCAGTCTTCTGATTTCTACTGCTTCAGGATTTTTTATTCTTGAAATAACTCTCTTCTAAGTGTGAAAAATTCAGAGATGTTAAGTGAATCCCCTGTACTTGCCCAGAAGCAGGGGGAGATATGCAGTGATCTCTCCTGCAGGAGTGCCACTGCCATCCAGGCGAGGCAGGGAGTGAGTTAACCTTGTCAGCTGCTGGAGGAGTTGATGTGAGGATGAGGCTTGCTCTGCAGATAGCCCCAGGAACTCCAGCACCTTCCTCACTCCCTAGGGGATTGCCATCTGACTTAGGAAGATCTCCTTGAGGGTTGATACAGCCAGTGGAGAGAGCATTTTCTAAGTTATGTATGTGTTCAGCAAGCCTATCTCACTCCATTGAATTACTGAAAACTTAGGCATTCACTTGAGAAAGACTAGTAAGTCAGCAACCAAATCTATTCACTAGATTCCTAATTTAAATAATGTAGTATTGGTCAAAAAGGAAGCTGTCATTCCTTCCCTGCCCCTAGAAACCAACTTTCTTATATACAATTTTTTTCCTGCCTGCTGTCACACAGACATTTCTGTCTGCTGTGGGACTTAGGTTAGTAGAGACTTCTGCATCTCTGACAAAGTCATCAAATCAAAACCACAAACAGATTGAATTCAGGGGAAGCAAATATACTCCTTTAATTGCTTGTTTGTTCCTTCCCAACCAGCTGTACCCCTTCGACATAGATTATAAGTTAAGCTTTAAATGTCAGCCTTGCATTGTCAGTCACTGCCTAAATTGGATAATGTGAATTGCAACTTAGCAGTGGGTGCTCCAGGATACACGAGGTCAGATTCACCTACATGAATACATTCTTACCTAGTTTTCTGAATTTCTTTAAGAATCGGTAGGAAAAAATAGGCACCTTGGACCTTCATTTGTCTCTTTCTAGTAGAGATCTCTAAAATAGGTCAGATGAATCACTCTTTAAAAGCACCAATTCCCCTCTCTTGAGCCTAAATTCACTAGTTCTAGTGCAGTCACCTAGAGTGTAGATGGTGAAAGTCAGAGGAGATGGATTGCATGAACCATGCTCTATTTAGCTGTAGGCAGCAAAATTTTAGAGGCATTTGTCTTCCAAAATTGGGTATGAACTTGATTTCAGCAATCTTTCCTACCAAGTGCTAAACTGTATCTTTGTGTGCATAATTCTTCTAAACCCATCCTCTTTTCTGGGCACAGAGGAGTGTGAGTCAGGGTGAGCTGGGAAGCCCGAGTTCAATGATTACATTTATCCTGGAAGGCACACAAGACTCAAACTGTGGGCTTGAGATGGGAGCTGCCACGCCTTGCCATTCCTTGCCTTTAGCAGTGTTCAAGAGTCTAGATAACCAAAATGTGCATTTGGAAACCTATGTTTTCCTGCTCTGCACTTTGTCCATTGCAGAACACTCCGAGCTGTAAGCTGTACTCTGTACCTGACCCAGAAGACCTCATATGCCCCTTTTGTTCCTATAAAATTAACAGTCAGACAGATCAGAGCCCTTCCCAGAGTGGCTTACTGTGAGGGAACGGGACTTACCTGCAGTCTGAATAGAGGCTCAATGCAAGGCAGTCAAGGTCAACAACAATTCTGTCTTCAGATACCTCCTCAGACCAGTGAAATCAGTTAAATACAGTCATAGCTCGTTTGACTAACAGTTTTTGGGTTCCCAACAGCAAGACAGGTTGTGCTAGTAAGGGACACAGAAGCCCTCTTCAAGGGAGTGCCTTCTCACTCTTCTGCTCCTGAGTATGTGAACTCCCTAAACATTGTCACCTCAGCACCAGCTGTGCCCTGACCATAGATATCTTCTCCTGATCTAATTTCTGTATGGAGTATCTATCAACTGCAGTATCTCTTCTTGCTGAACTCTGGGACACAGTGTGGGACTTCAGAGATGTTAACGAGAGCTTTCCTCATGGACTCCTTTGGAAAGCATCACTACTTGGGCAAGCCTTAATATTACACCCCCGTTGGTTTCTGTGTCATATTCATCCCATTGTTTATTATGATTCTTTTGAGGAGTATATGGAAGCATATTAAGTAGCATTTTCTTTTCTTTCTTTTTTCTTCCCCTTCCGCTTTTTTTTTTCTTTTTTTTTTCTTCTTTTTTTTTTTTCTTTTCTCCTTTTTTCTTTTTCCTTTTTTCTTTTTCCTTCAATCATTATTGAACATCTATTTAGTGCTAACAGCAAGGTCAAGAAATATCTTGTGCCTGTACAGCTGTTCTTTTGACAGCTGCTCCATAGGATGCAAAAGTTTCTCGTTCCTGCTTCTGGACCTCCCTAGAGCATCTGCCCACGTCTAAAAGTGAAAAGTTTAAAATTCTGCTCTAATATAAACCAATGTGACTGTGAGGTTCTTTATTCATTCCCTACTCATTGTGAAATATAAGCAAAGTTTTATTTTTCATCCTGTTTGATGTCTTGTTAAATTGCTGTCCAAGGGCAAATTCTTTTTGTCATCGAGACCTGTAGGGTTGCTAAGCACACACAAGGATAAAGATACATTCTGATTACTCAATACTTGTTTTACAAAGTCTGCAGCTGAAAACAATATTGCATCACACAGTCTACTTTTGCAATACCGGGTGGATACATAGAATCTCAAATTAAACAAGTTTCAGCCATAGGTGTGTGTTTTGGAATCATTCAGTTGCAGAGAAATGGAAAACTCCAGACTGTTCAGCATAAAAAAGGAGATGTTAATTAAGGCTGCATAAAGGCCAGAAAAATGTTAAATCATTTAAGGAGTGGGATAATGACTATTTTAAATACATCAACTTTCCTGAAAAGTCTGGATAAGGTAATGTCTCCCATTATAGGGCATATTCACAGCACTGAAGTCACTAGAGTAATTAATTAATTTAAATTCAAGTCAAAGGGCATTTTCAGATGTTGCCATTGGATTTTAAACACACCTGTATGGCATGAACAGAAGTTGATGACAAGGTTACCAGAGATTTAAAGAATACTGATGGTTATTTTTGTCTTAGGTATTTCTTCAGCTCATGGCTCATGTTGCATATGCAGATGTGGCATTCAGTTGGAGCAATTACTCTAAGCACCTGACAAGTCTGAGAATATGAAGCTTGGGGAGGTGAATATTCAGATTGCAACAAGGTGATGCAGAATCAATGAAGAGGTTTGGTTTGATTTATGAATAAGCAAGACATAAAGGTGGCAAGTCAGTGGCATAAATTATGTTAGAAGGAAACCAGCTTCTATGTAAATGGCAGTTGGATGCTCAAACTTTCATTAATCTTGGCAATCAGCCATAGGATGGATTCTGTTTTCACAATGTCTCAGAACAGCAAACTTAATAAACACTTTAAAGTGATTTGTGCGTATAGGCTGGTAGGTAGGCAGGCTTTAGATTTTAAATTTAGGTGAAATACCATTCTTGTGTGCCATGAGTTCAGGTGAATAAGAAAGAATCTTTGAATCAAACCTCACATGCCTAAAAATAAAACAGTTACAAAATTTGGGATTATGAGTCACAAAATTACTATTACAACTCTGAAACAACATTCTTGTAATGATGACTATGAAAGGAGAGAATAAGGAAACAATCTTGTCTGGGAATCTCACTTGGAAAATGAGTGTCTTTTGTCCATTGGTGATTAATCTGGAACTATGATTTGCAAAGAGAACCATTGTACTCTCATGAAGAGTTACATGTTACTTCCAGTGGATCTGCCCATTGGGAACGAGGATTCTCCCACTAAAACAGGGCAGGGAATATTCTTGTAATCAATTAGCTGAGTTTGCCAAAGCTGATCTTGCTTTTGGTTTCAGTGACTTTTCCTGCATCGTTTTAGTACCATGCTCTCCAAAATAACTATAAAATTCACATGACTGAATTTTTTTAGTGAATAGCTATTAAATTACTTTCTGTAGAATCTTGGCTGTAAAGGCTACAATCATACAACCATGAAACAGGGAAAAAAACACATGGCTTTTTAAAAGTCTACTTTTTAAATTTTTTATTACCTGCAAAAGGGGAAAGGCAAGATCATTTTTACAAAAAGTTGATACACTAACATCTTTGTGTGAAAAGCTAAAGAAAGCCATCAAACAATAAAAAGAACCCAATCCCTAAACCAAAACAAACCACCATAAAGTCAGACTCCAAAAAAACATTTTTAAAATGCCTCCCACAAATGAAAGAGAACAGCAGCCTGAGGTATTGGTAATGTATCTAGCAAAACATCTCACTCAGAATTTGTGAAATGTTTGAAGAACAAAACATGTACCACTGCACAGTGATCAGCCACAATCTGCAGGGAAAGGAACAGTACAGAACTCATAATGATTTAGTAGATAATTTACCACTGGGGTAGACTTTAAATGTCACTTCTGGCAATGTGTCATGAAGCAAGTAGAAAATGTTGGTGCCACCTATTGGTAAGAAATGAGATTTGGAAATTATTCAAGCTAATTTGCATAAATCCAAAGCAAAGTGAAAATAAACTGACTATGTTTTACTTCATGCCTTAGGAGTTTTGAATGCAGTATCTAGAGTGAACCCTTTACTTTGGCTTCCATTCTGCAGAGGTTTACATGTGTGTTTAACAGCGAATTACAAATTATCTGTGCTTGCAATTAAGATGAAGAATTGAGGTTGTATTTCACTTCAGTTTGCTTACAGTAAAAGTTAATTTTTTAATTATACTCAGGACACTAGGAAATGTTGAACAGGGAGATGAGTTACTACAGCCAAAACACGCAGATTTGCCAGCCCAGTTTCTTTGTGTAGTACATGCCCTACAGAAACTCTGGAGATGGTATATTTTGGCATAGTACATTGACACTGCTGCTATTCAGTGGTCTGAAAGGAGGGCTCTGTTTAACTCTGCACACCCCATTTGCCATGCATGCTGGTGAGATACAGTCAGAGCAAAAACAATTCTTCTTACTACATGGAAGTGACCTTTATTACCTTATGTGACAGTGCACCAAGTTCTGCTTTAGTTCATTGCAGTAATAGCCCTGGAGTAGCAGGGAGCACATTCAAGGCACATGCTGGTGGTGTTCCTTGATGTTTGCTGCTTCATCTGTTTCTGCAGATGCTGAAGACAGGAGTGCTGTGGTATACAGAGATCTTAACTGTAGCTGTGGTTGAAGACACATTTTACACTCAGGGAATCAAGCATCTGCTGCCACTGCTAAAAGAAGGCTTGATGTGATTCCTCAATAAAAACCAGATTCATAGATGAGATTTCAGGGCAGCAGATAAAATTTTTTAATGTGTATGTTTAGTCATCTCCTAATATTTGCTTCTTTTTATCAGTGTTATTTGCAGTCAAAAAATAGTAGACATTACTAAAAGCTTCTTTGCCAAGTATCAGAAAAACTGCAAGGTGAAAGCCTTATATAGTCATTTACAGATTTAATTTCAGGGTTAATTTACACACATAGCCCACTACAACAGGGTAATAAAAATCTTCTTGCAGGTCACCTTTGTTGCTGGAAGTTTAATATATTACGCATATATAAATCCTGCTTGAATACAGCTGAATGAAACACTAGAAAGAGACTGGAGCAGAAGAAGGACTGGTGGAAAAGCATTGAGATACCATTTAACTGTTTCTCATGTCAAGTGTGTTGTCACTCACTGTGTTGTGACTCACCTCTGCATCAGCAAACTCTTCTTCCATTCTTCATTCTGCCTACTTAGATGGACACGAAGACTGCCTCTTACATCACTGGAACACATCCCATAATGCAATATCACCTCTTTGCACATGAGAATCCTGGGCACAACCATTATTAAAATCTTATGGGTAATAAGCAGGAGATTACTTTTTACAGCTAACCATGGATCTCTTCACATCTTACCTACTTTCAGTGGTAGGTGATCATCTTAAAGAAATTTTGCAGTATAACAATGGATCTATGTTAAGCCAGAGAAGTCACTGAACTTAGTATTGACAACTGAACGGGTCTGTGCCAATTCCAGGTTGTAAAATAATCTCTGTTACAGAGACACATTCATTGTTAGTGATGCTCCCATTGTGGGTTGCCTGCAAATGAGCACAGACCAGTGAAAGCAAACTGGATGTTCAAAAATGCCATTGTCTAGCAGGAGGCTGAAGAGTTAATCTGGTTCTAAGAACTATCAGTTTCTTTGTTCCTCTTCCTCACACCTGCTTCATCCTGAGAGACATCTCAGACAGCCAACAGAGCAGCGAACAAGGAACCCAAAGAGCCTGGAACAGCAAATGGAGACAGAGGCAACCAGAGCCAGTTCACACATATCAGGCAAACGCTGGTTGCCTGAGGCAGCAAAATGTTTAGAGTCTGTTTGTTGTACAAGTGACTGCACACTGCAAGAAGCATTCATTTCACAGATTGCCCATAAGGCAGCGAAATCCAGCAACTGTGACAGCACAAGTAATGGGGAAAATGTTGGATCTTCATTACCAGATCATGGCATGGGGTTTCTATATGACATCTCCATGTTTTTCCACAAAGAAACTCATGGAGAAAGTTCCAACACTGCAGTTATCCCTGTCCTGGCAGCTGCTGTTACCGATTTCCCAGTGGCACAAAGTCAGAAGGGAGCAAAGCTGCAAATGTAAAGGCTCTCCCTCCTCTCTCAGCAGCCAACAAAGTCCAAACCAGTCTTCACTGGAAGTGGCCCTCCCAGAGGCAATAATTGGGAAGAGCTTGTTCTGTGCATGCCAAATACACTGGAAAGTCAGAGGAGCTGTTGCAGAGCAAGCAGAGCCTAGGTGGAGCAGCCAACCCTGGGGGTATGTGTTTTTATTTGTGCTTTAACCAGATTGCAAGAGAGGAAATGTAAGCACAACTGCACCTGCTGGAAGGATGCCTCAGAGCTCCGACTCCAGCTGGTTGCCACGTGAGCAGTCAGGGAATGGGAGCAGTAGCAAGGGAATGGGAGGTCACTGCCTTTCTTATTCCCACAGAATTTCATTGCAGTGCAATATGCCAAAGTTCATCCTGGTTAAGGACAACTTTTTCTTTTTTTTTTTTCCCTCCCTGAACCTTGACATTCTACATAGTAGTGAAATTTGTTTCCCAGTCAGCTCTAAATGAGAACTTTAGTGTTTTAGTCAAGTTCTCACAGAAAATCTGTAGCAAGCCTGGGAATCAAACCTGTATCTTTCCCTCACAATTTATATTTTTCCTACTGCTCAGATATCCATCAGTTGAATGGTGAAGAAGGGAGATAAACCCACTTGTTCATTTCTAGTGGGAGATTTCTCCCTGTACTCAAAAACTTTTTCATTTTTTTTTCCAAATTAAATTATCTGGTAATGTTTCCAGTGGCTCCTCCAGATTATTTCTAGTGTAACAAAGCCCACTATTAGGAAAATTTCCAGGTTTGCAACTTAGATTATCTTTTAGTTAGTTTCATCTCACTGTTTTATTACAACTTAGCTGTCTTTGCTAGATTTCTTTTACCTACTCACTATTTACCTGCTAGCTGATTGTTTCTATATAGGCTGATATTAATCCAGCTTTCTTTTTGCTAGTCTCTTTTATTTCTGTATCTCACAAGCATTTCTATGCTGTAGGGAATGAAATTCCTCTGGATTTCGGGGGTCTGTAATTTGGAAAACTGCAGACTAGTGAGTGCATCGGCACACACTGTGGTGGAAACCACAAGTACACATGAAACTATATACAAATAATGAATCATAACACTGAATAACACCATGAGCATGGAGAAAGACTCCATGTACTTCTGATTGTGAAATAAGTTCAATGATTTTACAAAAAAATCCCCAAAAAACCTCACCAAACAACAACAACAAAACCCTCTATGAGGGAAACTTTGGCTTTAGAGCAGCATAAAATTACATACTTGTGAATAGGTCTGGAGTGTTATACACAAGAGCACTGAGACTATTACAGTGTGACCTAATCCTCTTATTTTGCCTCTTGGAGAAATGCTTGGACCTCAGTCAGACTTACTTAAGCTATTTCATTTACATCCAATCTACAATAGTTATGCCTAGACTGGTCACAGTACATTTGATTTTGCTAGATCTTTCCATGCTCTCAAAGTGTGGGTGCTAAATTCTTGTCATTACTATATCTATGTTGTTTTGCCAGTTTTCAGAGCTGTGGTAAGAAGCTCTGACTGGTCTTCCCACACTTTATTGGTTTCAATTCACCAATACATTTTTAATAATTTCTTTAGGTGTCAGCACCAAGATAATCTTGGGAGAGTTTTAAAATTGTTTCCATTTTAAAACTGAAGAAGGGACACAGAGAAAATAATGACCAGGCTTACAAAATCTGTTAAACACCTACTCAAATCAAACAGCTGAGTTCTGTTAAATCCCATCCCATCTCAGGGGTGAATACAGATAATGGTCAGGACATTGGTGATGCCTATTTTTCTACACTGATAACAAAGAGAGCCTAAAAAATTACATACTTCTATCAAATAAGTAAAAGAGAGGGAGGATGAAGTTAGATTTTCAAACTCATGCAGGAAACACACAAACAGAGAAGGCAGCTCTGCCCAAATAACCTAACCATGGGATCACCCCTCTTCTGATTTTATTGGAATTTTTGATTTATACATAGCAAGTTTGTGGATATGCTGTCATTCCTTATTTACATGCAGAAATTTAACAAGAGTCCTGCCCCCCAGAGTTTAGAATGAAATGTAAAAGAAAACCTAATTCCCCAAACCATTTGCAGTGTAAGGAGAATGAATGTTGTAGAAGATAAAGTCTGGGAGTAATATTTGCAGAAATGAAAATGCCTTCTGAAATAATTTCCAGATTGTTCTGGCTACTGCTTATAAACAGGAGAGGTATACAATGTTAAAACAGTGACTCAGTTGAATTGTGTACTAAACTCTGGAAATAAAGCAAGCAAGCCCATGTGGAATGATTCACTGTAACAATTCAATGGGTGTCCAAAGCAACCTATATATGCTTCATGGTATTCAGAACGCTGCTTACTGCATGCAAAGTTCATTTTACCCAGAGATTCAAAAAATGTCTTGAAACAGAAGGACAAAATAGTTTAAGAATCTCCCACAGACAGTCCCCAGGGAAGAGGATTGACCTGTTCCAGATCAGTGTTAAGTCTTTTGGATGGTGTTGTGGCTTTTGCAATGTAGCAATTATGAATTACAATTTGAATGTTAAATTTAAAATGCATTACTTTGACACAGTGGAATCTCATTAGACTTAGTGAATACAAACAAGACATTGGGTAGGGAAAATACACTTCCCTGCATCTCAGTAATCAGTCTGTGAAAAATATTCTGAGAAATATAGAGGAAGCTGACAATAATATCTTTGCTACAGATCCAGTTGTCCTTCTACATTTATCACTCTGGCACTGAAGACATTGGGAAATCTGCCAGAATAAGAAAGGAGCTAGGACTGCAGGATCTGGTACTCATGTGTAGGTTTAATCATTTTCTTCCATCTGCTATGGATCAGAAATGTGGACTCTCTGAGCAAAGGCTGAGGGGGAGGAGGGGACTTTCAGAGGTAATAGGCAACAGACATGGTTTTGATGGCAAAGGAAAGACCTGTGCCCTTCATTTAAATTACCTGACTGTGATTGTGAAGTTATAATATTCTACCCATACTAGATCCTTGATGATTCTCCAGGGAAATTCATGAGAATGGCAGAAGTGAATCACGAAGCTCTTGCAATTGTCAACAATGTTCAGGAGGCTGCTGGAGTCCAGAGAGTGCTCCACAAGGATTTATGCTGGGCAGCACAACCAGGATGCATTTCAAAGCTAGTGGGCATTTTAGTGCATTGGGGTTTTGCAGCATCAAGCAGGAAATGGGAAATTTAAAAAGCATTTATAAAGGGTAGGGGAGGTTGGAAACCACAGTTAAAAAAAGAATAGAAATCACATCCTGATTGGTATGAAAGTATGTAGGATCCATTCAGAAAAAAAAAATCTGATGAAGAGACATTAATACAGACTCCAGAATTACAAGCTGAGATGAATCAGAGCATTTCTGGCCTGCAGACAGTGCTGTTATTAAGAGTTATTGCTCAGTGTAGAGAGCCAAAAAATGCGCTCAGCTCTGTATGAGCTGCAAATAAAGACAATCCCCGCTGGACGAGTTTTCAGTCTAGGATGCTGGTCCTAGAGCACTCTCTTCACAGCCCACTGTGTCTGTGCAAATGCTGGTTAACTCTCACAGGGCACAGAAGTCCATCCACAGCAAGACTGTCACCACAGGACATGTGACAGACATGTTAAAACATGGGTGATGATGTGACACCCGATGATCCAAGGGTTCTCTGTGTTAGAACAGGAGTGAAAGGCATTGCTGGAGGGTCACACTGGCCTTCAATTGGCAGAATTGCTTCCTGGAAGATCCTCTCACTTCCTGCTGACTACAGGAGTTCCTGAGCACAAGCACACACCCAGCATCAATGCTGCTGTGCCTGATGGCAGGAGAAGGATCATCCTTCCATGGCCCTATGGCAAGGTTAATGCAATGCTTTTGACCGGAAATCTGAATAAGCATGGCATATACCCAGGAAAAAATCCTGTGACGAAAAGGATCATCCAGTAACAGTGAAAGCAGAGCCATTGAAAATGTTGTGGGACCTCTTTGGTCTGTGCATGGTTCCCAGGCAGAGCAGAGAGACTTCAGTCTTCAGGGAAATCTTGCAAGAATAACAGAGCAATAATAAAATGCAGGGCTTTGTTTTTAGTTCACATGGGGCCCCAGTAGGAAAGTTGAAAACCTGCTGAAAGAGCGTCTTATGAAGCATTATTAATAAGTTATGCATTGAGTCACTGATTACAACAGCTCCTGAGAAGAAATCTTAAAATAAAAATGCATTCATTATTATGTCCCTGCTCATGCTTCATGCATGCTGCTCCTTAGATTTTTTTTTTTTGGTTGTAACATATTTTATTTAGATTACATAAATGCAGACAAGCATTAGTTCTTTGTTTTATAAATGGATTAAAACATTGCACACAAATAAATATATATGCATATCTGAGGTTGACTGAGAGATAATTCATTGACACAGAAAGAATTTGTTTTCTGTACCTCCTACAGTCAGCTTATTTATAACTACTATTTGTGTACCTAGGTTATGTGAGCATGGTGCTCTGCCAAAAAAATTAGTATTCAGCCTTTTCAGGCCCTCATATATAAGCTGTTCTTGAGAGTGAAAACTCCCAGTTTTAGAAAAAAAATTGCATAAATCCAGTGGCTTGCATTACCATCTGCTCAATCATCTTTTCTGGATTATAAAGTGGAAAATGTTGGATTTATAGAAACCACATGCAAAGATTCATATTTAATTCTGCCAAGTTTTGCTGTCACAGCAGCCTTAAAGCAGATATGCAAGCCACACAAAACTCAGTCACCCTCCTGGTATTTCTGACAAGGATGTATAATCAGGAAAGTGCATCTTTTATTATAAAAGTCTCCTGATAACCTAAAGTGATTAAAGTAATCCTTTATTTCCCGTGGGTTAGTCCTGTTGAGATGGATTGTCTCACCTTCACAGAGATCTGGCATAAGTCCTGTTTGAAATATAAGGGACACAGGCAAGTTTATTATACACAGGTCAAATTCTGCAGTAATTTGGAAATTTGGTCCAAAAACTGTTCCAGATGTCCTTATTCACTATTCTATTTACTATTTCTGCACTGAAGTAATTGAAACAATGACTACTTATCTTGGATCACTGCAAATATCATGTTAGTTTTGTATTGCAATAAGTTCAGGATACAGTATAAGGATCCTGAGTGAAGAACAAAGGAAAAACATTGTAAAGGAGCAAACAAACAAAGAAAAGAAATCCAGCCATGTCACATAAGGACGAATTGTCTCCTTTTATTATTTTTAGCAGTGTCTCTGCTGCTTAAAAAAGAATCATATTGTACTACAGTTTTAAGTGAATTCCTGTTCAGAAGTTCATCATAAATGCATTCAAAAAGACAGGTAAATAAATGGCTCACAACAACTCCACAAGTAGCAGATGCTACAACTGGTTTTTCTGAGGACAAGATCCAGGACTGGCAACACCTTTTCTAGCATAGGAGGAAGAAATCTTCAGTGTCACCTTGTTAATAAAAGACCTCTGGCTGAAGCCCAGTAAGGCTGATAGTAGTCATCCCTTGTGAATATTCGTGCTGTTTTTAGGAATACTCATGCATGGAGGGGAAAAACTCTTGCAGAATGTCCTCTGCTGCACTTTATTTCAAGAGGCTTCAAGTCCAACTCTGAAATTATTGTTATTCCACTTGGATATTGTCAGAAATCACACAACATTTCCTCATCAGCTATTCTGGCAACAGCAGACACGGTGATGTATACTTGAATTTAAAGCTACATGTGTTTTAAAAGCAAAGTGGAAAATTGGATCATTGAACAGACTTCATTTCCAGTATTCAGGATAGAGACTTTATCTCTTTTTCTGCTATAATAAAGCATTTTTAAAACCTCTGAACCTCATTCTTACTTTGTATTCACATGATCCACCAAAACCCCAGAACTGTTTGTTATGAATCAGATCAATGGTCATTGTTATTCACTCTTGTGCAATAACAAGGATCCGTTCTAGATGTTTCAGAGGAAGGTGTCAGCTTTTCTGAACATGGGATTAGCTTAGTATGCTTTATGTCACGAAACTTGAGGGTCAAAACCTTTTATAAATATTTATCCTGGTTTGTGTAAATAAGACTGACATTCTTCTTTCCATGGTTGTGTAAAAAGCGAGAGAAAATCCTCTTTGAAGAGCCAGATTATAACCTTGCTCTCATGGCTGTGATTTTGTGGAAGACTGATTTTTTTTCCCCCTGCATTGTGGCAGGGAAAACAGTTCCCTTGACTTC
Organism: Brachypodius melanocephalos; assembly: GCA_013398615.1. NCBI lineage: Eukaryota > Metazoa > Chordata > Aves > Passeriformes > Pycnonotidae > Brachypodius > Brachypodius melanocephalos. The sequence continues at coordinate 9,515,605 of VZSR01003806.1, forward strand.
ACCAGACATCCACATTCTGCTGCCACTTGAACAGCCTCATTTTCAATATTTTCCCTGCCTTTCTATTTCTACTACTTACCATCAGCTTGACTAAAAGCTGAAACCAAGATTTAGGCTTCAGTCTAGTGTTAGTTTCACTTCATCACTTTTATTTATACAATGTAAAAGGACTAGACTGGTAAGACCATGCTGGTGGACCTGACTGAGGTTGGGTATTCGTGCAAAATGTTCTTCCTGTTAATTGCCTAGTTCTGCCAGTTACAAACCTGAGCAGAGTGTTTGATCTGAGACTTCAAGAATTACTAAAGTGAAAAAAGGGAAGGGGATAGAGCAATGATTTGTCTATTTCATGGTTATGTAATTCTTTCCTCTTCAGGATCGTAAGTTTTTTGTAAGACTTTTTGTTGCCACTACCCATTATCCATTCATGTGTTGTGGAATATTTTAACAAAACAAGTAGATTGTATATTCTTCAGCTATCTCTCTCAGATTTGTGTTGCAATCATAGTACTTAGGGAAATTCTTGCCTTTCCAGAGGAAATTTTTACACGTATGATCTAAGAATTTTAAATAGAAGTATTAAGAGAATTGTCAGGACTTTAAAGTAGAAGGGCAGGAACAGTAGGATGTTCAATTCTAACAGGTGGATCCTGTCCCATTGTGACACAGGGCAGTCTTACAACTCATCAAGGTTAAATTCAAACTTTGAAATATGAGAATAAAATTGAATCATGGGTTCAACAGGGCTCTTTATACTTAGTATTGAGGACTACATTCAATGCAGGTAGCTCCACTGCTCCTCCAGTGCAGGTAGCTTGCAGTGAAAGCTTCAGATTGAGCTCTGGGGTGTGGGAGCCCCACGCCAAAGGCTGTGAGCTGCTGACAGCAAAGGGCACAAGGACCCGTGGCTTGGCAAGGGAACAGGACACTTGGAGACACAGCAGGAGCTGAGGACTCTGGCAAGCTGGGACTGTGAGGTGTGCAAGTCCAGGGTTGCCTTTGTTTGGGGTCCCTGCTTCAGCTGTTGTACCAAGATTAAGTTATTTTAAGGATCCAAATGTCTGAGACTCTGCTATGGGAACTTGGGGTCAATCTGGTGAGGGGACTTTGACTGACTGTGAGTGTGGGGGTGCAGCTGCAAAGGGGCCTTGGTCCCAGCTCAGGTGGTGTGAGAGTGACTGACAACAGTGGCTCTTGAATAGTCAGACAGGAAGGTTTCCTTAACATTCCCTGAAATGCACCTGGATGTTGCTTCATATTTTTAAGAACACTTGGAACAGCAGAACAGTGTATCACATTGCCTCTCCTGTTGGAAGATTTGCCTTTTTTTGTTTGAAGGAAGATTTCAAAGGTTCCAACAAGTTTGCATACTAGAATCACAGAAATAGAAATCTACTTTTTTACCAAAGTAAAACATAGTGTAAACAAAAATGAAAGGAGGGATTCTTCTACCGCCAGTTTGTCTAAATCTGGTATTTCTGGTATCAATCCATTCTTATTATTAAATATAAATAAGGTTAAAATAAGCAAGGAGTCTTGAAGGATTTACAAGCTAAATTATATTTGTGTGGATATAGGAAAACAAATACAAACAAAGAAAAAACAGACAACTCCTAAATTGCTTCTAATGATTAAAAGTAGAGAAATAAATACTTCAGGTAGGAAACATTAGGATGTGTATAGCACATGTGGTGCTGAAAATAAGGAAGAGAAATGTGTACAGGAGACTAAACCTTAGTATAACGAGGCAGCATACAATAGTAATAGTGCTGCAAAAATAGAGATTGAATTAATAAAAGAGAACTTGCTATAATTTAGAATTTTAAAAAGATGAAAATGAATAAAATAAAAAAAAAATCTGACTCCTAGTCTACTTATACAATTGAAATAGGAACATGAAATTCAGTTCCACTTCTGGGAATCAGAAATAAAATTTTCATGGCAGAGTGACTGTAGAACAAGTTATGGCAGGCAACATGGGGTCCAGTATCTCTTTTAACATCTTCTGCAACCTGTTGCAAAGTTCAGTCCCTCAGTGTTCCTGTATATTAAAATGGGACACTTTTTAACATATATTATAAATTTTTAAAGGCTATACATGCAAAATGAGCCTCCTATTGGTTTTCACACTTAAAAAGCTACTGCACATCAAAGCAGCTGAGCATTATTGCAAACACATTCAAGGTCAGGTTGGATGGGGCTCTGAGCAACCTGATTTGTTTGAAGATCTGACAGGAGTTTGGCCTAGATGACTTTCAAAAGGTCCTTCCAACCCAAACTATTCTGTTTTTCTATAAATGCAATTTCTATAAAACAACTTCACATAACCGCACTTTTGTGAGTATTGATGCGCCCCTCTTCAGAAATATCACCTCTGTGGTGCAACTGGAGACAGCACTAGAGCATTAATCAGTCAGCACCATGTCACTTAACAGTATCAATTCTGGTAAAGAATTTGCTGGGACTCAGTATTGTCAGTCAAATCTGTGCATTTAGAGTGATGCTATTTTTTTCTCTCAAAGCAAGTCCAAACTTGCCAAGGATTTAGTCTGTTAACATGATACTACTAAGATCTGAAACTCATTCAACTTTAGTTGGCCAACTCCTTCCAAAGCAGAGTTCCATGTGTTAGCTTCTGAAATTTAATAGGAGGCAATAATTACTCTCTAGCTTAGGTTGTCTATTTAAAATTGCCTACTCTTTCTTAACACGGCTCTTTATTACTGGTATCACATTATATGTTTGAACTATACTTTTATCCATAGGATTTTCTGAATATGTAAAACATTTTGGGTTTGCTCCAAAATGACTGGATTACTTGTTGAGTTCCAAATCTTGTCTTAATATATAAAGCTGAAAAAAAAAAATCAGAGCCTTGTTCAGCTGAAAATGATTCAACTTCCCATTTTCAACTAGTTCTGAATTATTAAGATCTGTGTATAGAATGTGATTATTTTGCCTCTGATAGGGTATATAGAATTTGCAGCAGTTGTTGCTGTAATTAGATAACTCTTATTAGATTGAACTAATTCAGTTATTTGCCATACTTGCACACAAATCCCCTTGTGCCCTTGAATAACCTCAAAACACATCCACTAACCTAAAAACATTGCTGTATGTAGGAGATGCAAGGCTGCACCATAGAGCTGTGCAAAAGGACATTACGAAGAATGAAGAAAATTTTAAAAATGTGTTTACTGGTCATCCACAGCCTAGAATGAAACACTTTTTCCACAAAAAATAAAGTAATTTTATTTTCATTTTAAACAGCAATAGCTGGTGGTTTCTTTAATGTGCATTTAAAACAGGGCTAGTCCCCATATCACAGTGTGCTAGATATATTCTGTATCTCTCTTTTAAATAGGGTGAAGAAAGAGGGAGGGCACACAGGGTTTAGATTTCACAATTACTGTTTTCTAAGGACTTCTTAAAAGGCTGAAGGAGACATCATGTTCTTGTTAAATCTACCAAAGATGAGTAAGTTTATATCTATACATTTCTCCTTTCTCATGCATTCAAAATCAGGCCCCAGAAACCTGAGTAAGCCTTACAGATAAAATTAATACTAACAAAATTACCTCATTAATTAGAGAATGATAATAACCAACCATACTGTGCACAACTTTGAGTGAAGTCTGCCAAATGAACTGATGTATTTCAGTGGGTAATACACTATTTTGTTCATCCTGTGTACTGTTTCAGGTGTGCTTGGAGTTCTGAAAAAATCTGTCTATTTTATCCTATATCTAAAGTCCCTCTAAATTGGAGGTGGTTTGAATTAGATCTGATTTGCCTTGATTCACACACTGGTGCATAAGTAACTTAAAATTATCTCTGAAAATACTGACCCCACTAACAGTCTGAAAGAAAAATCTGAAAAAATTCCCATAGAACAGGCTTGTACCAGAAATGCTGGACTGTGTATTTAAGATAATACAAAATATTAAACCCTATATTATACATTTGTTTCATCTGATTCAGGATTCAGAACTTGTTAGGAATAGAGGCAAATTCAATGTAGGCACAATGTTTTTTAAAAGCAAGGAACCAACAGAAGTAATGGTAGGAAAACACACTAGTGTAACATATCACAGAAAGATCTCCAGCTAAAGTGGATACATTATCACAGATAATCATCTCTGCATGTGCTCTCAGCTACTGTGTGAAGCTAAAAGCCTAATGAAATTTTTGGATGCATAAATGCTGATATCTAGAAATTAGGAAATAACCTTTTTTTCTGCACATAGAGCTGGTAAGATTTTTACCAGAATATTGTATCCATTGCTAACGTGAAAAAGTCTGGGAATCATAGAACCTTCAAGAAGTTTTCAAAAACGGTCACAATTAGTGTTTGTTAGGTGGTTTTTGTTTTGGTTTCTTTTTTCCAAGAGAAATAGCTCAGTCTTTTCAGCTACTTAAAGAAAAGACTGAGAGAAGGGAAAGCTTGATTATATGAATGTAGGGTGCTCAGATGTGACAGAATTATCCAAAATAAAGGGATTATTCTGCAGAGAAATTAAAAACAGGAACTTTGGAACTGGAAACTGAGGTTAGACAGTTTCATCCTGGCAATCTCATAATACAAGGGATGGGGACAGCCCTGGAGCCACCTGCCAGAGGAAGTGGTGACTCCCCAGAGGAGTGAAGAGATTTGTCCATTGCTGCATCCCAGAAGCTGCTTTCAACAAACCTGTAGGATGTGAGCCTGATCTAAGCTAAAATCCTGATTTCTGCGTCCTGTAGGCCAGCATCTAGACCCTAGACTGGTGAGTATCCTGGGTTCAGATTCTCCTCCTCTTTCAGCAATGAAGTTTATATGTCCATTATAAGAGGACACTCCTTCATAACATTGAGCAGAAAAATTCTACTTGATTTGGCCCTTATTTGCTAGCCCTGTTTTGGCTAGCTTAGCCTGCTTCTGAGGAGGGTGCTTTGGGTTTGGCTTCAGTGGGTGAGAGGAATCTTGAAGCCAGAAGTTAGAATGAATTCTACAGCTGTGAAGATCTAGCCCATGTTCTCGAGTTACTATCCAAATATATTGATTAAGTTATTTAACAGAAAGATCAAGGGAAGAAAGTATTCTTTTTGTCTGTATTCTACTGGTACTTTGTAGCAATTGTTCTATTTCACTGTCTAAATGTGTGCAGCATCTAACATAATGCAATATCTTAGCTGGAAACAATCCAACAACCTTTTAAATATATCTATATCATCTATATCTATATCATCTATATCTATATCATTTACAGTTGATAAAGATATCTATATATATCTATATCATCTATATCTATTGATCTATCTTTCTTATGACAGGCAAATGCATTTCAAAAATACTATTTCTTCAATGGAATATGAAAATGTTGGTACTTAAAGCTGTATTGCAATATTTAGCATGCATATTGATTTTGACATAATATGGAGTAACACTAGTTCACTATAGATATGACAAAATGGTTTTGACATTACCTTTGTTAAATGTGATGCACGCACGCACCAACTTTTTTTTGACTGAGAAATCACATTGATTTCCAGAATAAGACAGATGTAGTCTTTGTAATCACAAATGGTCATGACAATATTAGTTTTATATTTCTTCACTTATGGGAAAGCTTATTTTCATATACACATTAATCACATTAGGTATGTGATAATACATTCTCCAGTGTTAAAATGAGTTTCTGGGAAACTTGTGAGCAGACAAGATGCCAAGCTGAATTTAAAGTAAAGGGTAGTCCTAAAGAAAAGAACAACCCCACTCCCTGAAACGAAACCAATTCACCCCTCAAATTCTTGACAGGATGTCACCACAGCGAGAGCCGTGGATATTCAGAGCTGACTTGGTAGTGTGTACCAGCTGATCTAACACCAATCCCGTGTGTTCTGCAGGAGACATCTTACACCCACATTTTCCTTGTGCTAAGAAATCCCCTGCCACCTTCCCAGGAGTTTGAACTAGTAAGTTGATATAATCTATAGCATATAGAAATGAAAGGAACAAACATAATTCAATAACTAATCTGAGTCCGTGCTAGTGACATTGCAGCTGTGCCTACATGCTGGTGAGTTTATCAGCATACAACCTGGGTATGAGGAAACAGTGTTTGTTTACTAATATACCCAAGCAAGTAGAATTCATCAGATCAGTCTCTTGGTTTTGTTTCTCACATTTACTCTTTCTTTCCCCTGTTAAGTTATTGTCTTCCTTTCATGTTTTCTTTTGAATAAAGCTAAGTGAAGGTAAAAGAAAACCACAACAATATGTGCAATGTGCAATCATGACCAAATAATTCAACCACAGTTTTCAAAAATGAAAGATGAACTAGTTAGATAATAATAAATAAGTCCTAGAAAGATAAGAAAATACTGCTTGGATCCTCTAATTTCCTGCTAACACATCATGATCTATTATATTGCCACTTCTTGCCACCGTAAGGGAGTATAAGGTAAAATGCTGTAGCAAAAGTGTGTGATACACACTGTACAGTAATTAAGATTAAACACTTCAGTTAAGAAAAGCTTAAAAGGTACAGTTTAGCTACAGCTGATCTCATGTTGTTCTGAAAGAGGCTAAAATAGGTTTTTAACTGACAGCCAGTTCTGCTATACTAGCTAATGTCCCTTCGGTATTCACTGAAGCATTTGACATTAGCTTGTGAAGTTATTAGTATATCCCAGCTCTCAGAGCAACAACATTTATGTAATGCACAATAAAAGTCTGGAAGACTTGATTGAGAGAAACAGAAATATGTATACATATATGTATGTATGTATATAACAGAAATATTAGGCATTTACTGATCTGACAGGGCAAAACCTGAATTAATAGATAATACCAAAAAAAAAAAGGCTTCCCACAATGGGCTGGTACCATATGATCAACGATTATGAAGAGAGCACAAAAAACACTTTTCAATGTTTAAAATATTGTTTTACTGCTACGTCTTTAAAGAACTTTCAAATAATCTCCTTTACTAAGAACTGTCTAGCACTTATTGAAAAGGCTTCAGATTGCTTCCAAGTATAATTCTTTAGCTAGTAACATAGAGATCTAATCACTCTGGGTTTCTGCAGTGTCAGAACAGAAGATAATTTCCAGACCCTGATTCAGATTGCAGATGGAATCATTGCTCTCTGGAAGTAGACCTTTCTGCTCACTTCCTCTTCATTGATTATGAGACTGAACAGACAAATTAAAATTAACCAACATGATTTAAGTTGTGAACTCTGTAAGTTAAGGCTCATCAGCTTTTCCTGTGTCAGTGAAGTGGTAGTAAGTGGAAAACCCAATCCAGAGTAAATACTCTAGGTGAAATCACATTTTACTGCTAACATCTGATATTGAAAGACATTAGTATCTGCTGCTACTGAGGAATTCTATTAGCCTGAGGAACTAGGAATAGGATGAGACAGGGAGCAAGATAACAATGAAACATTGTGATTGCCTTTCTCCAGAAACTAAATAATATTAATATATGGGGGGCCTGGCACATTTTGCTTTCAAGAAGTTCAGAGTAGAGATGTCAATTAATTTTTCAGCTAACCACTATAAATTAAGCAGTTTTTACCGTTAAAACCTATACTACAGCTGTATGAGGTGATGTAAACAGTGACTTCCGTAGTTTTAGTCTTTTTTCATCCATTCAAAATTTATTATTCAGAGCATTTATGAGTTTCCTTTTTCATATTGATCTATTAAGTCCTGTAGGACAGAGTGGACAGAGGTGGCTGGAGGTAGTATAGTACCTGCCTGTCTGAACTTCTGTAAGATGGGGCAATGTGATTAGATAAAATTAATCCCTTCTTACCTTAATTGTCACAGCACTCAAATCCACAAAGTATGTCAAGCTTAATTTCACAAAACACTAAAAAACTTTGGAATAACATGTTTAAAACCTTTGAGGAATGTTTCACTATAATTAAAAATTATCATGGAGCCAGTGAAAGAAAAGTATATCATTCAGGAAGGAATGACCATTCCACCTCAGTCCAACAGACTGACTGATTTATGTCATGACAGAATTAATGAATTGCTGCTTATGTAGTTTATGTTATCTTGCCTCATTCCCCATAGACCTACTACAAAGCATTGTGTCAGCAATGTCTCCAAAACATTTGGAGAACAACCTTAAGAAATCAAGGTAGCAGAATTAAGGGTCTCTGCTTCCCCAGCTGGTACATGTAACAAGGGTTCTCTCCAAAAGCACAGAGGCCATCTTACAGTCTACCATGCAGAAAATAACTTATGGTCACAGCCCTTCCAGCCTGACAGGCATAGTGGGTCTTGCAGATCAGATACACAACTAAAGTAAGCACTGAAATTTCAAGCACTGTATTAGCCAGATTTTAGGCATCTCTCTGGTGGCATCTCTTATTCTCGCTTAGGAATCTGTGCTTCTGCACAATCTTTGAGTAAAATTAGATATTCCAAAATACAAACCATCAAAGCCTAAAGACCTGTTGTGGATATAAACCTCTAAGTCTAGCTGTCTGCTTGATAGAGTTGAGTCTTGAGTTCACAGTTTGTCCAAACTCTTGTCTAAAATTGAGCTTATGCAGGCTCAGTTAAATGGATATTAGGAGTTAAAAATCCCTATCCCTATGCTCATTTCATCCTGGTCAACCCTCATCTGGAGAACAATGGCCCTTTGTAGGTTTTAATCCTTCCTTCTCCCAAAGGAAATAATAAAATCGTAGAATGGCCAGGTTAGAAGACTCATTAAAGTTCATTCAGTTAAAATACCCCTGCCATGGACTGAGACATCTTCTACAAGACCACGTTACTCAGGACCACATCCAACTCAGCCTTGAACACTTCCAGGGATGAGGCATCCACAGCTTCTCTGGGCAACCTGTTCCAGTGCCTCATCACCCTTCCAGTAAAAAAATTCTGCCCAATATTAAATCTAAACATGATGTCTTTCAGTTTAAAGCCATTCTCCCTTCTCCTATGGCTGCATGTCCTTGTAAAGAGTCCCTCTCCTGTTCTCTTGTAGCCTCTTTAGGTACTGAAAAGTGTGACAAGGTCTCCCCAGTGCCTTTCTTCTTCTAGGCTGAACAAACCCAATTCTCTCAGCCTGTCTTTGTAGCAAAGATGCTCCAGGCCTCTGATAAGTCTCATGGTCTCCTCTGGTGTCTCTTCAATAGGTCCATGACCTTTTTATCTTGGGGCCCCAGAGCTGGATGCAGCGCTGCAGGTGGGGTCTCACCAGAGCAGAGTAGAGGGGCAGAATCACCTCTCTTGACTTGCCTATGCTGCTTCTCATGCAGCCCAGGATACAATTGATTTTTGGGCTGTGACTGCACATTGCAGGGTCATATTCAGCTTCTCATCACTCAATCCACAGAAGAAGGTGGTAAACACCACTTCTCCCAATACCAATCCCTGAGGAATGTCACTTTTTGCTACTTCCTCCTTGAACATCAAGATGACTTCGTTGCTAACTCTCATGGCACATTTAACTGTTCAGCTTGTGTACTAATTTTTTTAAAAATAGCTAAATAACAATACAGCCTGAGATGCTGAAGAAATGTTACAAGTGTGGTTGTTTCTGACCTCACTGGCAAGCATGGTGATATGTTTCCTCTATCAGTCATTTTATGCACACTGTAAAGGTAGAAATGAATCAGGGACTCCCCTGTTGTAACAAGCAGACCACAAAGATATCGTAACATGTGAACTAAAACAATTCTATCACTTGTGGCAATCAAGGCCTCCACTTTCATGTGGCTCAGCCTGCCTAATTGAACTAAGTTCTCATGTCCTGTGTTCCCTGTGCAGAGGAAACAGGCAGTTAGCTGAAGGTCAGCACTCTCATATAACTGTCTCAGTAAAAAGAAGATAAAATTATAATCAAGCTGCTAGTTATTTAAGGTAGGAAACTATGAAGACTATTGTAGGCCATGTTTAGGTCATCAGAGGAAGTACTCAAGGAGCACATTTAGTACTTGAAAGGCAAAATATTAACCCTGTCCTTTCCTGACTCAAATAAGAGAAGTGTCTTTCCCTTTGTGTATTTTTTTACAGCTCCCGCTTTCATTTTTGACAGAATATGGTCTTCATCCTGAAAGCTACTCTGATGCTGTTCTTTATAATTCTGCTGTGGCTGCAGATAGTGATTAGTATGTCCATTGTAATGTAAAACATCACTATTAGCATAGGTGGGTAAATAGGGTTCTACTCATTAATTTATAGCATAAAGGATTAGACAAATTTAGAGAGCACTGTAAAACAATAAAAAATTAATGCATGCTAACTTGGGGCTGTTATCCACCCTCAGGAAATGCAATCAGCATGGCAAGAAAGCAGCTATGGATGCTGGAAATTTTACAAATTCGGGACAGACTGTGGGGTCTTTCCTGGTGAGCTCTGCTGGGATGGAGGAAGGATAAATGATGTATCTACTCCTTCCTCTCACTACCAGGCAGTACTTTATAGAACAGATGGAAAAAAAAAAAACAACTTGAATTGTCACTACAAATTTGATCTGCATGCCTAAGGCTAGAAACTTTCCTCTCTGCAAATAGTCTCTCAGAAAAAGCCAGATTGGCTATGAATAGTCAGCACAAAATATATAAAATCCTGCTGGATTTTATTGTCTTCCGCAGGAAAGGAGAAAAAGTGCCCCAAAGAGCTGACTAACTCCACATGGGCAGGGACATGGTGCTGCAATCAGTTCCTGCATGGCAACAAGGAGATAAGAATTATAGCAATAGTACAGGAGCAAACAAAAAGAAGCATTATTTTGACGTCTGTAGTTTCACAAGGGAGAATGGGAATGGGAACAGCCCTGGGTAAATAAAACAGAAACTCAGTACCCATAGCAGAAATAAAAATATACAAATGTTGGAATAAAGGGGTCTCATCTGAACTCTGCATCTCAGGGGGTCTCAGCTACTGTTAAGCTCCAACTTTTAGCTCTTCTAAACCTGGAGCTGCTTTGCTGATCAAAAACCACCTTGCTACACTTTGATTTCAGAGTATGGGGCAGTTTTCTTATTCCAAGCACTTATAAAATGTGTTTTTGGGGATTTTTGTGTGTGCTGAAGTGGGAAGTTCTGGGATGGTGTTTCAAGCACTGTAGGTCACATTTTAAATAGCTACCCTATGAAACCTGACCTTTCTACTTTTACTTAGACAAGCAGCAGAATGGAATAACTGCAAAAAACCCAAGACATAATTCCCCTTGCAGAGTCTGTCTCAGACTCTCTCCAAAACAACTGATACTGTATCATGAAAGTTTTTATTCATGTTCTGAATCTTTATCGACTCCTTCCTGGGAATTTTTTTTCACCATGAAAACAATCAAATCCTGGAAGAGGTTACTTGGAAAAGGTTTACCTTCTCCAACTGTAGTGTTTCCAAACCTGACTGAATAGGACCATGAGAAATATTTGAACTCAGCTTCAAAGCTGGGCCTGTTTTAAGCAGGGTGCTAGACCAGATGACCTCCAGAGGTCTCTTCTGGCTTAAGTTATTCCATGAATCTATGTGGCTGGATGAGATTGGTAATGTGAGCTGAGCATCAGGAAAAGTGAAAGAATAGTAAAGTCTCCTGACTCTGGCATCACTTTATTTATAAATTGCACTTCACAGATAGTAACTCACCTGAAGGAATATTTGCTGCATCAGACATGAATGACTTTGTATTATTTTAGAAAATTCAGGAGTGCACTCTGCGTTTGCCACTTCATTCTGAAATTTCATGGGACATTAAGTAGCAGACAAGTGAAAAATCTGGATATTTTTTGCTGAAACTGAGAAAGCAATATAAGTATGTGCCATATGTCATGCTGAAATACAAGAGATTTGAGTCCTAAGTTGTTTTCTGTAACTTTTTCTTCTAAAGAACAGACTCTCCTCAGGAAGTTGTGCAATGAGAATACAGTTCATGGTTTCAAAATAATAGTGGGCTAATTAATAAAAAAAAAGCTTTCCTACCTCCAATTATTATAGTTCTAAACCCTATCCATGCTAGAAATAGCACAAAAGCACAAAACAGATGTATCTCAGTGGAATTACATCAGACCTAATAAGTCTACCTAGGTTAAATGATTGATAAATGTCATGATAATGTACTACATTATTGATATAATAAAAAAATTCTAGCCACTATAAATAAGACATTTTGCACAAAGCCTTTATTGACTGCTTATGCTTGAGTTTTCAAAGGAAGGACCTTTTTTTGGTATGAAAACCAAACCAAAAAATTTCATTGTGAATTTTATATTCCCTATGAATCTGATTGTGATTATTGAGAACATTTTTTTTAAAGTATTACAAGACCCTTTTCATGTTTGGATTGTGACAATTCACGTTTGATAGAGTTATAATGAAATTACCATACTCAGCTTGACTGCTGGCACAGTAAATTCTGCTCTGGAGGGGAAAGCTGGAACATTATGGCAGAGTTTGCATGCCATCAATGATCTCAGAGGAAGGGCGTTTCTTCCAGTTGTTAACTTAAACAAAAACAACTGAAGACTATACGCTGGTCCTGGAGGGAACAAAACACTGGGAGTTTCACAAAACACACTCTAAATATATTTGCTTAGAATATCTTTGTGAAGGAGCTAGCTTCATTTTCACTGTTGGTCTGTTGTGGAGAAGGCTTGCTCCAGCATTCTGAAGTTACAGTAAATCAGAGACTTCATCCAATGTAAAACATTCAGTCATGTTTGTCTCCAAACTGACTCTGTCTGTCCCTCTACAGTCCATACAATCAACTGATCCCTCTGCCTTGCCCCCATGGAGCTCCTCGGGAAGAGAGAACAAATACAAAAGCCAATGCTTGAACTAGCAGCCAGAAGGCACAAGTTCAAATTATGTTTTGCCACAGGCTTCCTATGTGATTACAGACTCGTCAGTCTCCCAGGGCTTTAGCAAGGATAAATACAGCTTCCTTGCAACCCTTAATATATTCTACAGAAATGGAAACCAGATTAGTGTCCAAGATCTTTCTCCTGCCATGTGTAATGATGATGGAGATATATGAGGAAGACATGATCTTCCCTTTGAGCACATCTACCTCATTTCTCCCTCAGTTCTTCTCTGTCTTTCCTCCTTACCCTGCACTAAACTCTGGACACTGCAGGTGTCTGCAGGTTTCTGACAATCCTGTGAGCAGAAATGCAAGATGTTGCACTAACAAATAATATAGATAGCTTCAATGCTCCATCCCCTGCACTGCACCTTTCAGAAAGAGGTTTTAGACTGAATATTTTCTTTATGTGCAGATTTAGGCAGGACAATCTGGTCTACTGATTTTTGCTTCAAGTAGTTGTGAAGGGTGAAAAATTATGTTCAGCTAGGCAGCTCATGTTTCTTTCATAAGAGTATCTTTCAGGATTTTATCTGTCCTGGAAAAGGGCAGATTTTTAAGTGATTAAAAGGAATAGAAAATGTATCACATTCTACACGAAAACTGTAGACAATTCCTGAAGTCTATTAGCCAGCACTTTGACATTCCTGATTTTGTGATCCAACAGCCATGAAGGCAGTACTGGGGAAAAAAAAAATTAAAAATCTATTTTTCTTGCTTCAAGCATTTATTGAGAAAGATACTTGGTGATTGCGGATATGAATATCCAGTTCAAGAAAAAAAAAAGCTTTGTTATCAAGGGAAGTGTTTTTTAAAGATCACTTCTCTTTAAAGAATCCTGAAAGGAACCACTGAAGTAAGCAAATAAGTTACCATCCAAAAATCCACCCCGTCCTTGAGCCACTGAGGTACATGTGTTCATCAGATGTATAGTAGTGTTCTCATTAGGAATAAAATCATTCAGTGGGTTTTTCCTGCATCCTACACAGATTCCTGTCTGCAAAGACAGAACAGAGTGGCTGAAGAGAACAGAGTGCCAAAGACATGACCAGATGAGTGCCAAGAGCACAAGACAGCAAAAAATAGGAGCATTAGCTTTTCTTAATAATTTTTTTGTAAATCTTAGAATGGTCTGAATTTTTTACTTTAATTGGTACCTGGAAACAAATGTGCCCTTTGAAAACAGCATAAGTAATCACGATAGCAGCAGCATGAAGACATAGATAACACTGCAACTAAACGTGATCTGTTGTGTGCAGAAACTTCTGGCTGAGCTGGTGGCTTTTATTTCCAAAGCTGCTTTCTCCACCACTACAAAAATAAGCTGAGTTGTTCTAGAAAGAGATAAATAGCAAGCTGCAGCAGAGCAATTTATTCTGAATATTTTATCCCTTGATTTCTTTAATCTGCTGTTAATATCATGAATCCTTCCATTATTATGTGCCAAACAATAGAAATTTAAAGCCAAACATGTTATTTATTTTCCTTTGATCTAGTTGAATAAATTAAAGCTTTGAAACATGCCCTAGAGTCACTATTATTAATATGGATTTTTAAATATAACTTGTAATAAAACAGCAATAAGCATTTCTTGATTAGAATAATCTGACTGAAGTATTTACATTGGTCAGTGGCCTTTTTACTTTATGATTTACAGTGCTAAAGAGATTAAGTTTTAATTCCTGTTAAAAGAACAGTTCCTGTGATAGCAGTTTCTATCGGGAAAACACATAGCTCAGAGTTTTAAAGACTAACATCAATTTCAAGCCTTGGAATATTTTTTTCCTTTTACTACTTTGTCAGTGATCTCATGGACTTTCTCTGAGTAGGAGTTTGGACTTGATGGCATCAAAGAGCTTCAAATCAGTTGAAAATTATAATGGGATCAACGATAATGACCTTACACAGAGATTCTGGTGAAATGTGAACATGAACTGCCAGTGAAACAGAGTAATGTCTACTTTCTTTTCATTTTCAGATTAATTTAGGTTCTGGAAGTGCATACTGGTAATTAAAGTGTTCTCTGTGCTGTGTGCCTTTGTAAAATGCCTGTTTAACTTTACGTACAAATACACATACTACTGTGCTCTGTGTGTGTGTGTGTGTGCCTGTATAGAAGGATATAAACATTATAAACCAAAGACTAAAAATTGCACTGTCACCAAGGAAGGCATTTAAGTTGGAAAGTTATGCATTCTGGATTGAGGTAAAACTTAGATGTGTGCAGATGTAAAAGTAAAGAGCTTACTTTTGACAAGGAGGAAATAGTGTCACTGATTGGCTTGAACTCTGCATCCCTTAGATCAGAACTGGATTCTGTAAGCCAACAGATTGAATATATTTCTTCTGCATATGTATAACCACATCCAATGATGGTTATAAAATCTTATGAAGGTCTTTTGATTAATTATTTTGTTTTTTTTTCAAGAAAACATCAAATTAAATCATCATCTCAGTAAGAATAAAGCTATTTTAAGTCCTCAGCTAACCCACACAGGCTTTTCTAGGTCCCAAAACAAAAAAGGCTATCTCTTATCCTGGTGCAAAGTAATAACCTCTCTAAATTATCTTTTAGAGATAATTCAGAAGAGCAAGATGCCATCCAAGCTAGATGCTTTTGCCCAGGAAGCTTCTTTCCTTGATTTCTTTGTCTTTTTTCAAGCCAACAGTAGATTTGCAAATCAAAACTATAAGAGGCATCTGCTGAGTAAGGATTTTTTTCCAACTGATAAACCAGTTCAGCTGAGCTAACACCAAATTCATCACATCAGAGGCAAAGATACAGCACTGAAAGGAGGGAAATAAGTGTATTTGTGCATCGGATGAAAGCGAGAGAGCTACTGTCCCGATCACAAGTTTTGATATTTTGTCTTGATCACAGGTTTAGATAAAGAATTTCTACTTCAGTTTAACTGCTGCTTATTGTCAGTGGCAAGTAATTCTCTACCAGCCCACCCCATGAACACTCAGAAGCAGTGTGCACTTATGTTTGCATATGGACAGCTAAGGAGAACCACATGGCACATCTGCTCTGCTTGATATCAAATCACAGAAAGTTTGATGAATGTAATGAGTAACAAGAAAAAAGAATTAGGAGTTCTTCAAATTGTTCTAGACACATATCTCAAACATTCAAATACATTGCTATGCAGTGTAAAAAAAGAAGGCTTGTACAATTTCTATCTGAATGGAACAGCTTTGTAGCCTTTTTATAGTTTTAATGGGGTTTTGTATATTTATGTGAAGAGATGAAAGATGAGGAAAGCTGGAGAAGAGGAGCAGAATGCCAAATAGACCACCTAATTAAGGGCTGGGAGCATGGTCATAAGGAAAACCAAAAGACAGATATGGATATGGTTTTCTCTGGTTCTATTAAAGGGACTTGAAGCTGAGAGCAAATAAACTATCTGCTGTTGGAGTCTTGTTATACGGGAAATGGAATTTTATATGTCTTTTGCAAATTAACTGGAGAGCATCTATCACCAGTTTCTCATCCTAGCTGCAACTGGCCCTATCCCAAATTTTGAATAATCGCTTGGGTCAGCAACAATTCACATCAAAATGGTAAAACATAAAAGCATAATGCTGTGCCCTCTCAGAAGTGTAAGAACATTTTTTATGTAGGTTTGTACCTTGCTGTCAGCCTTACATTTGCAATTTTAAGTTTCTTTAACATTCTTTTTTTAAGTACTGCTTTTTGCATTCATCAAATTATACCCCAAAATATGAAAAGCAAGTCTGACAACTGGTCAAGACAAAAGTATTTCAATTGCTATAATGATTAGTATCAGCCACTGTTATTACCTAGCATACTGAATTTCCCTTTCAAATTCTGAATATTAAAAGATACAAATGCTCACAGCTTAGTATGAGTAGGAGATATTTGCTGCAACTATGAACTATAATGCTTTTCTCCACTAAAACTGCATTTTATTAAGTTATTTAAACACTCTTGTGAGTAAGCCTTCTCGTTCCACCTGCAACAAGTTCCTGCTAAGTGACCATGCCAACAACAGCCAGAGCCAAGGTCAGCCATGCCAAGAGGCAAAGAGAGAGTGGTGTTCACAGCAAACTCAGCTGTGAACCATTTGATCTTGGCAAGATTTACCAGTGTAACTCCTGCCATATGAAATATGAGTCCTGTTTAAGTAGTTAATGAGGGCAGTGGTCTCACACAGTGGCCACTGTGCAAGCTGATGAAAAAACCCCAACACACTGGGCAGCTTTCATCACACAAGTCCAGTTCTGAAATAGATTTGGAAAATGTTGAGGCAACTGATAATAAAGGATCCTTCACCACATTACTAACATTGACAAGAATTACTGACAAAGGGACACAGAATAATTTTTCAAGAACACATTTTGGCTGTATTTTTCCTCCAACTCTTTGGACCTGAGGAGGACACTTCTGTGTTTGGTGGGTGATTAATAAAGTTTCCTCGATTTGTCTGGATCTGGAGTGCCAAAAAGACATCAGAGATCTCCAAGAATGTTTGAAGAATATGATGTTCATCCTGAACAAGATTTTTAGAGTCAAGACTGCACTACCTAACACTGCCCTAACACATACATTTGTTTCCTGTTGTTGTGTATTCAATACTGATTTTCCTTTCCTGGACATGTAGTAGTTGAGGGCATCAAAGGTAATGAAATGTTCTGTACCTTTTCTCAATAGATAAGGACACTGAAAGACCTTAATAGAATGTCTTTGTCAAATCACAACTGAAACCCCAAAAATATCAAGCTGCTAGTTGTTCTGAAAGCATTATATTTTAAAACAAAATATTATGCTAATTTTGTTGGTTTTCTTAATTACAAAAATTGCAACTGAGATCTAAACTAATTAAATTAAAGTTTTAATTTCAGCTTTTTTTTAATCTATTAACACTATGGACATGAGGACATTAAGAATTGTTTATCCTTTTCCCAATTTTTTTCTTTTATGATGTTTCAAAATTTTTCCCATGTGGGAGTACAGATGGGAAAATGGACTGACTGTTCTCTGTTAATTTTTAAAATTTTGATGAAAAATAAACTTTGTCTTTTCAAGGTCAAACATTCTCTTTTACTTTATAAATTCGTTGTAAAACATTCTTGATAAAGTTACATAATTTACGAATGTTGAATTTACACTGCTAGCTTTAATGAGAAACAAATGAAAAAAGATATCTGTGAAAGAGTTCACAATGAACACTTATTTATATTAAATTCTGGGATTGGATTTGGGACAATGGTAAAATGAAGTCATATGTGAATTGTATTCCTATATATATATATATATGGACTTATGGTAACGGAAATCCCTGTTTGAGTCATTTAAAGAAAATGCATGGCAAACAGCAGAGCTCTTCTGTGTTTCATTTATACAGAAATATAGAAAGTGAGACAACACCAGTGAAGTTTCTTTTACTAAAAGAGTGTTAAGCTGCCAAATACCAAATATTCACTGGACTCATTTCTTGATTGCTCTTGAGTAGTTCTGAGTACAGCAATGTCAAACAAATGGCTGTTCCACAAGCAAATGTTTATAATAAATGTTTTTACACATCAAGATTTATTCCAATTTACAATGCAAAAAATTGGATTTTTGACTGGATTTTTTTTCTTGAAATTCTGAAGAAACAAAACCTCACAATTTTATATAGAAAAATCTAAACATTGATATCTTTGAGATTTTATTTTATTTTATTGTAAAATTCACCTTTCATGAAAACATTTCAGGGCTACCCAATTTATGTTATGAGACAGGGTGGAGATTTGGGATTTTTTAACAGCAAAACAAATTCTCAACTGATCTGACTGTATGAAAATATGCAGGCAGCAATAAAAAGCTATCAATAACTCAGGAAACTTCTCTAATGCATTGTGCGTGGCTAGTAACATTCTCAAATTATGAACAGATAATCCAACTAGTTTTCCATAAGTTTACAAGGAGGTAATCAGAAATAAAAGCTATCATTCCCAACTGCAAGACCTTAAAGCTCTTCCTATTTAGTGCTTTATCCACTGCCAGTTTGCTTAAATATTGTTATATGAAAGCAGTATATCTGATCTTGCCTAGTTTGCAGTAAGATTCTTACTACAAGACATGGGGCTGCCTCCCATCCTTTAAGGAAAGTTTTAGACCATAGTAATGAGATTTTGTCTTAGCTAATCATGAAGAATATCTTTCTTTGTGAAATGTAAATTCAAATTAGCTACAACACGGGAGACAGCAGCAGCACTTGCCAAGAAGGACACCTTATGTAAGGGAGGTTGTGGGGTATCCCCCTCTAGAGACATTCAAAACCCACCTGGACCTGTTCCTGTATGACCTGCTCTAGGTGACCCAGCCTTGGCAGGGAAGCTGGGCTAGAAGATCTCCAGAGGTCTCTTCCAACACTAATAATTCTGTGATTCTGTGACAAAATGAATGCAAAAGAAAGCAGCTTTCAGTGTAATTGGCTGGATTTTATTTCTGAAAGGTTTTTCTCCTGTCAAATAACCAGTAGAAAGAGTGTTCTAAACCAGACCCTTTTAAAGTGGTTTAATACACTTCTCAGTCAGGAGAAGAAGACAAACCTCATAATAATTAATCTGGTTTAGCATTTTATGCATTTTCTCCAGACAAAATCTGTTTAACCTATATAAAGATAGCTACCTAAACTGTCTGTGGCTCTTCTGCCAAAAAAGCGTAGTGGGAAATGCAACAGGATGAAGATTCTCAGGAGTCAAGAGGATGTCCAAGCCACAAATACATTCCAGTAGATCACTAATGAGTGAACATGCCTCATGTCTTACCGCCTGCTATAATCACTCATTTGATTTAAGCAACATTTGGTTCCAATGTGTGTTTCATTTCCAGGAGGCAGGCAAAACTCTAGCTGAAAGTTATATTCAGTGTCGTCTTTGCTGTTTTGATTAATTTCTAGGCAGGATGACTGTGGTTTGGGTTACTCTGAGCACTGGCATAAAGAGTTTCCACAGTTTGGCTCGCAGTTTACAATGACCAACTTTTGCGGCAGATAGATTCTTTGTCGAAATCTGGTTGAAACAAAAAAATTGATTTCCACAGGAAATACTGACATTTTGGGGTGAGGCTGTAGGGAATGGCAAGATCCAGCTAAAATTGAAGATGGATCATTTTCTGAACTCTGTGTAAAGGGAGGTTCCAGGGAGTAAAAATTGCTTTGGGAAGAACAAACTATTGGAGACTGATTCTGAACAACAACCTAGGTGGTCCCTGGAAACTGGGGGCCATGAGATCATCTAATTTCAGAAAACCAAAGATAGTCTGAAACATTCACTGCATTGAAAAGGAAGCCCTGAATCTCTTGACACCAGCAGGGCATGGTGGGCAGGACATAGGAGGATTGAGAAAGTAAAAATTGAAAGCCTCATATCCTTTAAGATTTAAATTTAGTAGTGTGAGGGCTGCCCAAAGTCTCCTGACTCATATCACAGGATGGTCTTGAACTTCAGATCCTGGACTTTGAGATTGCTAAGTATTATACTAGACAAACCCAGGAATGCAATGCACTTCAATCACCATGGAAGTTCAGAGCAGAGAGATATGTTGTTGCAAACAAAATATTTGTGAACATCTTATTTTCAACTCTGAAATATCAGCCAAAACAGGCTCACTCCATTGTTGATATAAATTGGCTGCTTTCAAGCATATTAAGGACCCTATTCAGTTGGTTTTGCATTACTCTGCATGAGGTATCACTTGAAACTCTTGTATTGTAGGAATCAGTCCAGGGAACACACTACATAAATGCACAGTCCTGCCCACAGCTGTAGAAAGAATTAAATCTTCAAAAATTATGTTTATCTAGAAATCAAGTTCCTTCGGTCCCACAGAAGAAAAACACCACTCCCTTCACCTTTCAAGAAGCATTTTCCTCCTCTGTTTTTCAAACTTTAATTTAAAAATGCTATTAAATTCTGTTTTGTTTGCTGATCTCATTTCCAGAGAAGTGACCAAGGAAAATTCTTTAGTAAGTAATAAAAGGAGAGTACAGTCAAGGAAAATCTCTTACCTTTGACTCCTTTCAGTGAAAGAACTGAGTCAACTATTCTAAAACTGCATTTGTTTACTTGCCAGACTGTGAACAGTAGTTGAAATACATAAAAGTCAAGCAGAATAAGTTCTAATCCCAAGGTAACACAGAGTGGACAACAATTACTTAGATTTCAAGATAGGTCAGTATGGAAGTAGACCCACTGAAGGGGAAAAGGTCAGTTCTTGACAAATAGCAATTCCACTAGCTCTATGCCTACAGCAGTAAATTGCCTCCAGTTCCATTTACTTTTCTCTGGTACTTATTCCTCTTCCAGCTATGAGATAGCTCCTTGTTCAGAAAATTATGGATTGCCTTAGTTTTCAAAGCTACTGCTTTTCACATTTGGTGGTAATGCAGTGAGCAATGATGAAATTCCTCACCATGGATTGACTTGCAATAGTTTCCCAGCAATTGACTTTATTTGGGGATGTTGTCTATGCCAGTCCTGTTAGTAAAAGTGTTCTTAGCCTCAGTACCAAGGTAGCCACATGCTGTGAATGTGCTCCTCTATCTCCAGCTGTGTCTTTTCTTGCAGAGAAGAAACAAGTCAATCACTCAGTTATTCTGATCATATAAGTCAAAAAAACTGTCTTCCTGTTGAGAACAATAGGCCTCATTCTTCTCTTCATTATACTGGTCCTTTGCTGGGCTGATGCCACTGAGAGGCTGTTACACCACCACAAAACTGGTCCTCTATACATAGAAACAGTCCTGGAAAATCCTGGAAATAATAAAATACTGAGAGGATTCTTCTGGGTATAAAAACACTTTTAATTCTTTTTAGTATAGTGTTTTTCATCATATTTCATCTTGCTGTCTAAACTGCAGAAACATGGAAAAATAGTCACACATCTTGAGTTTTTTCCCTAAGACACATTCAGCAAAGTGGATTAATGTGTCATATTTTGAGGTCATATTCACTCTTGAAACACTCATTCTATTACACTTCCACAATACAACTGTGCCTAATACACCCCTAAATATGATAATAATATGTCCTTGATTACTTCCTCATCAGACAGAAAAACTGTTTATTCTACCCATACCAAATAGTTTAGAGTAAGTATCTAACTTCAGTCCTTTTTAGAAGACAATTAGAAACTGCAATAGTATTTAGCTATAATACTTCAGATATTTTAAAGTGCTGAAGTTTTTGAGGAAAAAATCTCCAAACAACTGGAAAAGAAAGCATATCTACAGACAAGTATGCATGCAAACACATGCACATGTATGCATACACAGATATATGTGCAGGATTTATATTGTGTTCCAGCATAGAATGAGAAGAGTCTCCAGTACTTGGCTTAAAACTCCTTCTAACACATGGATCTTATTAAAAAGTACCTCAGTCTGACTGTGGCTGAGCAAGCAAAAGTGGTTCCACATGGCTGATAAAAAGCCCGATCAAGAATGGGAAAGAAAAATGTTTCTACTTGCCTTGCTGCTTCCGGAAATCTGCAGATCGAAGAGTGAATTATTTTGCCTCTACTGCAGTGTATGCAGTCACTGAAGTCTGACCATATCTCCATTCAAATGAGAGGGAAAATATCAGATGTATTCAGCCAAACAAAGCCCAGTGATTCCATATTGAAACCTAATGAGAGCAATAGCTATATATGCAAAAGGAAAACCTTTTTTTCCCCTCACAACTTGCAATCTATATCCTTTTCATAAAACTGCAAGAGTAAAGAATTTGTACAATAGATTGAGAGCCTTTGTTTAGAGCAGTGAGCTTTAAATACTACAACATCTACCTGTTATTCTAAATACAATAAATCACTATATGTTTTATGTGATCCTTCTTAAACCTGCATAGTATTTCTAATAAGGCAGGGAACTTGTAAAATAATTTATGTGTCCTGCTGGAACATGAAAGGACACCTGTTTGTCAGCACAAAGTACACTGTACAACAATCTAAATCTGCACTCTTATCTCTCCATTGGATGCAGTTATGGTTGCACACCCAATATATCTCCTCTAAGATATCTTCCTGACAAAGTACTGCAGCACTGAAGCTTACTGTGCCATGTAGGAGAGAAAATAGCTGATGCCTAATTTGCTGATACAGAAATACAAATAGCTTCTCATATTATACTGCTGCTAATATGTGATCAAATATTTCTAAACTTAGATTGTTATAAATAGAGAGTCATAAGGGGAGCCCAATAGAGATATGTAGTACAAGCAAGCTTGTAAGAGACAGAGCAGGCAGTCTTGTGAGATGGGCTTTTGAAAGGTAGAAGATAGTAATTGATTTACTTATCTCAAATAGCACTTTAGTTCATATAGAAGTAAAATACCATGACATCAGTGGAGATAGTTCTGAAATTAGACACTTCAGAATGATTAAAGTTACAGGCATAAACTGAATAAAAAATACCAGGATCATGATTAATAATCACAGCTTTTCAAATCAAGACACTGGGTCTGGTTTTCATATTTTAACTACTGAATAAGGGGTAAAGAAAACAAATAGCAAAATTGGGTAGCTTCTGCCGTAGACATATAAAATATTAGTGATCTTTCCCCATCTCCAACTTTTCTTACACTTCTTGTTTCTTAGCTCCCTTTTCCCCTATCTCCATCAACACTGAGTGCCTGTTCATTTCTGCCTTCCTGTCTACCTGGCATTTCTTCTTTCCTCTTTCTCAGGACATTGTCTTCCCTAACATTCAGTATGCTTATCCTTGATCTAGCATTTATGCCATGATTTAAAAGAGAGATAGTGAGAAACAGGGAGGTGAAAAAGACTATTGAGATAGACTAATAAGGTTTTGACTGGTTGGTTAATTTTGCTGTTGCTTTATCTTCTTCTTCTTCATTGCTCTTTTCCAGAAGCCACAGTCAGAATGGGCTTTAGCGCCATAGACAGGAAAGAGCCGAATAGATGCTATGAATGGATCCTTGTAAAGGGTCTCAGGTACTTGCCAAGGAATTTTAAACAAGGTACAGCTCTGTCCTGGAAGTGCTGAAATACTGTTCAACTGAAATTCATAACTTTACTGGCAAGCAAAGTATTAGCTTCCTCAGTGCAATTTAATCAGATACAAAGCAGCAAAACAAGTGTTGGATCCTGCACCTGGAAGGAGGCAACCCAGCATGTACAGACAGACTGTGGAATGACATGCTGGAAAGTGAGGCCTTGGAAAGCGTCTTGGTCACTGGCAAGTCAAACATGAGCCAGCAGTGCCCTGGCAGCCACGAGGGCCAACCCTGTCCTGGGGACATCAGGGACAGCGTCACCAGCCAGGCAAGGGAGGGGATTGTCCTGCTCTGCTCTGCAATGGGGCAGCCTCACCTCCAGTGCTGGGGGCAGTTTTGAGAGATAAGGGCAGGCCATAATATGAGAAAGATGTTAAACTATTAGAGAATGTTGAGAGCAACAAGGGTGGTCTGGAGGGAAGACATATGGTGAGAGAGTCACTCGGACTGTTCAGCCTGACTGAGACTGAGGGAAGACCTTGTATCAGCCTACACTTCCTCATGAGGGGAAGTGGAGCAGAAGGCCAGTGCCTCTTCTCTCCAGTGACAGGACTCAAGGGATGTCATGAAGCTCTGTCAGAGAAGTTTTAGGTTGGGTATTAGGAAAAGGTTCTTCACCCAGATGCTGGGCGCTGGAAAGGGCTCCCCAGGGAAGTGGTCACAGCACAAAACCTGACAGAGCTCAATAAGCATTTTAACAATGCTCTTGGGCACATGGTGTTGTTACTGTGGCTGTCTTGCACAGAGCCAGGCATTGGACTTTGATGACCCTTGTGAGTCCCTTCTAATTCAGGATATTCTATAAACAAAGGGAAAAACCTGACCCTATAAGCCTATAGGAAGAGTGAACATTATCTTCAAGATGTTATGTACAACTAATTAAATGAAAGAGAGAAAAGCTCTTATCAGTGTCTTGTTCACACAAGATCTGGTAATACCTGTGGGATTACAGTATTTATTTTACATCAACTATCAAATACTTAATTTCTATTAAAGTAACTTCCATATTAATAATTATATACATGAATATATATTATTTAGTAATAATAACCTTGCAGTTGTGTCTCTTAATTAAATTTCAAAAACATAAAATGTTGCAGCTACAGTCCATCGATGTAATTGATCGAGTTCGATAAAGACAGAAAGTTTTAAAAAGCAGAAATTCCACAATAATTCTATCTGAGAGTACAAGTTATGTAATAAAGCAGACCCCTTGAAGCAGAAATAACTAAGTTTGAGGAATAGCGTAAATTCAAAATTGTTTTTTGGCATGGTCAAGAAACGTTATCAGAACTTCCTTCACAGAAGCAAATATTAGTCTAATCTTCTGCCACAGCAGGAGAAATTTTTTCTGCTGTTGTGCTGAACAAAATGGGGACAACAACATGTTTTTATTCTGTACTCAGGCTCCAAGGCAGTAAGAAATTCAGAGGATACTGTGTTTCCTCCAAAAGAACTCCATCTTCTATCATCATTATCATCAGCATTAATATATACCATTTGGAGGGAAAAAATAGAGAGGATGTGAGCACACTCTAGCCTTCTCTCTTCGAACAAAAGTGTCATCAAAGAAACCCAGGCTTAGTGAAAAAAGCATGAATCAGATTCATTACCACCAGGTCCTTGAAGTTCATTGATCCACAGGGTCATTGCACACAACCACAAAAGTTAGACAGTCCAGTCTTTATTTCAGCAGTAAGAGAAAATGTGATTTGTTAAAGTCTAAAACGTTCTATGATTTTTTTTTTTTGAGAAATCCTTTCTGACCACTGCAAAACTAGATCTGCAACACAGCCATCCTGTAAATTATTGGAACCACTGGAACCCTCAAGGACGATATGAGTTTTCAAAGACAAGGGTAGGACTAAAACTCATAAGGTCTTTTCAGAACACAAAAACATACTCTAAGTAGGCAATGTACAAAGTATCCTATAACATACAGGAAAAATGGTCTGCAGCCTGTTTTCACCACAGAAATAAAAGGAATGCCAACATCAGTAATGAAAAACACTTATAGAACTGAGTTGCCTGGAAACAGATAAATGTATTTAAACTTTCATACCTTCTTGATGAGTCTACAGAGGGAGAAAGTAAAAGTAACTTCCATATATGCTTATGAATTGCATTTACATGGCAAGGTTTTGGTAAGCCAGGGCCAGCACTACAGGAGGGGCTTTCTCTAAAAGAGTCCAAGAGTCAGCCCCATGTCAGACAGAGCTAGTTCTGGATGACTCCAAAACAGATCCACCACTGGGCAAAGCTGAACCCTTCAGCAATGCTGGCAGCACCTCTCTGATAACATATTGAAGACACAGTAAAAATGCTGTGAGGGACAGAGAAGTGAGAAAATCTGTGAGAGGAGCAACCCTGCAAACCTCAAGGTCAGTGCAGAAGGAGGACAAGAAGGTGCTCCAAGGGTTGGAGCAGAGATTCCCATGTAGCTTGTGGCAAAGTTGTCTGCAAGGCAAGTTGTCCCATGGAGGTCCACAGTGGAGCAGACATGAACCCTACAGTCCATCAAGGACTGCATGCCACAGTAGTGGGTATTTCCTGAAGGAAACTGTAGCTCAAGGAGCCTCCATGGTGGAGCACCCTCCAGGCAGGAGCTGAAGCCTTTTGGCATGAGCAGGTCTTGTGCAGCACCTGTGACCCTGTGGGTGGCCCATGCTGGAGAAGTTTGTTCCTGGAGGGCTGCATCCCAGGGAAGGGACCCACACCAGAGCAATTCTTGAAGAATTGCAGCCCACGGAAGGACCCACATCGGAGCAGTTCATGAAAGGCTGTCTCCTGTGGGAGGGTACCTGTCCTGGGGTGACTTTATGATGCTTGTATCCCCAGTTGCCTGTTCTTTTTATGCTGGATATTAAGTTCTGCACCGCTAAGACTGGTTCTAAGAATGAAGGGGGAGAAAAAGAAGGGCAGAGTTTGTTTCCAGAGACTGCACTTGCTTCCCTGCATCCTTCACATGGCCTGTGTTGTCTGCAGCATGGGAGAGAGCTATCCTTTGCTTTTTTAGTTAGTTTTTTTAGCTAGTTTTTTAGCTAGAGAAGTTCCCCGGACTGTGTTTTTTCTTTTTCTTGGAACTGCTTAAACCTGCTGTGAACTGAAAAACCAGAAAAACACCAGGAGCTCACACTTGCGGCCCACCGGGGCCTGGACGCTGCATTCCAGCGCTGGAGGGACTGATTGAGTCCAGCTACCTCCCATGAAAGAATTCTGAATTTTGCCATCTCTTCAGAACAGTGAAAGGTTTTATTATTAAATATTATTAATTTTTTATGCTCCTGAATATTTTCCTTGTTAAATAAACAGGGTTTTTTCCACTTTTCTCCAAGGAAATCTTTTCCTGAACCAGCTGGGAGAGGGGCTGCTTGAATTTGCTTTCTAAAGGGACTCCCATTCAGAGGTTTCCTCCCAAATTTGCCCTAAACCAGAAGAGTCCACATGCTCAAGTGGGGGAACAGCATGAGAAGGAAGGATTGACAAAGACAAATTGTTATAAACTCCACAATCTGCCATCCACATTGTCTTATGGCTCATAGGGAAGGGGAGGAAGAGATGGAAGAGTCAGGAAAAAAGGAATGAACTTGAGCCTGGAAAGAAAGGGGATGTACGGGAAGGTGGCTTTAGTTTTGATTTTGTTAATCATCAGTTTAGTCTGTTTCTAATTGGAAATCAGTTAAATTAATCTTCCCCGAGTCAAGTCTGTTTTCCCATAACAGTAATCGGTGAATGATTGCCCTGCCCTTATCTCAACCTGTGAGCTCTATTCATCTTATTTTCTCCCACTGTCTCGCTGAGGAGGGGGAGTGGGGAAGCAGCCAGCCAAGGTTAACCCACCACAGTGTACTTTTAGAGGCATAAAGAACAATTAGAATGACAGAACAAAATTAAATAGTTGACTACATTTACAGCAGAAGTATTTTTCACTCTCCATCTGATTTCAAAGTTTATAAAATAATACAAAATAATATCAAACATTGCAATCATAGTTATTTGATAAGAATCACAAAACAATTTTTAATGACAGAAGTACAGTATTTTTATTTAAAGCATTCAGTCCACATCTGAATAACAATCTAACAGAATACCCTGTAAATCACAGGATTCTCTTGTGACTATTATAGTTTTGTAATAACTTATAGATCAAATTATACAGGACAGCAACTATAAAACATTTCAACCAAAACTGACAGTTCTTACACAGTCTCTATTATGTAATACTCCCTATTACTTAAGAACAACTGCTATGCCTCTTGTTTGTACATTACAGCTTTTCTGCTATGTTAATAAACTGTTGGGGGTTAGATTTCTTTTTTCTTTTTCTTCTCACTTATACAATTTTTCCTCATATGTTGCTAGGGAACTAATTACTGGGTACTTAT
>VZSR01003806.1:9543935-9570301 GCA_013398615.1 Brachypodius melanocephalos
GCTGCTATTTCCTATTCCCATAACTCTGCCTGGAAAAAAAAAGTCCCTTTTAATATTTTTTTTCTAAATTATAATAATTTGGAGGGAGGGGATTTGAATTTTCCAGATACCTGTCTATCATACCATGACATAAACATAGCAATCAAAAGTGACACTTCATATTTTACAGCTGACATATTTCATCACCTTTAAAAAATGTTATGTCTTTTCTAGAAAGAGATTACATAAATCAACTTGATCCTTTGAGTATTTACTAAATGCTCTAAGCTTCATTGAAACCCAGAGATGATTGGACTAGATGGGACTTCAGCAGTTCAGCTGGGCCACTGACAAGATCATCCAATCCTACATGACCCCTCAGACATGATTTTTTATAATTACTGAGAGAGACGTCCCAGCCACCCAGGTACTTTCTTTCATTTATTCAGTGGGCAGAGGAAGGGGAGGAAAAGACAGAAAGACCTCAGGGAGGAAAGTGAAAAGATCAGCAGAGGTTTACCTGTCATTGAAGAACACAAAAATTGTGTACAGGGAAGAGGGAGCAGGAGATGTGAGGCACTTACCTTTAGAAAGTGGAATTAAGTTACAAAAGCAAGGCCTTAAGTGTTAATGGCTTAGGATCTTGTATCAGCTCTGCTTAGATGTCAGTGATGCCTCCTTGCAGTCACAACAGTGCCAAAACTGGGGTGGAAATGAAAGGATAATGGGCAGAGCAATTTCTGCAGATTGTAGGAATTAAAGTTAAGGTATTATTTTTAGAGTCTTGACTTAGATGAGTGTTTCAAAGGGAAATATAAACTCAAGATATTGTATTTCCAGTTCAGTTAATTTTTTTTTTATGTTCATGGACAATTTCTATGACTTCAAATAAAAATATTTCAGACTCTACAGGAAAATGTTTGCTTGAGAGGCACCTGGGTTTTTTATAAAGATATTTGAAATCTTCAGTGAATGCTCATAATGCAGAAGTGGTAATCTGGAAGGCGAAGTGTAGCTGCTCTCTACCCCTCCTGTAAATCTGCATGTGCATCCTGCTCCTTTTATACAGCTTTCCGACACCTTCTGACCTTTCCATAGGATCTATATATTTAGGGAGAGTACAGCTCCATGGTGAATTTAATTATGCAAATGTGAAGGGGAGGAAATTGCTCTTAGTAATTTTCTAATGATATATTTAAGTTTTAGAAATTTTCATTCATAATTCAAGAGTACAAATATGTCAGACCACCTGATGTTAAATCAACTATGCACATCTAATAGCAGTTCTGATCTTCCAAAGAACTCGCTATAAAATTAGGACCTATATATAGACCCTATTTTGCCTGGCAGGATATAGACCTAAAGGCCATGTGATCAGGTGCTGTATTCCTCCAACACAAATGGAAGGGGATTAGATTGCTGCACAGCCTCCCCCATGGAGCTGGATAAAAGATCATGCTCTTGATGCTTTTGGGGAAGGCTGAGAAAGGCACACTGCTCCTGGCATTCCCTTGAGTCAGGGATGGAAAAGCATTGGCAGACATTTGAGAAGAGCTCCAAACCTGAGCTGACAATGCTGAAAGGTCAGCTGACATAACGCTGACACTGAAGAAACTGCATAATTTCTTTTCTTTCCCATTTACCCACAATTTTTATCATGCACTTATCCAAGGATGTAAATTTTCAGGAATAGCTTAACATTGCAAAGTAGGGAGAAGATAAAGGCTCTTAATATGTGAAAGCATATTAAACTCCAGTCTGGAGTGCATCAGTCTGGCGGGGTACTACTGAATTCAAAGGTCAATTTATGCTTACTGGAGGTCAGTAAACTGCTAAATGCATACTTTCCCCCAGGCAACAAATGGGCTCTGCAAACAAAACTAATAGGAAAATAGAGAAACTTTGAAAACCCTGAGGAGATTTTAGCATTTCAATGGTCCCGAAATCTAACAGGTATCTCCCTCTGGGGTTTCAGTTTGTCCCCAGGATGTCTTGGCATGAATCACCAATTCAAGGATTAGCGAATATATTTCCTCCTCCTGGTGTGGGAGCCATTTGTACAGCTGCTGCTTTGGGAAACGTTCAATAATCCTTCATTCTGAAAAGTCATAACCACTCTGGAAGCCAAGAAATCCTTCTAGGACATGCGCTGCCTCTTTGCTTTGGCTTCCATACATTTGGTACACACATGCAAGGCACAGAAAAAGCTTTGTAGCAAGTTTGTCACATTCTAAGAGTGAGAAATCATGGAAATAACAGGTTGCAGTTTAATGCCTTTTAATTCCCAAGGTAGAGCACTAACAGGACAGATGCATTCAAAAGAATGAAAGAGGATGAATCTGGAACTGAAGCAGGGCCTAACATATGGGAGCAGATAAACCTGTCTATAGAAAATAAGGACACGTGGAATTTTGCCAGTAGTCAGCTGAAACCAGCTCTACTCACAGCCTTGAAATGTATATTCTGTCTCCTCTCCAAGCCTTTCTTTCTGTTTGATCATTCCTGCTTCCAGTCCAGAAGACTCATCATATTCCAAGCAATTATTCTATTGGGGTTGTTTTGCCCACCTAGAAATAGGATGATCTGTAAACCGTATGAGAACTGTACTTTAACTTGGCAGGCGATCACAGCCCAAACAGAGTTCAGTTGTAAACCCTGAAGTCAGTAGAAAAGCTCCCTGTGCCTAAAGCCCAGGCCTGAAATGCATTTAGAAATCCCATGCCTGAATGTAGCTCCAGTGGTATACTTGGTCAAGGAAACATATTGTGACTTCAGCCAGGCTCCAACTGAAGCATGCTGTAGGGATCGTGGATAAATAAAAAGCCAAATTTCTGAGTGAGTGTTTTTCCAACCCAAACAAAGCCACTGAACTTTCTGGGGTTTTCTTGGTACTTATACTGCTTTTGGGAATTTGAATGGTGCCTGTCTGAGGATAATTGACTCCCTCTGTACGCTATTGTGATTCTCAAAAAAAGCAGCATTTTTCTCAATCTTTCCAGTCATAGTCATGTTCTTAATAGCAACTGGGCAGAACAGGAAATGGATTGGGATGCTCTACAAGATCTAGATTAATGTCCGTGAAAAGAAACCCACACCCCTGGATCACCTCAACAGGTGATGACCCAGTTACATAAGTAATTCATCATGGGATATAACTCTCCTTATTTAAACATGGTACTCTCATTTCCATTTTTTAAGTGGTTTATCCACAGCAGAAAAGAGGAGATTTAAATCTCTGGTTTCTGGTTTGCATGTTTTAAGAAAGAAATTAACTGTACTGTACAAGGCAAAAGAACTCCAAGCTACAGAAGCTGACCATGCTGAAAATAAAAGCAGAAGTGGCATCACAGCCAGGAGTTGTTATGAACTTAGGTCACTCTTTATTTTTAAACTTCATGCTTTATAAGGCATGACATGATTCAACTTGTTGATGAAGTGGAAATTTTCACTTGGTTTAATTTTGCCAGTTCAGTAAGTTTGCCACCATTGATGCACTTTTGAAAGGAAAAGCCAGACCATCTCAAGGTAGTTTTTCAGCTATTATTCCGATAAGTGTATTTGATTGTTTTGAGTTTGAAAATGGTGCTGATACTCAGGCAAATCAACTCTTTTTTTCTTGGTATCAAGAAGTTAATGATTTTTTTTTTAATTTTAAGAATCTAAAACTAATATTTGTTTCACTGAATGAGCCTATTCATATTAAGTCCGACTATCTTCTCTCTAAGTAGATCATGTGTTTGGATTCTTTGGCATCCTACAGGATGAGGGTGCAAACACCTTACCAGTAACTCATGTTATTTAAATTCAGCTAATAAAATTCTGAAAATAATTCTTATTAACAGTTTTGCTGTTCCTTTGGAGATACAAATGTTCTAAACATTTTTATTTTACAGAACTCCCAACAGAACTTCACCACAAGTGCACAACATTTATTATGAGACTGTCAGAATGCCCAAAGCATGCTTGGCTTTTCCGGTTTTCCTTTTCATGCAAAAGAAAATAAAGTGAAAACAAGAAAATTAAAACTCCAGTAACTACACAAGATAAGGAATTTCTTGTTTCCCTAAGGGCATCCAGACCAAACACCATTATTATTACTATTATGGCATTGCAGCAAATTGAGTGCTGGTTAATTGCCTCTTTTCTAACTGATTTTTTTCTTGCTGGGAGCATGAGCGAGGCAAGAAGAGAATGACTTAAAATTCATAACATCCCCATGACAAAAGAACACCCAAAAGGCAACAGCTGCTTAGAGAAGTGAAAACATTGGATCTTCAGAGGCCATTCAAGCAGAGTATGTTTTTCTTTGATGAGCTTGTCACGTAGACTAGCAATGAGTGTAAAGACATCATATGCAGTTGTTGAGAAATACTAAGAACACATTAAAAGTGCTGGAGTGTATATGCACCAAATCTTAGTAATGGCTGTTATTGCAACCCTCAGTCCTATGGACATTCCAAAAAATTTTGTGTATTATACTCTACAATAAACATGAAAGTTATTGTCTAAAAGAAGAAAAAAACCCCAAAAAATACTACCAAGAAGGAAATACACATTTATAAATTAGGTATCCTACAAAATGCATTTATATCTAAAAGATAAGGCACAGGATACTGGAGCTAAGGCTCCCCTTAACTGCATGGATTGTGCATGAGAAGCAGGAAATCAGCTTTAAGATAAAGACAGGTAAATGAGCAATAAAGACAGAAATTAATCAAAGCCCCTGCAAGGAAGTTCAAACCTCAGCAGAAGCTGGTTACAGGCAATGGTGGCAGGAAGAGCAAGGCTGGGCTGCCTCTTTCCCAGGCCAGCATCAGACTGAGGAATTCACTCTGCCAGGCAGGGACATTCAAGGAACACTGAAGCCCAGCTTTTGTACTCCTGACACAGCAGACAAAATTTCTTTCTACCCGAGAAATACTGAAGAATGGAATTGCCTTTTAGGTTTCAGCTGCTCTTTCTTAATCAGTGTTAAGTCTTGTGAAAGCAAAGTGCCTTTTCCTTCACCTTTTCTAGAATTTTTTTCTGAGCCAATTTATCTAGCTCAATGTCTCACCTTAGGTTTGTCTCTAATAAATAAAGCAGGGAGTCTAGCCACCCCAGAGTCTGTGTCCCATAATGTGTCTTGTAGGCAAATTATTAGGCTACCAGATTTGGGGTGTCAGCTCACAGATGCTTGATACTTAAGGAAACAAGCAGAAGAATGCATCAGAGCTATGGGAAAACACCAAAAATACCAATCTGCTAAATTATGAGTCTCAGATTCAGGCTTAGTGTCACTTTATGTTGTCTCTAAAATATGGATTACTTATTTTATTTTAACGAGAAACTCTCAATGTCCACCAAAGATACCAGCATACCCATAGTGATGGATACCTTTGCTGATGCACTGGCAAAGAGGGACATAACTGATTGCCCTCTGTGCTATGTCTCAGTCTGATAAAGCACTGAGGCACAGATCATTGAGTATGCAGATAACGCTGCAAAGCCATGCTACTGAGCACTTTTCCCAGAAAAGGTACCCTGCCTTCTGAAGTCACTGCAGGTGCCACAAACAGGATACTGGATGATCAAACCAGTCACTGTGGCTCTGATTGCCATGTACCTGTGTCACCTGGACTCAGCCTGGACAGACAGAACAGAGGCATAGCCAAGAAAAAGAGATGGTTTTCTGCTGAGAAACATAGTGGGAGGACAGAGGGGTGATCACATTCGTGTGTCAGTGCATCAGATGACAAAGTTTCTGTAAAGACTGATAAAGCCATTAAAAAAAACTCCAACAGACTGGGAGGAACTACTGGAGGTCACCCAACCTCCTGCTCAAAGCAGAAGTACCTTCAAAGCTAGTCCAAGTTGCTTAATACACTGACAACAAACAGAGAGACTGCCCAGCCTTTATACTACAAAATAATAGAAATAGCAGGTAACAGTAACACATATTCAGCTAAAATCCATAATTGTATCTTAGGTTCTTAGACATTCTTTACTATTTCAAAACTGGCTTGCAAAGTAAGAGCATTTCTCACTGTGACACACAGCTTATCATCTATAGCTTCATCCTCTCTTTCTGCAGCCTTTCTGCTTGCAGTGTAGGTCACGAATGAAGAAAGGGGAACACTGGGAGCTGGACACCTGAGCTCAGGCAGGATTTACCACTGTTCACTGGTAGTCTGCTGCAACTGGAAGCAAGGAAGCCCTAGCCAGAGCAAAACCTCTCAATTTGGAAAGCATCACAGTGTAATTTTTCCCACTTCCTCCCCAGCCCAGTATTTTAAAACTTTTTCCTACCTATAATATAGCGATTTGTTAGCTTATGCTTCACACACACACCACAATAAGACATGCAGTGTAAGGGGGAAATGTAGAGGTCTGGCAATGTAAAAGAAGAAGCAGTTTAATTGACAGAAACTGTATCCCCTTCCTTGATTTTTCACTCACTGAAAATGCTTAATGTTGTTTATGTGACAATTTTCTTCTGCTTTCTTACATACCAGAAAAAAATACTGGCAATCAAAACCTAAATAATACGTTAATTACTCAGAATGAGTAATGAACATTCAGTGGTAGTGCTAGTGTAAATCATAGAGGATTGGGTTGAAATTTTATGCTTCCAGCAAAGGTGTGGCATGAACAACACTATCCTGGGAGTGACTCTGTGACTCAGATGTACAGATTTTTCCTCAATTCCTCCTTGCTTCTGGCACATACTCTTTCACTCCTGAGCTACTTCAGTTGTAAAACATGACCCACCCTGCAATGGCTCATGTACTGTTTATATAACCCCTCACTGTGCCTGTGCTTTTTGCAAAGGCAGAGGACAGGAAAGAAAACCAAGGATTTAATTTACTTCCCTCTGTCTAGAACAATAGCCAGGTAGTTACCTAGATAACAGTTCACCATACATTTTTCAGACAAGGCTAAAAATGATACTCAAGTAAGGAGTGTGGAGAATAAATCATATTTAATAAGGCAGACAGAGTAAAAGCCCAACGACTCTGAGCTTCAGAGTACAGACAAATGAATATAGGAGGACCATGTTCTCAAAAAGTGCAAAAATATAAAGCTGTTTTTTGAAAAAATATATTATTGAGCTTAGAAAGTCCAAAAATATTGGGAATCTTCGGTGCTTTTCAGACAAAACATAAGGTTTAATAACTTAAAAATGAAAATGACACTTAACAGGGATCTCAGAAAAATGCAAGGCTTTCAACTGTGTCATAAATAAAGGTCTATCTTAAACTATTTCACTGATAGTTTCACTATTTCCTGATTTCCAAAGTCAAGATTCTATCTGTAAAAGCAGGAGTAGGAGAGTCTATAAAGGCCGTTTTCTGTGTCATATTCAGTTGAACCTTTTCCTCACCCCATATCCACTTCTCCCACTGCAAATTAATTTGACAGGTTCCTGGCGAGGCTTCAGCAACTTTTCGTTTCTCTGGAATTAGCAAAAATGCTAATTTGGGCAGTTTGCTGCTAGTGCAAGTTTTTTAGCCTGGCTGAAGCTCCGAGGCTATTTGAGATAATATCAAACCAAAGAACAAAGGGGCACCTGTCATGAGCCCTAAGCGAAGGAAACAGACAGTGCTCGAGGAATTAAAATGGGATTTCTTTATACCAAACGTCGAAGGCTGTAAGCAGAGCGCTGTGGGAACGACTGGTGTTGCTGTAAATCAGGGTGGAGGGGAGGTGGGACAGGGAGGGAAATGTGCGGCGTCCCTTTCAATCAAGGGCTGCCGGTGAAAGGGTGGGGATGGCTCTAGATAAGCTTCCTGATCCACTTCCACCGAGACACTGGGAACAATGGGGCGGCAGAGCCATTTGCAGGCCGTGGGACGCGCACATCGGCCTACACCCCTTCCTCTCGGATGAGGTGAAGCCGCGCTCATCCGGACAGCCCCGAGCCCGCCGGCCTGTCGGGCCTTGTGTCCGGAGCTGCCGGCAGCCTGGGCACAATGCGGCACCCCAACCCTCAAACCACAGCGATGGGAAAACAATCCAGCGGCAATCCTACCAGCAATGTCACACAGAGAGCCGTCCCCACCCTCCGCTGAGCCTCGCAGGTCTGCAGTACCAGTTTGTGGTCCTGCCTGTAATGTTTTCAGATCAGCCCAAACTGGAGGCTGCCCTAGTCGCTAGACAGGTTTTGTTTGCTTGTTTTTTTAATATTCATGTCACAGAATTTGGACCCCAGGCAAGACTACAGGGGGAAGTAGCTAGTGCAGTGCTCTCTGTAGGAGCATCTAGGGCACAGACACAGGCAGAAGCACATTGTGCAGTCACCTCAGCACAGCACACATCACCAGCACAGAGATTTCCACCTACCTTGGATATTCACGGCAACAACACTGATTACAATCCGGGGGGAAAGCGATCCCTCATAGCCAGCGGGTGTTTTTCCTACTTTAAGCTCTGTTTTCCAGGCAAAACTTGGTTGGGCAGTTTTAACCCTGTCAGGTAGGTAGTACGGATATTGTCAGCTATGACAGCAGTATTCACATACTCCAAAACTTACATTCAAAACTACATAAATCTCAAAATAAAAAAGCAAGAACAGCAAGAATTGCATTAGAAAAATCTCCTGCCAGACAAGACTGATCTGTATCTGATATTTCTAAAGGGGTTTTATACTTGCAGAGAAAGTTATTGCAGTTTCTTTCATCACTTGAAAGCAGAAAATTTTGAAATGGAAATGGCAGGGAGAAAAAAGATCTAAATATGACCACCTTTTCTTCCATTATTTCTTCCATTATGTGCTGCAGTTCCTCCAAAGTGCCATTAATATATGTAGACTGAATTAAAATCTAGACCAAAATGTCACAGGTAGCCAAATTTAAGCTCTGACCACTTCTCTAAATATGTGGCATACCAGCGTGTTCACTAACAGTGAGCTACTTCAGGCTATAAATTTGTCAAATAGAAACTAAATGAAGCTAAAAAATTGATTCTTTAATTCTGATTCCGCTGGCATCTTTCAGACAAAACATCTGTCACTGCAAAACATGTATACCTACACACACACACACATGCATACACATATCTGAAGATTACTTTAACTTTTTTTAATTTCAGCTAATGTTTTCAGGTGAAGGTTCACCAATCCCCATGCAAATGGAGGTATTTTCCTTCTTTAAAACACATGGTTATGTTGTGGAAATCTCTTGACACTGGGTATTG
The DNA here is from genome assembly GCA_013398615.1 of Brachypodius melanocephalos. Classification (NCBI taxonomy): domain Eukaryota; kingdom Metazoa; phylum Chordata; class Aves; order Passeriformes; family Pycnonotidae; genus Brachypodius; species Brachypodius melanocephalos. The sequence continues at coordinate 9,553,089 of VZSR01003806.1, forward strand.
TGTGATGGTTTATGCTGTTTGCACCCCCAGGCTTCATGATCAGGAAAGAGGGATTTAGGGAAGTGTCACTATATTCTTATGCTGTTCTCATGTACCTGCCTGGGCAGGGTCAGGGGAGCTCATTGGCCCCAGCCCGTGGCCTTCCTTTTGCCAGGTGACCGAACACCTCCAAAGAAACGGTAATTGTTCTCACTGTATATACCAGTCTTATTTTAGGTTCTGTTTCAGTGTGCATTTTACTTTATAATGAGTGTAAAACCTGTGATTCTCACTGCTCCAGAATCCTTTGGGAATCAGCATGATTTTGGTCTTTGTTTTCAGACCATCACAGTCATCTTCCTATGTCCTTATTCAAAACTAAAGTCTTACATAGGAGATTACATGTTCATATGACTCGATACTTATATCTATGGTAATTTTTGATAATGCCAAGCTAGTAAAATATATAATCTTCATATTTTGGGACATATGCCAAAGAATTATGCCTAATGTTAAAAAGAAACTTTCCTTTGGGCAAACTACAATATAGTTGGCCTTTTGCAGGAATTCTGACACTTTCTTCCAAAGCATCAGGAGCCAACACGAGAAAAAAAATATTGCAAAAGCCTGCTTTTCCAAAGATAAAAAGAAAAGCTTGCCAAATGTCTCAAGAGACTGAAATAGAAAATAAAATTATACTATATAAAAAGAGATGTAATTTCAAGACAGGCAATGCAAAGTCAATATCACTCTTTCAAAACTGCCAGGCAATCATGACCTTAGACTGACTTGGAAAGGAACATTAACTCACCTCAGGAAGACAATGCTAAGGAAATCTTGTAGGAATGTCTGTGCATTACTGAGGTTAGCTGAATGTTAGTGATGGTATTTTTCCTACAAGAAAGGAAAAATAGAGGTATTCTAAGTGTTAAATCAGCCATGTATCTTACCTTGATAGGCTATGTGGAGGCTCTATGGAAAAAGCCTTTAACATCTATTGTGAAACGGGTTAGAGATACTTTGCAGATAATGGTTTTTGTTATGTGGAAAGTTGCATTTTATCATTAATGTACTAAGAGATTCAAATTACAAATTGTGCATCTTTGGAGGGATGAGTCCAAATGAAAACTGTTCCAAGAAAACAAAAGAACTCCTTGGGGCATTTGGTATATAAATTATATTTGTGAGGTTGAAGAGTATTTAAAACTATATCTAGGAAAATGAGTTAACAGAAACATGGAAGCAATACTTCAGAACACTTCTGGACTCAAAAAACCCTAATTGAATAAACTTAAGAAAAATCCAGTAGCAGTCATAGATGTCAAATAGTCAAAGTCATGTCCATTGGAACAGAAGATCTCTATGTTTGCAGGGAAAAAGGAAATTTCAAAGCATGTCCAAAGAACTTCCATAGCAGACATAAAGCCCTCACATGGACACTTTATTTGCCATTTAGGACTGTGCTGCCAAGGCAGAAGCATAACTTGGAGCCTCAAACCAAAGCAAAGTTAATCTCTGGGAAGCTCTGTCCAGCTGTGGAGAATAATTGCCATGACAACTTCAACATCAAATGTGATCAATACTCCTAGAGTTCCTGAACCAGAAGCTTGGAATGGAGTTATGAGTCTACTGATTTTACTCTGTAAACCAATTTCCATATTCTGTAACCTGTTGTTTGACCTCTATATTAGTAGAAGGAATCAGCACATTTAACTTTTAGCCTTAACTTGCAATAACCATGAAACAACACCCAGAGACTACTCTTTTCTAGGTGCAGAGCAGAAAGATCCAGTTTATGAAGCCTCCTCAATTAACCTGACCTCAGGTTTGTGCTTCAAATCACATCAAGCAGGGATCTGACCCTGGCCTCAGGGAAGCACTCAAATCACTAGGCTACAGTGGACTAGCCAGGTTGGAAAAGAAACCTCAAAAAACCTCCCCTTAGAGTAAAGAAATAATGTCAACAAATATTTGTCAAAACAAATGGCCACAAAAATTTCCATTTCAACTCATCAGCATTTCATGAGTGAAAACAAATTTTGTGGAAATATCCTACCCAGCTCTAGCTGCTTTTCCTGTCCTAGGTACAGACTAAAATGAGGCAGATAGAATTTCTGAGGGAAAGTCATCTATAGACAGATGGCTGAGCTGTGACCCAGATTCTCTCTACACCAGTGGAAACCTGAAATAACCCTATGGAGTATGAAAAGACAAAAACCACTCTGGGTTTCTCAGCTGTGACAGGACTAGCTCTTCAAGAGTCACAGCCTGGGTTCTCTATATTTCTCTATTACTAATGCATCCTTCTTAAAACTGTGGAGAAATCTTATGCTTCCCACACTATACTCAATATTGGGGAGCGCAAAGTAGGTAAAGATGTAAATTGGCAGAATCCATGCACATGCCTTGACAGTTAAGTAGTTCTTAGAAATAGCATTTCTGTAGAAAAGGCCTATTACAAAAACTGCATTTTTCTACAGAGGAGTCATTGCTAAGTTCAGTAGAATCACTCCAATATCAATTTTATAGTCATGTTATCTTAATTTAAGAAAATCAGTGATGACAATTTTGTATTCACAGAACCTGGTGATCTGACCAGCATATTCCAGCCTGTGGCCCAGAGCAGAATGAATAGCATTTTCATTGACCTTAAACCAGCCTGCTGTGAAGGACCTCAGCACTCGAAAGGTGGATTTAACATCACAATAAAAGGAAATTCTGCATATTTTCATGTGCAAGAAGTCTGCTTCTGTTCAGTGCACTGGGAAAAGCACTATCTAAATTGATAACAGATTCTTCTATTATAATAATTTTTTATCTCTGCCTGGTTTGGCAACCATTGATAACATTTGACATCCTTTGACTAACTGAGAAAAAAGGAAAAGAAAAAAAAAATCAAGAGACCTCCACTGGGCTAGTTAACAAATTTAAACTATAAAAACCCACTAGGGCAACAAAACTGTTCTTCATCCTTGTGATCCCTTGCCAGTCTGCCCAAATGATGGCCTTTGCACTTGAAAAAGCAAAGGGTAGGAAGCACATTTCTGTTGTTGCATTCAAGTTACCTCAACATCAGTTTCTGTGGCTGAAATTGTTCCAGTCCTTAGCAGTTTATCACCCATTGTTTATGCGTTGCTCCTGCTAGGTGCAGCCCCAAGTTTAGATAATGCTAACTGGATCAGACTTAATGAAGAACATTTCCTCTAGGAAAGATGATCCTCTTTTTTATTCTCTATTGTGTGAAGGGTTTAGGTCAAGGTTCTTTCTGCCTTAGAGGAAGCAATGAAACCCCCACATTGAAAACTGCATTTTTGTTCAAGAAGTGTAGGAAAGCTGGGTAAGGGGAACACCTATTTCAATAGGTTCTTTTTAAGTTCTTTCCCCTCAGGTTGAACAACAAATTATTCATTGCAGCAAAAGGCATTGAATAGTGACAAAAAGGACTCAAAAGGATAGCCATAGGCAAAGGCTACTCTCAGCTCTGGGCCCTATAGAACATGAAAATTCTGGGAGGGTAACTCACTTCCAAATTCTCATGGCTCAAATGTTTACACTTGAACGTGTTTCTAAACTTCTGATGCAATTAATAATGTTTAGAGGGAAATTTCATCCTGAAGCAGACACCCATCCCAGTAAACTGAAGACCAATTTAGACTTTGCTGTATATAACACAATCTGAGATAGCAAGATCACCTGTAGAAAGTCACTATGTCCTATTCTGTATGTCCAGCCTCTCGGATGGCTGCCCTGGCTTTTCTCACCTTGTAGTTAAAGAGGAGCTGACACCACTTCCTCCTCCTTGTGCATTTGTAGAGACCAGCACAGTGTGTATGACCAGTGAACACCCACCCAACTAGGTCGGGAAGCAAAATAAGATACAAGCACCTTAGTTCATGGATCTCAAGGAGGCCTCAGTGCAGTGAGTCTCAAAGTTGTTAGAATTTTGGGGGAAGTGAGAAACAGGTTAAAACTGAGAATAGTTGAGACTGGATTTTCTGCAGTTTGCATTGCTAGGGGGAGGAGAGGAGAAGAGGAACAGAGATATCAGCTGACCAGAGCATGTAACACAGTCTGTTATGCAAACAGGGTTTTCAAGTGCAATGTTCTGAGTTAAAAACCCAGCAATATGAGATTTTCCTATATATTTCTGTCCTGATAAGATTTTTATTATTTGGTAACATTTGCTGCATTTTTCTGTTCCTTATAAAATTTTTAATCCTTGTATGAGATATTTTAAATTATAAATACTACATTTACAAGAAAATTATTCCATTATTTTAAATAGTCCAATAAATGTTTTAATTATTTTGCACATTCTTATAGTATCCTTCAACAATACATGCCATCTCAAAACAACTTAGGATAAGTTAAGGTTCATCAGTATCTATTTATGATTTCTGATTTGCTTTTGATTGTATAACTATTTGCAGCAATCCCTCAAAACCAAGCTCCACTCCCCACTGAATCTTGCACTGTCACATATTCATTCTTTAATGTGTGTTGCCAAGTAAATACCTCTTCCTTATTAACAGAATATATGTACTTATTTTCTCCTAAAAATTTGCTACCTGGGAAGGACACAAAATAAATTATTTAACTTGCTTTATTGTAAAACTTTTTTGCATGTTTGGATGCATGTTTCATGTAATACACTGTAAAACAATATTTAATGTGTGGTAAATGTATAACCTTTTGTAGACATACAGAATAGTAAAAAAAGTTGATAAATCAAACAGAATTCTTGTCCTCATGACATTTCTTAATAAGCCAAAATGAATGCCTGTTTTCTGCTCAGCTTTGCTTCACACTTGCTAGACCTTCAGCAGAAAGTGCTAAATTTGGACTAACACCTTTAAATTCCTTTAAATTCCCTCTGTAGAGGCAAAGAAGGAAAAAGTCACAGCCACAAGGCTCTTGGGAAAGTATCAACTGACATCATTTGGAGACAGCATCTTAGGGGTTTTGACAGCATTAAAACCAAAAATTAGGCCTGGTAACTGTATCAGTAATTTCATTCACACAGACTTAACCAAGGTATAGGCCAGTCCAGTTAACACAGAGTCTACTGTAAAATTACCCACTTTAGCTGTCTGAACACCACTCAGAGAGACATCAAAATGATTTTAGAAAGCTACCCAGGAGAACACCTGCAATCTGTGGGAAGAAGGAACACCTGTTCCACTCTGATTACCAAGAATGGAAGTCAGCATCTTTCTGTGTGAAACAACCCTTTCTTCAGATCAAAAGCAAAGCAGAGAGACAGTAAGTTATTTGTGTGGAGCTAGCATCAGCACTGAGATAGAAGCAGCATGCTTAGAAGCATTTGCACTGAAAAAAACCAAACCCAACCCATTTGAAAACAACCCTGAAGTGCAGGGTTCTACAATGATTTCAATAGAGCCTTTGTAGTATTATAAAGAAAGAAGTAGACTTCAAGTATAAAATTGGGTTTAGCACACAGAAAGTAATTTACTTCTTATTTTTACTGTCTTCTGAACTCCCACCCCCTTTCTTTTTCTCAGTAGTTCACATAGTTAAAAACTCTAGTTCTATTCATGCAGAGTGCAACATGACACACATTTGAAACAGAAAGGATGTGTTCTTTCCCAAGGGTGTTATGTTCGAGAGACACACTTTTCACCTCTAAAATCAGGCTGCTTTTGATCAGAAATGCTGCAACTCAGGTTAAACAGCATGTGAAGTCCCATAGAAGTGTTTATTAGCACTAGCTCATTCAAATCCTCATGGTACCTTACATAACATATAAGCTCTCATTGTAGATGTTTTCCCTGAGATAAAACTAGCTAAGGAGGCTAAAAATAGCTGGAGCCATTACAAGGTAGTCTAAGTTTTCAGGGACATAACTTTTCTTCTCATCAAACTAATATGTCCCCAGACCAGTCATTTGCCACCTGGTGACCTTTTTATCACAAGAATTTGCATAAGACTAAATTTAAATTCCTTACCTATAAAATCATGACAAGTTTTCAGAGATCTCTATTCTCCTTTGTGTTAGACTGAAAGGTGACTTCTTGCTCAAAGAAAGAATAAGATTGAAGAATGTTCTACGGTGAAGGACAAGAAATGCCATTAAAATCTAGCACCCTCATTTATTTTCCCTTCTTTTTTAGACATATCTACTGGAATCTCCTGTACTTGAAGAGAAGGAGAAGAGGCAGATTATGACATAAATTATTGTCTGCACAGGTTGAAGTAACCTTTACAAATTAAGCATTATAAACTTACAAGATTTTAAGGACACTTTGACAAAACAAGACAGAAGAAGAATATAAAGCTCTGTAAGGGGAACAGTCTAGCTTTTTACAAGAAATTGTAATGGTAGTTTCAAATAGAACTAGTATAGAAATGAGGAGAATTATGTATCATGCATTTACCATGTGAGCAGCAAAGTACCCTGAAACAGAAAAAATATTCACAGTAAGTAGTTTAACAGATAAGCTCTTAATTAAAAAGTGGTGATTCCAGTTACCTGTGAAAATGAAACACTGTCTTTAACATATGTTATGCAATATGTCAACAGTTGAAATGTGCTGTTTCTTCATCAGTTATTAAAGTCAGGATATTTTTAACTGTCCTTAGTATCTGGATGGCTAATATTTAACTAACTCTTTCACTCTGGGAGGTCTCAGATACTTCCAACAAAAGCTAGCAAATGTAAGCTGGATTTCACATTTCAGCTTGGCCTCTTCTGCTTAACATCTAGAATATCATTTGCAATATTTTCCAGTAAAGGTCTGTGCATTTGACACACATACAAAATTATGTAAGTATTCAAGTATATCTGAATCATTATTTTACCAGCGTAGTTACAAACCAAACCAAACCAAACCAAACCAAACCAAACCAAACCAAACCAAACCAAAAAACAGCCCATGTGTTAGTACCATGTCTTCAGGGAAACATTGATGGATCCGATCATCCCTAAAAGCAAAGTTCTTCTGGATTGCTAATGGTTGCAAAAATTCTGCCATTTTCAGCTTCCCTTTGGGGCAAATGTGACAAGGTAGAGGAAAAGAAAAAGGCTAGAATATTTTTATATGATTGTATATTAAGTGGGGTTTTTCAATATTATGAAGAGATCTCTACTGTTACTGCTAGCTTTATAGTCAACTTACTACTTCACTATGTTTTTGATGCCTTCAGTAAATTTAGACTTGTGCTCCTCTTTTTTTTCTTTTGAGACTAATACAGCAGTGTCTGTGCCAGCATAAACAGAAAAGTATTCAGGGGAGCTCATGTCCACTGCCTCCACTGTGTCTCCTTGTATGCAGGTACTCAATCTGTGGCTGAATTGCCTTTTTAGCACACGAATGAGATGAAAACTTGCTTCTGCAGCCCAATGCAAAGTATTTACTCTTCTACTCACCATGTATTGAAGTAGTGAAAAAAGTCCTATGTGTCCTACAAATTGCATGTTGTGCTCTCCTCAGCAGCACCAGGGAGAAAGTTGCTTGTTTGCTGGAGGGTCTTTAAAGCAGCTGCCTGTGCCCTGTGCCCTCGGCAGGTCAGACACTGCTCTCGCAGGGCTGTGCAGAGGACAAAAGGAGGAACACTTACACTGGATCCAGTCAAGTTGTCCTCTAACTCAGCACCCGATCCCAGGAGATGGAGAGTCCTGATTAACCTGCCCTTGGCTGCAGCCAAACAGCTGGGACAGTGCCAGGAGGAGGAAGATTTCTAGGAAGAATCCCAGCTGTGCTGAGCCTTGTTGGGGCAGTAGCCAAAGGCTCCTGGGAAGCCTTCAAGGTGGGGTGCTCTAAAAGATGTGCTGCCCAGTACTGACTTTTGTTTTAAGTCATTCAACATTTGGCTCCTCTAGTTCGATAATTTTTATTTGGGGTCTTGACCTCCTTTTCCTACCTTCTCTCTGTAAGAAAGTTGTATTATTTTCCACAAAACTCATTACAATAGGTGGTGTCAGGCTACTGCTTAGCCCTGCTCTTCATGCATAGACCTACCACTAAGAGAATCCATGAACCAGGATTTTAAATATTTCCAGGGAGTTCATCCAGGGTACATCAAATGTGCCATCTTCTCTGAATCATCTTTTCAAAGCTCAGATCCCCACATATGATTCACAAACAGAAGATACCTAAGAAGAGCTTTTAGCAAATTAGCTTATTAGTTCCATCCCTCCTCTTCATAAGCATTCAAGTTATCTGCCCAGATGGCTGTTCACTGAGTCACATTCCTCCCTCACCATTGTGTTTATCAACTATTTAGGTTGCAATGGAAAATCCTTTAAGCATGACCTTGTCTCCTGAGGCCCTAATTCAGCAACACGTTTAAGTATGCATCAGCACGCAGCCTTATTCCGAGAAATGCCATCCATTTCCCTACCTAGAGCAAGCAGCTCGCTGAAATGGGACCAGGGAACATTCTATATACACAGGTAATATTGTCAAGCCAAGCAAAACCAGAACTATATAAAAGAATACATGGTCATGAAAGATACAATTTGCTGTTGTGGGAAATTTATACAGTTAAGAAGCCACAGATTTATGAATGGCTGCCTGTAATTAAATTTTATTCCCTTACTGTAGACTTAGGCAGAAATGATTCAGTATCACTTTCAGTGATTATTGTAAGGTCATGGAAAACCAGAAGAGTTCCATGGGGGAAAAAAAAAAAAAACCCACAAAAAAAACCAAAACAAAACAAAACAAAAAAAAAAAACCAAAAAAAAAACCCAAACAAAAAAAACCCCCAACAAACCAACAAAACCCCAAACACAACCTAATCTAAATAAACCAGGAGACTGATTATTTCCCGGTTCAAATTTTTGATTCAAATGGCAATAGAGAAAAGGATAAAGGAATGCAATACAAAATCATTGACTTCAGCTTTGATTTATCTATCTAAATCCATCTTGCAACTATCTTGAAACAGCATTAAAACCAGAACAATTCTGGTGAAAAGTCAGAGAACAAAATAAACTTGCATAAATGAAGCAAAATCAATTTGCATCGCTGAACATAAAATCTTCATTTCTTCCTATCAGCAGATTGAGATACACAGAATAGGCCTGAAAAACTCTGAAGTGCAGAACACTAGTAAATAATCTCCAGAATTTTTTTTTTAATCAAAAAAAAAGTCCCAAAACAACAATATTATTCCTGGCAGATTACAGTACCTAAAGATGCAATGATGAAGATGAGAGATGGAGCACTTTTCCTATTGTAGAGTCCAGATTACTCTTTCAGAAGGACAATATTAGTACCAGTGTGTTAAAACATCCTTACAAAAATGGATGATTAAGCTTTAGTCCTTTTAACTAAAAGAAGAAAAATGTATTTTAAATGTGGTTTCTCCTTTATATAGGTTTTAATCCATATGTAGTCAGGTAACTCAGGCTGTCTAAAGATGACAGATTTCTCATCATTATGTGATGCTTCCAAGCAAGAGCAGACATCTCATAACCTCCTAAGGATAATTTTTAAACTTTGGTATCTAACAAAAAAACCCTATAAAAATAAGCAATCTTCTGCTTGTTCTTTCATAAGAAATGCAATTTTCTAAATCAGGAAAAATAAAGATTGTAGTGAGTAGACACTCCTTGACTGTGTGTCTTCAATATAAACTGTATGGACTTGTTCTCTGTCACAATAGTGTTTGATCTTTTTATCAAGCATCTAGTGTTGATTTCTTTTTTTCTTCAGGAAAAGTGTATTCACAGTACAACATCACATGTAGAACAGGAATGGGAACAAAGTGAAAATTTAGGTACCTGCACAGTGGGGTACCTTTGATCCCTTTTAATAAAATACCCATTATTTAGGTTCTACTTGCAGAATGGGATAAACAAAGTGAAGCCTGGTGAGGCAGTGAATAAGAATTCATCACAAGCTCTTAGTACAATACAGTGACAAGTATAATTAATAGGACCGTGTAATGTCCTGAATAATGAAAGAAGGAGAAAGAACTAGGATTAGAAGGACAAGTACAGGAATGCAAAACACAGTTCTAGTGTCCTTGCTTCTTATCTGCATGAGATTGTGCAACCTTTCTCACTGTTCAAGTTAAAAAAACCCAAACAACTAAAAATAGCAGATCAAAACAATGATTAAACAACCATTGACACTTTTGTACAGGTGTGACCAATCCTGGTTTCAAGCATTAACTAAACCTATGTATCACTTCTCTATGTCCCAGGTGGCCTTGCTTCCCAAAAGATTGCAGACTAAAAAGTGCTCTGAAAGCTGAAGAAGATATACAGGAGAGCCACAAAGGCAATGGCTACAGTGGTGAGAAATTCAGCACAACATTAGTGGTCAGTAGATCAAAGTAGTTCTTACTGGTGTCATCTCTGTGATAATCTACTCAGGACTAAATTCAAGATTTCCTGAATTATCTTTAACTCTCATGTGATTTGAAGGTGTCTGAAGGATTGGTCTGAGCCTCATGTCCCCATAAGGAGGTAGAATATATTTCATCTACAACTGGAGCAGATTTTCCTCTTAGATTTGTTAGTGGATGATCTGGCACACACCAGCACAGCTCTCTGGCCCTACAGAGCAAGCACCATTGACTGGGGGGCTGCCTTCAAACATAGCATGTTGCTCTATGTCATCCTAACCTGAAGAGACAAAGTATTGCAAGTACAGAGCAACTTGCCTTATATAAACATTTTGACTGGGCTTTTCAAAATGAAATGGAAAGAAGGCCAGACATATTGTAAAAAGGATATTTTGCTCCTATAAAGCTAAATAATGAAATATTCTTTAATCTATTCAGAAAAAGGCTTGATTATAGCCAGAGACTCCTAGTTTAATCATGATGAATAAAATTAAATGCAGATTTTTTTTCATTATCGTTATTGCTGAAACAAATTATTTGATCCCTTTGTATTTATCCCAAGTAGCATCAGCCATCTGATAAAGAGATCTGAAAACTTTGTCATGTTTAGAGGCACATGAGATGAAGCACTCTGCAGTCTCTACATTTGACACTTGATTTGACCGGGCTCCCTTTCACTGGCTAGAGGGAAACAAGTTCAACTTTCCCGTGACTCAAACTAAAAATACTCCAGAGGATGTAACTATGAAAGTCTTTCTTTTATTTGGCCCATTAGAGACCTAAAGGCTTGAAGTTGCCTGTTACAGTAAGGAGGTCAGAAGAGATGATCTTTGCTTGTTCACTGGTCCTATTTACAAAAGATTCATGTGAAAGACTGCACAAGTGACTGCAGTGATAGGGAAATCAGGAAAGGTAAGGATTTTTCTGGAAGAGAGAAAATAAAAAACAATGACAACTTCTGCTTTAGATAGAGGCATCAGCACAATTAGTTCCTCTTCTGTAAGCAGCACCTAAATATCCTTGAAAGCCTTGTTCCTACATTTTATTTGTTTAATTTCAATGAGATGTTAAAGAGGATTCAAACCCAATACAAGACTTAATTACTGAAAATCTTTGGGTTTAGATTTTGCTTCCTTTTCTGTGGAGTTTTGTTGGTGTTTTTTCGTTGGTTTTGTGGGGGTTTTTTTGTCCTTAAAAAAAAAAAAAAAAAGGATAAAGGAGCAGAAAGGAACAGTTTCAGGTGAAGCTGAATCTTTCAGTTACTCACATATCTTTAATGCAGGGCGTAACAAGGCCTTCAGTACCAACTCTCCAAGTACACTCCCTGCTGTGGCATTCTCACTGCCTCAAAATAACTCAGTGTGCAGTGCAGAGATACTAGTCTTTAATTAGAGACCAGAGCAGTTTCAACATATGGGTCCAGATTCTATTCAAAGCAACTGTACTACAAGTGCACAATCCACCTTTTGTTGAGTTCAGCAGAAACATAACCTCCTGCCTTCAATCTGGATATAGTAAAACCCTCCCGAAAAACAGTGTAAGTCACAGTGGGGTGAATAATCAAGACTCGGTCTATTAACTAAAGTAACTGTTTACTGGAGTTTTTAAAACCCCTTTCCTTCACCCCTTTATAACCAGGCTGCAGTCTGGAGCAAGGCCGAGAGGTTTGCATTCTGTTCCTATAGGGTTTTCAGGAGGAATTTAAAAAGAAAAACAGTGCAGGAATTTAAAAAGAAAAAAATCTGAAACAATAACGAGGTTTTTATGTGTATGCAATCACTATAAACAAAATCCATTTACAATAAAAGAAAGGAAAAATAAATCTGCATAACATTAGGGTGAAGTACTGTCGTGTGAGCTTGAAATATCATTGAACTTTGATTCTAGTGAGATCAAGGGTGGACCTGCCAGGAAGAGAGAAGCTCTCCCTGCTGCAAGATGGCAATAAGATCCAGGCTCTGGATTTGGACATATGTCCCCCCACTTCCTCCTTCCACTGTACCTCCTCTCCCCAGACTCCTACCTCAAATTAAAGTCTTTAGGAAAAAGAAAAAACAAATTGCCTTTGCTTTGGTTTTCTCTGCAAAAGCCAAGTCGCTGGGTGTCTGTTTTATTTTAGGTCTGGCAGTCCCATCAATTGACCTAACAGCCTTGGCCAGGAGGTGTTGAACTGACACACAGCGTGATGCTCCAAAAAGGTTGCAGGCGAGAGCACACAGTGACCTCCTGCCCAACTGTTGTGATTAAGGTGGCTGGGAATGTAGCACATACAAAGGTTTTATTTGAAAAAGACACAACAAACTCACTAAAAAAGATTTGTGTGTTTATTTCCAGTTTGACAAGTAAAGGTAAAGCAGCTTACAGCTTTGGAAATTCCTGACAGTCTTCATGGAGCAATTGTGAAGACATTAAAAGCTCCTTTAAACTGAGATGGTAGCAGTTAATGAAGGTCTTTTCTTTGCTAGTTGTGGTTGGAAAAGAGATGGTTCTCTGAGAATGATTAGTATCCGTCCAGATAAATGAGGTATTTCAGGGTGTCATTATTACACGGCAGGAAATAAAGTGTGCTGAAGACTGCATGAAGAGAAAAAGCTTTTCTCCTGAACAGCAAATGCACAATCCAAATCTATCAAGAATGCTACAACTAGTGGCCTAAACAGAAACTTCACAGAAAATAGAACTTAATGGGCTACTTCACTATTTATATTTCTACTAACAAGTATTGGCTTTGCCTTCCAGACATCCTACCAAACCTGGTAAGTTATTACTGGCACAGTGCATGAGCTGTTGTCCCAGTTCAGACCTAGATCTGCAGGAGAGGGGGTTCTGTTATTTGATATCATCTAATGTCACAGACAGAGGAAGGGGAAAAGGACTCCTTGTAATTTCTGAAAAGGGGCATGATTTCCACTGGGAACAGCAGTGGTGGATGAAACTGTCAAGAGTAGGTGCCACCAGCTGTGGCCATGTCCTGTCATTTCTGGTCAGGTTTGGTGACCATTTTGCATGTAAATGACCCTCTTTTTTTTTGTACACTTTTGTTATCAATTTTGCTGTTTTTACTGTTAGTTTTCTTACCTTGTTGCTGTTTCCAGTAAATTGTTCTTATCTCAGCCTGTAATGTACACCTTTCTGTGTCTGCAATTCTCAACTCCAGACCTGGAGTGTGAAGGGGAAAGAGAAAGCAAGGGGGAACGAGTGGGTGGTGTGTGGTTTTGGGGAGTTGGGAAGGGGGGATCACTAAGTTGGGGAAAGCCGTTCCTAAACTGTGACTCTTGTTCTGTGAATAACCTTCTTAAATAGATCAGTGTATATAAAAGATTTCCATGAAATGCAGCCTTCACAAATCATCCTAAACTCAGTCCAACCTTTGACTAATAAAGCATGTCCCTTTAATTTCTCTTTTCTTCTTTTATCTGCTGTTTTACTTGAAGATAATTTTCAGAGAATGCATGCCATAACAAAAAAAAAAGAAAAAAAAAGAATACCCAAACAATCATCTACACAGCAGAAAATCAATTCAATTCAAGCCTGATAAAAATTTATCTATGCAATGAATGAATCTATGATGCCCATTGTGCTTTCACAAGACAGAATCCTTCACCTGGAGAACAGTCTTTTCCCCCTACTGAAAAGCCAAGATTAGAAAGCACCTATTACACAAGAGAATTAGGTGAGAAGAGCAGCCTCCTATAAAAGCCAGGCAAAAAGACAAACAGCCATAGCAATTTTCCAAGGGCAATTTTGTTAGTAACTTAAGAGATGATGACTTCAACATCACCCTAAAATGATTCACTGTATCTATTATCAATCTCTTCCTGTGATAAGAGCCTCCATGCAATTAAAACAACGCCTTGCTTCTGGAAAACCTTGTAAGGTAAAAAAAGGCAGAAGATTTTCCTTGCTTGTGATGATTATTACCCAGTGAATACACTCGAAGCATCTGAAATGAGAGCCTGCATTTTTCAGCTGTGTTTGTGTTTGCTCAGATACTCATCTGTTCCCTTGTGGTGAAAACACAAAATGTACAGTAATGTGTAATGTCATCCTTTAGCCACAACAGTCATGGCTCATGCTCAAGTACAGTGTTTCCTTTTCCAAAAGAGTCAGCATTTATTTTTGGTACCCCACCTAGTTATTAAATGAATGGTCATTTAATTAAGGATCAAATGAATTAATGGTCATTCAAAAGTTTAAGAATCAGTTTATCAAGGCTGCTTATCCAAAAGGCACTGCAAGCAGCACAGGCCAGCTGCCCACAATGTGATTTGTAACTGCTGCATCACTCAGCCCAGGATATTTCCATCACTTCTATGCATGGGGCACCGAGACCCCACTTGTCACTTGGAGCATTTGTGACTAAACAGTAGTTGGACTAGGAAGAAGACTTGAGAAGATCAGATTTTACTTGAGAAGATTAGGATGACTCTTAGAATGAAAAGTTTTCCCTTGTAATGAAAAGTGACTTCCCATGGGATATCCTGAAGGAAGTTTCTGGTTTTTTTGGTGTTTTTTTTGGTTTTTTTTTTTTTTTGTTTGTTTTTTTTTTTGTTTTTTTTTTTTTTTTTTTTTTTTTTTTTTTTTTTTTGGGGGGGGGTTAATATACAATTCTTAATATCTTAACCTGAATCTCTAACCTTAACTTAAAATTGAGCTTAGTTTTGGCTAATTTGACAAACTAAAAGCAACTCTGATATCAGATATTCCTAATAGGTTTGCTCAGAAAGCAGAAAATCCCACTAATTCTTGATAGGGTGTATAGAAGCATCAAACAGCTCAGAAGGTGACATGGACATAGAAGTGTCCAAGATGCTGGAAGTGCCACTGCAGCATGCACTACGAAGTGCCTTGGAAACAGAGAATCTCAGAATGGTTAAGGTTGGAAAAGACCTTAAAGACCCTCTAGTTCCAGCCACACTGTCCATTGCTAGGGACATCTTCAGAATCCCATTAAACCTGGCTTTGAACACCTCCAGGTAAGGAGCATCCAGAATTTCTCTGCAGAAACTGTTCCACTCTGTGAGTAAAGAACGTCTTTGTAACATCTCCATTAGTCAAGGCATCAATGGACTAAAGTTTAAAGAAACTTCTTTAAAGGTGAGCTCTTCAAGTGACAGAAGTAGCTTTTTGGATGCCGTGTGGCCTGCAGCACTTTACTCACTTGGCTGGATGAGTGTTCTGCAGTGCAGCCAGGTGACATTTATGCCTGGCATGACTGTTACCTGTTACAGTCTGCCTGATAATTAAACTGTGGAGTGCATGGCAAGAAGGGAACAAAATGTAGCACAGAGAAGTAACTCCCATATTTTTGCCATTATCACAAATTTAGGAATTTGCTCTTGAAGCTTAGATTTCCAGCTGCTGGAAGTTTTCTGTGTTAAAGTTCAAATTTTAATGAATATAAGCAATGAAGCAATTTAACTGGAAGGGCTGTATTTGATTTGATAATGTGAGATAATTCTCATCACAGAGCAGAATGCTATTAGATCTTTAACCTAATGCAAGATTTTTTTCCATTACAATGAAATAATGGAAATCTTAGGAGCACATAATCCCCTTTCAAAGAACCCTTCAAGTCTGTAAGTTTCTCTCAACGGAACCATTTATGGTTGCCCCATCATTGGTTTGTTCCTGCTGTGAGTGTTTACCATTTCTATAACTGAGCTGCCACGCATGCCTGTGTGCATCCCTGTGTGCACACACACACACCTGGCTCCTCAGATTTTATTAATGCAGCTGTGCAGGAGCACAGAGAGAGCTGTGTCAGGCACAGCACTCGGGAGCACTGTCAAACACACCGGCTAATGGAGAGCACAGCATATGGTGTGTTAATTGTCTCACACTGGAGCTGAGATGAGCAAGTGATTAGGAATCACATTCCATCTGACTGTAATCTATCAGTTCTGGTATCCCAAAGCATGTGGCTCCTTAGATGGGAATCACAGACAACCTGGAAACGGGAAAGATGCTGAAACTGTCCTTATCTGGAGGCAGCTCAGACATGCAGCACTTCAGTGTAATCACAGATAGACCTTAATCTCTTCTTTAAGTGACCCAGAAATTTCTGGTCACTTTCTAGAATTTCAAAAGTAGATGTGCTAGATTAAAAATAGTAGTAATAGCTAAGAAAATATGTGAGAGACAGGGTTTAGCTTCTCTCACTAACTAATGCATGTTATTCCTCAAACTGTTTTCTTCTTTACCTCCACGACTACTCTTCTCATCAAGCCTAGAGAGGAACAAATCAGTACCAATGACATTGTAATCTCTACAATCTCCCCAGTTATCTTTCAGTTTTCAATGGATTCACATACAGAGAAGAGCAGTATATAGCTACAACCTCTGTGACAGTCAGAGAGGTTCTTCAGCCACGAAAGGAAAAGGTAAATCTCACAGCACCTCATTCAAAAGCTCTGTACTTCTAATTCATAGTGGGAGTGGGGGTGAATCAACAATAAAAACAATTTGGAAGCAATCGTTCAGCATGTTGGGGCACTTTGTCTGGCTATGCCACTTGCTGTAACTAAAGAGTTTAACAGCTCTCACTCCAAGGATTGAAACACTATGACCAATTATTAAAACAAGTGTTTTGCATAGACATTTCAAATAATGGATGTGCTTTTTGTAATTGCTTTGCCTAGTCAGTGGAATGCTGTCATCACTTCTGGCCGCTGGTGCATAAATTTACAAACATCATGCAAATGTACTATTTGTAATAAAACTGACTAATGAACTTTAAAGGCCAATTATTTCTACATGTCTGCTGGCTCACAGTAATCATGCATCATTCAGATTTACACTTACATACTTGCTGTAGTGCAATTTTAATCACTTGTTAATGGATGGTTTATAATAAGCATCACGAGCTAGCAAAATAGAAAATGGGTTTCTCAGACTCTGAAGATCTGATACCTCCA
>VZSR01003806.1:9578011-9634714 GCA_013398615.1 Brachypodius melanocephalos
GAATACATGCTTTGGGCACATCTTACATTTTAACCTAGGACAAAAATCAATGAGAAAGAATGAATTAATGGAAAAATAATTAAAATTACTTTATGTGAGGTAGAGGTAGAGGCTTAATTTGTTAGAAGAGAAAAACACAAAGGCCCTGAACCGGTTGTCCAACTGGCTAGGACATCCACCTGTACAAGGACCAACTAAAGTTATTTCCTCAATATGCAAATATAGGAAGTGGCTTAGAAAGGCCAGAGGCTGGAGGTACAGGATCCTGAAGCATTATGTGTGGGTTATTCCCATTTGTTGTCTGAAAGCTCAACGACACACTTGGTCCTTCATGGGCAAAAATAAAACTGTTTTGTCTCTAGTTCACCATTTTCTGAGAACACAGTTTATTTTGCACAATCATGTTGACAAACAAACAGCCAGACCTGTTTGCAGAGGACTAGGACTTCTCCTGTGTGCAGCAGTTCCTTCCAGTAATAATTTCTCTGGGGAGAAAAAGAGATCTCTTACACAATGTACAGATGAGATTGTGTTTCCCTGTCTCTCTAGCACTTGTAACCAAGCTTCCAGTCCTTCCTTTCCTGAAGACAGCAATGTGATGCAGCTGTGCTGTTGGAACGCAGTGATGTAAATCTGAGCTTGCCTGGCTACTTTGGCCTTTAGCTATAACTGAACTGCATTTTACTTCTGCAGACCAGTGTTGGCTTTTATGTGAGCAGTTCTAATGAAGGCTCAGTTACTAGGCTTTTCAGAGATTACTAGGCTATCCAGAAGAAAAAGCTCCCCAGATTTTCCGTTCCTATTTTCCTTTCCTCACCCAGCAGGAACCTGCTCCTCTGAAACCAAGATTAATTGGGAAAGCTTGGTGCTGATGCCAAAACAAAAATAATATTGTCAAATATAGTCTATGCAAAAAAAAAAAGTAGCAGATGGCACATGACATATAGTATTAACCTTGATTCTTATTAAAAATTCATTGAGAGAAACAAAACATATAGTTGTGTTTGAGAACAGAACTTGTTTGCTTGTCAGCCTGGATCTGTTAGGCTGATCCCAACTAATGGGATATCAGCGGCCTCAGCCAGAGTGGACAAGAGATGAGGGAACAAACACATTCCTTTGGAGTGTAGCATTAGTCAGAGGAGTAACAGAGAACCCCTTCACTCCTCCTTCCCTGTGCCAATAACTCACATCATAAAGAATTGAAAGTGACTTCTGGGTGGCAGAGAAAAGGGGTAACTTTTAATAAGACTGATAGGAGAAGCCTGAGACATGGTCTGTGTTTTCTGGCTCCTGAAAGCTGACTCTTCTGCCTGCAGCACAGCTTCTGATTTGATTTCTCATTCAAAGCAAAATCCCTCTCAGAAGGGATTTTAAAATTCATCCTGGGTATATTTAGGGTATTCAAGTCTCTAGGTGTGGTTTCAATGCTAAGAGTTTCTTTAAAGATTTTAGGCCAACATTCATTGATAACATTAAAACACAGATATACCTGATTTATACTTTTTAAGAGTCTCTCTCTTGTACCTTCAGCTAAAGCATAAACTTCACCAAAATGCTGTGCTCAGAAATTCAATAAACTTTAAATTGTTTGTCTATTCCCAGTGCTGAAATTCCTCACTTACTCCAGTTGTGTCCCTGACAGTCACTGGGCTGGTGTGGGTTAGGTCCTTCAGGAGCTTGCAGAACTCGGCCAGAGGACCCATGGCACTGTTCATCACATTTCAGCACCTGATCTTCTTGTTACTTGAGGCTGGGAAGATGAGAAAGCCACTCCTCACAAAGACTTCCAAAGGACAGGCTCCATTCAGAGGTCTGACCGTGTGTTTTAAGAAGACAGTTCCCTGCCAGTTCCCTGGGGAACTGTTTCCCAACTAGTATGGCATAGTCTACAGTTGCTTTTCTTGCAAATGAGTGGAGCCTCCAGCTTTGGAATGGCTGCATAATCTTTTGGCTGGAGCAGAAGAGGAAATTCACCTTCCTTTTTCTTGCTTTAATTTTCTGTGGTTTTGATTTATTTATTTTTATGTGAGAGGTATTGTGCAATGTTGAGCAATACCTTCCTAGCTATGTCACTGTTCTTGCCAGTTGACATTATTAAGGCTGCTGCTAATTTCTTCCCTCTGTGTTGCATTCCTGTCTCTTTGTGAGGTGAGGTGTGGGTGGAGGCATTCCCCAAGGAGCAGAGCCTGGTGCCCTGCAGAGCATTGGGAGCCACCCCAGCTCTGCACTGGAGCATTTCAGTGGGGACTATCACATCAAGCAGCTGTGCCATCAGCCAGCTACTCGCCTCTTGAACATCTCCAGTGGAGCCAAAAATAAGCCTGTGGATCAATTCAGCTCCCACTGAGTTTGATGGAATGTTTTCCATTGATTTCTAATGAGATCTGGATGACAAGCATTTCTGCAGAGAGGCCCGTCTCTAGCCCACAGGGAGGAGAAACTAACATGTGGTTTGTCCTTTTCACATAGGGTTATTCCCACAAACCTTGCAAATAAGTGAGTATGTGGCCTGTGTAGCAAAGGAGACCCACTGGTCTATAGACTTTAAAGTTGACGGTGTCAGCTCCCCAGTCCTGTGTGTGTAGCTATTCAGTGTTATAACATTCAAAATAATTATACCTTTGAAATACTTCATTTGAAGTTGAAATTACTTTCTTTCATGAACTGTTTCTAATTATTGTACTTCAAGTGACAAATTAAATGTCATTTGCAGCAATTACACCAAATACTCAAAAAATTATACCTAGGTATGTCAATTAATACAATTAAGCCAAAAGTTACATTCCACGACTGATTCAGCTTTTCCATTACAGACTTGAACTTGCTGAAATTGTTGAAAGCAACATTTGAACAAATCTGTAGCAAACCAGAACACTAAGGGACTTATTTATTTTTATGCATTTATTAGACAAATTGGGAAAATCATGAGTGATCCTACATGAATAACAAAGAATAATATAGTGTTCTTTTTCAGAAGCTGGGGTTTTTTTTCTCCATTTAACTTCAATAATTCTGTTTGTCAAAGGTCTATAAAGGAACTCGTTGTTCCTGAGCCTCCACTGTTTCTTCATGGAAAAAGCAAACAAACATATTCTAAGGGGATTTATGTGTTAGTTTTAGTTTCACAATGGATATAATGTAGAGATTGAAGTGAGGCAACAGCATGCCAACTTACTCCTTTCTAAATAGCCCCTAAAACACTGCTACCCTTTCTTGAACCACTTGGTTAATGAGAAGCTGGGGTCAGTAGTCTTCTCTTCCTTAGAAAGAAAAACAGATCATGAAGCCTGACATTTTTGATGTGCAAAGCTCCACACCTCTGGACAGACCAAGAGAGTAAATTTTCTTTGCTAATTGCTCCGAGAGCCCTCAGTATGCTTCAGTGTGCTTCTCTACCTTGTATTTACCCTTCTCAGGCTTGTTTTCTTGGCTGTCACAGAAACTGCCTGGTCTACCTGGTTAAGGATTTACCCAAACTTGCTGTATTGTGTTGTTTTGGTTGACATCATCTGTAAAAGGTACATGATCTTTATTGAGTGCAAGAGAGCTGATCAGTCCAGTCTTTAGCAGATGACAGCCCCCCAAAGCCATTTTTGCACATCTGTCTTCATTCATGGTGCTCAGAGAGCAGCCAGTGCTGCCAAGGAGATAAGTGTGCCTGAGAAATGGTGCAGGGATGCAGAAGGAGAAAAGCCATGACTCTGCACAGAGAGCATGAGTTGCCACCAAGGCAGCACTTAGCCCCCTTCAAGCACCCAGGGAAATGACAGTGTGATCACTGGCTACGGCACTGTTCCCCAAAAACAGCACTAAAGGACCTGGCTTTCACAAATAATTTTATTCCAGTATTTTTTTTTTAATAGCGTTGTCAATTAACAAGATTAAACCAATAAAGGTGTCATGAAGTATAACCCTATCCTTTCGAAACTCTTCTGATTTCTCAGTTTTCTTAAATCGTAATAATGCATCCATGGTCCAAAAAGCCTATCTATCTCTGAGAAAGAGTACTACACATTGACAAAATTAAGGGAGAGAACATGAGCCATAGATAGAATCTAGAGTTCTTGAAAGGTGCTGAAATTACAGCACAAGAGACAGGTGGTACTCATTAACTCACAGATCAAATTCCATGTGTTTTGTCTTCTCTCCTTGCTGGTCAGTTTCCATAACCAAAAATAAAAATAATCTAAAAGGAATGTGTATTTTGCTCCTCCCTTCATATGAAAGCATTAGTCCCTCATGCTCTTTTAAGGGGTGAGTTACCATGTTTGACCTATGGTTTGGGACCCAGTGTGGGATGCAGGTGCTGAGATACCATAAGAATGAAGGCCATGGTGAAAATACCCCTACAGGTAAATACTCACAATGGGGAACCCAGAGACAAAATGAATGTTTCAGAAAACTAGCAGTGCAAGAAGCTGTGAAAGACCAGGGACTAATTACCCTGTTGAGAGCCAGTTTCACATTGCCACAGTGGTGAACAGTTTAAAAAATAAATGTACATTGCTAAGTGTACATGTCAAAAAGATCCATCTAGATGTAAAATTAGACATTGATCCCATTTTAAGTGATAATGAAGAAATATGCATGTATTTGTTTTTTTCTGGAAAGCTGTCTGTACTTGCAGTTGATTTCGAACTATACAAAAGAGAGAGGTTAAAAGACCCTTTTCCAAACAATCTGTCCAATGAATAATGATAAAACTTAGTGACTTCAGTATAAGCAAATACCTGGGCAGATGAGGAATGCACACAGAAAAAAAGGAAATGTGGCACCTACATTTATTTTATTAAAATACTAAAAGTAGCTAAATATGAAAAAAGAAAATAGAGCGACATTATATTTGCTGGAAAAACATTAAATCTTTAGAAAAATATTTCTAAAAATACAAGGTGTTAATATGTACATTAGCATACTTTCATTAATAGACAACTAGCATAAAGATTCTATAATTAGTCTCTTGAGACTAATGGAATATTCAGCTATCTCTTGGATACTTATTTATACCTGTGATTTCTCTCTCCCATTTAAAATTAAAAAATACCCAAAACGACAAACCAGAAACCCCTAAAATTCCTAACTAGAAGCACCACAAATATAGATTAAAAAGTATTTATTCAAGAAAAATAAGGAAGTAATACCAAGCAGATATTTTAAAAGTGTGGGCATGCAGACATGTTTACAGCAATATGCAGTTGAAAATATTTTTAAGGGATTTGGGGGATTTTGTGAATTTAGGGCCTGATAATCACCAGGTAAAGATAAGTGGTGAAGTCAGCAACAGAAAAACATTGGCATTCATGATACTGCACTCCTCACTTGACAGTCTAGGGAGACTCCAAATGCTACTCTGTTTGTAATGAAACATCCTTTTAATATAATGCCATTGTTTCAGTTCCAACTCAATGGCAAATGGTGTGCCTGGAATTTACATGTATGATTTCTGTAGATTTTTTAGATTGCTGTTACACTGATTTGGTTGATAGAAACCTGAGAAAATAGCTCATCTTTGACAAACTACAGCCAGAAAACTGGAACATGATTCTGCTAAGCTACATGCTCAGTTTCTCTGATGGCAGACACGACAAAAATAAACCTAGAAAAGGTAAATAGACATAACAGCCTTCCCACATAATTTCCCCCCCATAATTTAAGTGTACCAGAATATCTTTTAGCATTCACAGTCTTTTCCATCTGCTTGCCAGTCATTATGATGAGATTTTTATTAGCCTGATATTAAAGTAATCAAAAGGGTCTGGGCAACATGTTCTCCATGTAATGTGAAGTTCTTCACAGATGTTATACCATAAAGGTCAGTATGGAGGCAGCTGGGGCAAACAACCTAACTCTCTTCAGTCTTTCTCTTGGTAGGCAAAACATTAATATTTAAAAAGTTCCCAGTTGAATTTTATTCAATAAGGTCTTAATACTACACCAAGTTCCCTGTAAATTGCTCTGTGAGGGTAAAAGCAGCCTTGTGGTTGGTGAAACTTGGCAGAACAGGATAAAAGCACTTTACTTGTCCCTGATTTTTTCCACTATTTTTATTTCCTAAACAGGTTTGTGTTGTCATAAGAGTACCTAAATCAAATATTTATGACTTAAATTATAATTGTGACTGAAATTAGATAGAACATCTGACAATGTTTGTCTATTTACAAACAGATTGTCTTTCTCCTAATATTTGGTGAGGGTTTTTATCAAGTCAGGACCTTGTTCCTCTTTGCTAAAAGCCCAGTGAACTGTGTTTTTTTACCTGTCTTCTGTCTGGCTTTAATGATACCTGCTAATTATACATTGCTTTATAAACATTTAATTAAGCTTGGAAATAGTCCTACATGACAGGACTTATTTCCTTATCCCTATCTGGGAGATAGGTATCAGAATAGTAGATAGGACAAGCAACCTCTCTATGAAATAAGGGCACACAGTTCTCATTGCCAAACATCTTTCATGCTAAATTTGATTCACAGTCATGCCTACAGGAAATGCATAAAATACTGAAAAATAAGTATTGGGAAAAATATTTTTAAAATAATACTTTAAGTTCTGTAAAACTTTTTATTGAATAAATCAAATGGCCCATGCAAAATAATATACCATTATCTTAATAGATTCCTCAATCAGAAACTTGAGCAGCATATTTCATTAATATGCTCTACAAGTTCATTAGCCATGAAAGAAATGTTTAGCCATCTCTCCCTCAGATATCTTATCTATAAAACACATCAATCATATACCCCAAATGTGGACATCACAAACCCAAGGATGCTTAGTTAGAACTTTCTGGTTGGTGCATGCTTGAGATTAAGTATCAATATATCCTAAAATTCTTCCACCTGGTGCTGCTCATGAGGTGCACACATATTTATTATTCAAAAAATGATTTAGGGTATGTTAGGCAAATCTCTATCTAGCTGGTACATCTGTCAAAGTACATGAAAATTTTTCCAGTGTTCTCATTGCTCTTCTCCAGGTTTACTCTGTTGATTAATATTATTCCATTTTAAGTCCATAATTGCCTAACCAATACCTTTTTTGCAAGGAATTTCAATGACTTAGAGAGTGGTGTATAATGAAATTCTGACGACAATTACCTATGGCAATAGTAAAGATTACTTAGACAAAGCACAAGCACCAATATCAATAGTCTTTTCTTGTACCTGTTTTAGATGTTAAGTGCCTTTTCATCATTATAGTAAACCAAACTGATTTAATATGAGCAAATTTTATAATAGAAGAAACAAAAATGTATGTAAATGTGAAAGTCTTATCTCCTGTCAACCTTAAAGAATAATCTATTATCTAAGTTGCTCTGAAATTCTGATTTACTCCAGTTCTCTGCATCCCAATGGATTTTTCAGATATTGATTTGAATATGACTGCACACAATTAAAACAAATTATTTCCCAAGAGTGTGAAGCTATTTACCATTTTGCTTCAATAGCTAGCTGCCATAATTTACCAGCCCAGAGCCTTGCAATTCTTTCATTTGTTAAATACATTATTTATACATTACAATTATTTTTTGTTTCACTTGTCAGCTGTGACTCTAATATATATTTCTTTCTGCCTTGATATTGTGCATTTGTTCTGTTCTGTGTTAAATGGCAACTGCCATTTGTCATTAGAATCCCTTTTCCTTTTTGGGCTTTGAACTTACTTCCTCACACAGATTCAATAACAACTTTCCCAACAGTCTTCCTTACTTATAAAGACAATCAAGAAAACACTGAGAGTGATTTGAACTGAATAAAGGCTTAAAGGGAATAAAGGGTGCGCATAAAGTAAGAAAACAAGTATAAGTTCAACATAGAACAATTCTTGAGTACTTGACCCAAAAGAACTCACTGTTTAAGAGCTTTAAAATAGGTATCAGTCATATGAAAGATGAGATGAAACTCGAGCCATGCTTAAATGGCAATTCCAATCAAATTGAAGAAAGCTTTAAATTTGATTTGGAGAGGACTGAGGACAAATATGCATGGGGAATCAAAAGGTGGATTCCTGTGCACAGACTTGGAGTGGGAAAGGGAGGAAGTAGGAGACTACAGCAGTGATAAAGTGAGAGGAAGAGTAATTGGGAAAACTAATATGTTTATGCAGAACTGTCAGGAGCACGAAAGCTCACAGAAAGAACTACAAGATTTAGAGCATCTGTAAATCTATGATATACATGACACCAAGACATGGTGATACAGAACACTAGAATTGTTACAGGAAAGCTTGGCTTGCTTAGCAAATACAGATAGAAGAAATGGGATGAAATGTCATGTCATCTAATTAAGACTATATGTAGTCATTAAGAAGCTCAAGAGGATACAAGAAGAGGATTTGCTGAAAATCTTTCAGTAAAGACAAATGCTTTAAAAAGGAGAGTTATCAAGCTAAATTTCCACCATGGATCACCTAATCAAAAATCCTTTTTTTTTAGCATATTAAGGATTGTAACTGGAAGAAATGGAAAGCTGTGTCAACACTGGTTAATAGGAAAGAAAGTAAAGAAGGAGAAAAAAATCCTTTAAAATCTTACGAAAAAAGAGGTAAAACCTCTTTCAAAGTTGTAATATCTTACCAGGGTGTCAGTTACACCCTGAAAAATGGGCAGGAATCTTCTCCTTATGCAGAAAAAATAATGGAGGTACTGGCCAGTAGGGCAAGTAGGACTTGAAACTGCCCCAATGTATGTTGGACTGCATTCCCATTTTATATGTTTCCAGATAAAAATAAGCTACATTTTTCTTGCTTGTGTGTGCTTAAGGTGCACAGTTCTCAAATTATATTGAAAAGAAAATGTAGTGAACTTCAATGCCTGTCTCTGAATAGTTTGCATTTCAAAAGCATCTGTAGATATCAAAGGTAAATAATGCAACAGATAATGGTCATTCAATAGCCTCATTAAAGTAATTGCTGTGTTTAAACCAGAAAATTTTTGAGGTATATTTATACTCTGTGGTGTCCACTGAGAAAGGAAGTTTATATGTGTATGCATATGTGGGTCTTTATAATTTCAGGTCAAGAATTTCATTCAGGGAAAATCATGCCTGGCGAACATGAATGTTTGAAATTACTAGGTCCTAACTCTAAAACCATCCCATCACCTCTGAGTTTCACCTTTCAGTAGCATCTGCAGGGAGTCTGCTGAATTCTCCTTCACAAAACTACAAAAGCCTAGATAAAGGCTCATGATGAGATAATAGGTCAGGAATGGGAACTGAGGAGAAACAGTATTGCTAAAACTTACAATGGAGAAATAAAATAATTGTGCTTAGGAAAATTAAGTGTTGGAAGATAGAAAATTAATGATATAAGAATAGAAAACCCCAAAACCACAGGACATGCAAGTGGGGTTTCTTAATAAGGTAATGTGAAAATTAGTAAACAATATGAGATCAGGCTATTGCTGTATAATGGTGAACAGTCCCAAAATAAACAAATAAGAGAAAGTAATCATAAAAGCAGACTTATAAACCTGCATTAGCTACTCACTGGTTATCTGAATGTTTTTTAAAGCATCATCTAAAAGTAAGAAAAAAATGCAATGAAGAGCAAGTAAAAAATGGGGAAAATATGAAAAATTACAAAAAAACCCTACCGAAGAAAAAAAAAAAACCAAAAACCTAACAAACCCAACAACAGAAAAAACCCCACACAACCCCGGCCCCAAACAAACAAAGAAAAACCCAGAAAGAAGACATAAAATTGCTTTAAGAGTAGAAGAGTACCAGAAATAAGAAAAGAACAAAGAGGAAGTAATTACCCAGTTCTACATGGAAAATGATAAAACTGAGTGATTCAGGGAAAGCTCCAGCACTCTACTCCATATGAGCATCATTTAAAAATAATAACAGAAATTAAAAATCAGGTTAGATCTTAATTAGAGAAATCATACACCTACCGTCATTTCAGAAGAGAGAAGTCCAATCAATAGTTCATAAAGAAAAGATGGAATCATTGTTTTCCATTCCATAGCTTGTGGCAAAATTCTTGACTACAAAGCATTCCCTCTATGGTAACTTTGGACATGGATAAAACAGAGGCAAATGAGAACAAATGATTAAGTTGACAGAGCACAGTGCTTCCTCAATATTGATACTATGGGCTAGAGATGACCAAAAGTATGGTATTTTTGATAAGATAGTTGTGTTAAACTCAGCAGATCCTAATGTGTCATTGGAGAACCCTTCAGGATGGCCTTGGAGCAGTTTCTGAGACAGTGACCTTTTCAAGGAGAGCATAAGGTAGGGAAAGTTCCATAAGGGTGGAGAAAGGCAAACAATATACCTGGCCTTAAAAATGTGATCATGGTAAGCCTCAGAAATTACAGACTGATGTAATTTAAAACCTCTGAGAATTTTTAAAAGAAAGTGTTGGAAACAATGGGCAGGTTGACCTAGAAGGCAGCAAATTGTCTAAAGCAGCCAATACTGATGTAGCAGAAACGGACCACATAATTTTTTTGTTAATTTACTATGTTAACTGGCCTAACTGGCATGATGGAAGGCACAGGTTGGGTATATCTCAATTTAAAAAGACTTTTCATTTTGTCTTATGCATCATATGCATACACAAGCTAAAGAATTATGTTTTACACTTAATTTCTATCAGGTGCATTGATAATTTACGATAAACCGGCTTGGGTTGGTGCGTGTGTGTGCAGGAGAGGTCACTGGATAATCTATTTTACACAAGTTGTGATTAATGTTGTCAACTAGATTTTGGAAAAAAAGAATTCACATATAAAATATAAGTGTGACACTCAAAAATAAATCAGGTAAAAGGATAGAAGCTTTCAGGAGACAAAAAGAAAAAGGAAATTGCCTGAGCAAATAACAACTTGAAATTAAGACAAGTACAAAGAACGTGTACTTACAACTTTTTACTCTTAGCAGCACAGCAGTGTAGACACTTGTGAGCTGTTGTTCACAAATGAAACATAAATCAACACAATGTCATGGTAAAAAAAGGTGACTCTTCTCCATACATTAGCAACGCTGAATGTTGCATATGAGAGAGTTGTTCTGTTTGATGCACCCAGTGATGGCAGTGATGCAGCTGCTTAAACACCACATCCAGCACTGGACTTTCACAAATGCATGCAAATGCAGCATGGAGGTGTCTGGAAAAACAGCAACAAACAAACGCTTAGAAAACACACAAATAAAAGCTCATGGGAGAGGGAGTTGAGTTTCTAAAAAAGCCTGACAAGCTACATGAAAGGAAAGACTTCAGCCATAAAGGGAGCTGGCAAGGGGATAGAAATCCCTTGTTTTACTTGGCCTTATGGAGAGACCAAAGAGGTATGTTCAGCAGAGAAGACAAAGAAAGTATACAGGGGAAAAAGACACCCATTCTTGGTAATTTGTCCTTGGTGCTTTTGAGAGGCCCTGGTAAACCAAGTGGTCTATAGGCACTTCATCACTGGATACAGATGTTTGTTGAAAATTGTTTGTGTTTTCTTGTTCTCTTGTGTTGATCTGCTTCAGTGTGGTGAATTAGATATTTTTTGTTTTGTTTGGGTTTTTTTAAGATATAGATACCTAATCATAGACATGCATTGAAAGCACATTGCACCCCAAGACCTTCAATCTTTTATGACTTCAGCTGAGAACCTGGAACAAGGTCTCAGTTGTTCCCTTCTCTTCATGCCTCTGGTTCTCCTCCTCTGCACCTCAGCAGGAGGTCACCTGCTCTCTGTCTTTGTTTGATGTCTTCAGGTCCCCAGCTTGGAAGCAGCCTTTCATGCTGAAAATCTGTGATTCCTGCTATAAGCCTGCTTTGAAATCAAACTAACCTTTTTGCTACCTTGTGTGTTTGTGTGTGAAGTGTCAACAATGTGCATTATTCAATTTTGCTCCAGAATAAGGAGTATCATATATTGAGTCATCATTTCCCACCAGAAGATCAAAGTTTCCCCAGCGTGCTTTCTCTTCAGTAGTGACTCTCCTTAGTCTTTGTGATCTTGTTTTTTCCCTGTGAAAGAAAAAACAAACTGCCTATTTGAAACTACTGTGCTGAGCACATCCACAGCCAGTGGTCTGTGAAAGTCTGGATGTCCTTGAGCTGCAGCTACTGACATTTTATCTGCTGGATATTTACATTTATACATTCATGAGCACATGGATTAGGGATGCAAACTTGTGACAATACTTCTGTATGTTACTTGGTTAATGCTTTTAACTTTAACAGAAGCACTTTCCTTCAGTCTTATTAAGCTTATTAACCCCCTCTATATTATGTGTGCATGTGTGTGTATTTGTCCAGTTTTTCCTGCCTTGCTGTTATTTCAGTTTATTAATAATTCAGACTTTTCGAATTGCCTTGTACAGGATAAATCCCTCCCCCTTTATTTGATGCTGATAAATTAAGCTATTTAAAGAATGACTCATTACAAGTATATATCCTGTTGGTGCCACCACCCTCCTACACATAATAATTATTGAAGTTTGCAATGTGACGCACAGTCAGCACTTTCAGAGCAGGGTATCAGTGCTGGTGGCTACGGTGCCTGAATACCTTACTGGCACTGGTTACCCATGGCAACTAAAATGATCTATTTGTGGTCATAATGGCTTGTTGTTCTGTTTGATAGTTTTGCTGTATTCTTTCCTGTTTCAGTTGCAACAGGAATATATAGATTTAAAAATTCATTTTGAAAAACAGAGCAGTGAACAAAATTTCACTCTTGGTGCTTGTGCAAATACAAACTAATGGAAATATAACATCATCCCATTGAAGATTTTCTCACTGTAACATACCCCCTTGGGTCTAGGGTAATGAAATTAAATCATTCTACCTTGTCTATATGTGTTATGTTTTATTGTTTCCTAGTAAACCCTTACCCTGGAGGTTTTGGCAAGTGTAAGATAGAGCACATCATGATTTTTATTTACTGTGTGCCCATTATTTGTAGATCTTTATGATTTTTTTATTGTTATTAATAGCATTTTAAGCAAACTATCCCAAAGGTAGGGAGGAGAATTACTTGCTTCTAATCTGTTAATATAAACTTATTTGTATATAACACACAATTTGATTTGTAAGCTAATGAACACTTTCTCTACTACAAGCAGCTGATAATTGGCAAGTATTTTTAATTGGCAATACTGAACTGAAAATATTTTGGATTGTTCAATCAAACTCAGTGTAACCATGATGTCTTTTGGCAGCTTTTTTATACCATAGCATGCTTAAGACCAGAATGTCTCTCTCTCAGCTGCTGGGTATCCAATAATGGAAAAGTAGAAATACCAGAATGGCCTTCCTTTTACATTGGTAGTTAACAGCAAGAGCATGACAGCTGGGCAGGACATTGCCTCCGTCTCTGGGCAGCTGGTGCTGACCCTGCCTGAGACGAATCCTCCATCCTCTCACTCTGGAAAGTGTCTAAAAACTGCAAAAAGGCATTTTGGTCCCTTCTTCACCTTCCCCCTATAAAAGATTCTCTCTAGTCATACTGAAGATCTAAAGCCACTTTTCTCAGAGCAGCAACAGTCAGCGATTTTAGGCCTTTGTTTGGAAACTGTGCTGCTGCCATCCCATTACCTGCTGATCCAGCCTGAGGTTATTTCTGGCTTCCTTCCAAGAGCAAAAAAATTTCCTTTGCATCCAGCCTATGAACCACCCATCCCTTTATCTTGGGAATCAAATGGGATTGCTTATAGAGTCAGATAAAAGCTTTGCTGCATGTTTAGGATATGTAGGTGTGAATGTATGATTCATTTTGCCTATTGAGGGTCATGGAGGGAAACTTAAAGGTTTTTCTTGTCCATTTTATTGACAGTATCTCCTTTGAACCAAAGATAGAAATCCTGATGCTCTTAAACTGCTAAGTTTTAGGTAAGAAAATGGGACTTAATCCAACACTGATCTAAATAAGGTCTTCAAAATTTAGCCCTATGGCAGAGAAGCTTCTTCCTGCTGATTACAGCTAGGATTCTGGGTTGTGATTAGATAGTATTATTTTCTTGCTAGGCTCACCAACATTTCCAATATTCCAAATATTCACAGTCCTAAGAAATTTAATTCATCCTTTCACAAGACAGCAATGTGAAATTCAAGAAGCCTACACACTATTATCCCTGAAATAAAAAATATTCTCAGTGTTATTTTTAGTTGGGTGTCCCAGAGAAACCAGCTGTTCCCAGGGAGATGGGAAGCAAACAAAGCATCTTCAACATGCCTCGATAAAATACTTTGTGCTGAAAGTTTGGATTTCCTTTTTTTTTGTGGGGAAGGCAACAAAGGGTAATGTTTAGCCATGGTATACCTATATTCATGCAATTTCAAGAGTAACCTTCCCTCACACATAAAATCAGATCTTTTACTAAATTTATTATTTTTTTAAGGCTTTTATTCTTTAGTTTTGTAGGAAACTGGAAAATCAGTTCCTCCATCAGTTGTTTCCACCTTAATAAATAAAGTGTAACGATCCCAACCTTAGTTGTAGAGAATCCTGTGTTACCAAAACTCATGGAAAACACCACTATTCTGATTTATTACCATTTTACACCAATCTTCTTATCTCTTTGCAGTAGCATGATCAATAGCCTGAAGTGTAAAAGAAAAGCCTTGTTATACTAGGCTCTACTCTATACCCCTTTTAAACCCAGTGCAATGGTAATTTGATTATGCTGAGGCTGAGATCAATCTAATCTCTGCTGCAGAACACAGATCATCAATTTTGATTTCACTGACCAAGCACCTCCTCTACTGGGAAGCCTTTATGAATGATGGACCACATCAATGAGCGCTTACTCTGAGAATTGCTCCATATGTTGTAGCACAGGGATGATTCACCTCATTCATTCAAGGGCTGCTTGAGTGAAGGGAAAGAATGGTAAGTTGGCTGGTTATATATCAGAGTGATTTTGTATATTGTCATTTGCAGACTCACCGGGTGTGGTATTTCTGCGTACTGGGTATCCCAGTGAAACAGGATGTGGTCACTAATACCCAAACCTTTAGGGGAAACTAGCAGCTCTGTACAGACTCTGGGGAATGCAGATTTTAGTGTCTCCCTTATAAGTTGAGATTCTTAAGAAAGAAGATTTCTAAAAAAAGCAGCTTTGCAGAAAAATCCCTGTGAGCCCTGGCCATCAACAAACCGTGCAGGAATCAGCAGGGTGACTTTGCAGCAAGGGCGGCCATCAACATCCTGGTCTGCACCAGTTTAGAGCCAACAGCTCCAGAGCAATGATCCTGCCCTGCTCTTTGGCACGTGTGAGACCACATTCGGATATTTTGTCCTTTTGCAGCTCCTCAGGAAGACAGTTGCCATGCTGTATCAATTCCAGTGACAGAACATCGAGCTGGGACTCAGAGTACAATGGAACTGCTGAGGGAATGGGGTTTGTTTAGCCTTTAGAAGAGATGGCTGAGGGGGATCCTTTTGCTGTCTGCAACAATCTGTTAGGAGCATGTGGAAAGGACAGAGCCAGAGGTGCAGACGGGAAGGAGCAAAGGCAGCAGTTACTACCTATAATACAGGAAATTCCTACCTGATAGAAAGGAAAATTAAGACGAGGGGAGTCAAATACTGGAGCAGGTTGCCCAGAGAGGCTGTGGGAACCCTGTCCTTGGAAGTAATTACACATTAGGCATACGGGGCCCTAAGGACTCTGCTGTGCTGAACTTGGTAGGAACAACAGATGAGAGTGGGCATCACTCCCAGGGTCCTTCCCTCCCAGCCCATGCAAGGCTGTGATTGTCACATAAATTGTCGTGTTTTGTTGAAGTGATAATGTGTCCTTTTTGCATCACAAGAATTAATCACACTCAGGGCTTTTCACAAGACTGTGTATCACCATCTCCCATGCTGACTTGTGTTATACTGTCCATCCTTTCATCTCTTTACATATCTTAGTCCACACCTCCGCCAGGTAACTAAGCAGTTGAAGACCATGTTCTGCCCCTGAGCCCAGATGCTGAACTGAGCAGCCACATTTTAGATCTCTTAGCCTCCAGAACTGGCTGATGCCACCTACACTTCCCTTTGTCAACTTTTGGACTGTTGTCTGGGACTGTTGGCTGAGTGCAAGTTGGCCTCTGCCAAAACTGTGCAAGGGTCAAGATAACAATAGCAAAAATTACCATTTCCCATCACCTGTGTCATAAACTGTATCCATTCTTAAACACTTAGCTTCTCTAGGTTGGTGTGCAAGTAAGGATGAGATCTTCATCCTACTATTTGAAAGAGAGAGACATCTATTGTAAACAATGCTCAGGGAAAAAGAAAGTTCACCCACCACACAAAACTGACGTGGCCATCCCTGGTAATTGGTTGTGGATATGTTGTTTTTTCAAGCAAACAGAGGCACACTGGTAAGGGAGTCTGTAAATATTGTCCTTTCAGATTTTTTATTATCTTGTTTTCCTTTTTATTCTACCTATAGAACACTGCTTGAATCAGGAACAGAGTGTTGTTAACATCCAAGTTGTGATTATTCAGGTTGCTCAAAATACACAGAAAGTGACCTACAGAGAGACACCTGTAGACTAAATGAGGTATGCATAAGGTTATTTCAATGTTTCTCATATACACAGCTGACACTGCATTGCACAAAAATGAATTCTAGGGAAAAAAATATGGAAAATTGTTACTAGGACACCACTATGTTTTCACATTGCTGGTAAACTGACAGAGAGATGGTAAAGAAGGAAATATAGCAAAGCTCATCATGTTTTAGGAGACATTATTAAATTAAGCTGCAACTTGAGCAATAATTAATTAATGCAATGAGGAAGACATAGGGTGGAGATCTCAAAACAACTAAGCATCAGCCTGACTTTGTTCCAATTGAAGTCAAATTGACTTGCTCCCAGTGACGTCAATGGGAGCAGAGATAGATCAGTACTGAGTATTTCTGACAACCCAGTCTCTAACATGTGCTGACCCAAGGAATCATTTGTGGTTTCAGGCATCCATCATGAGGCTTCATAATAAGGTCTATCCTCTGGGACAGGTGTTCAACCTGGAGATTACCAGGTTCAGTATAAGCCTCATAGACAAAAGTCACCAGTCAAATTTGAGCAGTTAAACCTTAGCAAACTATTTGCTATGGTATTGCCTAGTATCTGAGATAAACTGAAGTTATTTTTGTGTTCAATTCAAGGAGCTGAAGTAATTTGATTTTCAATGGCCTTCAACAATGTATTTTGTTTCAATTCTTTCATTCCTTTCATGGAATATTACAATTTCTGCAGAATTTGCTTTTTCTTTTGGAGGGATTTTTCTTAGAAAAACTCCCAAGTAATTCTATTAATTAGACATGCTCAATCACACCAAGGAATATCAACATGTATTGCAAGTGCCCTTGAAGTCCACATGGAGAGTAAGTTATTTTTAAAGCAAGTAAATGTTTTGCTCCTTTCATTGCGGTGACTTTCAACACATGCCAGATATGCCAACTTCAGGGGCTGATATGATTCCTTCCCTGCATGTTATCCAACCACAGCAGATCTCCTCTTCCCAGTTTTTTCAGATTTACTCTTTTAGTTTTCAGCTGGACTTTGCACTTCATTTTCAGTCAGTGTAAATGGGCTAATCCAACCCTGGCCTCTTACACGTAAAATATCTTGGATTTTGTTCTCATTTGGAACCTGTGCTCTAGTACAGTGTCCCACTGATTCTCCTGGCAGTCACAAGAATAGATACACAAATGAAACACAGTGCACAGCACAGCACTTTGTGGAGGCTTTGAAAAAACTGGACACACCAGCACTTACATGCCTGGACAAGGTACAGAAAAACCTCTGCTATAGTCCATCTCCAGACTCCTGTTCCGGAGAAAGATCCATTCAAATCTTAAACCCTCAAGCCATAACCATGAAACAATAATTATGTTAAACAGCTGATGTCCACTCTATATTGTCCTCTCATGTGACACACAAGTGTCAAATGAGGAATTGCATTTACAGTGGGAGAGATTCCATTGTCCTTCTGCCAACTAGCAATCAAACATGGAAGAATTTGTCCCATCTAATGTGTTTGTTAAACTTACTGTTAGGTAAGGTTCAACTTTGTTCTTACTTGGATAAGAAAACAGGTTACTGATATGACAACATGTTTCCTAGCCCCGTGACACTTCTAAATGCAAGTCAAACAATGTCTGTTATAGGTGCAAGATTGATAAAGTTCTCTCTGAATATTTTTTGTAGCTCTTATAGTGTCCCACAAAAAGGTTTTTGATCTTTCCAAAAAGCAGCTTTAACTACAAAGCATGTAGCAGCTCAAACAGCAGAGGGTGCTTTGTAAGCAAATACAAAACACTTGATCTAAAATTATTGCTGTAGATAGATCCTGCAGCTGTGCAGATGCTTTACTACCAGTTCTATTCATGAAGTGGCAGATTCAATGGCTCACTGCTTATTAGAATTGTTTCAGACACTCTAATAAATCTCCTGTGAAAACCACCCCCAAAATTCTACATGTAAGGGATAAAATTCTACATATGCAGGATAGCTCCATGTTTTTAAATAAGGTGAACAATATGCTATGAAATAATGCATTATTCATAGATGCATACTGTTTTAAGACCTTAATAAAGTATTTGATTAATAGTCCAGGCACGTGCCCTGCATATTTATACCCTGGTATGCATACAAATGTAATGTATAGCATTGGATACTTGTAATATTCTCTTGTCTTTTATGCTTTTTAAGCACTTATGATGCAGAGCAGTTAAGTTAAATTGCAAAACAAAACCGGGCACAGCAAATTGTTATCAACCTGCAATGTGGGTTGTTGGTCATCCTTTAAAGGGAGCTCTATTTCAGAGAATCATAGACTCCATATCCTGAGCTGGAAGGGACCCTCAAGGATCACTGAAGTGAAATTCTGGCCCTGCACAGGATGGCCCCAAGAATCCCATAGTGTGCCTGAAAGTGTTGATTTGGGATCTGCCAAAAAAATGAGCAGGACTTTCACCTGCTTAACATTGCATGGTCTGCCTCCACTGCATTTCACTCCCAACAAGGGAAAGGGAAGTTTGGTGCTGAGCAATGGAAATAATGGCAATGCTTTCAGGCATGGAGGCAAAAAGGTGAAAAGATAGTGAGGGAATCATTAGGTCTTCAGTGCTAACATTTATTGCCGATTTTCAATTCTGAATTTTGTAATTTTGTAACTATTATGATTTTCACCAGCTGATGATCTCATCCAAAGAACTTTGGAAGGAAATGTGGAAAAACGTCCTATATGGTCTCATCCATTTCTCCTTGTTATAGGGACAGAAGTGAGGGATGGTAAGTTGAGTAAAGAGTTAGAATGAAAAAAAAACCCACAAGATATTAAAGACATGAAGAAGCCTGTTTCAGAGGTATCACTACAGAATAGAATCACACAAGTGGAAAAGATTTGAATGGGAGAGAGGAACAAAGGTGCTGTTTGGCAGAGCCCTTAAAAGACATAAACAATCAGATTCACTTACGGTATCATTGGGGGAAAAACAGTTCTTGAATTAGTAAGTGTTCCACAGAGTACAGAGAAATCCCAAGATATGAGTTTTCTCATATCCAAACTGTTTAATCTAAAGACTTCACTCATAATTTCACATTTTGATTTCTTTCACATTTTGGCTTACAAGACCCTTTCTTAAAAGATCCTTTCCTCCTTCAGTTTCTGCAACTGAATTTTCACTGAGATGCAGCTTCTGTCTCCACATGCCATGACTACATCAAGACCCCCTAGTTACAGGACAGGTTCAGGACTAGAGTGGACCATGTAGATGATCATTTGTTTGACTTCTGTCAGGAATATATACTCAGCACTACAGGCCTGAATTTTCGTCTGCATCTCATTTTTTCAGAAGTGAAAATAAAGGCCTTCAACCCCCCAGCTTCAGTTATCCCATTGCCAGCTTTTCTTCATAAATAGAATTTTGCTATTTTTTTTAGTTTGAACTTGCCATTTTTCTCTCAGTCATCTATTGCCAGAAACCTCTTCCAAATAGGTCCTCATGAGACATAATGAAGCAACTTTTTAACATATATTTTAAAATGAGGGAGGCAAGAGTTCTAACTCTTCTATTGAAGACATCTTCCATATATGTTTAAAAAAAATGATTCTTTCTGGTTAAGCATAAGTTTTGAGGAGCTGATGAATCACTGGCTCAAATATTGGACCAATATTATTTCCTTGCTATTTTTATTTCCTGGTAATAAGGTATCTTCTGCATTGGACTCCAGAGGACATGAGTAATGGGAAGGGAGAAGCAGTAGAAAGAGGTTCTGTTATAAAAATAGAAGTCAATACATAGATTTGTCCTGTCACTAGACAGGGCTACAAGGTGATACACAGCACAACCACGTTAGAGATGAACACTGAGTACAAAAACTTGGGGAAGGTTCAAATTGAGAGAGCAAATCCAGACTAAAATGAGAGGGAGGACTGAGCATTGAGTCTGTATTGTGGTGGTGGTGGTGAAATGACATCATCATAGAAAGATGCCATGAGTAAAAAGGAGACATTATGGCAGGGGGGTCAAAATTGTATGATCCTTAAGGTCCCTTCCAGCCAGGCCATTCTGTGATTGTATGATGCTATTATTACAGTAAAAGGTGATTACAGTTCTCAAAAATACTGTGGTTGAGGAGGAGGAGGAAAGACAAGGAAAAGAAGAGTTAGGGAGGTGAGTGATGACATGAATGGTAAAAGGAGGGGGGAAGCGGTGGGAGACACAGACAGAGGAAGAAGCTTGTTATGACAGGAGTCACCAGATTGCATTGTTACACACAGTCTTAATGGTTATTTTCCTTGGCATGTAAGCAAATTTTTGTTTCAGGAAAAATATCTAGTGTTTTAACTCTTATAAATGCCTACAGAGGGGTCATAACAAGCAACTGAGCAAAAGACAATGTTAGAGATGGAAACTCTGAAGGATCTGGACAAGAAGGCTTGATTTTAAAGTAATAAAAAATTAACATTAGTAGTTCATCATGTTGACTTCATTAATCCTTGACTGATGTGTAGACAAAAGATCTGAGCACGAACTGCAAGCAAATTCAACTTTTTTTTTTTTTTTTTTTTTAGCAGTGAGATAATCTCTAAGGCCTTGACAGCTCCTATCCTTCAGTAGAAAAGCAATCTGATGATATCAGGAAGGATGTAAGGTCTGAAGACAAGAATCAAGTAAATGGAGGAAAAGACTATGAAGTGGAAAAACAGAAACATTGGAAAAGAACAGCGAAAACATTAGATACAATCAATGGGTAGTGAAGCATATCTGCAAGTCAAGGCAGTCGATAGAACAGCAAATACAAAACAATGAAAGTGGCTCAAAATATCATGTAGAAGGGATATGTAGCCAAAATGTCGTAGGAACAGCCTTAGACTGAATTTTTTTCAGTCTATTTTAAAAATGCTAGCATATTTAAATTACACAAACTGCACTAGAAATTAGGTCTTGTGGAGTAGATCATTTCTGGGGCTGGGAAAGACTCTGTACTAGAGGGTACAAGAATATCCACAACACACACTACTTGCGTTACTGCTGAATGGCAACAACTGGCTTCTGTAATACAACACAAAACTATTACATTTATTACCACTTCTGTCTACTGTTCAAGACTAATTCAAGACTTCTTCCTTTCCCAGCTCTTGGGCATTAGTCCAGTGTTAGGTTTGAATCCTCTAAATAAAAAACTCAAAACAAACAAATGGCTTTTAAATAACTGCCCTCTTGCCAGAGAGCAAAATCCATAATGAAGTCAAGAGGTTGTTTCTGAAGAACACTGCTTACTGCTCAAAAGGAAGCTGGGGAGAGAAGATGTAAACAAGCACCCAAGTACCCACTCTTCTCTGGGTAGAACATGCACTGCCTGTTCATTCCTCTTTCCCAAGGCCTGACCTTTATAACTCAAATGGCAAAACAAAAGTCTAAGAATTCTTCATAGTCTTGAGTACTCATGGCAGCTTGTCTGTCACAGCTTAAGCTTCTCTTGCAGAAGAGACATGTCAAGGCCCTTTACATTCTTCTACAATAAAAATAAATTCCACTTAATTGCATATGGTAGTAAAAAATCCATCTAGGTGAAATTCCAGATCCCCTGGAATCAGACCTCTGACCCTTTTTCCTCAGTGAGCAGCCTCTGTTTGGCGCTTGAGATGCAGCACAGAACTATCCCAGGTAGGAAAAAAAGCAAATAAAGTGGGAACCAAAAGGGTGATTCCTAGCAAGGCAAAGTTAGCTAAGCTCTACAGCTAGCTGGGTGGCAGCTTTCCAGAGTGATGTCCTGAAGCAGATTGTGTAGTATGTGTTGAATTCCCTCACCAGCACTGGATCTCCCACTGTAGCTTCACTGATGGGGGTCTTGAAGCCCACTAGAACTCAAATAACTCTTACCTTAAAGATTTCAACCTAAAAACACTGCACAGCAGCAGAACAAAAAATAGCAAGTAGGCTGGTAGTTGAAAACAGGATTAAAAAACAAGGAAGAAAAGGTACATTGAAGAGAGTTTTGGGTATTGGAAATAATGAGCCTTTGAAAGATGAAAACGAGCTTGATAAGGAGAGAAGGATAATGCAGATTCCCCATGAGGTGACATGGGCTACCTTTGCTGTCCCACATTGTTCTGCCTCTCAACTTCTCCTCTTAAGAGGACCCTCCTGTGCTCAGCTAGATCTTACAACCACCTCCACACCTCTTTCCTGTCCTCAGTCCTCTTCCTCTTGCAGTCATTGCATAAAGAACTTTTTAGGAACATACTCAACCACTAGGAAGTCCCAGACCCAACCCAGATTAATCTTACCTGGTTTCAGAGCCAGCTATTCAGCTGTGCCCAGATCTCTTTCCTACTCTACCCTGGGAGCCCTTCCAGAACTACCTGCTCTTTGAAGGGCCACGTTTTTAAATAGCATTAGCTATTTTCAGCTAATCAGGGCCTGCTCCACTTAAAAGCATATTACACCTGCTGGTATTTAAAGTAAATTTAAAAAAGGAAACAAAGCACTAATACATGCCTCTGCCCATCTGTTCTCACATCTACATGGACTCATGGACAATTTAGCATCTCTAACAAAATAAGTAAGAAGTTATCTTGTTAACACAGAAGACTAAAAGGAGCTATATTATACTTGGAGACTGTCTTTAAATGGAAATAATTTTAACACTGTAATAAACTGGTCTTTCAGTGAAATTCTTGAGCTGTACTTTATATTTCTGTACTCGTACTTTTCTAGGTCTGGATTCCATGTCTTCACATTTTTGCTCTGTTTGGTTTAGCTGATCCTGGTTACATAATTGCTCTCTATAGTCAGTAAACTTAAAGGTCGGTATAACATAACTTCAAAATCAGGATTATATCATGTGAAGGGGCAACATAACCAACTAATGTGTTTTGTATCCTTCTAGTTCCTCCCCATAGCCAATCAGTTCTGTGACTTGCATCTCATTGATACAAGTCAGAAGAGAGGCATCTGTGACACCACTCTGATTTAGTGCTTTGAGATGTCAGTAGTTCCCAA
Source organism: Brachypodius melanocephalos (assembly GCA_013398615.1). Lineage (NCBI taxonomy): Eukaryota > Metazoa > Chordata > Aves > Passeriformes > Pycnonotidae > Brachypodius > Brachypodius melanocephalos. The sequence goes on from VZSR01003806.1 coordinate 9,601,480, forward strand.
GATAGGAAAGTTTTTCAGTTTACTGGAAACTGTGGAAACATGGCATGTAAAAAAATACAAGCAGAAAAACAAGGAGCAATGGTTGCAAGGAAATTCTGTGGAGTCAACAGGTATGATCATGTTCTTTCTGCCCTCAAAAATGTATTTGAATCAAGTTCTGGATCACTTCCAAACTAAAGTAATAGTAGCAAGGTAGTACAGGTATACACCTTCTATACATAGTAGAGATCACTTCCACTGTGTATGGTCCAGGATGTTCAAGTACAAAAAAGATTTTGTTTCCAAAAATAAAAATGCCAACTGTATATTTTCAAAGAAGTATAACAGTGAAAACTCCAAAGAAGGTCCCAAGGGGCACAAGAAACTCTCAAATCCTCTAGGCAAATGACACAATTTCAAAAATTTGCAAACCAGAATGCTCTGTATGCGTTTTTGAATCTTGACCTGAAAGGAAAAGTATCAGTGTATGAGTAATTTCCAGTTTTTCAAAAGGATCAATCCCATATCACTTGCATTTTCACAGATGAAAATATATCTTGATTTATGAAAGGGAGATATCCATTGTTTTAAATAGCATATTAGGCTATTCATTTCTAGCAATCTGCAATTTTTTTCTCAGTTCTCTTTAAATTTGGCATGTCTTTCAGTCTTAGTGTGCACTGGAATTTGTCTATGTGTTTCAAAGTTTTTCTGTATTAAGAAATTAAGCAGATTAGAGAGGCTACATTTATGAAATTACAGATCTGGGTGTATTGGTAACAACTCATTCATTTGCCACTGAAATTTTAGAGATGGCAATGAGCAAACATGAACATCAGAAGGCAAAACTTCAAAGAGAGACAGAAAGCAGTTCTTGAGCAGGCAGAATTCAAACACCATCATTGCTACACACTTTTTTTTTAGTAAAAATACCAGAACAATTTTTCCCCATGTAAAGCACTGTTCACTTTGCAACATACAAACAACACAGTCACATTATGCTCTCCAAATCAATGCTGTTAATCTACTTTAACATCACACTTGCTATCTCTCATGAACTGATGACTTTGTTCACAGAAAGTCACGTTCCAAACCCACTCAATTTTACATGTATTAAGGACAAACTCCTAGCAAAAGGTATCCTGTTCTAACCTCTTACATGAGTGGACAGAATAATGGTTCTTCCAAAAAAGGGGACAGAGTTTTGGTTGAGTATGATTTCCAAGGGCTTGACTTAAATCTGAGACCAACCATCTGATGGTAGGTCTATTTTCTGATTTGTTTTGGTGTGCAACCTAATATTTGCTTAGGCTAATGATTTGAAAATCTATAATGCATTGTCTGTCTGTGAAATTTTTAGTGAGTCAGCCTCAGATCATAGCTCTTGTTTTTGTTCTCTCTTATCAGGAGAGAGATGGAGTCCATGGAGGGAGATGATGACAATAAGCTCTCTAGAACATACCAAGTTGGGTGATTCAGCAGAGAGTCTCCACACACTGTAATTAAAAGGCAGGCAGACACACATTTTCAATAATGTGAAGGAAAGTGTTTTCTAATTGCTGGGTTTTTTCCAACTGAAATATACTTGTTTAACCTATAGTGCAATCCATCCCTTCCTACCATTATGTGTCATCAGTGAATATGAAGGTTTATTCAAACTCTGTGCTATACTCCCTCGAACATTTCACACCAGGAAGATTTAAAGTGTTGTGCTCACATTTTGCAAAATTGTCTCGGGCAGTCTGTACACAGGCACTTTCAATGTCTTTACTGAAAATTCAGAAAGAATGGACAAGTCCATTTGAAATCAGGACTAAGAACATTTAATGATTATAGATGAAAACCATGCTACCATCAGGTCCTGTGTGGAGTATATGCATCTATTTACACCTCTCTCTGTAGGTGGAGTGGTTTCTTCTCACATATCCTTGCAATGAGACATTTACATACAGAGCCTACTCACAGTCCATATCAACTCTGAAGCGTTTGGCACCATGTTGCATTCTATTTAGTGTTAACACTTATGTTAAGAAAGGATGTACCAGGAATACAGAATAGCAGTGTAAAAGCACTGCTTTCTTTCACTTTCTCCCCCTTTCTAGCTTGCTGTCACCATATTATTCTGTGCAACACAACACTAATCCATATGCAATTCTAACTTTTCTTTCTAAAGAGCTTAAGTTTTTTGGTTTGTTTGGGGGTTTTTTTTAGCTCCCTTGCATTTATTTTGATGATTCTAAATGATCAAGTTGCTGTTTAGTCCTGGGAGATGTCATTACTGTATGAAGAGGATTTTTTTTTTCCTACTAGTATTTGTACAGATGAATACATTTAGGTTTTGGCTCAATCTAATGTTCCAGAGGCACACTTTTCATGACCTTTGTTGAGGCAATTATGTTGGCTAAATTAACTGAAGTACCCTTCTACTGCTGCTGATTCAGGGGATCTTGAATTTTCAACCACTTTTCAGCAAAGACCTAGGAGACAGTTGCTAGATTGAGATTAGGACCTGAAATTAAATCAAAAAATAGCAATCAGCACAAAGAAAAGTATATAATTCTAGGGATTTTTTACCTCATGAGTATAAAATAAACATTCTTTTCAAACAAAAGGATTCTTTTATCTGTAACTTAAAGCATGTAGAATAACCATATTGGTCAAAAGAGATGAGGTGTTACCCCAGGAAGAGGAGAATTCAATACTGACATTTTAACCAGTTTTGAACTGGCATTGATAGCACCTAGGCTTCAAGAACAGCCTAACAGAGACTCCTCTCCTATTTTTTTAAAATACTTAGTGTTAAAGATTATTTCATTGATGAAATCATGATGGAACTTAAAGTCTTAAAAAACATTATTCCCAATCTTAAATATTTTTTCTATGATCACTGTTGACTGAATGCAGCCTGGAGGAGCTTGCACAGAAGAAAGTTTTGCTGCAGCTTATTTTTTCCCTAACTAATGAGGGGGGTAAAAGAACTCATTTGTATGATGGCTCCTTTTAGTGATGTTTAGGCTCAGACTTTTACTGAAAGAGCCCCAGGCTGTGGAGCTGTAACAGGTAGAATGGGTGAACAAAGCAGAGTTCTGGTGTCTACTTAGTTTACAGTCAGCAGTAACTATCAAAGATCATCCTGATGGGTCACACAAACAGCCTCTGGCCGTATCTACAGAGGGGGTTTATTCTTTTATCAGTCACTGGGAACACCCCATGGAGCTGCTGCACCAACACTGTCCTCAGGCTCAGTCAGAGCTGGGATGTGGCAAAAGTGGCCCCCATGGGCTGCAGGCAGAAAGGGCAAATCACTGCTTGTGTGTAATGGGTCTGTCTGGGTCCCTGTGCCCCTGAGAGGAAAATGACAACCCCCAGTACAAACAGGGACACACTCCCAAACGGGATTACTCTTCCTGTAGACACAGATCTGCCTCTTGAGTCCCAATCTTCTTCACAATTCACTCCTTCAGAGCACTGAGAGTGTCTGATGCTGAAAGCAGGCTTGGTCCTGCTCCTAATGAAATCATTAGTAATGTTGCCACTAACACTGATTGGTGCAGGACCAGGCCTGTAGCTCACACCTATCATGTTTCCTGAAATATTAGCTAGACCATGAGTTGCAGAATGCCACATGGTGTCTCTGCCAATCCCTGTCCCTTCAGGAGCTGTTTATGTGGAGAAGAAATCACCTTGGCACTCCTGATCTGCCTTAGCTTACCAAAGGTTAAGGGACTGCACAGACTTTAATTGAATGAAGCCTATAAATAATTATTATTTCCTGCAATTAGAGTTGAAAAGGTAGTTTGGGAAGGATTGTTCTTTTGTTTTGAAATTACACTTGCTTTCTTTCTGGCTTCTTTAAAAAGTTCACAGCTCAAAAGCTAAAGTTTTCATCATATTTTTAGATCATGATATTTGACAGCTCTTGGCCTTCTTTTATGTGCAGGGAAGACTCTCCTGACCGGCTCACAGAATGAGCATTAGCTCACACAATTTAACAGCTCAAACCTCAACATATCCACTTCCTTCCTTCCTTCCTCCAAACCACTGAAATAAAATAGATGTGAACAAGGGCACCAAAAGGTGAAGAAGAAATCTGACTGCTCCCCTTTTCAATCCCAAAGGCATTTGAAAGTATGCCTCCCTTAACACCCTTTTCTTCTACCCCATGTGAGCAACTTGGGTGGAGTAAACATGTCTGTGCAGTGATGAACCAAAGAGAGCCGTGTATCATCATTTCATTCTGAGGGAAGGAGCATCTGGTGCATCACAGGTTTGTCAGGAATTAGGTTGGGAGTCACAGTACTATGTTTTTTAATCTTGTTTGACTTAAAACTCTGTTTTGTAATCAGTGTAATAGAAAGGCACCGCTGAGACACAGGAATTAGTTGTAGAGAACAGAAACAATAGTATGCAGAGTGCTTTGATGTGTTTCTATTTGAATTAGGAGGTGGCACTTTAACAGCTCAGAGAGCTGCATACAAAATCTCAGCTTAGCAATCATACTGTCCAGCACATGAACTTCTTGCAAAGCACTGTCATAGTCAGACAGAAACAAACTCTGAGCAATTTAGAAATGTAATAAAGGATTCACTATGCAAAAAATCACAAGAAACACAGATCATAACAACTGGCTACAGCTATCATTGATGCCAAGCATGTGAATGGAAAGGAGCATTTAGTAATGAAAATGGAGTGCTTAATCCAAGACATTTAATGAAAGAATGCCTATTCTTTAATTAGAGACAGTAGAAGGGGATCAAGGCAAATACTACATATGACTTTAGACTTTGGTTTTGTGTGATTTTTTAAAATCCTGGCTTTTGAACACAGGCAGAGTGATCACGGAGACCTTCCGTCTGTAAAACACAAACTGGGATTTATCACCCTAGAGGAACAGCCACTGTACAAGTGCCTGTTTCAACATTGTTAAAAGCTGAACATATTTGGCAGCAGAGTAAAGAATTAGGAATTCTTTAAAACCCATCTTTTGATCCAAACTTGTATTATAAATAACACAGCAACAGCTGCAAAGGATTTTCATTTTCCACCATAAACTTGGTAGGCAGAGACTTTTCTTGCTGTGAGTACATTTAAAACTTGCTGAGCTGATTCTATGAAACTTATACATATTTGAAGACCAAATAAAATATCTGCTTATTATTGTTATTGTTTTAGTGTATCTGCAATCCTACACATATTACATAAGCAAATCTTTCTTTAGTAATAGAAGTTTTGCAAGAATTTAAGCTGCAGAATCAAAGCTGAATCTACACTGAACAGCTCCTTTCTGCTGACAGTCAAGCTATACACCACCAGAATTCCATGGAAAACAAAATCTTTAATTTGGAGTTTTTCAAATTAAGGTTTAAGGAGTGAACTTGGCTTAAAACTTGTCTCTTCATGCCACATTAGCTCTGAGGAAGCAGATGGTCTGCAAAAAAAGGGCTCGTGGAGAGCTGGTTTAGGCTGCATCAGAGAGAAACATCCAGAAGGTTGACTTAAGTGGAAAACACAAGACCACACCCGCTGAGGTATGAGCCAGTGATAAGTTCAGCTGTGGCCAGTTCTGTTTCTATCCATGCTCAGCCACATCCCTTTCTCAAAGTGCTAAGCAACTCAATACCTAGCTCAGGACTCAGCCTACAGTGATATTATGACCTAAGCAAAGCCTTTTCTATCTCCTAAGGGATTTCTGTTTTCTTCTACCAGAGGCAGAGACTTCATTTTTCCCCAGGAGCTCATTCTCAAAATAAACAAGCAGAGTTCCTTTGCTTAAAGAAGGAACTGGAATCCGCACCTTTGCTTACCAGGTAAGAACACTCAACACCCACCAGCAGATTGCCATGGTATGAGTGTATAGCAGACTCCTCTCTCCTCATCACTGATACTTCAGTGGGCCTGTATCCATTGAAGACAATTGAGTAAAGTTACTGTCTAGAGTGAAGATATGAACTTAGTTCTTATTACAAAAATATGAGATTGTTCTTTGAGCAAGGAGTACAACCCAGGCTGTCTCCATCTTCTAAGGAACCCAGACTATTGACCAAGCACAGGGAAAAGCTGACTCCACTGAACACAAGTAGATAATTGATTTTTCTCACCTAAGCTGACTTTTCCACCTTCTCTTATTCAGGATCCAGCAAAAATCAAGTTACTTCATGGTCTGCTGAAACCTCTAGGAATTGACCATTTCAGGCATTAAACTTGCCTCTTTTACCTTCCATGAGCCAATAGTTTTCTTATAATTCAAATCTTTTTAATGATCAGGAACATCAAATTGCCTCATAAAGCATGAGGGTTTGGGTAGAACGCCTGCAGGAGCTCTCCTGGCAAGGCTGAGTGCTTCTTATGCCCACTAATGAAGACAGTCAGGTACCATAATATGCTGAAACTGGAAAGGAAATGTGATTGCTGCTAAGAATTTTTTACCCTACTCCTGGCAGTAGTTGGAGGTAAAATAGACTACTTTTTTTTTTTTTTTTTTCCCTGCAGAAATTCAAAGACTGCAAATACAGGGCAATGGGTGTCAAAAACAGTTGGTGGAAAATGTGAATCTAGAAACATATACAAGAAGAACCAATATTTTCTTCTTTTATGAGACTCAGGGAACAAAGCAATTAGCAGATATTTGGTATATTTAAGGAAAAAACCACAATGTCTTATTTTGCCTTTGATCTGTCACATAAACCTTCCCCTTCTTAAAACTGCTGATATACACACACCTTAATCTAATTCTGGCTTCTGTAATTTTACCTTGATCTTTTACTCAATAAAGCAAATTTTCACCTGTTACATCACTAGTTTGTAGCACATGTACCTTGTCAGCTTTATCTAGAAAAACATTAAGGTAGCTGGAGTGGATGACTTGTTCATTAGTAGAAAAGTTTTATATTTATAAGTAGATATAATTTCAGGTCCAGTCTGAGCATGTGAAAACCTACATGGATCAAATGGGTCTCTAAAATGTAGATTTTGATAAACAAGTTCCATGAAACATAAAAATCTTTTTATCAGGAGCAAAAGCTGGATATGGTGCATCACCTGTTCTGGTTATTATACATAAACAGAGCTGAGGCATATGCTAAAAAAGACTGGTGGATCCAGTCAGAGAAACTAGTAGTATTTTTCCAGCAATGTTGTTGACAGACTGCCATTCAAGGGCACTATATGTAGATGAACAGAGAAGGAAACACAAGGAATATCCTATAATCTATGTAAATGTGAAATTCCACACCACCTATCCTTTGACCTTTCTGGTTCTCAGATGGGGATCAGAGAGGTCACCCTTCACACTCCCAAGGTAAATTCAATGAGGTTATGTCAGTTTTCACCTGATGGGGGTTTGGCTCACTGAATATGAGACTAATGGCTTCAGAAAAAAACTTCAGCCTTGGCAGCAGTAGTGAATTCTCTTTCATGTTAGTTATGTATACCTCACACACTTAGCTCTAACTTACTGTAAATAGAATGAAGAGTGCTTTGTTGCTGAATAATTTATTACACATTAAATATGGCCCAAGGCAATAGGGTTTTCAAGTTCCACACAGGCCTTATGTATTTCCTGCTGTTATAATTATGCAGAGGAAATACTGACAGCTTGAATTACGAAATATAGATTATCCATTCAGCAACAGTTCAAAGATGTATTGTATGTATTGTATGTGATGGTACTGAGCAAAGACAGGGGATTTCAAGCAACATGTGTACTCTTATGGCAAGTACAATATCTGTTTAAGCATGTCTTTGCTGTGCAGCAAACTTCTAGAACATGGAGAGACTCTCAGTTACCCAACAAACTTGCATGACTGACACTACTGACTCATATACCCTTTAAAGCCACATTTTCTTCTCTTTTCTTTGTTTTCTAGTTTCACTTTATCCTTCTTTTCATGCTTAATGAGACATAAAAATACCTTCACTGAACATCTTTCATCCAAGCAGCTCAAATACCACATTAAGGCTCACAACACCTCTGTGAGGAAAGAAAGAGGTACCCAGAGATTTTTTTCATGTACTAGAAGGTGTATGAATCTCTGAAGCAGAGGGTAGTTCCTTCTGAGAAGCAATGTACCTCCAGATTATTCTGAAACAGCATAACACATTGATCTGGAAAGGTGCTGCACAACAGATCAAGAAAAATACTCAATATTTGTGCTTGAATTAGATGTGTAAGTTTATTGAAGTTACATGCTCTTAAAATGACAAGTGATTAAAAGTTGCACTTCTACATCTGGAAGAACCAAATATTTTAGGAAATCAGGATCAATGGATTCTTCAGTCCCAGTGATATTTGAAGAAAATACCAGACAACATGGATGGGTTTTCAGCTACTGACAAATTTTAAGAGTACATTGCAATTTTGCAATGACTTTCATCAGAGTTCAAAATGCATCATAAAAGTTATGAAGCACATTAGTGCTGTGTTACAAGGGAGGATGTTATGCAAAAACAGGTGATGTAATTTCCAAAGGTTGACAAAAAAAAAAAAAAAAAAAGCCTGGCATAAACAGAAACACCCTGCTGGCTTCCTGGCCCCCCGTTCTAACACTGGCTTATATTTTCTCTCATATATATTTTAGAGAGAATTATCCACTTCCTTTTGAATCTAGGGAGGTATGCACTAATCTTAATGCTGGAAGCTCTGCCCTAGGATTTATTTTTTTATTTTTTAAAAAATCATTAGGCATGGGAAAAGATTTTGAAAATTATAAACATATAGATTCAAACATATTTTGATTGTTCAGGAGTGATTTTTTTTTGTGTGTTTATGTTTCTGAGCTTTTGAAGTAGAAGACTTTCAGAAAATCCACACCTTTGGTAGGAAGTCTGCTAACTTTTCCAGATCCTCCCAAAACATCCCTGTGCAAATGGATTTATGAAACTTTCCTATGATATGTTTGAGTGATATATCATATTATCTATGGAGATGATGCATCATAAGATTTATGTTATTTTAGAGGATGGAAAAAGAAATGGTTTGACAACCAATGACATGCCAGCATTCTAATACAAAAGCCACTTGTGCTGAGTGACATTCACTATCTGAATGTCAGATCAAATGCACTTTGTTCTATATATGGCATATATATACCCTTAGTCATGCAGTCATGGAACTTCACCCTTGCTATAACACCGTACAAAAGGAAAACAGGCTGAGAAAGCAGTTCCAACTTTTGTTATGAGGGTAGATTGGATTTAGTTTAACTGAATCAGAAGAGCACTGTGGTCACTGGGAGGAGAGAGTGAGAACAGGCATTCTTGGAACCTGTGAAAAATAGCAGAACAAATCTGGTTTATCTAAATGGCAGATTTAGGAAAGGGGACTTGATTTACCCCTATTGCCTATCTGCTCTTCCTTGTATTTAAGCTTTATGATTGAGTATTTAATTATATTGATCATGTATAATTTTTTTTTAATTCTTCAGAATCACTGCCTCATTTAGTGGGTGGTACTCAGTAAACAAGGCAGCTGTTCAATATTCCTTTTTATCCACTTCATTCACTCTGTGTGGTCTCATGCCTTATTTACTTCACACAATCCCAAATCAGCCCTGGGTCTGGAATTATTCACCAAATAGTATGTGATTATGCAATTAAAGACTGTATCAAAACACACAAAAGGGTAGAATTAGGATCACACACAGTTGAATTTAAGTTACTTGAATTCACTAAATTTTGTGCGCTTGACTTTTCCACCTTAGTAATTTCTCTATGTAGTTTTGTTTTTATTTTTGCTAATCTTCTGAGAAAATATCTGCGGTGGACCTTTGTAAACTTCAGTTACTAGAACTGCAAAATTGTGGCTTAACTTGTGAATGGTTTGCTGTGTGGAGCTAAAAAGTCTTAATTCTCAGCATATCCCCATAAGAATCCCAGGATTTTCTCTGCTGGGTCATTGCTTGATGCAGCAGCATCATTCTTTCCTATGCCATTCTCCTAATGGAGCCTTCTGAGAAACAACCCCACCTTTGCTGAAGGAGTGAAAAAGGCTCATTGTAGGTCTTACCTAATATAACACTGTGCCTTGCACAAGGAAACCCACACAGCTCTGGAGAGAGATGACACATCCTGTTCCACAACCCCTGGCCAGATGGGGGTACCTCAGGTATGATGGCATCCCTGAGCACAAACCATGGCCTGTGCTTGTGGCTTACCAGGGCCACTCTTTCTTCCTCACTCAGCAAACAAAGGGTATAAACTGACCCTCTGTAATACTGGAGATAAAAGAGCTATGCTGTCACCTACTTCATTTCCACTGTGGTTTTCACACATTTTCACCCCATTTCCATGCATAAGGGATTTTACTGTTAGCAAGGCTGTTTTTGCATGCTGCTTTTTTTTCCCGCTTTATTTAATCCAAGTCTAATTATACCCAAGTATGTCTAATTATATCTCCTAATAGCAGGCTAAATAATTTCCAACCCTTCTTGGCTTTTACCCTGTTCAAATATTTAAAACCAGGGCCAGAATCTCCTCTCATTTCTAGTGAGCTATGTCAGTGAGTAAAATTTAGCTTAGACCAATGGACCCACAGACTCACAGTAGGTGCAGTGTGGTGTGACAAGAGGGGAGAAGCTCATACTCCAGGATAATCCTAGGATACAATCACTTTAGTAATTGAGGCCTAAATGGGTTCAATTTGGCAATTTTCCATAACCCAGATTTCTGAGTCTTTGTGGGGTCTGGGAGAGAGGAGGTGGAAGGGAGCAGGAGGATTAACTTATCAAAGGGTAAACTGATTATTTTGAATTTCAAGTGCAGAGGCTTTGGTAAATGAATGCACAGAGGGTTCCAAGCCCATACTTAGAGGCACTGAGTCGTGGGCGCTACAAAGGGCTAACTGTTAATTAATTATTGTCACATATGTTGTGTGGATTGTTAAACCACAATTATTTTACATTAGGGTATAGCTGGAAATGTTACCCTCATTCTTGCTTTACATGACCTGGAGCAAGACACAGACCAACATTCATCTAACTTGAGCGAAGTAGTCTGTGTGCTGGCTGCTGCTCACATTTTTTTTCTCTTTATGTTGGCTGTCTTCCTAAACCTATTGCAAAATTCAGTGTCCTGCACTTACCACCACTGCCTCCTCTTCCCCCACTTCCACCTCAAGCCAGAATAAAGAAAGGCAGCTGGATTTTCTGCCACTTTACATATTTAACAACTATGTAAATTTACTATAAAACCACCCGCCTAAGGCCAGACCTCGCCAGTGGCCTGGAATTGATCACATAGAAGGAATCCTAAGTAATCCCATTGACCAGTATCCAAAATCAAATATCCCATAGCAAAAGGGAAAAGATAAAGTAACATCAAAAGTGTATTTCTGTTTGATAGCAGCTGAAGTCCTTGTTTTGAAGTAATCACAGCAGAATACTTGAAGTTCTTATTTCCTACCATTGTGGGGAACAGCTATCCCTTAAATTTATTAGGAAATTGCATCTTTGGACATCTTTTGTTGAAGAAAAAAATCCATAAAAATAATTTTAGCCAACATTGGAAGATTTCTAGATCTATTTTAGTAGCTCCTTCAGAGATTTCATAAAGATTGGTCTTAAAGCATGAATATAACAGATTTTTGAACAACACAGTATGAAAATATATGGAAAGTACAGCATTTCCACTTTTGTCTTTGACTCAGACTGAAATGCCTGAGAACATATAGGCAAATTAGTATATATGTTAGTTGAAATTAATTTTCAAACACAGCTTTTTAAGAACGGTAGACTTTATATCTTTCTTTTTTAAGTACTTTTGTAAGAGGGCTTTGTGAGAGGAGTAGCAAACCCAAGCCTGAGGGTTGGGTCCAGTTTGCCAAAGCAATACACCAGGCACATCCCATTCCCTGAAGACCCATCAGTTCTTAGTCAGGATCTTAACAAACACCAGACTGTCACCTTTAGCTGAAACTGACCCTGAAATAAAAATGCAGAAAACAGAGCAAAATATCACAATATGTTTCTTCTGCTTCTCTCCTCTTTGCCTAGATCGATCTCTGCTGTCACGAGAAGAATTAGCATTCTTTTACATTAATTTGATTGACTGACAAATTAATTTCTAGTCTCCAGAGGAAGGTATGTGGATTGCACTGACCAGAAGGGTGGACACCCAACTGCTCTGAACCACTAATGCAGCCAAAACTCACTCTCAGCTGCCAGCAAGGGATTGCTGCAAACAAGGCATGTGGAAGAATTAGGAGCTGAATTACTTTTTCCTGAAATATGTAATATAATAAATAATATATCCTAATATATAAATATCTTTTATATATATATATATGTACAGATTTGTGTTCCTCAATGACAGGAACTTGGAGTTGACTGTGGTTTCACTGAGAATTCCACAAATAGCTTCTTTTTTCCAAATTATTTATTCAAAACTCACTGTTTTCCAGAGGAATGAAGTTGCAGATCTGCCATTAGCAAACATTCTTTGAAAAGGATTTTTTTTTCACCCTCCTATCCCAAATTTCTGAAAACAGTTCACTTGGAAAATATGGTAGCCCAACGTTTAGGGTTTGGGTGGCAGGTTTTTGTAGCAGTGAAGATCCAGATTGACTTTTGAGAAGCTGCAAGAAGCTGCAAGAAGCTTCCCTCACGTCCAATAGAGCCAATGCCAGACAGTGGCTCCAGGACAGACCCACTGCTGAGCAATGTCAAGCTTATCAGTGATGTGGTAGCACCTCTGGGATAGCATTGTTAGGAAAAGGAAGAAAAACTGACCAGACATCAGCCACAGAGAGAGAGAGGACTGAGAATATGTGAAAGCAACAGCCCTGCAGATCCCAAGGTCAGTGCAGAAGGAGGGAGGTGCTCCGGGTGCTGGAACAGAGATTCCCCTGCAGCCCTGGGGGTTCATGAGGGACCAAAGATCCACCTGCAGCTCCTGGAGTATCCCAAGCTGGAGCAGGGAAAGGGCTTGAGGAGCCCCCCTTTTCCCGGAGAAGGAAGAAGTGGCAGAGACAAAGAGTGATGAACTGACTGCAACCCTCATCCTCTGTCCCATGGTGTCTCTTGAGGGGAGGAGGGAAATAAGATCAGGAGTAAAGCTGAAACTGTGAAAAAGGAAGGGGTGGGGAGACGGTATTTTAAGGTTTGGTTTTATTTCTCATTATCCTACTCTGATTTCACTGGCAATAAATCAAACTAATTTCCCCAAGTGGAGTCTGTTTTACCCATGAAGGTAATTGGTGAATGACCTCCCTCTGTCCTGACCTTACAGCTTGCATTTGTTCTTCTCTGTGCATGCTAACTTTCATCCAGCATCATGGAGATTTTATCTAGGAATTTCAATGGAATCCCATGATTCCCATACACTACTTAACATGCATCTAAACATACAGTTTTCAAGCTTGGAGTGATTCTTTTCTTGAGGGTTTGCTCATGCCTCTGCAGTAATTCCAAACTCTGCAAAGGCTAAAACAGATGTTTTATTCTTTGAGTCAAAGCTCTGCAGGTCTGCAGACTAAGTTAGTGACAGTTAATGAGCTCCTGATACAACCAGTAGGTTTATATATGGATCATGATAAATCTTCCAACAATATAATACCATGTTCCAAAACTTTGGGTTCTGCATTAACTTTGCACTATTTTATTTTCAAAAAGACTTCTTGTATTCATTCTGCTCATAATTTTTACAGTTGGCATGGTAACTGCCTAAAAATGTGCTAAAGGCATTACAGCTCCAAGCTTTTCTTGTAGCCTATGATGCTTAATCAAAAAGTTTGCAATACATCCCAGTACTGTAAGTGGTAAAGCTAAAAATATTGCTCTCTTCGGAGCATAAACAACTGCAACATGCCTTCAGAAAGAGTTTGTACTTACAATAAAATGGAAGAAAACCAACAACCCTTTATCCACTTCTGCAGTCTGCAGCAGTCCTGGAAGTTTTGAATGTGTGATATTGAGTAAATTTTTCCCTCACAGCCCTCTATTCTTTTTAGAGTGAGGTAAGTATGAAGGTTGAAAGAGTTTGCTCTCTTTAATATGTGACAAAGATCCTATTTAAAGCCATGACAGTGCAAATGCGTACACACAGAGGGATTATTCACAGAAGGGAATAGTAGCACTGAACACATGGGGATGACTTACAACAGTGGTAATCTCCATGTTCAGCTGGCTACACAATTTATATATCTTTCTTAAATGATTTAACTGAGTGGTGTTGTAAATATTCAATATTTATTAGAAGACACAGATGCAAATTCAAAGGAAGATGGAGATAGTGAAAACACCACAACATATTGCAGAAACATGTAATGCCAATGGCAAGCCCACCTGCACACAGCTATTTCAATGCCTTGGAGAGGCTACCTAGAACAGAGGCTTGACAGAGTTAGAAAAAATATAGGTATTTCTTGAAAGGCCTTTAAAGGGTACACCTCAGGTAATGCAGGAGCCTTGCAGAGGCTACACCTAAATGGATGATGATGGCCATGAGTTATTCAGACAGATGTAAGTTTGGTCTATTTGCATATTAGAGGTTAATTATCCAATTACAGCTTCAGATAATGAAGTCATTTACTCCAAGATTTCCCCCAGTTCACCGTTGTTTGCATTTGCTGGGGCCTCGGACAGTAAGGTGTCCTTGAATTTCAGACCTAGAGAGAAATTGTTTTGTCTGAATAAAATGGGACAACAGCAGCTGACAGGCTGTGGAGTCTGAGAGTTATACACTAGAGCAGTACTGATCTGAAAAATATAAAAGCTAAAACCGAAGGCATCAATCTTACAGCTAGATCTGCACCTGTCTAAAAGGATGGAACTGGAACCAGGGTGATCATAACCATCACTTGTGTCGCCATGGAACGTTCCGTGCTAGAGTGAGATTCTTCTATTAATAAGATGCACAAAGCAGTTCTAGATTTTGCCTCAACACACAGGAAAAATATCTCCTTGTAGGGGCAAATGATGGCCCTCAGATGGTTTGTTTATGCTGGTGAGAGAGAATGTAACATATGAAATACAGGTGCAGTTATATCTGGGGCTGTCAAACCAGGAGTCGCACCAAAATTTCTGTCTAGAATATTATAAATCAAGCCAATGGACCCTGAACTGGCACTCCTGCACTCAGTGTGAGGCCAGATGAACTCTGACACTTGAACAAATATGGGCTCTTAGAAGGTGTGTGTGTGTGAATTTTGGGGCAGTGTCCCAGCTGTGCATCCTCTAGCACACAGCAAAGGAGGTACAGCTGTTTGCAGGGCCTTTTATCTCTCCTAAAATGCTTATCCTTTTATTCTTGCTTATTTTCCTGAAGATTTTCAAATAAGGGTATTATGTCTACTCTGGTGTGAGAGGCTTGATTAGCAGTGCAGTGATGACAGCAGTGGTAATAGTCGTGCAACGGATGCTGACTCTGAAATTGTAGAGATTTGCTGGAAAATCCTATGCTGCAAAGCTCTACAATCTTAATGTCTGGCAGTTTCAATGTTTTGATGGAAGTCAGAGGTGCTTAGAGCTTCTGAGGACCAGGTTTCTCAATGACTTGAGTAATTTGCATTTGAAAACCTTGCTTTGAAAAGTTTGGCCACAACACTCTCTGTTGTACTCTAATGAGACTAGGAAAGGCTTTTTGACTGTCATACACTGCTCTAATGAGTGCATGTGTAAGTCTGTAATTTATTTTTTTTTCTGCTCTCAAGTGACAAACTAATTGGAACACAGGAAGGTAATTTTTATGGTCACAACTTTTTGGATGCACTTCCAGTTTCCTCCCCTGTACATCACCAATTCTTTGCAATCCCCTTGATAAGACAGGTGTAGAAGATCCACCTGCCACAAGCTGAATTAAAGGTACATCCATCAGAGTGATGGTCTTGTGGAATATAAACACATAAGCACTCAAATCCCTCAGAGTGTGGAGATTTACTTTGCTCAGAAAACATCATGTGCTTGTTTTCAAGAGAAACCTTCATTCACACATATAAAAGGTAATGATTGTACCAGGGCAAGTTCAGTCTGTTCATACAGGATTGTAGGAATAGGCTCTTAAATAGCACCTTATTCAATTTTTTTTTTTTAAATCTAGGTTTCTTTTAGGAACAACTTTTAGGTATTACTAAGTATTAAATTTTCACAAGAAGGAATAATTTTGCTCTTCATTAAAGCTTTAAAGCTGCTGAAAAACCTTATTCATTATTTAATAATTTCTTTGTACTGTTCAATTTAGTTTTCTAAGGAATAAGGGCTAACGTGACCATGATGTATTTACCTGTGCATCAGTCTTGCTATCATTCTATCTGCCTGACTTCACAAAGACATTTTGGATCTCTTGAAAAATTTCAGAGAAATTGAAATTTCATAGTTATCATATTGCTACAAGTGTTTTGAAAATATGCAACTGTGTAGGACAGAGCTATGATGTTAGCTGTCCCCAAAGGGAGTAAGGATGAAATATGAAATGATTACACAATAGCATCCACAAAACAAAACAGAAGGGTCACAATCATTGCAAAAATTTCACTGTGAGATTGTGCCTTAGTTGATGCTAGAGAATCTATTTATCAGTTAGTGCCTCAATGGCATGGTTTCACTGAGCTGTGGCAAGGGCTGAAATTTTAGTGAAACTCACTTGAAAAGTCTTCCTCCATTTCCTATTTATTGTTACAATATATTCCATAATTTCGTAAAGATGCTAATTTTATGCCCATTGGGATTTTGTACAACATTTTCTGTTATGCATTTCTGTCCCATGAATGTGACAGATCTTGTTTAAGGAATTTAGGATCTTCTGTTTCTGTTTGTGTTAGGAAACCTCAACTTTTTTCAATACTCAGGTAGGTTGTCACCCAGTCCAGGGAAATACAGGCACCAGTCCAGTTCTGAGCTCCATCCAGGGAAAAGGTGTGGCTGAACTGGCACTCTGGGACTTCTGTTGATGATCCTGTGATCACCAGGCCTTGTGACATCATTCAGTGGAAACTGTAAAAAAGGCACTTAAAAACCCCTTTAAATCAGGTCTTCTGAAATACAAGAGAATATCTGTGGAGACATTTTCACAATGTTGAGCTTCTGCTCCTCCTGGGAGAGACAATCTTTCAGTTTGGAGAAAAGAGGGGACTAAATGGGAGTTCTGTTTTTTCTGATCTTGTCCAATTCACTTCAAAACCCCAAGTGTACAATTAGGTACTTCTGACTCTTAGGGAAGAGGAAGTATCACCTTAATTACTGGTCAAATCTTGCCGGGAAAATATAAAAATTATTTCAAGCCAATTTTAGAGATACTGATTAGAGAAAATGAAGGATATACCTAGAACAAGTGGCAATTTAGTGTTTTTATATATTAGAGTGTTTTTAGATATTTTACCATTCCTTACTCTGTGTCACGAATATTTCACAAAAATGAGGCATGCTTTACTGTTGAACTGGTCATAGAGCATGGAGAAAATTCCCAGCAGCTGCATGTTTAACACAGAGGTTGAATTGAAAGTGGTCATTCCTCTGACTCAAATGAAGCGAGAAGGTGGCTCCCATTACAAGGAGAAAGGCAGTGATCCTACTTTCCTGGGACTCTGAGTGACCATCCAGTCCTGAATAATTATAGTCTTGGGATGACAGTGCTTTAAAATCACTGCCTTTCATGTGCATACACTTACAGGAAAATAAAAAACCACAGGTTTTTCTAAAGATTAAACTATTATGCTTTGAATACATATTTTCAATTTAAACTGTAATTTTACATATAGAATAGTTAGGATACTTTATCAAGGAGATTGCAGGGGCTATTGTGACTTCCTCTTTACCTTGCAACTCTTCGGGGCAATATTCAACTTAATTAATTTGATTCAACAGTTAAGGCTTTCTGTTAAATGCTACTTGTGCTGCATTAGGCAGGAAAGCCTCTCTCTCTCCCTTCAATGGCTCTGATTTCTGCAAGAGAACCTGAGATACAAACAGCCTCAGACCTTGAAGACACGTAACCACGTCTGTCCTTAACAACATCAATGTGAAGTTACATATGTTAGCAAAATATGTGGATATAGGCCAGGATAACACTGAGAGACATTTGCCAGGTCCTAATTGAGCAATAAGGCAGGGTGTAGACTCTGATCCCATGCTTTGCTATGTTGCTAGGCAAAGGGCAAAAGCTCTGTACTATCACTCAACAAGGTGTGCTGTCATTGCACAATAACTCCGTCCTGTGCACTGGGATGATTATAGAGTGCTATTTTCAGTGTGTAGAAGACACTTTATTTATGTATATTTTATTCTGCTGACAGGCAGAGGAAATGGCTGCTTGGTAAATGCCATGTTATTGTAAGTGTATGGTCTATTTTTAGCTAGACAATAATGTGAAAGGTGCTGTTCATCACAGGCCACTGTGGGAGTGCATGGTCGTGCATACAAAGGCTGAATGGAAGGCTTTAAAAAGCCAATGCCCTGTTCCTGCAGTGAGCTGTGGGCATGCAGAATCCTACCTATGCTCGAGAGTGAGGAAAGAGGAGTGCCTTGCTACCTCTGAGACTGAAAGGTATACCTATAGCAAAAAATTCCCAACACATTTCATGAGGAAATCCAGGTTATGTAGAGATAACACTGCTCCTTGGAAACAATTTCTCATAGGAAGCAGCATGAAATTGTTTTCAGCTTCACAGTTATCTTGTTTGTTTTGCTAATCCTCACAAAGATTAATAAAGGAATGATGAGACAACAGCAAACTGTAAGCACAGGAAGCGACTATTGCCTAAAGCATCTGGATATGATTATGTAAACATGATGTAATAAGAAAGCTGAGAGATTTAACTTTCGAAATCTCCTTTATTCCTTTCTTAAAAAAAAAAAAGCCCTTTCAGAATACTTACCTTATTCCCCAAGTAGCCTTTCAGTTGTTAAAGCACTGCAACTTTCACTGCAAGATCCTCGCTACTGTTGATCAATCTACTCTAGATTTGATCTTTTATCCAAACTTTTCCTGGCATGTATTCTGCCATATGACCCCTAAATTTGAGAGGGGTGTGTCATTAAATTTGAAGGGGACATTTTGTGTCTAACTGCTATATGTACTATTTTCCTCCAACCCACCGGTAAATACAATAGATATTTTGAAGGTTTAGTACATGGTATAGTTTTTTGGTCACTGAAACAGTGACCTCTTCTCTAAGGGCATGAAGCTGAACATTCTTCACAGTGAGACAGGCTAGTCACACCTGCAGCTAACTTTGCTACTCACTAAAATTCCCAAGAGATAAATCTTTTAAGAATACTGTTATATCATATATAAGTGTTAGCGATTTTAATATTAATTCTACTAATTTTTAGCTTTTTTCCTCCCTTAGTAATTCCATTTTGTACAGGGTGGTAGCTGTGTATATTTTTTTAGCTCTTTTGTCCAAAGTAAGGACTTCAGTTTTATTAACAAATTACCTTAAATCTGTTCTTTGTATAGAATTTATACTGAGGGAATTTTGCCCTCTTTGTCATTATCTCTTCATAGATAATCAAGCAAGAGACATTGAGAAAAAGGCAGAGGAATATCAATGATTCAGTAACTTGAACACTTTATTAAATCAAGAGAAATATGCACCTTTACTGTCAATTTATACCTATCTGATAATGTAGAATGACAGGAGAGTCCAGCAGAGAGAAGTGGAAATGATTTTTGTCTGGTATCTCTACAACATCCCCTGCAATGTGCAGAAAATCCTGCTCAGCCTCGGGAGCTCTTGGCAGAACATGGTCACTGCAGAGGCCTCTTCAGTGAACTTGGGTCTCATATTTTGGTAGTACTAAGTAGGCCAGGTGAGTTTGTTTCATGAGGCCACCAAAAATATTTATCCAGTGGCAGGAAAAAAGAGAAGCCACTCTTTTGCTTTTTGCTTTTGTTGTTTGAGCATAGAGCTTAAAGAGCCACGAATGACACAGGAAGCCAAACATACAAACATAGAATCTGTTGTCTTTTTTGTTTGTTTGGGAGTTTTTGTTTGTTTGTTTGTTTGTTTGGGGTGGTTTTTTTTATTTTTTTTAAATTTCTTTTTGGTTTTAGGTGGCTTTTTTTTTGTTTGTTTTTCCCAAAGCACCATTTAAGCCGAATTTTTCCAAAAGGAAACATATAAAATGAGGCTGAGACAGATGTCTGGCAGGGGTATTTTAATTCAGTTTGTTGGAGTCTGATAAGGTTATAAACAACAAAAACCAGTGTTTCCCTTGACTAACACAGTTAGTCAACCTTAACATTACAAAGTCAACTAACTTTGCTCATAATTGTAATAATGAACTACTGACTGCCCGACTATTACATTTTTGCCCATAATATTAAGTTATAATAGATAATTACAGGTATCAAGATGGGCAGCTGTTTCTTTGAATGAATATTGCCCTTTCTTTTTTTTTTTATTTAGGTAAGGTACCAAAAATGTTAAAAATGAGTAGTCATTCATTATATAAAGCAGCAGCTGAGCGGTAGGTGGAGGAAGGGTTGCTTGTTCCTACTCCTAAGCAAATGCACATACAGCTTCATTTTTAAAATTAATTTTATTTTGATGGTAAAAAAGGGATCTCTAATGACACAGAGCTTCAACTGGTAAATCTTCTTTGCAGTTTTTCTCTTTAATCTCTGAAAGCTGATGTAGTTCATTCCAATTGCCCAGAGCATCAGCTTTATTCTCTTGAAAGAACTTGCTCTCTTTTTAGTTTTCCTTTAATGTTTTGAGCCCTTACCAGAAATGGTAATCTTCTTAAGGTGTTGGCAGGAGCCACAGAATGCACCAAAACTAAAGCTCATTTCTAATGAAGTATCCCATTATCAGGACCACCCAAATGACTCAGGTTTGTCATAGACACAGTATTCTCCTTTATATGATTTTGTGAAAGAAAACTTGGGGAGTTGATTAGGTTAGAAAAAGGTTATGAAGATCACTCTACCTAAATAACAACAGTCTTTTAGTTGTTTTGAAATACATCCAAGTCTATTTATTATCACAGCTAGCCACTATATCTGGGTTATTTGATTTCATGCTGACAGTCTTGTTCTGTGTCCTACACTTTATGTTGAGGAACTACCCTTGGCAATTTACAACTAACCTTTTCCCAAATTCCCCTCTTTCTGCAGCTGGCACTGGATCCTATGGAGATAAAAACCCTAGGGAGCTGTGAGATGCTACTGCACATCTTGGTTATAAACTTTTCCTCTGACCACGGCTTTGCAAGCTGAAGGCTTCATGTACTGCAACACACTGTCCAGGCTGAGCCATGGAAACCTGTAGCTGTTACCCTACAACGGGATGGAGAGAGCAGAGAATCCCCCAGGAACTGCTGTGGGGATGGCTGGTCTGTCCTGCAGTAAGAGCCCAAAAATCAGGTGTGACTGCCAGCCTCGCTGCTGATTTCTCTCTGTGAAAGCCCAGAATGGGGATGGCTCTGGAAACTCTGAAGCATTTTGATTGTTTCAGCACAGGTTGGGAGTTGCCATTGTAGCACCTATTGAAAAAACAGTGGTTTGCATCACAAGAGTGGGATGAGACATAGTGATACCTGAGCTAAGTCACCAGGGCTTCCCAGCACAGTTCAAGGTGTTGGCTGGTCCTGGAGGAGCTGGCATCCCCCTCAGGGAAAGAGAGCTTCTTTCACCATCTCGTACAGGAGTGATTAGAATCTGCCAGATGAATCTTTCCTCTCCTGGAGCTGCAATGTCTGTGACTGACAGAAGATCATATTTGGAGGCTCCACTTTTCTGAAATTGGCTTATTCTGGAAGTCTGCCAGTGTCACAGCCTGGCAAAGTAGAGGGATCAGAATTACACTTGGCTATTCACTCAGTCTTGTGAACTGTTGCATCACTGCTGCAGGATACTACAAGCTTTTGACTTTAAGGGACAGCTCTTTACTTTAGTCTTAGTATTGTTTTCAATAATTTCCACATACCTAAGATCGGGGAAAAATATTCACTTCTCAGGTCTACTGCACTTTGAAAATGTAAAACTTCTCTGTTCAATAACCATTTGTCCATCTCAGCTGAGGAAGCCAGGAAAAAGAAACCCAACATGAAATCCCGGGAAGTAACAGACTGAAGACCCACATAGAAAGATTAGATGGCAACAGTTATTCATTCATGCTTTGTGAGACAAATAAAACAAGTTTATGCTCATTTCCTCCCCACACCTCCACCCTTTTCTAAGGTTAACAGAAAGGATTCCTTTAGTAGATAAGTTATTTTAAGATCTTGAACAACTTAGAGATCTAACATCTTTTTCCACGTGTATAAATAACCCCACCTGTTGCAGTATCATATATATGTGATCATTAAAATAGATACAAGTAAAAAAATAGTAGTATACATTTCAATCTAAAAGTGATTCTAGGAACAAAGCAGACATGACTTGCAGGCTTTTCCTCTTTCAAAAAGATAAATGAGATTCTCCAGTCTGAGGTGGATTTTCCAGAGTCAAAAACCTATCATACACTCATCAACATTGTAAAAGTTACTGGAAATTGAAAAAAAAAAAAAAGGGAATTTTCCTTGACCAAGCTGTTGAAGTTCACAGACAATGTTGTGTTACTGCACACAGTAAGGGTTGCCAAAGTGGTGCCACGGCTGCATCAAATTTGTTTCAGCTTCACAATTTCATGTGTCCCCTATTTTTACTGTTGCATCTGAAACAATCACTGTTCTCCAGGAGTTAACAAAGTGCTTCTCCCTCATTTTCCAGTAGAGATATGAGACACAAACTGAGAAAGCTCCAAGTTATTTTGTGATAAAATCAGCAGAAAACATGAGAAGACACAGCATCTGTGTCAAACTTTGCAGGCTGTTTCTAACTACAGATGAACAGCCATACTGCAGATAAGAAAGAGATCTGAGACTAAGCTTCACACAACTTGTTCTCAGTGAACTACAGATCCATGGTGCAAAGGTGGTTATTTTTAAAGTTATATTTTGGCTTCTTTGTTTGGTGATCATATGACATTTTCAGCACCTAGAAATCCTTTGTTTATGACAGTGTCTGAATGAAATGTTGTTACTGACGTAACAATTATCTCCTCACCCCATAGCTTTCAAGTTATGACTTAATGTTGAGAAAACTGTGGGCTAAGTGAGTGAAATAACTTCAGTACCTTCAAAGGATGTGGTTAGAATAGTCTGCAGGGGTGGGAAGAGAGTTTTCTTTTGCAGTTGGTAGAGCAGCAACAACAGAATGTCTTTCAATTGCTTCTGTATTGCAGCTCAGGGCTTTTAGCCCCTGTCTGCTGCACCCACACACGATCTGGTACAGACACTTAAAAAGCATATAGCAACCTCTCAGCTCAAGGAGTCCTTTCAAAGCAAGCTTCAGTCACCCAGGGGGCCAGCAATCTGTGGAGGCTGCTTTTTCTATCCCTGAGATGGAGTATCACATTGGCTCTGCTGCATAGGGACCACCCTATGCCCGTGGTGGAGAAATAGGATTTGCTTTTCATTAATTCTGATACTATAAAAAATTCCTGTAGGATATTCTGTAGTTAGAGCACTGAATCATTTCTGAAACTTCCTATTCAAATATTTGTTTTATATGGCAATGGTATTAGTAATGTGCAAGTTTTATGCACTGCTATTTCCTCCCACACCCATTGAAAACTAACAAGAGCCAGCCTGTCAAAATAAGCATGTGAATTATAGATTGGCTTTAACATGCTTCAAATAGCCAGTGTTCCAGCCTAGGTGATACCATATAACTCTGCTTTCCCTCTGTTTGCAAAACTGCACAGTGTACAATTCACAAAAAAAAAAAAAAAAAAAAAAAAAAAAAAAAAAAAAAAAAAAAAAAAAAAAAGCCTACAAACTGAAGTCTGGAATTGTCCCATCCCATTGGAGATACTCAAAACGGGTGCTCAATAACAGAGAATTTTGACCTATTGTTGATGCAGAGACAGAAACTTCCTTTTAGCTCACCTAGTATTTAAGTTATCCTCAAAGTGGGCCATTGGTAGCCACTGCCAGAGTCCAAGGTGACTCCGATTTCTGCTTAGGTTCTTCAGGTACATACTCCATTTTCAAGAAGAAAAGGAGACAAGGCTACCTCTGGTCCTCCAAAATGTTTGCAGGAAGGCTGGGCTCACTCTTTCTGGTCTGGCCTTTTTTCCTAGACTGCATCCCCTTGGAGGTGGGCTCTGACATCACTCTGTGGTGCCAGCTGCTCCAAAACTGAACACCTAATACATACATTGTCCTGTAGGCAATATTCAAAGTGATCAGGAAATGGGAGTAAATAACGTACCTGCAATGTTTGCTCATGTGGGGTAATAGAAAGGAAACTGTCTCTGAGGAGCTACACAGGGGCTTTATGCTACAGAACGACAGGGTAATAAAATGGCCATGGAAATCCAACAATGATAAATGCAAAACAGTTCACAAGAGGGAAAATATCCTGAACTGCAAGACCCAACAATGGGCTCTGATCATGGAGGGGATACAGAAACATTGGAGTCATTAATACAGCCATAGGCACAGACTGTCACATTCAGCACAGAAATTGGGAGTGATCAGAAATGCAAGTCAGTATCAACAACTATTATAAAGAAATACAGAACAGTGTGTCACTATAAATCCATACAGTTGCTGTATCCTGCATACTGAGTAGGTTTCCAGTTTCCCATCCCAAAGGGTATAGCAGAAGCAGAAAAGGAACAGTGAAATGAGATCTTTTACAAAAGGAATTATTAAATAGACTGAGATTTTTCAGCTGGGAAAAGCGATGGGATATAATACAGAGCCTATAAAATCATGAACAAGAGGGAGAAAGTAAGTACAGAAGCACAGAAGTAAGTACAGAAGTTATTTGCTGCTTCTTCTAACACAGTAACAACGGGCATAAAATGAAATTAGAAGGTTTGAATGACACAAGTTCAAACAAAGAGTTACTTCTTCATATATACAATTAAGTTATGGAACACCTGGCCACAGGATGATGCAGTTGCTGAGAGCACATGAGGGCTCAAAAGCGAATCAGAAGGATTTTGCTGTAGAGAAATCCACTGATGGCTATCAAATAGAAAGGAACTGCTACTGGTTCAGCAAGCAAACGGGCTGCAAATCACTGGGAGAGGATCAGAGACACCACTCTGAGGCTGTGCCATTATGTCCTTGCACTGTTCTTGTCCTTTGCCATGGATATTTGTTGTTTCCCCGTGTGTGAGAGAAAACACTGCATGAGATGGACCAGTGTTCCAACTTTGTAAGGTCATTTTATGGTTTCAGGGTACCTACAAAACTCCTATGCTTGAAGAGAAGAAAAGCTCATTTTAAGTAAGACCATATATCTTTTTGTCTGGTCAATGTCATCACTTAAGTAAATGGAGGGTAAAAAAATGCTCATGGAAATCCAAACAGGAAGCACTTTGCAAACAGAGGCACAGGCTGGTGCCTGCAGAGCTACTACAGTTCATGCTCCATAGGACCTGAAAGAGACCTGAGCTACATTCAGCCAGAAGCACAATGACATGATTTTCTTTTTCCTTCCCCTCCAGATAGGGGCAGATCTGATGCTTATCATTTGAAGGCTGTGACACACCTGGGCAGCAGCAGCACATATCTGCCAGAATCATGACAGTAACTCTTTCTGGCTAATGTTCTGATGATACCCAGGCCAGCACTCAAGCAGAACTCTCCAATTTTAGTGCTCTCATGGACTTCAGTCTTCAGTGGCAGCAGCGTGGTTACACTGAAAGTGTAGCATGAAGCAAGGCTTTGTTCCAAACAACACAGAACTGGCTCATCTAAGCAGCCCTACCTCTGAGTGTAGGGTGACCTTCACGATTAGCCTTTTAAAAGCCTTTCACTATATATGGCACTTTCAGTCTTGGCAAGATAAATCTGAAGGGGGAGCAAAGGGATGTCTCATGATGCAAGTACTAAGGCATTCTTGGATTTTCAAGAAAAAATACACAAAACAACTTCCTGACTCAAAGAGAGCTGTATCTGGCATGGGAAACTTCTACATTAGACCTCATCCTGACAGGGAAGTATTAATCACAAAATTTAGAGTTTGTTTAGGTGGAAGTCATAATGACTTCGCTGCAATGACTTTGTTTTCTGTGCTTTTAAAATGCACTTTATATTCTACATGCAAGCAGGATAAAGTCCTAACCAGTAAAATTTATATCATTGCCCTGAAAGATCCTGTTCTGCAAAGCTCAAAAAAATTAAGAGATGTATCAGCCAGCCTGGAGGAGAAAATTTAAACCAACAAAAACATGAATAATAATTTACAGCAACTCAGAAAAATTTCATTAGATCTTCAAAAAGCCACAATTGAGAAATATGTACACACTGGCTAAAACCTGTCATCTCAGGAAAGACTGGAAGAAAGTTAATATTTTGCCAATACTTCTGTAGACAAAATAGGGCAACCAGGTAATTATAGGCCTGTCAGTTTGATGTCTATTCCAGGCAGAGTGATGGAGTTGCTGATAGGAAAGTCAATTAATAAAGTATTAAAACAGTGCAATTTAATTAATGGCAATCAACACAGATTAATGGAAGAAAGATCTTATCAAATTAATGTGCTATTTTTATAAGACTGCAAATTTGGTGGATAAAAGGAATTGTGGTAATATTTTATACTTTGATTTTGGATGCATTTAGCCATCCAATACTATGAATGGAAATCAGAACTAACACGATGAACTGTCCCAGACAATCAACTTGTTTTAAAGCTGGCTAACACGGGATCCAACACCCTATCCTAAAGTGGGGCTCAGAGAGTGGGTTCTGCAGGCACCGCTTATCAGTCCCATGTTAATTAATGATGATTCCAGCAATACAGAAGGAAGCAGTGCCTTTGTTAACACTAGTTTTCAAAGAACCAAAATTTGGAAGTGGGCAGAAGTGACCAATACCTTTTTGGCATTGCTTGAGGAGCAGGGGCAACAAAGTCACCCAACATAAGGGACCTATTTAAGAACAAGTACCTCAGGCCTTACCTCACAGAAGAATTCTTTGGGAAACTGAGACTGAAGAATGAATTGTGGGTTCTGATAGACCCCCAGCTGAGCCCCAGAGCCCTCTGAAATCATGTTGCCAAGAAGGACAGTGTAATCTTTTTCGGTGTGTAGAGACTCTATCCATCAAAGGGCAGCAAAGGGCTTCTGTTACTCTGCATTTGACATTGTAGCGGGTTGACCCTGGCATCAACAAAAGTATTGGAATAATGTTGGCCCTAATATCAGCAGCTCAGGATGGATGTCGGTAAATTAGAGGTAGTTCAGAGACGAACCACAAGAATATGAATAAAAGAAAAATTGGCAGTAAAATGGAATGACTCCACAGGGTAAGTCTATTTAGATTTAGTATATCAAAGCAAAGGCTAAGGAGTAACTTGATTATGGTTTGTAAGTGCTTTCATGTGGAACAGACACTGCCTAATAGGGGAAGTTTTGCTCTGGTATAAAAATATACAAGGAAGTCCAATGGAAAGCTGAAGACACATATTTTCTGTTACATTAAGGATAGGCAACTACTGCAAATATTTACCATTTTCTGTGCTAAAGCTAGATGTCTTTTCTATCTAGTCCTTCTCAAGTCCTTCTCTTGTTCAACACGAATGAATTCCAGGTAAGCCATGCTGAAGAGTCAGAAATGGTCTTAAGATGGTTTACACCTTTTACATATGTGAATGCAGCTGTAACACACATTTTTAAGTAAATGAAAAAAAAAAAATGTTTCTGAGTGAAGAATGGGATCCAAATGGGACTTTCTTGTGCACATCAAGAGGGACTTTGTGAATGATGGGCGTGATGTTTCTTTCTAGCTCTGCTTTGGGAGCCTGCTTATTTTTCAGTGCTATCCAAAAAGCTGGCAACACAAAGGATTACAATGAGGTTTTGGAGAACAGCTCCTAGAAGCACATCCAGTTGTCATGTTTCCATCTCACATTCGCCTCCACCAGCATCATGCTGATGGGTGCAACTGAGGAAGCAAAACCTGCTTAAGAGGGATTTGGTTCAGGTCATGCATTTGTCTGTAAAACAACTCCCCAAAGAAATCTCTAGTGAAAAATGAGTGTTATACATCCCTAAAAGAAAAGAGACCTTAATGGCAACTGTTTGGAGTGTGTTCAATCTTAAAAGGTCAGGAATGACTAGTCACAGCACTTCATATCTTCTCTTGCCTATAAGGGTTTCCCTGGGATGTGCAAACATAGCACATTTCTTCCTGATCTTATACCCATGGCTTTGCTCCACTCACCTGCCTCGTTACAAAGAAATAAAAATAAATATGCCAAACCCCCTTTTTCTTCTCTTAGCAATACCAGTATAACTTAAAATGTGGAAAATAGAAAAAAAAATGGTATTTATATCTGAGCAATGAGGGAGTGCTTTTCCTCAGGTTATGTCATAAAGCTAAAAGAGTTCAGAAGAGAATTCCACTATGTAAGATTGATTTCAATTAGCTAGGGATAACATTGATATGGATATACATAACACAACCACTTTTTAATTTCTGGGAATGGTGCCATCTGTGAATAATGAGAGTTAGTGGTAACAGAGAAATGTAAGGTCTAACTGTGGGAGCCAACAGCCCACAGCCCTGACAGTCAGATTTGGAGGGCAGTGTTGTGATTTAGAAGGTCAAGTTGCTTTTGCTAATGCTGAAACCCATCAGCAACGCATTCAACATACAGATGGAGACTTGTAAACTACCAGGAATGATTAGGCTGGGAACATACTGTGGTTGTAGCCATAGGTAGGACCTGGGGATATATATGCTTGGAAATATCTAATATTTAACTGAGATACAGAACCAGGGAGAAAGATCACTGATTCTTGAGCTGAGGACTGCTTTGCTTCTTGGGCAGAACATTCTTTCATACACAGAAATTTTTTCTGAGGACAACAAAGACACTTTTTGGGTCCCAGATTAACAAACATATAATGGCAAACCTCAAGGCACTCTGGTTAGTTGCTTTTTTCTTTGCAATTAATATACAATATAACAAGAAGGTAGTTCACAGAAATGTTGGACTTGCTTCTCTCTACCTCATTCAACTGGCTTCTGCACATAAATTATATGTTAGAGTGGGGTTTTTTTTATTTTTTATTGCACTGTAGTTAGTTGTAAATCTTGCACTAAGTTATTCAATAACACCTTTTCTTTTTGTTGCCTGAGTGAAGAACGCAGCCTAAGGCTTGATTCTGATTGCAGATATGGCACATAGGTATTTTTTCTTACATACTTTATTGTATCCTGATTTCACACACACGTAAGTCCCACACATGCAGTTCATGCAAATGGGTACATTTCTTGTCAAGTTACCTCTTGACAGCAGCTCATTTAAAAGAAAAAATCATGCACATACCAAAAGTCAAAATCATGAGATTTTTAAAAGAGATTCTTGTCTCTGTGTCTTTGAATTGCCTTTTTGATGTATGGCAAAAAGACTTGTCCCTTTACTGTCCCATGATTTATCACTTTCCTCAGCCTTCCTTACCAACATTCCAGAGTTACAGCATAAAAGATAAGTAAAAACAATTACAAAAAATAGAAAAACCTATTCAAATTGGCATGGGGATCCAGCCTTGACAACTGATGGGAAGGTACTTTCAAGCATATTTTGAACTAGCTACTTGGATTAATTTTGCTGAAATAAGACTGTCTTCTCACTATGACAGTTCTCGGTACTTAATAGTTGTTTAATGTTCCCAGTAGGCTCAGCTCTGCACTTTGTAAATCAGAAAAAAAAATAAAATTAAGATCTTTCTTTTACCACTTCAAAAATTATTATCCTTTTTGTTCTAGCTTGTGTTTGTACACTGATAATATATTTTCTGTAAAGGGACAAGGAGCAGACTGACCTGGAAAAGGAAGTCTTTTAAATGTAGAACTGTCTTTGATCACTCACAAGACTTGTGCTCTGATCTAAGCTCATTGACATCAATGGAAGAAAGACTGCTATTGGCTTGGATGGGAGGGTTGGCTCCTGTCCACACAGAGTCCATATTTACAAAAGCAGATGTTAAAAGATAAAACAGATTGAAAATCGGACTCACAGAAAAAGATACTTTTCTTTTCACAAGGTCAGATTTATGACACACTTTTCATTAAATATTTTTTTCTCAGTCCTTGAAACAGGAAACTCAGATTTCTACACCTGTTTTTGCTGTTTACCTGCAGATAAACCTTGGATACAGAATATAGGAGAGTTTGGTGGATGATTTGCATAGCTGAAAATGTAAAGCCTTCTCCATAGACTCTTCTGGGATACTTAAGAATAGGAAATATTCTCCAGGGAGAACATCACACACACAAACACTCTTGCCTCCCCCTCTCCCCCCTTCCCCTCCTGTAGCTGCATTTCCTGCAGAAAGAGCAATTCCAGAGAAGGAACTCAGCACCATACTACTGGACAACATCATCAAAGGAGTAGATAATTGTAGGATCTGTTTAAAAGATAAAGAAACTTCTAATTGGATTGTCTCTTTTGGTGACAGTTTCCAGGCAAGGTAGATCAACACAATGCAGTCCACAGAGCAAAACTTGGTCAGTAAGCAGTCCTAAAAGGAATCCTTCCTAATTAGCTTCATTCTGATGTGTCTTCAGAAAGATCATGGAGAGATATGATAGTTTTGTCATATGCCAATCTGCTGGCTACTTCTTTGGTACCATTGATTCACTAACTGTTTTATCATACATACTCAGAAAATTTCTCTCATTCGATTGAATGAGAAAATACAATGAAACAATATTTGTCTCTCCCAACACAGTTTACTTCTAACAGGAGTTTCTAGGTATTGTGAACATGACATTCAAACTTGGACCAGCCAATGGCATCCCTTTATCCCTGACATTCTGGATGATGTGTTTCAGGTCACATCTCTCTCATTTGGTTAAGCACCACAGCTATGAGAGACCGAACACAGGCAAAGCTTCAATGCCGACTTGGTTTTCAGACTTTGATCTTTTATGATCTCATTCATTTTCACATCTCACATGTTATTTGTTGATCTTCCTCTACAGCTTCAGCTGACTGACACAGTCTAAAACAACGGGCTCAGAATTATGTACACCTAACTAATGTCTCTGTGAGGCAGATAAAGGGGTTTGCTCATTCAGAGTTTATTTAACATAGAACTCAAATGGCAGTATCTTCATTGACATAACTGAGAGCAAAAGCAAAGTTTACAAAGTATTAGATTTGGGGAGGGATTCCATAGCAAAGGGAGTTAAATAATTAAAATATTCGGAAAGAGTACAACTCACCTGATGGATAGGTAACTGTGTCATTACACACCATATGTAACCTTCTACACCTTACAATGTAGATTTAATTCAGAACCCAAAATTTGTAATCTCTTAATTCCAAACTTGAATATTGAATGCCTTCTTCAGATTTAGATCCCCATTCTGATAAAAATCAGGAGTTTCCAGCCAGAGGCTTAGCATGAATTAGACTTTTCATCCCTTTCTCCTTTCACTCCTTCTTCCTGTTGGGTTTGAAGGCTCTGGGTAGCCTTTCCAGAGTTGCTAGGGACTGTGGCTCCAGCTGATGCTGGGTAACTAAGTTAAACAGAAAACATTTATTTACAGAACAAAGGTTGATGCAAGAGCCTAGGTCTTTGTCATAGTCAGAAGGAGTATGCAGGGGGAGAGGAAGGGAGAAATTGTGTAAAAAGCCATCTACTAAGAAAAGAATGTTTGATTTGGATCACAGGATGTGATACTGGAGAATGTATTGCATAACTTTATGGCTTGTCCTTATTTGCAATGATTCAGTATCCGGCACTGCTCATCTCATTTCTAAAAATGGTATTGAAAAGTTACAAAGTATTCAGAGGTGATGGGAATAAGTGAGGAAAGGCAGGAATAGCACCTTTCCATTTTACAGCCAACAGCAAACATTGAGTCTGCAGGTCGTCCTACAGGTTGTTGCAGATCTCTGGGTCTGTGTCCTTCCTCATTACCCAAGCGACATTCATCAGGTCAAATCTCTGCTCCCAGAAGCTCATCTTCTCCATGCCTAATTCAAAATCATGACAACCCTTTTCTTATGGTACTTATCTTATAACTGTAAAACAGGGAACTTACAGCTCTCAGTGTGGAGGACAAGACATGAGGCAGGTGCAATGCTGTGGAGAGCCATTTGCAAAGCCTCCCCTGTCAATATTAGACCCTGACTGCAGCATACCTGGCCCCTTTGGAGCCCTGTTCAGAGGTTATTCCTCTTTGCCTCAAAGCAGGCACCTCTGGGACTGACTCCTCCATAGGTTATTTCATTATTGTCATACTCCTTTCTACCCCTTGAAAACAGGCATCACCCAAACTCGCAGGTGGTCACCCCAAAACAACCCATCTCCCATTTCTGATCTTCCCCTGTGCTGATGTGAGGAAAGGATACTCAAGATACAGACAGTCCCTTGGCATTGCCCTGTAGAGGCTGCAGCTCCGGGACAGAGCTGTGCTCTCCTAACAGACCTGTTCTCTTCTCTTGTTGGCTTATATACTTCCTTTCTCCTTTTTGTGGGGCAGGAGGGGAGCAGGAGAAGAGGTGTGAGTATTTGGATTGGGCTTTTTTCGGTTGTTGTTTTAAAGAAATTCACCACCAACATCCAGACAAAAACTAGGGAGTACATGTCAGGCTCATTAAAGTCCAGGGAACCACTCGTCAAACTTCAATATATAGCTAAACTCCTCTTATTTAAGTAAAAGGAGACCGATTTAAAAAAACCAACCAAACAAACAAACAACCCCCCCCAAAAAAACAAAACAAACAAACAAACAAAAAAAAACCCGACCGAAAAACAAAACACCAAACCGACAGCCCGCAGTGGTGCTGGGCGGAGACAGACCGACCTCATTCATGGCTTTCTCTGTGAAAAGGTTTACGTTTTCCCCCGTCCTCCCCTCCCCCGCAGTCCCTCCTCCCCTCCGTTTTAATTTTGGGACGGATTAAGACAAGTCTGGAGTCGGGAGAACGCCTCCCACCCGACAGCACCAGGGTACAACCGCCTGTGGTCCCCCAAGTATGCGAGGCCCCGCGCTGCCCGGAAAAAACCGATTGCTTCATTGAGAAAAAAAATCGGCCAGCACATGCGATAGCGCATCAGCCCCCGCGCCCGGCTGCGGGGCGCACTCTGCTTTTGGGGGCGCTTAAGCCACTACCATTATTATTATTATTTTATTTGACATTAAAATTAATACCAACATCTCGCCCCCAGCCGCAAGGGCAATCCCCGGAGAGGCTGGACCTGCTCGGAGCTCTGTCAGCGGGGGAGCCGTGGTCAGCATCCCACCGCTGCACAGCGCTGCTCACACTGGTGGACACACTGGTGGACACACTGGTGGACACA
>VZSR01003806.1:9634814-9653555 GCA_013398615.1 Brachypodius melanocephalos
TTCTTTTCTTTGTGCGTGAACTCCATTAAACGCGGCGAAGGCAGCGAGCCCCCGCTCACAAATCCGCTGTGCAGGGGGAGCGTGGGAGCGCTCTCTGTCCTCTGGTTGCACTTTTTGTTCTGTCGCGACAACGACAGCCCGTTCCTTTCCGCCAGCGCGGAGCGGTGCGTGCTGCCCCGCGCTCCGCCGCGCTCCCGTGCTGCCGGTGCGGCTCCCCCGAGCCTCCCGCCGCGGTCCCGCTCCTTTGTCGGCCCAAGTTAAATGCTCCCTCGCTGTTTCGCGGGGCATTCTCGGAGCGCCCCGGGCGCTAGCGGCGAGGCTCCCGCGCCATCTACAGCCGAGCCGCGGCAGCGCGGCGCTGCCGGGCCGTAGGGGAGCGGAAGGACGGTCCCGCTGCGCACACCGCGTTACCGATCTTTTGTTGCCGCCCGCGCTGCGCGCCCCGCGGGAGCGGCGGCCCCCCAGCCCCGGCCGCGCCGATCCCGCTCCTCGGCCCCCCGGCACCGGGCGCCGCTGCCGCCCCGGCTCCGCGCTGCTCCGCGCCGCTGCGCGCCCGGCCGGCGGCGGGAACAAAGGGCCGCGGGCTGAGCGCTCTCTCCCTGTGCCCAGGACGCGGCGCTGAGGCTGGTCGCCCGCCGCCGCCGCGCTCCCGCTCCCGCCCCCCCCTCGCCACACAAAGGCAGCCGCAGCTGGACGGGCGAGGGACCGCGCTCCACGCCAGGGCTCCGGTGCAGCGTCTCGGCTGGTCTTCTCCATACTCATGAACATACAAAGGTCAACCCCTATCACGATAGCACGATATGGGAGACCGCGGAATAAAACCCAGGATTTTGAAGAGCTTTCGTCCATACGGTCCATCGAGCCAAGCCAGAGTTTTAGCCCGAATCTAGGCTCGCCGAGCCCGCCGGAGACCCCGAACTTGTCGCATTGCGTTTCTTGCATCGGGAAATACTTATTGTTGGAGCCTCTCGAGGGAGACCACGTTTTCCGAGCCGTACATCTGCACAGCGGCGAGGAGCTGGTTTGCAAGGTAATGCCTCTCCTTGTTCTCCCCCTCCCCGGGTTCTCCCCTGTCGCGCCTGGGTTTCCCGTGTCTTGCAGGAGGGCGAGCACGGCCGTGTACCTCATTTATTGAACAGTCGAGAAACAAAAGCCAGGGACGCAGGATTATAGGCGAATCCTGTAACTTTTCCCTCTCTCCAGACAATGGCCACGTTATAGCGGTGGCCCGGAGCCAGGTCTGCCTTCTATTGGCAGGGGGATATTGTTCTGGAAAGAGCCGTTCTTGAAGTAGGTTTTAGCGTGAGTTCAGACCAGGAGAAAGCCTCATCTTTCCCACACTCACTTTTCAAAATGGAGTAGGGAATCCCCAGCTAATTTTAAGGTGTTGGGACCTGCTGACTTCCTCTATTTTTACTGCCCTCAATTCTGTGCGTTGGGGTACGGAAGAAGATGGAGAAGCGGGGAGTGGGGGCAGATTGCCATCAGCTTTGTCTTAAAAGTGATTTTAAAAAAAAGAAACAGAACCACATCTAATTAATCAGCCTGAGCTCTCTCACGGTGGAGGTTGTTTGCAAACAGCATCCTCCTCCCCCATTGCCCAACTGAGCAAGAATAAAACCTGCACACCTACGGTTTTTAGAAGTGCAGACAAAATAGCTATCCCACTCTTTGTAGCCTGCCGGCTTTTCTCTGCCTCCTCCCAGTTTGTTCCTACTATTAGAAAGGTGAGCTGTGGGAAAAAGAAATCCACATGCGTGCACATCTGTGGAGGGGTATTTTTCTCCTTTTGAGCTGAGGGAGTATTATCCTTTGTTCCCAAATTGCGATTTTTATTGTCTGTAGTGAGACAGACTTATGTCCAGCAAACTGAAGCAGTACCCAGTAGTAGTTTTTATAACTACGTAGCAAATTGCAACCTTGCAGCACATGCTGCAGTGTTTGTATTATTCCCAAAACATGGAATTAATGCCATTTGGCAATTTTCTAGATGGGACAGTAGATGTATTATAGCTTACTAGTATTCCAGGGATTAATAATAGTGTTGCTGACTTTCATACTTTGTCATACTTGATTCATAAAAAGTTATGGGCTAGGCTGTAGCAGAGAAGTGAAAATAATTGTTCCTCCTTGCTATTTGTGAAGATTGGAGTTCAGAGGGCAATTCAAATATGCTTACTGATTGAGTTATAGAAGCTGATGTTAAGGCAGCCTAAGACTTCATGTGATTATTTAGGGGAAAAAAGGCCCATGGCTTTGCAAAGAACTAATATTGCATGCTGAACTGGATGCTTTGTTAGTAAACTGAAACAGAACATGAGAATTTCGAGAATGAAAGCCCAGCTCGATGCAGTAGTACAGTGCTGCACTCTAGGACATTGGCATCTTTTCATGAAATAAACACATCTCACAAAGCTGCTGCTCTGCATGAAATTCTAGGTGAACTTGCATAGCAAGTGGTAGCGCGGGGGCTTATGCGCTTCTTTGTTTCCTGTTTGATTTGCAGGATTAGGGCACTGTTTTGATAACAGTATGAACAGTATAACTGCAGCTCACAAAGACTGGGCTGTTATTTTTTTTTCCCTTCCATTTAAGCTGTGTGTTTTTGAGCTGATCCTGACATTTGAACAGTATCAGTTTTTCCATATGTGTGAGGCACCACTAGCTGTGCTCCAAAAATACGATCTTAGCCTGGATTGCTGGTTTGTGAGTCTGCAGTTGTCAGTCCTGAACTCGGCTTAATTTAATGTGTACTTTAAAATGCCTGCAGTATCATGACAACTATTTGTCGAGTAACCTTCCGGCAGAGAGAGGTGCTCTCTGGTATCTTACTGGAGATGCTCTTAGAGATTGCTTGCAGAAACGTTGGGTTGGATAACAGACACATACTGATGATTCTCAAGATTCATTTGGCTGCACTCACTGCCTGTACAGATGCCGTTATTTGCTTCAAGGCTCTGTGGCATCCAAACAATGGTAACTTCTCACTTCCAGTTCCCAGCGAGACCTAAATCAAACTGCAGCTTATTGGACATTTGCTGAATTGAGGCCAGGGATCTTAAAAGCTGGGATACAAAGAAGCCCTTTATAGAAGGTATTTGATACTCTAGCAGTATGATAGTGCTTCCTATCTACCCCCTTTCAAACGCAGTATTGGTACATATCCAGAACTACTTATTTAACATAGTCTGAGAACCACAAAATGTAACTAATTTACATTATGATAATCTGGTTTAGGAGAGAATTCTGGAAAGATGTTTTTTTCGCATGAGGGTTTGAGCTACATAAATATTCCTGCTTAAATTTTATTTTATAGCAGCTGCTTTGTAGAAGAGTCATTCACTTACAATGTAGTCCTTACGAGTTTTGAGACCCAAATGTCAATGAATTCTCCTCTGGAATGAATTGCACACCAGGGATTTTAGCAACACTCCCTCCTCGCCCTGGTTCTGCTTCCCTGGTGCACCATGTCACCAGAATGCCTCGGTGCTAATCCTCCCCCCGTGAAATGTGCTGGGTCTGTTTGGCAGTCTGCCTTTAAGGTTGTTTGTCCCTGTGCCGGAGTAAGGCAGCGCAGGTATGGGGTGAAAGGAAAAGGGAGGTCTGTGAGGAGGGGGTGTCCCAGTTTCTTGGGATTTGGATCCTCTTCTGTGGAAGGAGTTTATTAGGATCGTGCTCTGAAGCATTAAATGATGCAGGTTTTAAGCCTCAGGTAAATTTTGATTGAACTGTATCTTTCTCTCTCAATTTTTAAGGGTTTTTAAACCTTTAGAGAAAGCAGGGAGATACTTGCTTCTCAGAGAGGGTACAAATATACCCACTATTGGAACATAAATACAGAAAGGAAAAAAACAATTGCAGTTTAAAACAGTGGTTAGAGAAGTAGACCAGTTCTTCATATTTCATTCAAAGAACACATGACTACCTTAAATTCTTTTTTACCAAAGTTACAAAACAGCCACGAGTAGGTTACATATTAATCAAGTTTTTATGCTGGTGGAAATGCTAATACTTGCTTTGCAGTCCTCTGCAGCAGGTATAATTAAAAATAAAACTCACTCCTATCAGTACTTTGCTCATAGTCTCTTTTAGCACACTGACTTCTGTTATTCTCAATGAAGTCTTTCATTTTCTTGTAATGTGGTCTTTTCTCAATTGACTCAAATACTGATTCATTCGTCATCAGTAGATTATAGTAACTTTTTATATTTGGGTTTCCCAGCAGCTTTTTTAATTCTTGCAGCTCATTCATAAGATCAGTGATAACATACTTAGTAGTAAAGGGACACTTTGCTTTTAATGGAGCACTTGATTGAAATGCAGGGAGTTCAGGGTGGTTTTGTCTTTGCCTTTTGAAGGGTGTTTGTCTGTGCTCCAACAGGCAGAGCTATTTCCCGGGTTGTCCTTCTGATCTTATAAACAGCCATTGTGGAACTGAGACTTGGAAAGTGAAAGTGACTTTGCTGTTTTTCAGAGATGAAAGAAAGGCAGGAAGTAAACAGGAATAGCAATAGATGATACTTTAAGCTTGAAAATCTTTAAGGCTTTAATGGGTTAATAAAATCAAAAGAGGCAGGCATGTGTCAGGGTGGATTTAATGTGACAGCTTCTCTCAATACAAAGCTACTGGCTGTATTTTTTATGAGTTTATTTGGATGGAAAATAGAAAAGAAACACTCTTCCTTCTGAGTACTGCCCTTATACATCAGTGGTCTTCACAGCTTAATTTAGATTGCATTCTGGATTTGATCAGGTGTTAGCTAACGTAGCTATGCTTGCTACCAGCTCTGAAGACTAGCCTTTCCTGTCAAGGTTACGTGTGTCTCTGTGTGGGTTTGTACAGTCTGCTTTGTCTTGTCCTCAGTGCCGTGAGTTTGTGACATCCTGTTTACATTGGTGCAGCTTTCAGCAGCGACATAAATTGTACTTAGAGACGATTTTGTTAGCAGAATGAGATGTACCATGACTTCACCATCCTTCATGTCACTAACCCTGGCTTTGTCATTGTTCCTGCAGGTGTTTGATATTGGCTGCTACCAGGAGTTATTAGCACCATGTTTTTGTCTGCCTGCGCATAAAAATATCAACCAAATTACTGAAATAATTCTTGGGGAGACAAAAGCATATGTGTTCTTTGAAAGGAGCTATGGGGACATGCATTCATTTGTTCGTACCTGCAAGAAGCTTAAAGAAGAGGAGGCAGCCAAACTCTTCTATCAAATAGCTTCTGCTGTTGCACACTGCCACGATGGTGGACTGGTACTGCGAGATCTCAAGCTGCGAAAGTTTATTTTCAAGGATGAAGAAAGGTAAGAGTCTCCCTCACTTTACGGCTGGGAGCGTCTGAGGTCAGATATTTGGAGTTGCAGGACATTGTACCCTTTGTTTGTAATCCACTTTATTTTCCTCTGCAACTTGAGTGTGGGATGGATGTGCCATTTTACCTTCTGGCTTAGGTTTTGGAGTAAAGCAATTACAGAGCCCTGTTTGCATCGGTGCTTGGTCTCTGCCTCTCTACCTAGAGGAGTTTCCTCATTCCTAGTGGGGAAACATCTCCTGCAGGAAAGCTCTGAAAGGGTATCTGGTGTAAGAGCTGCACTACTGTAAAGGCTGCTGGTGTTAAAAGAGGATCCAGTATATGTTAAGGAGGACTGGGGACTGAAATGGCTCATTCCAGTGAGGAGGTGTAAAGAGGAAGAACAGTCGAGTGTTTTCTGTAGGACTATTCGGAGGGCATCTTGTTTTCCATGCAGGGAGGGTGTGGAGGCTGCTTGTAAGAGTCTTATATGGTCACTAATTGTGCTAAAGCTAAAACTGCCTTGCACTGGGGGTGCTTGTTTGTAGTATCAGCTGTTGTACTTGAGAAACTACTGGTTTTAGGGTTTTTTAAAATAATATCTCCTCCCTATGCACCCTCCTGTGTAAACGATTTGGGGAAAGAGTATGGGAGGACAGGGAATGAAGTAGCACTGGATGCTCTGGGTGTGTTGTTGAAGTGCTCTTTCTGATGTGGAGCAATAGGTGTACTGTTGTATCTGTGGAAATCTTCTATCTCTTTCCTTGTGTTTAAGAGTCTTCTTTGTCTAGAATGATGAATTTATTTGCAACTTCCACATAAGGTATCAGAGGAATAAATACTGCTAGAATAATGTCAGGCTTTCACAGAGTGTTGAATTGGAAGATGACCATTAAAAAAACCCCAAACATCTAAACAGGAGGAAAGCCTGCCTTTTTGCTTCTTCTTGTCTTAGTAGAGGATGGGGAGATGTTTTGCCCTTTTAATTAAATGCTAAAAACGGTCTGAAAACTTGTTCAAACTGCTGCAGAGTGAAATGGATGTTCTGGAGAGCTTTGTTAAAAATAGTGCATATCAAGTCTGTTTGGGAGAATTTACAAGCAACAGTCAAATTCTCTAAGTTCTCCCCAGGCTTAGGAAGTTGGTGATATAAAAATTAGAAAAAATAATACACAATTCATTCAGGAATGAAAAGTTCCTGGTCTTAAAATAAAAATGACATCATAAGGATGACCATCTATCCTGTTTAAATATTCTCTACTTAAATTTTATTGCAAGCTGAGTTTTGCAAAATAGACATCTCATTTTAATCTATTTACAGACTGAAAAATAATATATACTTTCACTTCTTAATTCAGTTCAGATGGTTGTCTGCAAAGCATTTTCCTTCTGCAGCCCAAAGGTCCGATTGCCTCCTCATCTTTTTGAAAGAAAAAGGCCTAAAATTAAATGAGCTTAATGTCCAGTCATAGAGAAAAACAGAGCAGGTATAAACTGCACTTCCACAACTTTTACTCCCAGTTTAATAATTAAGCACCACTGTAGGACCTCTGATGCAGATAAGAAGGAAACTTGTGCAAAATAGCTGAGAGAGGGATTGTTCTCTGTTGTAGCTGATAACGTCCCAATGTTAAAGTGGATTTTTTTTCCTGGGGATATATGTAAACATGTGTGGTTTTGCATGAAGAACAGAACTTGGAAGAGCTCCCCCAAGGGAAGGCAGCATGAGCTCAGAGAAGTGCAGTGGGAGCAGACGTAGGCCTGTGCTGAATGCTGTTGAACTCCTACCCTGCTGCTTACTAGGAACTGAATGCAGCACAGGAGGCACAGGGCCAAATGCTTCAGCCACCCAAGAAAAGTGGTGTGTACTGTAATAGCAGTGTTGGCTTTTTGGAATGTTTTTAACTTAGCTGTTGTCTGCAAAATGACACTGTTATTCAGTTTTAAGCATTGTCTTCTAATTATACAATAATTCACTTTAAAGGTCAAATAGGACTTGCTGGTTATTTTTAAGATAATCATAATGTGGTTTTCTTCTGGATGTGATGTTGGTTTGTAAGTAGGAAGGTATTGTAATCCCTTCTCTGCTAAATAAACAGAGATGAAATAATGTGAGATAGAAATAGAACCAAACAGCAGTGACTGTCTTTTTTCACATCCTCTGATCATCATACCGTAATCAGTCATCACTTTCAATCTGCTGCTATATTTAGAAATGAAAAACCTTCCTGGTCCTCCTGAGTTCACAGAGGTGTTGGTGTGTTGCGTGCACCCCTGCAAGCTCCCGTGTGTGTGAGGCTGCTGCTGGGGATGCCTGTGTGCTGAGCGGTCCTGAGGAGCTGCCTGGCAGATGGGTGCTGTACCATGCCTGCTCTCTGCTGCTCTTAATGAACCAAAGAGGTAGAGAAGAGATAAAATTGATGTTTTGAGAAGTGTGTGTGAGCTCTGCTGCTGTGCACTGCCTGCTCTTCAGTGGAGCTCTTTCTTCGTAGTTCTTTTCCTATTTCTTCAAGGCTGTTTTTCTGCAGTTCATTTCAAGTACTTACTGCTTTGGAACTTCCTCCTCTTGAGGACTCTCATGGCTTTTATTTTGGTAGAAGAAAAGATGGGAAATCCAGGCAACACATGAATGGAAAACTTGGTGCTTTTAATTTTTTTTTAGTAAGATGCTCATCTGCTGTTAGCTGAGAGCTGCCAGAATGGAGGAGCCAGAGGGAGTATGGAGGTTATATGGAAGTAGTTCCATTTGTTTAAAAAACAAAATCAATTTTAAAGCATTTCTTAGTACTATCTTCTTTCATTGATCCTAATGAGATCCTGATAGTTCAATAGAAAAACAGCTCCTGAAGTTTTGTGAGTGGGTGCATATGGTATTGAAAGTCTTTTCTACTCCATTCCCATTATCTAAATTACAGCTGGAATTTGCAATGATTTGGGCTCCTGATCTAGCAGCACCACAAGTGCTCTTTGCTTCAACTTGATGTCCCCACTAAAAATGTTTGTTATTTGGAAGTTGCAAATCACAGTGCCTTGGGATGTTTCTAATGAACTGGGACGTAAGGAGGTGGAATAAAATATTGTTGTAGGCTGGTAGCACTGAGGATTTTGTAGGGGTCCTAATCGTACTAGAGGTGTTCTCTTAATATGCTAAATCCATGACAGACTCTGATCATGTCTTACACTATGGCGTGTGTGTAAGTACATCAGCACTTAAACTCAGAATTCCACTGTGGAAACAAACAGAAACAAATTCGGCTGCGTTTCAAGGTAATTTACAGTTTCTTTATATCCTGAACTGTAGGAAGTTTGAAGATAGGGTAAATTGCATTCCATAAAAATGAGGTGTGGTGTTGCTACGTGGGTTTTTTGTTTTGTATAAAAGGTAGTGCAGTTGTGGTTTTTAGGGGGAGGTGTGTCTGTGGGTCCATTTGTAAACTATAGGTGAAATAGCCAGTCTTGTAGTATCGAAATTTCAGAGTTAAACTCCATAAACCTACAGCTGATTTTGCTGAAGCAGAAGTTCTAAGACATTACA
This sequence comes from Brachypodius melanocephalos, assembly GCA_013398615.1. Lineage (NCBI taxonomy): Eukaryota > Metazoa > Chordata > Aves > Passeriformes > Pycnonotidae > Brachypodius > Brachypodius melanocephalos. The sequence continues at coordinate 9,643,646 of VZSR01003806.1, forward strand.
GCATGGCTGGAAATGTTTTGTAAGACTGGGTTAGCAAGCAACAGCACATCTATTAAATGAGTGTAGTGGCTTCCAGAACACTGAAAATATGGAAAACAACACTGACTTGCAATGCTGAGTCTCAACAGACTTTCTAAAGTACCTCTAAGGTACTTGAACACTTCAAATACTGTGTCCTTACTGAATCCTAGTTCAGAATGAAACTTGAATCCAAAACAGTGGATGATCTATGATAAATCTTGTATGTTTTCTACTTCCATCCATGTTGTTTGTCTGGGTATTAAGCCAAGTTGGTGTTGATGTTGTGAGGCTCTTGCTTTTGAGTATTTTATCTGTGTTTATGGCATGGTATTTACTGTTCTTTATGTACAGCCTGTCCTCACAGTAGGCCCTTGGGCAGAACAACCGTGCCCTTCTCCTAGCTGGTGTCCCATAATGATGTTGTAGAACAGGCAGGTTTTTTTGGGTTGTGCTAAAAATAGTGCTATGCACAGTATATAGCTAATAAAGCAGTTCATCAGTCTGATACATAGCAGATGCTTTGAGTAAGAGCCATCTGAAAGATCTCAGAATTAAATGAAGCATTTCTGTGTTGGTTGTTTCAATGGTTTGCTTAATACAAGAACATTTCTGCTGTCAGGGAATTATTAATTTCTTTAGTGTGTTTTTAAGCCTTTAATTATATTAAAATATTAGCTGTCGTAATATTTGAAGCTTAAAGACCTTGTACATTCATCATACTTGTTGAAGGGAAAATTAAAATAATTTTGGTATTTAGATATTGTAATTTTCCTCTATTCTTTGAGTAAATATGAGGCAGGTGGGATTCAATAAAAATAAACAGGATTTGACACTTTTTGCTCTATGCCAGGGGAATGCAGCCAGTACAATACACTAATTTAGAAAGCCTGTGTTAGCATAACATACTTACTTGGTGCTCTCAGAATATTTTTTCCTCTTTAATTTCTCAGCTTTGAGTGGATGATACTTCAGCATGACTTAGTTATGTTGTTTGCAATCCTCATGATACAAACTGGATCCCACAAAAAACCACAAATGCATATACCAACCTTTTTGTATGTAGACCTTTCATTTTCCTATAGTTAGTAGTAGGCTTTTCTCCCCAGCATTTGTCATATTATAATGTGGCCAGCAGCTCTTTTGTCAGTGTGTTAGAATTTGCTTTTACCATTGCAGTTCCATAGAGAACATGTAACTTAATGCTTTCCCAAGTCCTAGCAGGAGAGTCCTAAAGTGGAAGACAATCAAACAAAATGGGAGTGCTCTTAAAATACTTGAAGATTTAGAAATAAAACCAATCTTTATCTGTTTTGGCATTTAAGCACTTTGAACTACCCTGAATGGGGCCATAGGATCAAAGAGCAGAAGTTCTTCGATAGTGGAGACTCACAGGTCAGATTTGAAACCAGAAATTATTGTTCTTAGAATGTGGGAGGAAGGCAAATTTCTTAATGGACAGCAAATCTGCTGTGAGGCTTAGGGTAGAAGATGAAGTGGTTGCACAACTGTTTTTCACAGAAGGGTTCATGTCCCCTTTGCCTTTATGTGGTTTGGTTACTAAGTCTCTATTCTCTCACCAAGTTCTTGGGAACAACACTTGAATTTGTTTGGTGTTTGGTGCCCTTCCCAGCAGAAGGGAAGAGAGAGCATGTCTGCAGGTGGTGAACATCACACCCACCCTGTGAAGAGCATAAATCTCCCCCTGAGGGCGTAGATAGTCATACAGGTTAATTGTTGTGCCAAAGGTTATAAATTAATGCAAAAGCCGGGGAAGATTTGGCTGCTGTCTGGCTCTGGGATGATGATGAGAATGGACCAAATGGCCCTTGAGTCACCTCAAGGCCTTTCAGTGAGATCATGACTGTCAAGAACCCTTGCTGTTGTACCCAGCACTGGAGTTTGCAGGGGGTTTTCCCCTGGACTGTCTGTGGTTCACAGTAGGGCTTTGTCTTCTTCACTCTCCCTGTTCAGGCAGGATGCTGTGAAAGGTGTTGGCTGTTGGGCCAGTCATGGGTGGTGCCTCTCCTGAGATGCTCATCGTGGGGTTGATCTCTCTGAGGAAAGGTGCCTTGTAGTCCCTGGGAGTAGATGTGTTTTGGGACATCTCAAATTCGGTTCAACAGCTGGTCCTTTCGGAGACTGGAAAACCTCCATCCATTGCTGCAAAATGATCCATGTTGAATTATGAGTAGAGACTGAGGGTGTCTGTGGATGTCTGTGCTAGGGGTGAGAAAGGGAGGCAGGAGCCCACCTAGCCACAGCTGCAGCAGATTGTCAGAGTGAAATTCTGCTTCCTTCTCTTCTAATTGTCCTTACTGTCACACTGGAAGATTACTTCAGGCTTGGGAGGGAGAGGAAAGGTGGAGATTGTAATCAGGAGCCAACCTGGGATGTATTTAGTCTTGAGCACTTGCTTTTTAGTAGATGTGTCTTGCTTGGAGACAGGATTCCAGACATTTAAGCAAAAGGTTTTCAGTAAGGTTGTGAAATAATGTCATGGCTTTGCCTTAGACATGTTGAGCACCCATTGTAGTCTCAGAAAGTGCAGGGCTGTTTCCACAACATGCAGTTATGTTAAAAAAATAAAATTGTGGTCTTCTTTCCCTATGGAGCTCCATCATGTGTTGTATCAGAAGACCTAGAAAAGATGGGGAACACAGCACATGGTTGACAGCATAGCCTTTTAAAACTCTGATCTTCAATGCGATGTAACAAGATAAAAGTGAGGTGGTGAAGTAGCTGCCCTGAGCCAGATTCTTATCAAAAAATGGATTACTCAGGGTGTTGTAACCGAGCTCCTCTGTGGAAGGGTCTGCACTGGATTTCACAGCCTGCACCCCAACACATGCATCACTACCTACCAGCTCTCTGGGGAACATGTTTTGTCCTTTGGCAATGAGGACATGGAAGAAACGAAGTATCTGGCATACAGGACAGGCTGTTCCCAGCAATCCTATTTCAGTGTTGTAAAGCTGAGGTCTTTGGGGCACCAGCCCTTTCTGGAGGTGAGTCAGAGCATTTTTACGTGGAATTCTGTAGGAAAAAACTCAGACCAGCTTAAAACAAGTTAAATGCTCTAAGTTGCTGGGTACTGCATGTCAGGGGATGCAGGCAGGGCTGACTGTGCTGTTAGCATCCCTGCCAGAGGAAGGGTGGGGAGATGCAATTTTTAGAGGCTTCCTTATTGTACGGAAGTACCAGTGAAGGAATCTTTCCGTAGAAACAAGGTTCATCCTGTAAACCTGTGCTGCCTGCAAGTCCCAGTTGTCTTTTGAAACACATCCTTGAGCCTGTTTCATTATGCCAGAGACTGTCTAACAGCCTTTGTGCAGTGTTTTTTTTTTTTTCTTCCCTTAAGTTGTGTAGGATGTTGCGTGGTGAACACCCATGAACTGTGCTGTTACAAACTGGAAAGGGATCTGTTGGTGAAAGGAGCAGGATTTAAACTGATGGCATAACATTTCCCCTTGCTCCTGTGTGCCTCTCTGCCCCCAAGGAGATTGGGTAGTTGTGAGTTCAGAACGAGTCTTTGCACCAAAGCTGCAAATCATCTGCCTGGGGTTTCGTTACTGCCTTCCCTGTCTCACTGACTCCCTGATGGCAGCCTACTTCTGCATTATTTAGGAGAGATTCCCTTAGTTTAAAAAAAAAAACAAAAAAAAATTGATTAGCAAAAGATTACTGCTTCCAATATTAAGCTTCCTTTTTTTTCTTCTTTTTTTTTTTTTTTTTTTCCTCCTTGTGACTCTAATGGTGTGGATGTTCTCATCTTTATGATGGGGTGGGAGCAACTGACCTCTATTAAATGACCTGTAAATTACTGGCCACCTAGGAGGGATCCCTGGTCCACTGGGCAGTCAATGGCTTGAGTGCCTCTACCTAGGAAAAGGCTTTCCTGGCCTGTCAGAGTGGTGTTGAAATATGAGACATTGCTTGAGTGCTTTTAGTTTTTACTGTTGGAGGAATATTGTGAAGCACCTTTAGAAATTGCCATTTATATTTACCTGCAATTGTATTTAAAAATTGTCAATTCAGATGGTAATGGTGTTTGTTTTCTGATCTCTGGAGTCTGCTGCATAGAACCTGTAAATCTGGGATTTCTAATTTGACCCAGCCTAGAGTTGGATGGTGTATTTGGAGTGTCTGTAGCAGTATGGTTCCTTCACTCTCTGTGCAAAGCAGCTGATTTGGCTGTCATATGGGCAGTGTTGCTGTGCAAAAACTGTGGGTCTGGTTTTCTCAAAATGGGAAGGTTGGCTCAGCTGTTGTTCAGGCATTATTTCTCATACAGATGGCTTTGGGCACAGACTAGAGGCAACTGCTTTCATTGATTCAGGTGCGGGCTCCTTTACCTACTGACTGCTTCACTGCAATGAAGATACTTTCTTCTGAAACACTCAAACTATCAGTTGTTATCTCTGCTTTAAATGTTAAAGATTTTTTTTTTCTCCTGCCTTATGAGTTTAGAGCCCCCTGAGTAATTCCACTGATTTTGCTATGGAAATTGTTTGCTTTTGGAGAGCAAGTGTGAATGTTGGATTCTTACAGCCTGGTTTGAGTGTCAAAAGGCAGGATGATAGCAATTTGCTGGTAGTCCCAAAGCTCTACAGGGAAGAATAATGTGAATCTGTTGGAAAAAAATACGGAATGTGCAACAAAGGCAGTGGTGAGCGTGAACTCAGAAGGTTGCATTGGAGAATCTTCTGGAAGACGTTTAATTGATTATGTTTTGCTACATTACTGGAGCAAAGTCTGAATGCAGTCAAGTAATGAATGGCATATTGATAAGAGACTCAGAGTGGTATTGTTTTTCATGGGTTTCCCTGACGGTTTCTATGGGGACAAAGACGCATTTCCCGTCCGAGTGCTGCTGCTGCCCTCTGATTGCACTTCTGTGGTTTCATTCACCAGTAATGGGAAAGCATTCATAGGCAGAATAGCTTCCCCTTTTTAAATAGCCATGATTCAGGGTCGTATTTTTTTTTTTAATGCATTAAACTAATGCAGTGTTTTATCAATGATCTGATAGATGCATAACGCTGTTTTTCCAAGTGCTTATTCGAGGTCTGCATGAAAACTTGAAATTATGTATTGTAATTACGTAAGCGTTGGCAAACGTCTTTGTTGCCCTACAGTATATGTACAAAATGATTCTCATCCGGCTGTGGCAGTAGCTTACATCTGAACTTCGGGGATTAATTTTGTTGCAACTGTTTGTCAAGCTCAAATGCTGATGCCTTTGGAAAACTTTTTTCTCTTGTGGGGATCCTTTATTGACTGATGTGAGTTAATTATTTAGAGAATGAGAGGTTTTTAGAGAACTATTTTTGTTTGTCCTTTTTCTTCTCTGTGATGGGAGGCACTTCAAAGTTTATTGTGATTTCACATCTTCATGTTTGGTTTTTCCCTGTTCTTTGCCTTAACAGTTGTCAGATTTGGGGTTGTCCAGTTAACCTGCAGTTGTATACACTGCAGGAGGTTCTCTATTCTCAGAATTGCCTTGTAGTTTTCAGGGTCTGTTTGTTGTTGTTGGCTTTTATTCCTTTTCCTGGGTATTTGATTTCAGTGATTTCTGAAAGAGGCGTATGGGGGAGAGATTGCTTCTCATTCAGCATGTCTCTGCATTTCTCTGTATTTAGACTTTGACTCCCCTTTTACCCATTCCTCTCCACACTCCCTGCCTGCTGTCCCCTCCCAAAAAAAAAAAAAAAACACCAAAAACCCAAAAACCTCAATGGATTGCAGAAAACAGAGCTCTTTTAGCCAATGCTTGAAATGCAGAGTAAGGGAAGACCAACAGAGCTGGAAGCTGTGTCTGGCTGAGCTGGGGTGCTGTGCACTGGGAAATAGCAGCTTCTGAGCCAGGCTGCTCCTTTTTGATTGCCTGAACAGACGTGAAATGCGTGTTAAAAGGGGAGTGAGAGCTGCTGGGTACACCTGCACAGCCTGGGTTCTGTCTGTGAGGCTGAGGTGGGTGAAATCATCTCCCACTGACAGTGGGCTGCCGTGGGTCTGCCCTGCCCCGGTCCTGGCTGGTGCCGAGGGGTGCTGGCAGAACCACCCTGTGAGCTCTTTCTGTTGCCAGCTGTGTCAAGTCAGACAGCCCTTCCCATCCTCCTGTGCCCCTCGCTGTACGGGTGGAAAACCTGTGTAGTCATCTACTGCAAAGACACTGGGCTTTAGCAATGAAACCGGGAACAGCTGAGTTGTGCCTGGGTGTAACTGGGAGAGGAGAAAGCCCTGCTGAGGCTGTGCAGGTGGCAGTGTGTGCTCAGGGGATGCAGGCCCTGCAGTCTGCCAGGGAATGCATGCCCGGAGCTGCAGGAGCACTGCCTGTTTGCAGAGGAGCCATTTCACCATTTGCACCTTGCACACAGGGGAGTTTCTGGCTGAGGCTTTGGGGACTGACCAGGAGGAAGAGAACTGAAGGGGTTTTTTTTTTGTTTAATTTGGGACATTTTGTTTCCTCAAAGCTTGTCAGTTCATCAGGATGAAAAACCTGGGCTGAGTGTTTTCATTTGCCCACAGCTTACAGAGGAGCAGGCAGATAAGGGCCAGCTGTTGTTCCATTTGCTTGCTTAAACAAAACCTGCTCTTTGGTGTGGAGGCTGCAGCACCTTGCAAGGAAAGCAAGATGGGGATATGGCTTTTGTGTGCTGCTTCTGTCTTATTATCAAGAAATTATTTCTTCTCCTGGAAAAAATACTAATTTTTGACACACTTTGCAGTCTGTTCTCTGTGGTTTTGTACTGTGTCTGTTGTAGGAAATGAGAGATTAGGGAATTCCAATAATTTTATGTAATATAAAAGCTTCTTATTGAACTGTTTTTCTAAAGTCTTCGGCAAGTCCCAGAAATGTAAAATAGGATAGGAAAGTAAACAACATTTTGCTGTGTTGTTGACACTGGGATGGCAGGCGAGTGTGTGTGTGTGGGTGAACTCCCTCCTGGAAGCTGTTTATAAATAGCCTGCTCTGCCCCACTCCCTGTGTGTGTGTTCTGCTTCTGTTAGTTAGCAGGAGCGACTCGATGCTTTCCTGTCTGGCAGTTCAGTGACTTAATGCATGTTTGAGTATGTGGCCCCACTGTTTTATTGCTACACATGCTTTTCTATGGAAAAACTGAGGTGGGCAATGCAAATGGAACCACAACTCATGTCCCTGCCTTCCCTTTCATTTCCTCTTCTCTGTTCTCTGCCCTCTTTGGCATGTTTTTTTTCCTCTGGGCGTTTCTCCTTGCTTCTCTTCCTACGCTGTGCAGGTGCGGGAATGTGTCAAAGTTGAGCACTGCAAAAGGACTCTCCTCAAGTCACTCTCCTGTTGTGGACCCTCCGCTTTGTGTACAGAGGGAAATTTCTGTGGTCTTGGTAATTGTAGTTAGGTTTTTCCTTGCAGCCTGCTTCCTGTGTGGCGCATTGCTGCTGTAAAGTATTGTTTGAGTGCTAATGAGGGGGTTGTCCATGGCCAGAAGTAGTGTTAGGATGGCAGTGGTAATTAATGAGGAAGCAGGTGTGTTGAGCAAAGCCCATCAGCTCTGAACTGGAGGAGCAAACACTGGCCTGTTTCAGGAGGGAAGGAGCTGCCCTGACACACTGTGCTTGGGAGCCAGGTATTCGGAATTCTGTATTTATGACTTCCTCATTTGGGGCATGTTGCCAGAGGGGCTTTCACCTCTGCTAGTAAACGTATTTAGCTGTTGAAAAGGTCCATGTGTCATGAAAGTTTATGGCACGGTTGCCTCTGGAGAACTCCATGGAGTAAAATGCTCTTCTATTAGTTCAAAAAAGATAGGGCTGAGCTGCCCTGGAACTAAGTCTAAGCCAAACCTGGCCCAGATGTCTTTTGCAGCTCAAGCTCAATCAATGTTGTCTTCAGTAAACATTTAAGAAACAAGACTCTCCTTGTCTATTTTAGTGCCTGTTAAATTACATGCTTTAGTCAAGAGAGGCAAGGTCTTGCTTCTAGGATGAAGTTCAGTCCCTGCTGTGGATGTCTGTGGTATGGGAACAGGGCCATGACACAGGGCTAAGAGTGATCCTAACAGACCTGAGGGGTTGAGGGATGAGGGCAGTAATACCCACAGTTGAGTTGTGACCCCAGATTGTTGAAAGGAAAATCTGCACTGTGGCTAGGTCACTCTGCCATCCCAAGACACTGGACAAGCCCGATTGCACTATAGCAACTCTGTTCTCAAAACCATCCTTTGCTGGGAAATAGTCTAAAAGGTACCTGGTAATCCTTTGGATGCCTCCAACAGGGACAGATTTTTAAATACAGATAGAAAGCCTAGGAGTGAGAAAGGAAAGAAAGGTTATGTTCATCTAGTGCTGTGACAAGCAGCTCTGCATCATTTTTTCTGCTCCTGTGTGATATCCATAAGGGAAGAAAATTCTCTTGCAGAGATAATTACTGCAGCACAATGACAAGTTCAGAGTGCTTTGCAGGCAGCAGGAGTTTGCAGTCTAGATAAGGCATCCCTGTCATCTCTGCAAGTCCTTTGCCAGCTTCTCTGTTCATTCCAGTTTGAGGAGCTTCTCTGGCTCAGCTGGGTAGATAAGCTTGCTGTTAATCTTGGCCTTCAGCTCACCTGATCTCCCTTTGCCCCAAAGTCTGTTTGGGAGGACTGAAATCTGTTAAAAGGGTTCATTCTTAGTTTCTTTTAGAACTGCTGGGGTAAAGAAAAATGTTGGTTGGTCAGAGTGACCATTTTATTGCTGTTAAACCTTGTGGAATTACAGGTGCACAGAGTGGCTTTGCCAGCATGAAGGTGTCAAAATAACTTTGTATAGTCAGGACTGGGTTTGTATTTGGGCATGAATCCTACACAAGTAGGTTAGAGTGCATCCAGCTCAGAAAAGGTCTTGAGGTTTTATGTCCCCTTTTGGAAATCATGTCCATGGAAAGTTAACCAAAAGCTTGAATATGGCAGTTCCTTTTCTCTTTTTAAGAGATAAACTTATTAATGAGTTTACTGGACATGACTGTATTTGAAATCTTGTAGCTGTATGTGTGGCAGAGTTCCCTATATGACTCTTTATATCTCTAACCAGTATGGAAGAGACAATATCAATTTATCTGTAACAACTACTGTGAGTGGGATTTTAAACTGATGGCACTTGTGCAGTTGTCAAATTTTGTAGAGTATGACTGTTACAGCCATGTAATTGCAACAGCCAGAATTTGTGTTTGATGTTTGCTTACCTTGACAGTGTTTTGTTTTTTTTCCTCCCCCCGCAGGACTAGAGTGAAATTGGAAAGCCTAGAAGACGCTTATATTTTAAGAGGAAATGATGACTCTCTTTCTGATAAGCATGGATGTCCAGCCTATGTGAGTCCAGAGATCTTGAACACAAATGGCAGCTACTCTGGCAAAGCAGCGGACGTATGGAGTCTAGGTGTCATGCTTTATACCATGCTGGTTGGACGCTATCCTTTCCATGACATTGAGCCCAGTTCCCTCTTCAGCAAGATCCGTCGAGGGCAGTTTAACATTCCAGAAACTCTATCCCCTAAGGCAAAATGCCTCATACGTAGCATACTGCGTCGAGAGCCATCAGAAAGGCTGACTTCACAGGAAATACTGGACCATCCATGGTTTTCTACAGATTTTAATGTTTCGAATTCAGGATATGGTGCTAAGGAAGTATCAGATCAGCTGGTGCCTGATGTCAACATGGAAGAAGACTTGGACCCATTCTTTAACTGAGCACAAGGACTGGTGTTCAGAAGGTACACAACCTGGAGATGGACACATGAAGGAGCCCTTCCTGACCGCGTTCAATCACATCCTGCATCAGCCTAGCTTGGTAGCAAAAGACACTCAGAGGTCCTCGGATTGAGAAGGAACCTCCACAAGGAGCTAATATAACAAATGTAGCATGGGGACAGATT
>VZSR01003806.1:9653655-9668187 GCA_013398615.1 Brachypodius melanocephalos
AAGGCTGTTTTCAGCACCTCTGTTCAAAAGCTGTAGGTGATTGACAGCCACCCCTAAAGAAACCCCCCAGCGTCAAAATTCCCCATTGCAAAATAAATATTATTGCACTAAAACTGCTAGCACAGGGTTTACTGTCAGCCTGGCTAACTTTGAACTACATTAATTTCTTCGTAGGTAATTTTTGGCATGTTTCAGTTGGTAGATTGAGAATTAAAACTTGATTATAGCACTAACCAGAAATGTTATTAACATGTAGAAACACTTGAAGATCACTTTTTAAATGATCTGTATGCCTGCAGCCAAAGTTTAAATTACTTGAAATTCTTTCAAATCAAACTCCCACATCAAATGTGCTTTATAGAAAAAAAGCAGATTGTAATCAGTCATAGAGAGAAGGGGAGCACTGAGGATTTCCCTCTCCCCCACTAAAACTTATGTGAACAACTTCTGTTCTGTTTGGGTGGAAGTAGTTAGACCTTATTTTCCAGCAACCTGCATGCTTGCTTTTTCACTGCCAGTAATTACACAAAAAATGCAGCTGACTAATGATTGCTCATTTGCAGTGAATTTTTTTATTTGAGGATAAAGCTGCAGAGGAATCCTTTGGCAGCTGAAGTCAGTTTTAAAAAAATGCTGAAGGGGTGTCTTGTTTTTGGAGCTTCCTTGTGCTTAAAGCTAAACCCAAGAGGGGGATTTGTGATTCTGATTTCTGGCTCTTTTTTGTTATTTCTGCTTCATGGGCACTGCTAGTTGAGTGCACAGGTATAGCACTGCCTGCTGCAGAAATGCTTGAGACAGCTTTCTTAGTGCTTCTCCACCCTCAGTTTGGGTAGCAAATGCAGTGGGATTTGGGATTTTGCTGAGCAGAATGTCACATGGTCCTAGCTGCCTCTCAGTCCTGGGGAAAAGGATGATCGTCTCACAACTGTGCAGGGTGAAAAGCCATGTCTACAAACAAAACCATTTCACAGAATATGACCCTGTGGTGGCCTTTGGAAGCCCTCCAGCCTCTCCTCCTCTCCCAAAAAAGAAGGTTTGTTTTTTTTTTTTTTTTACTACAATATATATCCTGATATATCAGCACTGTGCAGCACTGTGTGCAGTTTCAAGCTACAGGCTTTTCTTCAGTACTGCACAAACAAGAGACAATTATTCCTTTGGCACCATGATGTCATATAACCTGATCCCTTAGTCTTCCTGAGCTGTTCATGTGCTATGGAGATAAACAAGTCAATTAAAAATGCATTCTCTTGTAGATGAAATAACCTTGGTAAACTTGTGTTTCTGGAAAGAAAAAAAAAACAAACTAAGAAAGCCCAGCCCAAGTCTCTTGAATCCCAAAGTCTGCTTTCCTGGCAACTGGAGAGGAAGGGTATGGAATTTGATGCCAAGGAAAAATTATTAAGAGGGGAGAAAAATAATACTCTTCATCCTGAAATGTTTGTGTTGAAATTTGGAAATGTATGAGTGAGCTCTGTGACTAATAGCATAATGAATACCAAAAGAATTAGTAATAATCAGTTCTTTATTCTTTGGGTTTTGGCTAAGATTTCTATGAAAAACTTGCTAATTTAATAAATGACAGTCCAGCTAACAACTTAACTAGCTTATAACTTTCCTATTCTTTCAGTAGAAGCAAATGTTGAAAATTGGTAACACGATGAGACAAATTGAAATCAAAGTGTAGGTAAAGTGGGGTATGAATGACCTGTAATATGGTGTAATTCCCTTGGAACCAGAGAAACTGCTGAGGAAAATTTCTTAAGAAAACCCAAGCAAGAAACGGGTTAAATCAGCTTGTTCTGCCACTGACTTTTGTTTTTCCCAGTATTCTCAACACTTGTGTTCTTGGTACCAGTTTCTGTGCCTCCATTTTGGCTTTTTTGACATCTGAATCTAGCAAATGTAGTCTATTAGCATGAAATTTTAATCCTCTAGAAATGCCTTGCCAGAGGCCTCTACACAAGTTGGAAACTCTAGGCTGTATTTAACCTGTAAGTTTTTATATATACTGGTGATTGTATGCAAATATGTGGAAAAATACATTTACAGTGATGGTAGTGTAAATTCTGAGAAATTATACATTCTTTGCACTGATGTAAATTGATGTAATCCATTTCTTAAGGGCCTCACTACTGTGCTCAGAGGTGTCATTTATTCTTTATATAATTCAGTTTAAATTTGTTTAGACTCCTCTTAAAAACAGTACAGGAGTGGATCATATTGTTCTGATTCTCCTGCCTCCTTACCCAGCACCTGTAGCCAGCAGGGCAAAAAGGAAACAATCCTGGTGTGGCAGCTTGTGCAAAGCAGTAGGTTAGTTGCTGCTGTGCTTATTTCTGCTCAGGAGGTTAAAGCATTGCAAAGCTGGTGCTGACATCATTCCAAGCACACAAAAAGCTGCCGTCAGTTGCACGGTCTATGGCAAGGTGTTTATCTCCATCTGATTAGGCTGGCAAGAGAAAGTGTCCTGAGAAAGCAGCACACAAAGAAGGAAACTGTCCATGCTTCCCACTCGCCCTGACACCGGAGTCAGTCCTGGGAAGACTGAAACGTGTTGATAAGGCTTCTGTGAAAATCTCTTGTGCTACCATTGGGTTGGACTTTTCCCATCTAAATCAGTGTTGAGCACACAGTTTATTGCAGGTGGGTGTTGGGCAGCCCCTCCTTACAGGGGGGGTCCAGATCTGAACTTCTGGTCTTCTCAAAGTGACAAAATAAGAAGGGATGCTATGACACAGAGTACAAACACTCCTGCTCACCTAAGTGTGGGTCACTGATCAGCAGAGAATTGCTGCTGGCTGGCTGGTGGAGGCTGCTGGCTCTGCCCATTGCCCTGCCCCAAATGCAGCCTCATCTGCTGACCCTGCAGAACATGCAGACAGTGCCAGCTGCTGCTGGGAGACCAGGCCACATGGCCTCTGCTTCCCCCATCTGCAGGAATGTGCTGGAGATGTGGAGTAAAGCAGCAGAAAGCAAATATCTTCCTTCTTCTGTGACCAGATGTGCCCTTATAAACAGAGACTTCCACCTGTAACCACAAATCACAGAATAAACTGAGCTGGAAGTGACCCACAAGGATCACTGAGTCCAACTCCTGGCCCTGCACAGCACTGTTCCCTTGAGACTCACCACATGCCTGAGAGCATTGTCCAAACACTCCTTGAGCTCTGCCAGGCTGGTGCTGTGACCACTGCCCTGGGGAGCCTGTTCCAGTGCCCAACCATCCTCTGGGGGAAGAACCTTTTCCTAATATCCAACCTAAACCCCCCCGACACTATTTCGGGCCATTCCCTCAGGTCCTGTCACTGTCACCACAGAGCAGAGATCAGTGCCTGCCCCTCCTCTTCTCCTTCTGAGGAAGTTGTGACTGCAATGAGACCTTCCCTCAGTCTCCTCCAGGCTGAGACCTCCAGACCAAGAGGATGCCTGGCAATAGTGTGGTGTATGGAGCAAGCTAAATTCTTCAAGGTATGGGGCAGAGAAGGCTGAGTGTCTGATTCCTACTCATGCTGAGACCTGGCTCTTTTATAAATTCCACATAGGTTCAATGTTTCTCTCATAGCAGGGTACGGCTAAAATTTGATCTAATTCAGTCCCTGGAAACAAGGAAAAATTTAGACAGAATTAGAATTAGTCAGAATTAGAATATCATAGGTTGAGAAAGGTGTCAAATTCCATGCACTTTTTAATTTTAAAAACTCAGTGTCAGCCAGCTAGAAGAGGAGAGTTCTGGCTTACTGGTCACCAACTGATATTTTATTGCTTCATATTGTATTGATTTCTACTTCCTCCTATGTGTGATCACCACAACAGCAGATTATTGGTAATTTCTAAGTGTTTTTACTTGCTAATTTTAGCTTTCATATTAGCAATAAACATGCCTGATCCAAGCAAACAGCCCTTGGAGCTGCTGTAAGATGGAGTATATCTGTAAGTAAAAATTGAAGCTCTTCTGGGTACTGAGTTTCTGACAAGGCTCCAGCTGCATTAGAGTAAAAGGATTTTACTACATACAAACTTTTTATTAGAATAAACGTAGGTTAAAAATTACGTAAGATGCCTTCTCTCCTTGGTAGCTCAAATCAAGGCCAATCAAATCAAGATGCTCAAGATGAGCAAGTACATGCATATTTTACCAGTTGTTACTTTTTAAAAACTCTCTAATTCAGTCAAAGGAACATGGAAGAGCAATAGCTTGATTGCAACAAAGAATTTATGACAGAGAACAAAAAAAATCTTTTTTTTCCTTTTTTTTTTCTATTCAACTTGACGAGAAATGTTGACAAATCCATTTTCTTGGTACTGTGCAGGTTATCGAGTCTTTGCCCCGTCTGAGTAGCTGCTAACATGGATAACCAGTGATCTCATGTAACCTCAGGACAGCAGTGAGATTTGTCAGAAAGTTCACAATGTGCTGTCTTTAATTTAAAAAAGGAACATCAGCAACATGAAATGCATGATTCAGAGAAATCCAGTGACATTTTGCTATTGTCTGCGGCTGATAAAACTGGAGTAGTCAACGTTGCCTGATTTCATCCCTGCTGATTGATCAGACCATGAGGATAACCCACATTTTACTGCAGGATGACATTTTTCCTGCATTAATTTAGCTTTGTGTAGAAAGCAAGGACAAGGTCAAGGCTGCATTTATATCCTCAGAGCACAGAAGATGCAGGGTGATTGTGCCCTTCCTCCTTTTTTCCTCCACTAATGAGTAGTCTTTCTGCATAGGTAAAGGTAGGGAGGATAATGCCCTTTGCCCCTTTTGTAGCAGAAACATTGCTGATCTGTTCCAGAATAATACTCACACCAACCTGTCAAGGGCCAAGTGCTATTTTGAGTTCTATTTATTTGCTATTGGAGGGGGGTGGGGGTGTTGTACCTTATTTTTTCCATCTGGCATGCTGGGATTGTACAACTGATTTTGAAAAATTCCATGATTTAACATGGTCTGCTCCTTCTTCCACAGTTCTTTTTCAACAGCATCATCACCATTTTCTGTAGTTAGTGATTTTTGGGAAAATTAATTTTTAGGTTTCAGATAGTCTTGTCTATAAGTAAGTCTGAAAGATAAAATCCATAGCAGATACAGGGTATTTTATGCAAGCAATCATAGACATTTGGTAATCTGTTTTCGAAAATTACAGAACAAAAATGAAAATCCTTTGGTCATTCTGTTTAAACAGCTTCATCTTCTGACTTTTTCCACCCTGCCAATACACTTTGCTTTTATTTAGGACAACTGCAATTGTAAGTGACACTTGCTACCATGGGGTTTGTGCTGCCAGGTCACTCAGAGTGCATTTGGAGGCCACCATGGTGAGCACACCATAGAAGTATAAGAGAAAAATGTATGTGTTATGTGTTATATCCAAAGGCTATCTATCTCAGAAACACCAGGCTTTTCTAAAGGGTAGAAGGCTTCTCATTTTATTTCTAATAGTAGATGGGATTATGAGACTCTGAATGTTGCTGCTCCCATCCAGAAGTAATGTTTCCAACATTGTAGCTATAGGATGCCAATTGTTCAGAGAAGTGGAAAGAAGTGTCTAACCCGCATTTTTCTATACCTCTTTGCAACTTCTTTGCAACTTCTTGACACCATCAATTTGCTGTGAGTTCCAGTCAGCTGAATCAATAACAGATATAATCCTCAGAGACCTGGGAAAGACCTGCTTTCAGGAGGTTAGTACACAGGCTATAGGCTTCATTGTCTGGAGTGTTCTTACTGCAGAACTAGACCAAAAACTCTGATACTTAGGGCAGTTTTAAAGGTTGTTCCAAGATTGTTTTCACAAGAAAAGGTTGCCCTGTCAGAGCACAGCAGGGGAGATTGACCGCACTTCTGAAGTCACTATAGTCAAGCCCAAGCTTTGTTCTGCCTCAGCTCTTAAATCAAGTTCCTCGCAGAGGGGCAGAGAAACCCACTGC
Organism: Brachypodius melanocephalos; assembly: GCA_013398615.1. Taxonomy (NCBI): domain Eukaryota; kingdom Metazoa; phylum Chordata; class Aves; order Passeriformes; family Pycnonotidae; genus Brachypodius; species Brachypodius melanocephalos. The sequence continues at coordinate 9,659,590 of VZSR01003806.1, forward strand.
CAGCTTTACATGTAACAGGGAGGACAAAGACAAGATTCAGACTATCTAATGCTATTGAAGCTGGAAGTAATGGGCTTACACAATTGGAATTTGGGGGTAGGATTTGTCCAGCTAAATGTCGACAACTATATTTCTCTCTGTTGACTATAAAAGGAGCTCAGCATGACTAGCTCAGGCATAGATGTGTCGAGTTAAATGAGGGTAATCCTCCCTGCTTGTCAGAGCCCGATTTGTTTGCATACACAGAAAAGTCTCGTTCCCTTTGAGATACACCAGGTATCCAAGACATCTACACAAGACTTGCAGAGAGACAGACAGAGGCTGTGGAAGAGGGACCTCTTGTAAAGAGAGAGATGGAGGTGTCTGGAGTGCCCTCAAACATCTCAAATGGCAGTGAGTGGACATATCTAAATGGAAATCTACGTAGGGTGGTCCAGAAAACTTTAAATTTTATAAACCTAAGTCTCAGAATAGGATTCTCTTGTTAGCTTGAGAGTTTTCTAGGTGTCAGCCCTTGGGTATTTAAAAAACTGTAAATACATGTATAATTTATCTGGGAAAATGCACTCCTTCCCTTTTTGGAAATGGTCACTATTGAAACAAGCTTGCAAATGTTGTTGGCCCAGAAGGGTTGCAAGCCAAAAGACCCTGACCCTTATATGACACATGAGAAAAAGCTCAGCCATGGATACATGTGTCTGCTTTAAGCTTTCTACATGTAGCCATCACTGGACAAAATACAGAAATAAACCCAAATTCAGAGAGAGCATAAATAAGCATCATAAAAAATAGTAATGATGAATGTTGATACATCAAGATGTACTGGGAGACTGAATAAAAGATCGAGAGCAAATGCATTTACTTACTTTTTATAGCATGTCACTATTTTATTTTCCTCTCAATACCCCTCCATGTAGGATGTGCTACATGGAGCAGACTTAACCACCTGTTCAGTAGAGAAATTAAATGCTTCAGAAAAGCATTTTCCATTTCTTCCCTTTAGTGTCCACCAGTGGATGTTCTCTCTGACCCCAGAAGCAGCTGGTGTAACTCAAATAGCTCGTTAAAAGTGCCTTGTGATCCTTTCTGCTGTGTACATGGCACTTTAACCTGTTTGCCCTTGGACTTTCTCCTCTAGCAATTTCCCTCAAAAACAGGTCGTTTTTTATTCGGGAGAGAGATTTGTGTGCTGTCAGAGAAGAAGATTCAAATTGGGCACGACATCATAAACACAACACTTGCAAATCTCTCTGGTTTTAGGCAGTAGGAAAATGAGTTCCTAGCATTTGCTAGTACTTCTCCAGACAAGGGTGTTCATTAAACAATGTTAATGTTTTTCTTCTCTTAAAAGCCAAGCTATGGTATGAGGCAGCCTTGTGTTTAGCAGTTGCTCACTGACTAAAAATCCTATGGCAACCAATAAATGGAAGCCAAAAAATGTTGCAATATTATTTTAGAGGACTCGTCTGCTTATTTTTACAGTTAGCCTTGCATAACCTTCTACATTTTTGGACTCTGTTTTATGTAGAATATTTCTTAAAGTTTCCATTTATTTCAATTGTGCACTGCACATTAGGAAAACTCCTAAAATAATTAGAAAAAATGAGTCACAAATACTTTCCTTTTATGATGTTATCCTGCCCTTCTATAACTTATTTATGTACTGCCCTTACATAATATTTATTTGGTGTCATCATTTTGCTAACACTAATTTCTTTCATATGCAAAGCAAAGATGAAAACAGTGTCATGATGGTAGCTTGAAATGTTTGCCTCTTGGGGTTTAAACCTGTGGACAAAATTAATGATACCTGGCTTCCAGCTGAAGACCAGAGCTGGGTTTCCACCTTGAGCCATCACATATCTGTCTGAAGAGTGTGTAGGGTTTGAGATGGTCTTTTTTTTTTTTTTTTTTCTTCAGAGTGGTTGTGGAGATGCATGAAAGCAATGAAAAGCAGTGTATTGGTAGGTTTAAAATGACAACTGAAAAAGTCCATTCAGTAGCAGGGCAGCCCAAGTGTTTGGTGTATGCCCCTCTCTGTGTTACCTTGGCATAGCTAATTGTTACCAGCAGAATATCAAAGACTACGTCTGTAAGACTCAGCCTTAGAATATATAAAATATATATAGAAATTATATATTTCACTCTCTCATCCCACAAAAATAGCCTTGAAATCCCTGCAGCCTGTTCCTCTGTAGCCAGCAGTGTAGCAGTACGTGAATTCCTTCAAGCTGGCTCTCTGTAGGTTGACTGGTTCATCCCTGATGTTGCAACCCCACCACCCATGATGAATTACACATGCAACTCTTGCAAAATTGTATTCTGAATAAATAAAGGCTTGGCACTTTATCCCTGCCTTTCTCCAGTGGACAGGGTCTTGGGTAGGATGGAAATGGACAGGTTTGTGTGCCGGCATGTGAGCGTGAGGCTGCGTGTGCCCCCGCATGAATGAACAGTCCCAAAGGAGAGAGGGGGTGAGCAGGCACCATTCTGCTTCTGTGCACCAAGCTGGTTAGAAACTGAAACAGGAAATTATGATGTGTTCCTCAGCTGCTCCAGAGCAACATAGCTCTTTCTCCAGCAAGAAGAGCTGGGAAAGGTTTGGTGCTTCTGTAGGCTGGAGATTTCCAACAAGTAGAGCTGGCAGCTGGAAAGGGAGGGAGCTGATGGGAGGTGGCAGCATCCTGGCCTTCACCTTTTTGAGAAATCCTTGTTCATGCAAATATACAGGTTTTGTGATTGAAAATTTGTGTTACCTTGTGCATATATAGAAAAACAACAGGGAAAGCAACCCTGAAGTTCAGTTCTTAGATTCTTCAAATACCCTCAGGTGGGTTCAGTCTTTAGGTTTCTGCAGGAAACCTTTACAGTTCATGGAGAGCCAATCTGTCCTGCCTGTGGAGCCCAGAGAGTGATTTATGTCATCCCAAACCAGAGACTGATATTTGATCAGATTAGTGGTGCCCTACACACATTGCCTGAAAATGATTTTGTTTTTAAAACGGTGACCAAAACATGTAGCTCAAATATAAAAGGCAAAATTGTAGTCACCAGAAATTGAGAGCTGTATCCTGCTTTTAGCGTGACACAAAGGCTAATAAATGCAAAAATTTACAATCCCATTGGTTTCCATGGGCCTTGAACAAGGACATTAAACACAAGAAATAAAAGAAGCATGTGTGCAAACAGGTATTTTATACATTCAAAAGCATGCATTTAAAGATAATAAGGTAGAATATATCTATTCATATGCTAATCTTATTAAGATGTAAACTTGGGTTGCAAGTTCTTTGGGATGAGGACAGGAGGTTTTTTCTCTACATTTGTATATAGCAGCATAATAATGTCTGGATATGCCTAGGACTGGGTGTCCTTCTGACTACTGAAGTAAAATTAATATATTAGAATGGTTGAATAGTTTTAGGATCAAGTACAATATGTCCTATCTTATGAGATCAGCAGCCTCCTGCTATTCTTCAGACAAGGCCTCTGCTCTTTTCTAATTGAATTCTTTGTGGATTTTTTGTACAAATTTTATCTATGAACTTTAGCTGCAACTGACCTAATATTGCAAAACCCATTTCTCACAGATCCTAAGCAGGTTTTAACCCAGCTTTTGAAAGGAAAGCAAAATATAATAATCTACTTCAGCAACTGGACTCAGAAAACAATCTATTAGGGCAAATGAAAACAAATAATTTTCCTTCCATTGTCTTTATCTGATAAAAGGTCACAAAAATCTTATAAACTGAGGTATTGTTTGTCATTTTAGATGCTCCCTGTTTACCTTGGAAGATCAGTTCAAGAAAAAAACATACAGTATCTTTTCTGAAGTCTTTCTTTAAAGCAATAATATTTTAAAACAGCAGTGTTTTTAATTACATCAAACACTGCATTATATTATATATTGTATAACTACACTTCAGAGTAAGAATCATATCATATTTATGAGATACACAAGAGAAGAATTTTTTAAAGTTTAAATTTACAGGTTTGATAAGCCTGGTTTACTGGTTTATAAAACCAAACAGAGTGAGACAGCATCAACAGTGGTCCTTTCTGATCTACGCTGATGTTTTGTACAGTCCTGTTTGGTTTATTGCTGTTGTTCATTCTGTGAATATATTTATTTATTTATGCTCAGTCTTGCCAAGTAGTGGAAATATTTCCAGGAACAAGGCTTTTGTGTTGATAGTCAAAGCCTTGAACTTCTGTTAGGAAGGTGCCTGTGCCCCTCTAGTGAGCTGCCCCCATTGATCCTTCTGCAGTGCTTGGACCTGATTTCAAGTACTCCAGAGCAAGAATACTCTCTGCAGGGGTCCTCAGGCTGCAGTCAGTCTGCAAAGCCTCTGCTTGGGGTTCCAAATCTTCTTACCTGAAGCCAGCAGTGGCAGACCCAGGTGGGCACCACTGTGTGAAGGGCTGTGAAGTTTAGGACAATCTTAAGAGAAGGTGCTGAAGATGGGTTTTGCTACACACCCCCAACCCAGCCTTTAGGTGGTTTCACACAAAAAAAAAGTGTTGCAAGGGAAAACTCAGTACCTTCATGAGGTGGAGGTATGATGTCCTTTTGTTCATAACCCAGTGAGGTATTTCTTGCAATAGGAAATGCAGTTGTAAAGGAATATTGTTGCAAATTATGTGTTCTTAGTGCTTGCTGGAGGTTATTGCAACACACATTTACAGAGCTGTAAATTATGATAGGTTAATTATAACAAATCCCCCTTTCTTACTCAGAATGAACAACCTTCATGAAGGGGAGGTTGTGAAACAGGGGAAGAGAAAGATTAATTTATCTTTAAAAAAAGATTGGAATTAGACAAAGAGAGAGGAATGCAGAGCACTCTCTCATCCCTTTTCACAGCTTAGTACATTCTATGATTCCTATTATTGCTATTTTGTCACTTGTCCCACCTCCCATTGCAATGCATAATTCCCAGTCAATGGATTCAGGAATTTCATACATTCACACATGACATCTTTCCAGCTTGTACTGTAGTGCTTTTTCCTGTCATATTTTAACAAAAATTGTGTAGTTTTAGGGGTTTTTTTAAGACCTCATCTTCTGGAGACCTCATAATTTTCTTCTACCTGTGATTTAAACCGTTTATTTATGCCTCTTATGATTGTACAGTGAAACTGAAATGACAGAAATGCAATAAAGTATTTTCAGATGTGGGTTTTGTTTAAAGTTCAGATTTTTTGAACAACCTCTGTGTGTGTGTTTTGGAGGCCTGACTTGTTTGTTATTTTTGGTACTGAAGTTGAACTGAACTACAAAAGCCAAGAAATGTTGTAAGCACAGCTCTAACTACTGTGTTGTAATCTTATTTCATTCAGCTGCTGAGGGCTTATACGGCCACTGAAAGGAATGCAGTTCTGGCCAAGTACTTTTCCAGTGAAAAAAAATGTTAATTTGTTCCATGCCATCATCTTTTTTTTTTTTTGTGCACGTATGTTCAAAATCAACTTTCACTGATCATCCCAGGTAAGATATAGAAAGAGAAAGGAGGAAACTGAAGTTTTATGTAATTTCTAGACTTCTCAGAAATTATATTCTTTAAGAGCAGTGAATTTTAAAAGCTTTGTGGTTTAGTGGTTTTTATAATATACATCATTGTTTGGCAACACAGTATTCCTCTGCCAAATATCTCAAATGTCAGAAATAAAAGATAACAAAGATAATGCACATTATCAGAACAACCTGAAAGCACTTAGCTGGCCATTTCACACCAGGAATCTTAAGGAGTAATGCTGTTTTGATCCCATTTCTGGCTTGTGACCTGGTCCCAGACCTGTGTTCAGAAATAACTGTCTGAAGCTGAGTTTCAATATACAAAAGGTATTTTGTATCATTGTTTATTTTTATTAATTAGGTATTTTAAAAATATATTACGTCTATGTAAATATTGCCTATAGTTATTACAATATGATACATAGTATATATTAAAATATTTTATAGTGTAATAAAATATATTTCTGTATGAGTGTAATTTGAAAATACTTACATAATTACATCTATGTATATATACATATATATATATATAGACAAAACCAAAGGCCATTCTGTGGTCTCTTCTGTTCAGCTAGGTAAGGAACTAGTTCTATGCTGCATGACAAAAGGCTGTTTCATCAGGCTGCTCTGTCATTCCTTTCATATAAACAGGGCTAAGCAGAGCCACTGCTGACAAAGGAGCAGGTTGCAGATGCAAATCATTGCACAGATTTTGCTTTCACTTTGAGGAGCTTCTAGGGCAGAATGACTCAGGTGGCTGATGGTACCAATACCTACAGGAAATGGGAAAAATTTAGGTGGAAAGAATGCAGCAAACTGATTGAAAGAACTCAAATCTCCATAGTCATCCAGTGTCTTCCTGATCTGAATCTATTAATTTTGCCCTTCCCTTCCCTTCCCTTCCCTTCCCTTCCCTTCCCTTCCCTTCCCTTCCCTTCCCTTCCCTTCCCTTCCCTTCCCTTCCCTTCCCTTCCCTTCCCTTCCCTTCCCTTCCCTTCCCTTCCCTTCCCTTCCCCACATTTGCTCCCTTTGGATTTCCTACTGTCCTGTGAATGGTGCTGAGGCTCCTGGATCCTGAGTGCAGGAGTTGAGGAGTGCAGTGATACGATGAAATCAATTACTGTTAGGGAAAAAAACTCTATTGTACAGTTTCTCCCTTTCAAAACCCACAATCTGAAAGGGAAATATCCCCTCTTCCATTCCCCAAATGTTTGGAGGGTCATACAGAAACTGAAAAGAGTGGGAAATTTTTGATTTTCGTAATTGCCGCAAGACAGTTCAGGCTTTAAGCTGTAGCACGACCGCTATCCTCAACTCTTATTACATTCAATCACACTTGAATGCACTGTAGCAGAATTTCATCTAGATTTTGTAAGGCTTGGCCTTTTGAAATCAGCATAAATTATAATGTTCCAGTCAATAGTTTGTCCAACAGACAGCAAGTCACTTGATTCTTCTTTAGTGTGTCTCAATCTGTTAAACAATAGGGCTTTTCTTTGCTGAAGTGGGACTGGTGTGCATGCAGCAAGAATAAGCTCATTCTAACAGCTTTGCTTTGCTTTTCTGTTTTAGAGAGAGAGAATTTGTAAATACACTGTATTAAATCATGTTTGGTAGCAACCTGTGAACCACGATGATAAAAGAATTGACCCAAACTACTCAACCTCAATCTAATGAGATCAAAAGACATCAGGTAATTTTAGGTTATTTGTTTGGGGTGGGGTTTTTTTTTTGTATCTTATTTTTTCACAGGTATTTAATTGTTTGTTTTGGGCTTTTTTTCCCCCAAAAACATCTGAAAACAGGACAGTGAAATGCTGTAAAACAGGGAATTCTTACACCATTTTCCAGCTAAGAATGAATCAGAAAGCCCACAAGAAGAATTCTTTTAATGTTTGCTGGACACTATAATTATGTGCTAACTTCTCTGTGTGGTTAACTGAATAGGAGGTTGCTAATTACTAATCACCATCAGGAAAAGGATTAAATATGAAACCATACATATCCAAGATACTTTCAGGTGGAGGAATAGGTTTGCTCACTTTAACCTTTTGTATATTGATTTTCTCAGTCTTGTTTCTCTTCACTTTATTGCAGACCAGACACTGTAAGGAGCTGAAGGAGAAACAGTCTTTGGCACAAAGCTCCTTCTTAAACCAGCATCAAGATATCCCAGCTATTCCAGATTAAAATAAGGCTGATTCCTATATTTTTAGGACTATTGCCCATGGCTTACTGTTTTGGGGTTCACATACTATTGCAATCAGAAAAATTAATTTGCTAACAAAAGCTAGAGGTCTGTGTTCAGATTCTTACTCCTTGTCAATTCTAATCACTTAGTTATTTTCTGAGAACTGTTTTGGTTGAATATCACAAGCAAATTATTCAAACATTCATCAATATTGAGAAAAACTGAGCCTAGGTTCTGCATGGATTTTTTAAAAGGTCTGTGGTAGAAATTTTGGACCAGCTAAAGAGAATCAAAGCCCAGGCATTGACTTCACTGGGACTAGATTTTCATTTTAGATGTTCTATAGGGCCACTGAATTATTTTTCTTTCTAAATTCTAAATGAAAACCCAAATATTTTAAAAAAACTTTAAAAATGCTTACACAGTGATGTGCATCAGTAAATGTACACGGTAATGTACACAGTAAGATCAAAAGTAATGACCATCTGCTCTCTCAGGATTTGGCTCCTTATTGAGCAAGATGATAGGAATTAACCTTTTAAATACTTTTTCAGGGAAAAAAAAAAAAAAAAAAAAGCTGATTTGTTTCCTTGCTGTCTTCCTGCCTGGATGCTGTGCCTAATTCCCTTTGAATCCTGGGGTATGCATGAAGATGGGGGTGGTGTTTCAGTCCTCACCATACCATTCTCTTTAGTGGGTATTGAGCTGAGGTATTTCATATTCAGCTTTAGTTTTGCTTTCATTTGGAGTCATCCCACACTCCTAATTATGCCCATTTGGCAAAAGCTGAATCTCTGCAAATCAGAACCTTGGGTCTGGAGTTTCTGTGGTCTGTAACAGAGGGTTTTTTTGTTGTTGTTGTTTTGGTGGGGTTTTCTTTTGTTTTTCCTTT
>VZSR01003806.1:9668353-9719353 GCA_013398615.1 Brachypodius melanocephalos
TCTTTTCTTTTCTTTTCTTTTCTTTTCTTTTCTTTTCTTGTTGTTTGTTCACTTGGTTTTGTTTCCTTGGGTTTTTGTTTTTGTTTTGTTCTTTTGGTTTTATTTCTTTTTAGAAAAGTGGAATAGATAAAAGTATGATCCTGTTTTTTCCTCTCATTTTTGTAGGGAAATTAAATAACAGCCATGGCTTGACATTATGGTCTTCCTTTCTACTTAGCTTTAATTTTAGTCATCTTTTGCTGGTTCCTGTTATACCCAGTTCCTGAACTCTCAATACAATAAATGTTATTGTTCATGGAGAGAATGAGTTGCATAAATGTCAAGTAATCAACAATCAGCTGGCCAGTTGCCTGGAGACCTTTTGTTTTCTTCATGGGACATGACTACAAGTCCTTATTCATACAAACGAGTCTTACACACCTAAGTAGACCTATTGGCAGTAGTGGTGAATTGAAGGTGGGGAAAAACCAAGGTTGTGCAATGTCTTTTAAATCTAGGACTCAAGTTCTAGTTGTCAGAAATCTTTAGCTGATGGCATAAATTTACTTGCTTTTGGCAACATATACACCCCTATACAATTTTTATTTTTTTAAAAAGGCAGATGGAAGAAATCAAATTTAGATGTAGCAAATTGTTTTGCAAGTAATTTCAAAAGCAAGGGATGATGTGTTTAGGGCAAAGATAGAGGCTCTTGATATGTTTAGTAAAAATATGAAATTGGATCTGTCTCATGCTATTAGAATCTAATTGAGTATTGAATTCTCTGAAAGAACATATTAGTACAGAGGGATTGTTGTCTTACTTGATATACCAAACTCTTATGTTCAAGTTTGTGGAAGACAGACATGACAAATTTGACAATGACACTGTCTAAAGAGGAAGAAGCAAGTTGAAAGGTTAAAAAAAATTATTAGAGAGTTATAATGAAAAGGAATGTTATACTTCTTGCCATAGCAGGAACAGGAATTAATATTAGTTTGTTCAATGATAAAAGATGAAACCTGTAGATATTTACAATATGTTTCAAGCAAACATTCAGAGAATCTCAAAATCAAGATATAAAGGGAGAAACCCACTTTGAACTTGCTTGGAAGTGGGAAGTGGAAGTTTCAGGCAATAATTATTTATTGTAATTCAACAAGATCATATCAGGGGAACCATCAGCTTGAAATGACTGGTATATGAGGAAGTCTCATGTGCAGACTTCTGAATTTACTATCAGGAAGGTCTTCTGCCAGTCCCACAGCTGCCACTACATGGGATACTTCCCCACCTTGTTTAATATGCATGATGTTTCCTTTCTCCTCATCTAATATGGGCTCTTCTCAGTAGCAGGGTCTCTTTCTGGGGCCACCAAGCAGCCCCTGTGCCCCTCCCCTGAGGTGGGATTCAGTTACTCAGACACGGGTGCCTGGCACTGCTTGAGACACCTTGGGCTGGTCTGCCCAGCCTTCAGCTGCTGGTTGAGAGAATGCTGGTGTTGTCTAAGGTGGGTGTAAGGTCTGTCACACCAGCATGTCTTGTGCATCTCAGATGTTTTTAGGACACTTGCTTAGGTCTCTGACACGTGAGCTTGGTATCTGTGCTGCCGGTGAAGTTCAAAGAGCCTCTCATCTTGTTCTAGACACCTCCATGTGGCCCCTGACAGACCTCACAAACCCTGTTGACATCTTCAGCTTTACAGCCTTGCCCTCGGGTTGCCTATCCCTTAGCTCAGCAGCAAGCACCCCCTCATCAGCCCCCTGCAGGGTCTCTCTGTTCCTGCCTGGTGAAACTGGAGTGCTGGTGTTGACCAATAGCTTGGCGAGTGTCAGTGACAGTCCTCTTTTCTCATCCTTTCCCAATGAGAATCCTCTGCTGAAAGGAAGCTGATTGTTCTTTCTGTCAGAGTCCAGCAAAATCTGTACAGAGGACACCGCAGCAGATGGACAAGAAAATAACTCATGCAGGAATTCTGAAATGACAAGAGATTTGTTTCTCTTCTCTAATACCTGTTCAATAATTCTGCCTGTCCGTTGTAAAGTCAGGATCCCTCATCTGCATTTTGTGAGTCAGTTATACTGGTGACAACATGAAGTGTCTGTGCAGTGACTGGAACTATGTGAACTTTGAACACAGGATTTGTTTCCCAAAAGTTAATTTGACATTTCCTCTTCTTGTCTGGCTGTGTTGCTTTGGTGTCTTACAAAAATATATTTCTTCTTTTTTCTTCTCCTAGCAGCTGGAGCTGGTAGCTACTTCTCATAGAGGGGATTCTTTTCTCCTTTACATCCTCTTTCAAGGTGAACTTTAATAATATCTCATGTGCTACAAAAAATCTTAGTAATTTTAGTATTTTGTAAAATGTCCTTTTTTTAAAACATTAAAAAAAACCCAGAAGAACCTATCAGGAAATCCATATTCAGGGTTTTTTTTTTTTTTTCCACTGTGGAAACTGTGAATTATTTATAACAGTAGTTTGATTATATTAAAAAGCACAATCCCAAGTCTGCCGTACATTACTGGCTCCATTCCTTGCCTAAAACAGGCGTGTTTATATTTTTCCTCAGTAAATATGTGATAATTAAATGCAAATAGACCATATTTTTCAAATGAATTCCCAACCCTGGAAACTTGGATGATGATAATCTTGCCTAATAAATGCACAACTGCAAGTGAAATCAAAGTTTACTGAAGCAGAACATTCTTAGCAGTCAGTAGCAGCCATCGTTTAGTGAAAAAAAATTACAGGATTAATATAGACACATCATTGAAAAATGGATAGCCCAAAGGTATTTTATAATTATGGAATATACATAAGTATTAATTGAAAACACTGTGCACTCTTTATGGGATGTTCTCAGCTAATCCATTCCTTTAAATTATTAGGCTATACTGAAGTCCTGCCTAGGGCTGTCATCAGCTCTCTTGCATGTTCCCCATTGTGTGTGTTATCCCCTGTTTCTAGGTCAGCTTTTCAGCCTTTTCCTTTCCCCTTGTGGAAGAAAGCAATTTCTCTCCCATACATTTCATTTATGAAGAGACATATGCATGCTTCCTGGCTGGCAACACCTGGTCTTCTCCCTCTCCCTTTCAGCCTGAGGTCCTGAGTCTCCCTTAGAGCTAATGGAAGATTTTGGTATCGCTCTGAGAGTTCTCTCATCCCATGAGCAGCTCTGTTTCCCCCTCTTTTTGATGAACCGTGTCTCTCTGATGTCTTTCCAAATCTTGGCTAAAGACAGAGGAATGTGGAATCCCAGGGAAGAGATCATCAAAGAAAGGACTATTGCCTGTCCAGCCTGCCATGAGAAACTGACACATCAGCTGCAGCCATCCTTGTTCCCTCCTCCTTTTCTCATTCTTCCCAGAATCCTCCACTTTTACACAGCTGTTTTTTAACATCTGGAAATATATCATCATATGCTGCTAAGAAGAGCCTCTGAGTGTGGGATTTCGTCTCAGTGGCAGGATGCTGGCAAGAAGCCAAGCATTGTCTCTGTACTACCTGCCTGGTTGTTCTCCTCGTCCCAAATAACTCAGTTTCCCTTTCTGGGATTCCTGTAGCTGCACCCCCAAGACTATATTCATAGGGTATTTGGAGAGGTTCCTATGAATACATCCCCTTCTTTCCTTATGACTTCCTCACATTAAAACTGTTTTCCCCCTTTAACTAATTCTCCTTAACAGTTAAAGACAAAGGCTGCATTTTGCTCACTCTTTATGACTTTAGGAATGGGGAAGAATATTAGGCAGCCCATAGGAAGCATGAATTTAAAGTCTGATGGCTATTCCTTCTGTAGCTCTCACTTTCATGCAGTGCTGTTTTCTTGCCTGAACCTGGAGCAAGAGAGCAGTTGCAGGGGAGGGAAAGGCAGGTCCCTGGAAGAAGGAGTAGCTGACAGGATGTTGCTTTTGTTGGAAAAGATCCGTCCTGTTGACAACAGGGAGGACCCAGCAAGGCTGAGTGTTAGCTACCAACCAAGCAGCATGCTGCCAATCAGAGTGCCGAGGCCAAACTTTCCTCCTTCCTGCCAAGAAAAGGCATTTAAATGACTGAAGTATGATTTCAATTTCACTCCAGCTTAATGCAGACAGCAGAAAAACACAGTGACTCATTCAATGCATTCTTGCCTGTTCAGTAAATAAAATTTCCTCTCAGAAGCCTGCAATTTTGCACTGGTAGAGAGGCACAGTGAACACCTGGTCCTAAGATGTACACAGCACAGCAGCTCAGATTGCATGCTTAGAAGACCAAGAAATCAACAGTTTGGAAAATTCTCAAGAAAGGCTGCAACTTACATTAATTTTCTGTTTCCTTCACAGATATAGAAATAACTGCTTTAAAAACTATGAAAGGGCAATAGCTGATCCTATTCCCACAGCTTTAAATCTTAAAACAACCTGACTGCCTCAAAGCAGCCACCTCTCTACCCTTGTGTCCTGTAGCTCTCTCCATGATGTATGGTGAGGTGAGTGAGCCAAAGGGGATGGCTGAAGGATGTGTTGCCACAGACAAGGCTGTAAAGTTACTGTGTAAACTACAAATTCACTCCATAGCATCACTACACTAAACAGTGAGGGGTAGGGGAGATTTTTTTCTCTAAGTCCTCCCTTGCTGGTGGTCCTAATGCCTGAGCAGTTTCTCAGTCACATAGCCAAGGCCGGATGACCCCCAAAAGTTGGCAAATGTATTGGCCAGTGGTGTTGTTTGTTCTTTCTCTGAAGGTGACCAGGAGATATGAATAACAGCTTAATTTTGGATTTTAGATGCAAGCCTGAGGTTTTCACTTTATGTAATGCTCTCAGAAATGTCCTGAAAAGAACTGAAGAGTTAGGCAGAAGTCCAGGAAAGGAAATGAATGGTAGAAATGATACATAATCTCCCCTGACATCCTGTTAACATAGCCTTGTGCTTAGCCCAAGAACTCTGCCTTGCAGAGCTGGCAGGGTGAACAAGACTCTGCCTACAAACGTGTTTTTGCAGCCCTGTCCTGGTTTGCTGTGTACCACAGCCTTCACTGCATGCCAAGATCTCTGTTTGCTGTGTAACCCTGGGCAGAGAAAGCCACACTCCCTGTGCCACATCCCACCCCTGGTGCTCCCCCTCACTGCCAGTGTCCAGGTCATGCAGGCTCATGTCTCCTCTCAGGCATTTAGAGCCTGGCTCAAAGTCTGCTAAATGCAAAAGCAAGATTTTAACTGACTTCAGGAAGTTGTGTTCAAATCCTTTGGGATGAGCTGGGATAAAGGACAGGGAGTACAATGTAATGTTAGGTGAGTTTTTTACCAAATAATTATTTCTTTATTCATGTATTTATTGACTTCTTTGATGTTTTAATCACTGTGGAGGCACAGCAACCTGGTGGATCTCTATGAACATATATTTAAATACAAAAAGGGCAGTTTACTTTTCAGCAGTTTGAGCACCTGTAATTCACGTTATCTTCAGCTGGAATTCTGTGTGTTCAGCAAATTAAACATTCAGTAAGCAATGTTATAACAGCATTGACTTTAAGATGAAATCATAACTGCATGAAAACAGGACAAAGCCTATAGCTATTTGCAGCTATATTCAAGCTGTTATGCCTCTTGGTCCTGGAATAGAAGGCTGGAAAAGATCTGAGTGGCTGTGGATTAGCTCAGCTCTGTAATTATAGCACCTGAGATGAGAGCTGCTACTTTGCTTATATTAGATAACCAACCCAAAATTTTCATATAAAAGGATTAATTTTTTATTACAATACTAAAACCAATTTCATCTTTGAGCTGAATTAGTCTGATTTGCTAAGTCCTGCAGGCCACCACCTTTCTTGTTTAATATTCTGAGACTACTAATTCTCCATTTCTGCTGGGAAGAATTGAGAGGGTGTGATTTTAGGCAACCTTATTTTGCTTCTGCAATATGCCTTTCCCCATAGAATCCTGTTTGTACCATTTGCCATCTAATATCCCTGCATTTCTGGCAAAATCATGATGAAAAAAATGGGTATTTTAATAAAAATACTGAACCCAAGTGTTTGTGCATAGTGAGTGACTTGACCTACAAAATTTGATCCATTAAGAGAGGCTTAAAGGACCACTCAGGCCCTGTTTTCAGGTCAATCCCAAAGTGTATTAACCTGTTTTGAAATGCCTGGAAGCTCTGGGAAATGCCCACTGAATATGCTAACAAAGGGAAACTAGAGAGCTCAAATGCAGCCAGAAAAGAAATAAAACCAAATTTCTAACTACTTTGGTAAGACATTATTGACTCAAGAGATTATACATACCAGAAATGAGATTTTGAGTCCTGCTCTTGGAAATTACCCCAACAGGAAAAGGCTACATCCTTCCTTGGATTTAAAAAAAATATTGTAAGAAAATCCCGTCATTGTGCTTGCCTTCCCCACCTCGTGCAGAGAGTACCAGGGAGTCATCAGAAATTCTTCAGTGTACTGACAGAGTCTCTGACCTTTTGGAGGATTATAGAAGTGTATAATAAGAAGAGTGAGCAGTTTGGAGCACTCTTTCTTAGTTTCCTACACAGATACACCAGCATTTTTCTCTATTCTGATGTTACTTCACACAGCAGTGGACTTTGAGGAACAGAGGAGCTGAAGATGCTCAAAAATGACCAGTTATCTGAAGTTCAGAGGAGTAAGAAAGCTAGAAGATGGTGAGTGCATGAAGTCCCTGTGTGGGAAAAAAAAAATAAAGCACACAGTAAAGAGGAGTAAGGTCCCAAGCTGCCACCCTGTAAGAAATTAAGAACATACATGTTATTTAAAAATGGGGAGCAGAGCAGGTAAAACATTGGCTAGGTTGTCACAGAATGTCCTCTCAGCTAGGACCAAGGATTCATCATGACTCTCTCTGAACAAAGGGACGCCCTTCCTACCTTTGGAGCAATCAGATTATTTATCCAGTGCCAGGAGCACCTGTTATCACATCTCCTTCAAAGGGATTTGTTCTGATTCATGAAAATTAGGGAGGCACTCCGATGAAATGCTGCTATTTATTGTGAAAGCCTCCCTCAGATCCCTGTACTTCAGGGCCTGTGTTATGAGCCTGTTTCTCTTTTGCAATCCCATTTCTAATACTTCTTTCAGTAAACAACAGCTGACCCTTATAAGTATGTGGAACTGACTGGCCCCAGGCTCTCTCATCTCTAAAAGAGCGAGCTATGCTCTTGCATGCTCTTTAGCATGGGTGGAGGGCAGGAGGGGAGGGTTGGGTTTTTTGGTAGGGTGAGGGGTGTGGGTGTACAGTCAGTTTGGGGTGGAGGGGACCATCATAAAATTCAGGCAGGTCTTGGGGTTCTGCAGCTGGTGGTTCTGCTGTTGTTTCCCACAAATGAAGCAGTCTTGATGGCATTGTGGAGGAACGAGGAGAGACAGGGAGGCTGTAGTTTTATGACAGAAAACAGGAGAGAGGAAATCTTTAACGTGATATCTGCTTGTGGTTTTGCCTTTACTGTATGAGAGATAGTATTCCTGAGACCCGAAGCTCTTTAGCCTGGCTTTCTGCTCTAGAAAACTTGGTGTGATTATTTACTTGGGACAGGGAAAAAGAGATGTGGCAGAGTCTGATTATCTTCCTTCAAAAAAGAGGAAGACGACGACCACACATGCTGCAGGATAAATCAGGTCCCAACACGCCATTAGATATCTAACTGGCTCTGGGACTACAGAGATGTGTTTATTGTTTGCAAGTTCTGCTATTTGCACAGTGCTTGCCCAAGGCCTTTGTGGCCAGGTTCAAATCCTTTTTTATTCTTCCCACTGAGTAGTGGTTTATTTGGTTATAAATCATTTCCACACCTCCTGTGAGACAGATGCCATCGTTTGTTTCTTTTCCATTTGAGATTTGGATGGTGATCATGGGGGATTCTTGTACAAATCCTAGGGAGCAGATCCTATCACACAAACTGGGGACATTCTGTCAGCCCCTTGGCAGTTCCTCACTGACTTCCATGTGCTTTCAAGGAAATTTCCTGGTATGTTGGTCAGCACTGGTAGGCTTCCCATTTGATGGACGTCTCAACCAAAAGTAATTTTCTTCAGCATGGTGTTTAAATCTGTAGCAATTCTACCTTTGATGCTAGAAATTCAAATGTCATCAGTTTCATGCATGGTAAATGAGAAGATATAAACAAGGTGTGAGATGAACATAGCATAAATATACATTTCTGTTTCTAATATATAGCTCTAATGTGGTCAATGTGCTTTAAATACACTCCTAATTGAACCTTTATTTTTTAGGCAAGAACTAAGCCCCTCTTTCCCTGCTTTTAGCTTCTGATTATTTTCTATTCACTGGACTCTCCTATATCATTTGGTGATGAGGACTAGGGAGAAATGAATAAATTATCAAAATAAATCAAATATGTAAAGATGTGGGTGATGCCAAGTCTTTTAAGTCTGTATGGAAAAAACATGTGTGAATATGGAGAGCAATTGTATCTTTAATGTGCCTGGATATGAGAATACATTTTAAAATAAATGTTTAATCTGTCTTCTTGAGTAATAAAGGAATTTACACCAGAATGGAGAGAGCCTGCTCTTGGAAGGATAGAGCTGTAGCTACACAGACATGCACATGACAAAGGTTAGGCATTTTGGCCTTGACTTTTAGTAGCTACATAATCTGTCAGAGAAGATTCCTTCAATTTAGAGGCCAGCAAGTGTCCTACCAGTGGCCAAGGACTGCCTCTGTCTGAATTAAAATGTAGATCTCTAACACTTATGCAGAACTTTGTCCTGATTATGTACAACTGAAATTGCTCTAACATAAAAACATGTCATCTAGGAATGATGCTGAATCAATATGACTCAAGAGAACAAACTGAACCACTTCACAGATAGTTCAGCCATGACATTTTATCTCAATTTGAAATCAAGATCAGAAACATAGTTAGCCAATTTTTTGTACAATCCAAATGGAGATCACTAATGTACTCTTTTATAAATCAGAAATATCTTCATCTGTAATTTATGTCAAGTAAAGAATATTGTCTTCTGAAGAAAGTATTTTGAGGAGCTTTTCAAAACAAATTGAAAGTACTCAAGAAACTTGGAAACAGACCACTCATAGCAGGAGATTGATGTGAAAAAAATGTGCAAAGCAACAACTGAGATAGAGATAGGAGGAAATGCTTTTTCAGCCAACCTGTAATTAGCTTGTGGAAGTCACAGCTACAGAGAGTCAAGGGTAAGAATATAATTAGATTCTAAAAGGGACTGGAAATATATATTGATGTAATTAATTATAGCTCTGAATATATTTCCTAAAGTGTTTTTTTTCCCCAGCAATATTAAACCTCACTCTTCTCCCTGGAGGGACAGTGTTTTTGCAGAAGGCCAAGGAACACATGGGCAGGAAACAGCTCTTAGGTAGTCTGCAGTGCACAAAGGACGCTCCTGGGGGAGAAACAAAGGTGCTGTTATGGCATGAGCAGAAGAGCCAGTAAGGTGCTGGGTGGTCTGTGTGTGTGAGACTGACACAATAATGGCTTAGACTAATACTCAAACATACAGCCATGGATGCCAGATGGTCACCAGCTGGGAGACAAGTCTCATTTTTGAAATTGTACATCCCTTGTAAAATATCTCTGTCGCTATCAGCCTCTGTAAACTTTAACAGTCTGCTCAGTTGGCTGAATTTAACAGTACACTAAGTATGGCAATTATAGATACTGAGGTAAATATAAGTTACAACTGGAAAGTTTTTCAAAGGCAACTATTATCATTAGTTTACATAAATTAAGAGGCTACTGTCATGTGCAAAGACCACATGGAGCTTTCCAATATTGCACATTCATTTTTCAGTGATACGATGCTTGCCTACGCAGTGCCCTGGAGATGTTAATGTCTTTACTGGGGGCTTATTTTGCCCTTTCTTATCACAAAGGATAGGAGCTAATATTTTCCTCAGGCCTTAAACACATAGCTTAGCAGCTAACACATTAGGAAAAACAAAGTAATCAGAAATGGGGTGGTGCAGTCCCAAAAGTAAAATAAAACCTACACTGGCATACCATGTGATAAAAATACTGAAGGTTAGAAGTTCTTTTGGAAACAAGGAATAACAACTTTCTCAACTTCCGTTCTTGGCAGAAGAGATTTGTGATTGCATTTGCCATGGGAGGTCAGGAACAGTCAGGTGATTCCGTCTGACCACGTTACTTGATGCTCATAACCAAACAGGCTGAGATCTCTTGGGATCTGCTCTGCTAAGTTTCAGGGGTAGTTTTGACCCAGAGGACCATGTGCAGAGTTATAAAAAGTATTTATGAAGAGATTGTGTAACTGAGGTAATAGACATGGGCACATATGATGCCTTGACATGCTCACTGAAACTCAGGGGTGCTTCAGGGTATTTGCATAGTTATTTTGGGTGGGATTCCTTCTTGGCCAAGGTAACAATTTTCTTTGAGGTTTTTTTTTGTGGTTGGAATACATTGGAAAAATATTTATAGGTGATATCTGACTATTTCTGTTTCTTTCTTTGAATTCTCCATGTATAATGTAATAATTAAAACTAAAAGAAAAAAATCAAAATAGAAATCTTTTGCTTTAACTTGATATGGTCATGTCTGGATTAAATTGTGAATGAAACAAATCTGGCTATAGTTGTTTGTACAAGCTGCAGAACAGTCCCATTTCATAAAAAGACTGCTAGAAGCACAGAGAGGGTATTGTAATGCACTACAGAAATACACTGATAAAACAGTGTGAGTGACCTAGAGTCTGCTTCAGTAGCAATATAACCTTGAACCTTAATAGGTAACAGAAAGATGGAAAGCTTTGTCTGTGTCTCAAAAGTAAACTGCTCCTCCTAACAAAGCACAGACAGATAACTGTTTGTGCCACATATCTCTTTGGAATAGCTGCATTCCATCCATGACCAGTAAGTGAATGCTGGATTTGGGCTACAAGCCCCTCTTTCCTTTGTGGAACAACTGAAGCCACACTTTAATTTTCACAGATCTGATTCTGATTAAGTGTGAAAAACTGCAGTATTCTTCTAGAAAAGACAACATATATCATCTGAAAAAAAACAAAAACAAAAAGAAATTGTGCACATTTTCAAAGGGTCTGGGTCCTGAATATCCTTATCCAGGTCCTTCCTGTATCCACAGAGAATTTTGTATACATTTTGGGTCACCTTATTTAGAAAAAATATTTTTCTGGACAGAAACTTGCCTGTTTTATAGAAATCAAGCTGGTATGTTTTCTTCAGTAATGCCCTGAGCCTTTGTGGTACTAACACCTGATTAATGCCAGTTTAAGTTGCTGGTGATGAGTGACCCACTGGATCAAACCCTTATTTATTCTAAACTTAGTTGGACAGGGATCTGCTTCTTCCCCTCATTCTTTCAGGAATTCCAACTGCAAATTTAGTCATTTTGACTTAATAGAAAACAAATTTAGAAATGCTGAATCTATCTTTTGCCTACCTCATTCCCCCCTTCTTGGTCTTGTACCTCTTCAGGGACATGTAAGCTTGAAGGAAATAGAAAATGTTGGAGTTGACAGTCACTGAAAAAAGTATGAAATTCCATTAGCAGGACAAGCCAAAATTTGGGCTAATGCAGTTCTAGCAAAATACAGCCAGTGCTTCAATATTCACTGAGTAATCAGGTGCCTTCCTCCCAGCTTGTACGTGCTGCTTTCAGAGACATATTCATATTCATGTATTTTACCTAGTGCTTATGCAAGGCATGACACTAAAGTTCATTGCTTTCCTGGCTGCCCACTCTCAAGACTACCATGCATTAAATTAAATCTATTAATTCTGTTGTAAAGTTGTAGGCCAGAGCACCTGGGATACAGGAATTATCTCTGAGAATAGCAGCTCACTAAAATGACACCATGGTGAGGATATCACACCCTCAGAGAGCCAGGAGCTGCTCACAAAACCTGTAAAACCAGACAGCACCTCTTAAACTTTCTGTCACAACCTTGACTCAGAATGCAAGAGCATAGCTAGAATAGTTTTGCAGCTTGCACTTCCAAGTTGATTCTTTACAGACCCAAAAGCATGTGCTAGACAGATGTTGTGCTCAGTCTGATAAGTTTGCATATGGCACTGATGAGCTGTAGATATATAAAAAAAAAATCTTGGATTTGTGTAAGTAGATATGGCCAAGTAAAAACTGTGAATATTAAGGAGTTGTTATTCAGAACTGATGTAGTTTGTGACTGGAATATCAGTATTCTGGTATAGGCTTCAAATGTGTAGGATATCAACATGAAATAATTATTTTATCTTCATTTTTTTTTCAGATGTCTCATTAAAATACAACGATTAAGCCCTAATTTCAGCAATTTTTTTCAACAAAGTCAGTGGCTTTAATAATCTGTAATTTCTTCAGGGTTTTTTTATTTTTTACAGTGCTATAGACATTTTTATTACTTAGGATTATACTTTATGGAATTTTGGGCAGGATGGATGGAATCTTCAATGGAAAACTACATTTTACTTTCAGGTTTAGTGCTAAAAAGGCACCTATTATAAATATTCTTATGATCTTATGGAAAACATAATTTCCATTTGTAAATATAATGAAGAAGAAATCTGTGGGAAGTGTTTTTTCATCCTTATCAGAAATCTCTCATGTCACACTGTCTTGCAGCCTCAACAACATGTGAAAATCCAATGTGGGAGTATAGGAATTATTTCATTTAAGGATTTGATTAATGTCTAGCAGTTTCCATAAGTTCCACTCTAATACTTCCTCATTTTTTTATGTGTCACAAAAAATATACTAGAATTAACAAATTTTGGTTTTTTGAAGAAATGCCTTTTGGTTGCTCTAAAACTGAAAGTCTGTCTTCCTCTTTCCAAATATGATGTGTTTCCTTCCAAGAGACCAAAGCAGTGGTGAGCAAAACCTGAAGACAGGCTGTGTTTGGAGCATTCTGTTTTAAACAGGACTTGCCATTTCAAGTAATTGCTTCTGAGACGGAGAACTTCAGCCCTTGTCAAACAAATTCTTGTGGGCACAGGGTGCTACAGAGCTTTAAGGGAGAAGCATGGTTCTGATTCTCATGGTCTGCTGTGGGGGGCAATGCCTACTGGGGTTATTACCCTCCCTTTACCAATGGGTACTGGGTGCCTGTCAAGCACTTCAAGCCCGTGTGCTTTTGGGGAGCTTGACCCAAGCAACTCACTCCGTGTCTGCCAGTTCATTTGCAGCAGAACATACTCGACTTGTAAATCAGCCAGTTAGTCCTCAGAGGAAGCCTTGAAGTTAGCACAGGTCTAAAATCCCAGCTGCTTCCAGAGAGTGAGGTGCTGTAGCTGCAATCTCCTCTGGAGTTCATCACTGCTGAAGGATATGAAGCAGCTCTGTAATGTACATCAGCTGTTCATGGTTAGGGGAGCACTGCCCAGCAAGGACTGCAGGAATGGGCTGTGTTCCAGCAGTGGCTGGAGCCCTGATACCTTTCCTAACTCCTGACTTGCCTGTCCAGGTTTTTTACCATAAAATTTCTGCCAGAGCACATAGGCCAGGCATGCATGTGGGGGTGAAGCACCCTTCAGTTCAACAAAGACAAAACACATTCAGGTCAGTACTCCTTAAGGCATTTTCCTTCAGTTTGACTCATATAGAGAAATTCCCCAGGTGACTTTCATTTTACTATTGTGGTTTCACACCTCTGCCCAACAATGAAATTAAAAATAATTAAAGTAGAGAGGTTAAGAGCGGGGTGAATAATTCACTATGAAAGATGGACCTGCCAAAACTAGTCTGCTTCTCTGTTCATGGAAAGTCTGCAGGTTGGTTGTAATTTCCAGACATTTATTTATGACTTTAGTTTGCCTGGTGTTCTCCTGAAAATTTATTTTTATGCTTAGGAGGTATCACACAGAATTTGCTTCAAGTACTTGAACTGAAAATCTGAGCTGTGTTAGTTAATTGTGGTGGCTCATAGGTAGTTACATGAGATGGCAGGAGTACAACAGAAGTGAAAGCAGTCAAGAACAGGAAAAGATTGCCTTGGGATGAAGTCTGTCTGGGATGGGCTGATGAACTGCATACATGGAATTATTTTAGTTTCTAAATAATTTTTGGTCTGTAAGAATAGTAAAACCAGAGAGTGATTTGGGGACAATCTTCTTTACAGATTGTCTGAAAGATGTGGGCTTTAACTTGTGTAAGATGAAGACAGGACCAGACTATTGGCTACAAGCAGAGGGTAAATGCATTTTTTTTTCTGTAGCTCTGTTTCCATAAAATAATTATTTATTGTGGGAGGTCTAATTCTCCCTAAATGACACTTCTGTGGGAAACTATCTTATCACCTGAGTTTACCTGCCCTTGAGGTGGGGGTCTTATGATTTTAAGGATTCTTCCCTGTTGTCTAAGGTGGGACTTTGGGACTATTTGCTTAGCTTCTCTGTTTTTCTTACAGAAGGAACATTTGCCTCATGTTACTGCCACCGATTCCTATTTTAGGCCAAATTATTTTTAGTGGGGATAAATCTTTTATAGAACTAAATTTTTTATTACTCTAAATACAAAATATTTATGTTCCATTACATATTTACAATCCTATTCATGAAAAAATAACAGTCATCCTAAAGAAGTATTTCCTCGGGAATTATTAAAAAGAAGAAGGAAAAAGAAAGGAAATCACAATTCCACTGCAAATTTTCCCCTACATTAAATGAAACACTTGCAGGTAAGATTTACAGAAGGCAGTTAGCAAGCACTAGATCTGTGCTTGCCACTTTTAAGTTCTGCTTTAAAATTCCCATTATGTCAGGCATGATTATAGTGATGGACTGTAATGCTTTGGGTAGAGACCTTTTCCTAGCCTTCTTCAACAAAACAAAATTTAAGAGAAATAATTACTGCTTGCTGTTCTCTCTCTACTGTTGCAGTGAAACTGGTGCTAAATTTTGTACAAACATCTTCAGATATCTGCAGTATTTCCTTAAAAACTGAGCCAAATTAATTTTTGGAGCAATACTATTGAAATTCTGGTCAATGACCAAAGCAAAGCACATAAGCAAGTGTGTAAGCAGTGAGGGTAATCCTGGGATATCAATGGAGCTATTATCTTAGAGCAAGTCAAGTATGTGCTTACTTAGCTGCAGAGTCTACCTCAATGCACAGCATCTGTGGGCCTGAAAGCCAGCTGAAGTTAATAGTCTCTGAGAGATTTTTGAGCCAGCCCATGAATGATCTAGTGTTCATTCATGGTGTATAGTAGATCAATTGACTTAATTGGATGATGGATCAAATGTTTCTCCATATCTGCAGACTGCTCACTCTTCTGTAACTCTCCTTTTCTTTTTTTTTTTTTTTTTTCCCATCAAAGGACATTGCTCATTGCCTGTGACTACTCCAAGATCATCCCATTAAGCCTGAAGAACTGACCTGGCTCAGAATATGAGATTAGCAATCTCAGCTTTGTTTTCCATGGAGTACATAACATAATTTTCTTCCTGGACTTCAGGAAGTTTCTAGTCATGTTATTTTTCTCTTCTGGGTAAGAAGCAAGAATGTGTGGGGTAAATAGTTTCTTTCCCACTGCCCTCTTTTCAATAAGACAGTTACTGAAAAGAGCATTTTCCTGACTAGAATTTGTAATAGTATTCTTCGTAGTGCACCAAGAAATCCTTTGTCAAGCAATTGTTTCCTGTTTTAAATTACAAATACAAACCAAACTTGAAAAAAAGGGCAAAGAAAAGAGACATTTGCTTAGAGAGTTGGAGGGAGAGTAAAGAGAGGTTGGGCTGAACACGTTCTATGGCAAATTTCCCAAATAATTTTTGCACCAAATTTGCTAAAAATTTATTTTAATGTGATGTCATGTCAAAAATTCTGTTTTTTCTTTGTGTGCCATTGAGACATGCTATCCAAGCACAGTGACTTTGTTTTGTAAGAGGACAAAGTGAGTGTGCACATCAGTTTATGTTCAGAGCTTCCTGGCATCGTGAGCTCAGAGCATTTGCTGCCTCTTCACTGGCACTGGGGGCTCTCAAATTCCTGAGAATGTACATGATCACATCAGACCTGGAACCATATACACTACATTCGCCTCAGAGACTTGCAGTGAACATATAATCATTTCTCTTTAGCTTCAGAAACATGACTCCAAGATACTTTTGTTCTGACTCTCCTTCAAGTACAGGAAGTTGAGTCATGGCTGTTTGGAACTGCGGGGCTGCAGGTCATGTCCTTGTGTTCTCAGTGGATCCATATGATTCTGATTTTTTTGTCATGGTGTCAGAATGAGAGCAAGGAAGGGGTCAGTCCCTTTGCAACTGCACAGTTTTTTTCCGTCTGAGATACATGCAAATAACGTTTATATCTAATTTAATTCATGAAATGTTCATCACCTTTTGGGTTACCTAAAATACCCTGCTTCTCATCTGCCTGTGCTTCTTCTAGGGATACAACCATGTGCTTACATCCTCATGTGAGAGGTAAATATGCTTTCATAAAGGGATAACAGGGACAAGAGCCCTCTTTGAAGGAGTAATGAACAGAATTAAGGAGGAAGTGCTGTCAGGTGGTAAGGGCAGAGTGATAAAACAACTCCTAAAACCAGTTTCAAGAATATGTAGAAAGTCTGTTTAGACTTTTCTTTTTAGGTACACTTGCTAATTTACAAACTTGACTGCATGCAGTTATAGGGAGCAGAAGGCAGTCAGAGAGGTTGGAATTTAGAAAGGTTTTCAACACATCTCATCTGGGACAGATAGCACTCTGCTGTGATGGGATCTCTAGCACCCAGAGTGACCTAACCCTCTGGAGGGTTTCAGCTGTTGGAAGAGCCTTGATGAAGATGAGCATGGTGGTGTGCATTCAGGAATCACTAAGAGCTGGGAAATCTGGCTGAGTTCAGCTTCTTTGATCAGTTGGGACATTGCCTCTAACACCATTCTTGCAATAGCTCTGAAAAGCCTATAAAGAAAGACAGTGTCCCCTGGTTCCCACCAGCCAGACCTGTCAACTCTTTTCAGCCTTCTGCACTCACGGTTTTTTTTCCTTCTCATGTTCCCCTCTCACCCAGCAAACCTTAGGTGGCCAAGACCTCTCTGCTGGTCTCTGATCCTCTGTGGTGGCCCAGCTGGTCTCCCTGATCTGTAATGTGATGGAACCACTTCAGCCTATCTACAGTCACAGGGTGTGAAACTGTGGCTTGAAATCTTCTCATGGAAAGACACCCATTGCCTTCTCTCCCCGAATGGCTCAAATCTGCCATTCTTGTACCCTATTACTCACCATGCCCAATGCACCTTCCTCCTGTCTGATCTGAGTCAGCACCTTTCTGCTTACCAGGAAAGAGGCTTCCTGAGAGAAGTCTCTGTGGCAAGAGTGTGTGGAGGGGCACACTACTCTGGGGAACGTGTACAGTTTTTGGAAAGAACGTTCCCATGGAGATTCCCTGCTAAATTTTGCTGCAGGTTCTCTCAGTACTGAAATGAACCTCAAATTATTTGCAGAGTTCAGTTTCCTGAGATTTGAGCTTATTAAAATGTTGCCTGAGATACCAGTAACTGTCTCAGTCTTTGCTGCAGGGGCTTTTCCCTCACTCTTGCCAAGGCTTTCAAACAATATAATTTTCTTTCTTTAACTGAGGCTCTCTACCCCTGAGCTATTCTCTTCACCCCCAGCCTCTTCTGCAGCAAATCCCAGGGCTTTCTACCTGAAGTCAGCTAATAGCTTGGTGTTCTCATCAGGAAGGAGCAGTGTGATTAATTCTCCAGTGTCTCTTCTGTTCCTCTGAGCTGCTTCCTCATGGGGAATCTGTAATGCAGCAGGGCAGGAGCCAGCACAGAACTCTCTTTTGCTTAAAATAGGTGCATCACCTGCTCCACCTTCACATTACAAAACAAGCCACAATGAGAGCAAAATAAACAATGCTGTCTCATCGTTGACCTGCAGTCTGTCTTTTGTCATCTTGCAAAAAACAAAGATAGTCTGTAACAAAGGAGATATGACTCAAGAGGAATGTGGGCAAAATACTACAATTAAGCATTAAAAATCAGCCACATAAATATGCCTTCTAAGGAGCACTGCCTGAAAAGATTTTGATTTACCGTGTGTCAAAAAGGAAGTGCAAATCAGAAGTATTTTGAGATGGATGGCTCTTAGTGCAGAAAGGAGGGACTGCCAGAAATGTTCATCGCATCCAATCGCACTTGTAGAGGTTATTTTACCCAATAATGCCTTGATACACCTGAATATCAGAAGGATATTCAGGAGCTGAAAATTTTGATTTGCCTTGGGAAGCTCCCTATTTCTCTCTGTTGACTCCAGAGGAAAACCAAACCAAGATACCTGCTTGCCTTGATCAAGTGTCTAAAGTAATCAAAACCGATCCAGGTGAAGAGACACCATCAGAACAGGATATCTTCCTGCAGCTACTCACAGCCCCTGATTCGTGCCAGGAACTCAGTCCTACATCACTCCCAATGGCTCTTAACATGATTTGTGGCCTGGAAACAGCCATTACAGCAGGAGGTTAGAGACTCTCAGGGCCATTTAGCTCCTTCTTCAGGAAGAACAAGATTTTGTTCATCCAGAGTTTGTCCTTTGGACCCAAAAGTTCATGTCACACAGACAAGCTGATAGGGTTGTAATGGAAGTACATTATATGCCCCTTAAGGAGAATGGTCTGTGAAAGAAATAACTAATTTTCTTGACCTGGTGACAAAAATTAAGAGGCTTTGCTTTTGGTTCAGAGCGAATGATGGGGAAGCTCTGGGAATGCAAAGTTGTATGGCGGGAGCTCCCTTCATGCCTGTTGGGCTCCTTGGAAAGCAGGTGTTTGTTCACTTTATTAGTTAATTTGACAGAGAAAGTGTTGAGCCATCCTAGCATTTCCTGTGACAACAGTTCCATCTGTGTATTCTTGGAGCACTGGGAATCATTTTTCTTGGAAGGCCATGACAATGCAAGGGCAGAAACTTGGGGATTATTTATAACTTTAAACTGAAGTAACTTAGTGAGTGAAGGCACCAGTTGGTCCAGAGAGGTCCTAGCAATGATTAATAGTTCTGCTCTATAAAAATCACTCCAGTTCTCAGTGTGGATTGTTGCAAGCTTAAGCATTGACAAAATATGTAATTTGTTCTGGACTTTTTTTTGCAACTTTTTTCCCCCCTCAAGATAGCACAAATCTTTATTGCCTCCAATAAGCTCAAGCTTTTTTTGCTTCTGATCTTATAGAGTTTGCTGCTGTGAATGCTTATGCACACTGCCATCCTTAACTTCATTAATACAAGTACTAAACATGTCAAGTGTGGGTTTTTCTAAGTCTGTAATTTCAGACAAACAGTTCTGTGCAATTTTTCAGAGACTGAGTGGTTCCAGAATGATCAGCAGGTCTGTATGATAGACAAAAGTACAACCTTTCCAAAGCTGGGGTGACATTACCAGTCAATGTGAGTGTCTAGACTGCAATATGTGAAAGCAAAAAACATTTTTTTCTCCAGAATTCTGTCCTTGAAATTTCAGGACTGAATAAAGTAGAAAATTCCAGTTTAAAAAATAAAAAATGCAGAGATTATGAAGGGTCTTCATTGTATGTTAAGTAAAAACTCAAAGAGAAGTTCCTGGTGGTTATCAAGATAAATACTTTAAAATATTCTATACAAGTGCTATACTTCAATCATATGCATAAGAATGATTTTAAAATTGCTATTGAGTTTTATACAAGAAGCCTGACATTGAGGAAATGAGTGTATCATTTGGTTAAAAATAGGCTTGGGGAGAAAAGAGGCCTTAAACTACTTCCCAGAGAACAGGACTGTAGCAATCATGCTATAATAGTTTATTGTTTCTTATAATACAGCAAGTGATAAAAAGGCTTAATATATAACCTAAATGGATGTTTGCTTGTATAGTTATATACTCATCTTCTTGTGCCAGAGATCTAATCTAGTCAGGGCTGCTTTTATATAAAAGTGACTTGTTTGGGTTCTGTAGGATATTTCTATTCTTTTATGTGAAGTCTTACATGTCTGAAGGATTAAAATTGCTGCAGTGTTTTTAGAAAATAATGAGTACTAAAGACTTTAAAGTAGTTAGGCCACTAGAGGGAAAAAATGTGTTACAAAGAGATTTGTGCTCTGAAAATGAATAGATATAGATAAGCAGGAAGGATGGTGTCATTCTTTTCTGACCCCTAATAAGACATCTTTAGCATGCAAACATCTATGAGCTCCTAATTTTAATTTAAACTATATGTTTTAATACGCTTTTTTAAAATGCTTTTCATTGTTTTTCTATAGTGATTTAAAATAGTGCTAATACTTTTACTTTCCTTAACTAGAAACATTTTATTCTCATCTTAGTTGAATGAACTACCAGTGCAAAAGTTTTTAAATGATAAATGACAATAAAGTACAGCAAGCTGACTACATTTAACAGCAAAAGTGAAGTTCGGTCTGGACAGGCGATGGCAGATTTCTCACTGACTTCTAGTGGCCAGGATTTCTTTGTTGGAATTTGTTTTAACTCCAGCTTGCGATGCAAAAAAGTTCCTTTGATATCCTTACTCTGCAGGATGGGTCCCTGTGTCTTCCCTATTTTTGAAGGTATGACACTGATGGTTTACATTCATACCAGGCTGAACACAGTCCAATATAGCACATAAACCCATAGGCAGGGATTTTTTCATTGTAGCATACTCATTTTGCTCAAATTACTAGCTTTCTTCACTTCCTGGATTCAGGCAGTTATGCAAAAATGCTGATTTGGTTTTTTTTCCAAAGAGGAATATACCCCTTTTAGTCAAGAAAATGTAAGGAAAAGCTTCATAGTTCTAAAAGGTAATAGACTAGGAAGACCACAGCTCTATTTTTCAAAAATGTGTGTATATACATGTATGGGTGTGTGTGCATATGTATGTATTCACACCTTTTGAGACAGAATCATTGCTTTAAGGGGAGGAGATTAGGGGGAAAAGGGGCTGACTCGTGATCTCAGTCCTGTGTTAACAGCTTGAAGGAAGCATATTGCCATGTCAGTGGGAATGCCTGTGCTGTTATGTCAGCTGCTTTGTGTCTCCACAGCCTCTGTGTTGCCTTTCCCCCTGGCTGAGCTTTGGGGTGACGTAACTGATCCTTCAGGAACAGATTGGGAAAACTTTTGGTGTAAGATCAAACTCAGTCCTTACAGGCAACATGGGTGCAACTGGGGTTACGAGCTGTTCAAACCCAGCTCGTAACCCACTGTCAGGCCTTGTAAAGGAGAAAGGAATGGAAAAAGCTGTTCAACCTTACCCATGGAGTGTGTGGGGAGGGGGTCTGAGGGTTGGTCATATTGGCTCTTTACCCAGGAGTTTCCATCAGCAAGCCCTCTTACCCTGGAACCAGTAACTAGACCAGAACAAGAGGGAAATCTGCTCATTTGGGGTAGCAATGCAAACAGAACTAGTTTAGCCAATCAAAGTGTTTTAATCCTTTGCAAAATTACCAAAGAGATTGAACAAGACTACAAAAATTAAAAGCAATGTTGCTTAGCTGAGAATACACGCTAATCTAATCTTTTTTTTGATAAGATAGATAAATCCCAGTAATTTAGCTCTCATATTGGGTACATAATTATTGGCATCATGCAACAGCACAATTAGATTAGGACTTTGCTTCCTGTCTTTTCTAGAATATTTGGTAATGAGGCTGAAGAAAATTTGTGACTGCCTCCCCTTTAAATGAATCCATATAAATCAACTATTTAGTTTTGTAATTAAGTGGTTAGCTGGAAAATGGATGAAGATAACTGAAGTGATATACATCCCCTTCTTTCTTTTATATGGGTTTGTATTTTATTTAGCACAGCACAATTTGGAGTGATTGATTTTCCTTGTGGTGTTTCATAGCTGCATAAGCCACTAACACAGTAGCTGTTTGCCCACTGTTCTGGGCAATGGGGGTATCAGGTGTTTTACACCTATCCTGGGTGTGTCCTCCTCCTTTATAAAGTGCTGGGTCTGTGCAGCTTCTGGCCTGAGGAGTGGCTGAGGGGAGGAAGCACAGCTGAACCCTTCCTCCCCTGAGCCTGTGGTGCCAGCCCTGCACTGGCACACTCACCCTGGCTGGCTCAGAGGGGACAGCTGCTGCCCTGCTAGAGCAAACTCTGAACCCCCCTGTGTACCAAAGAGACACTATTTCCTTCTTTACCCTCTTCACAGATATCTATTAGAACCCTGGGGAATTCAGCACCGCTGATAATAAAAGCATGGTAGAGATGCCTTTAGGCTTATCTTTAAATTTGACAGTTTTACCTCTTTGCTGCTGCTGCCTTGTCACCATCTGCTGTCTTTGCACTCAGTTGTCTACTGGGACTTGTGCACGTGTGCATTGCAATCCTCTCACCTTCACACAGCAGTTTGCATGTTAAGGTGGGTGGAAGAGCACTGCAATTTATACAACCCTTGATCAGCATCCCTGTATGCAGCACATTGTTTGAAATTTAACTGACATAAAATCATGATGTGGAACAAATAACTGCTCGCTCAGATGTGCAGCTATATGCTGCATACATGCCTTGCTGTAAAGGCAAACTGAAAGTGAAATAGCCTAAGACACCTCAGCTGTGGTCAATAAGACCCCAAGGATCTCTCTGTTCCTGTTCACTGGATTACATTTTTAGAACTTAAATGTTTCCCCCTGTAAAATAGAAACAGTGAAACCTGCCCTTCTTTCCATCCCTAAGGGAGTAAAAAGTTTTATGGAGGAGCTTGGTGCTCTTTATTATTACAAGCTATGGCTTGGGAACATGCACTTCAATGTAGGGCTGACTCTTACCCCAAAGGAAAGAAGGTCTAGGGAGCCCAGGTCTGAAAGAGAGTTGGATGCTAAGGGCTTGAGGAAGTGAGGTGCATTCTCTCAGAAAAGGAAGACAAAGAAGAATCAGCTGCATCTTCTGTTGAAACTAATGGGAAAGCTTTTACTGATTCTGACTTCTTCTCGGGGCACAGGAGCTCTCACCTCCTCTTTCCTTTCCTGTCCTTTGTTTCTTCTCAGGCTTACCCATGGGGGCTGTGGTAGCTTAAGATTAATTAAAAAGAGAACACATGATGTATGGCATCTGATGTGGTAGCAGCAAGTATCTTGATATTTGAAGAATGCCAGCAGGCAGCCATGCTAGTTGCTGGTGAAGACAAGGATGGAATAAGTGCCCTGTTTCCTTCTATGCTGCTGGGACAGTCAGTAGCCTTGAAAAGGGCTGCCATTAGTAAAGACTAATCTCTGCAAGACTCAGAGATTGCAGGACATTTTATTCCCTATAATGCAGCTCTCTTTCTGCATGATATGATGGATATGATTTGTGATCCCCATAATAAGGAATGATGTCATTAAATTCTACCAAATATTTCTTGATAATTGGGTCACAGCAGTGTTGACCCAAATTCTCATTTAAGGAGCCTGAAAAAATCATAATCCAAACAACATTCAGATACAGAATTTGAGCTTCAACTTTTCTCTATTTATTAATTTATAGAAGCACTCACATTAGGATTTTACTTTCAAAAGGATGCAGAAATAGAAATCATTGAAAAGGTTTTTAGCACCATGAGGTCCCTGAGTTCCATTTGCAGCAATTCAGACCTTGCCCCATATCTTCAAGACTTGCTTACTGATGACACAGGCTGGTTAATTTAGTGGGCAGCTTACTAATATTAGGACACAGAGCTACTATTGCCTACAAGTTCTTTACGAATATTTCCACTTACATTCTTTATTGAATACGCTGGGTGCAAAGTTTATAATGCAGTGGCTGCAAAACACCATGGTCTGATATAGCTATTACTTCAACATCCATATGTTTTGCCATAGATGTTTACCAATAGCTCAAGCAGAGAAGTCAAAGAGTAGCAATTAAAATAACCCATCCTTGTAATTTAAAGCTTCCTGCGCAAGGAAGTGGAGGAGCATTATTGTCTCCGGATTTAAGCCTGCTGAAGACTTTCAGATTGTGAATTCAGGAACCTGAGGGAGGGCAGAAAATTTGAGTAAGCACATTACCACTTCCTCTGGAGGAGTTGGTTGCTGTTCCAGTGGTATTGTAACCACTAAATGTCACCATGATCTCTCTGGTCCAGCTCAGCACTGCTCCACAAACTCATCTTTTTACAGTCACTGACTCAGCTTTATGAGTAGCTTCTGTATGTTTTTTTGAGTTCAGTAGGAAACTCAACTATATATTTAGGGTATCTTATAAATAACTCTGCCCTCTACACAGCTGACACAAAAGAAGGTTTTAATTTCTCACTTTGGTAATGATTTACAGCTGTTGTTCCATTTGGCTTATGAAACATTATATATATGCTTCAATTAATGTTTCATATGTATATTTTTATATATAAACAGTGAAAAATTACTTTTGAGAGTCACTTGCAAAGCCACTATATTTTATGCAGAAAGCATATCTTGGAGATATACTAAACAATTCTTGCTGCTATCACAATTAAGTAGAGAAATCCTCATGCTTCCCTTTCTCTTTCTACATATATATCTCAGTAATGAGGATAAAGCTATGATTCAATACTACAATTTTTGGACAGGAGAGCTATTTTTCAGTTGTTGATTGAGGGCAAATTAAGAGCTGTTTATTCTGGAAAAAGCTTTGCTATATTTCCTTTTAGAAAAAGAAAAGTAAAATTACATAAGGTTAGTAGCTTTTTTTTTCTAGTTTAAATTCAATTCTAATCTTGGCAATATGCTTGCCCCGTTCTTAGGGTTTTGGGTTTTTTTTTGTGTTATCATTTGGGTTTTTTGTCTTCTTTCTCATCAAATGATCAAGATTTTTCTTTGTCTCAGCACTTGAATCAGAAAATGAAAGGTGGGTGAAAAGTCAAGAAACAAAGGGAAATTTTCCCCTGTTGGAATCTGGGCTGTGACCTCAGATCTGCTGCATGAGATGAGCAAGTCACTTGGCCTGTGCCTCAGCTTCCCAGTCTGTGAAGAGGGACTATTTCTGTTTTTCACTGAGATGCTTCACAATTCACATCTGAAAAGCACTAAGCGTGATTAATATCCAAGCATGTGATGTCTGACATGCAAAAATACCATGCTGTTTAATCACTGGTGCCTTATGGATGTTCTTTGACATAAAGACAGCAGCTGGGTCTCTTCAAAACAATCAAAAAAAATCTAATCACTAATGATTTACTTGCTATTCACAAGAGGTGTTTTACGCAAATAATTACACAGGGACTAGGAACTGAACAGAGATTTGATCAAGATTCATCTGCATGATTGCAAACATTTTAAAATTATTTTTCAAATATTTATTTTTAAAGAAAATTAAATTGAAATTTCTTAAAGCCTGGTATTTAAGATTGTGATTTTTTTCAAGTGTCTAGTGGGAGTTAAGGGAAGTCTAGAAATGTGGAATGCATAACAACCGAAAAAGAGGAAAAATGGCTTGTCCTTTTATTGCTTGCTTTCACACTCCCCCTTAAGAGGGACAGAGGAGGTCATGGAGGATCCTGAAATGATCAGTCACTTGCTGCATTACAGGCACTCCTGTGCCTTCCTGCCCATCACCCACTTCTGTCTCCCACAAGTGCTAATCATAATTAAATGGAACAGTCAGTGCGAGTAATAACATTGAGGAACAAAGACAAATCAGTTCAGTGGGGGTAGTCTGCTCAGTTCTTTTTTGATTAAGAACTTCTCCTTGACTATGTACACCTCATTCTATTTAAAGGATTCACTCTCTCTGCTGACCTCAGTGATGTTTTCAATCCTAGCTGAAAACCCAAGCTTTCTTGTTCACCCATTTTCTGCTTTTAGGATCCCCACTTATTTTTGTGTGTCAGGGAGGAAGGAAGCCACTACAGTAAGCTGGGTAAAATTCTAGACTTATTAATACCTTTGTCATATTTTATAATTCATGAAAAAACTGATGTACCTTGAGTCAGACTACATGGTTGTTGTAGGCCCCTTCCAACTGAACTACTTTTTCTGTTTTGTTCTGTCCTGTTCTACAGATGACAGGAGAGTTGAGCTTGGTAATGCAACAGCTTTGCTCAAGAATCTTTGTTCAAGCATAGATATATATATATTTTAAACCATGTGTACAGCCTTGTCGATGGCAGTGAATATCTGAAATTCCTCTTTGCCTTCAATGGAGCTTGCTGCTTCCACACATCCTGAAGTGTCTTTTAGTGATACTGATACTCCCGATGATAAGATTAGAGTATGTGATTGATGTTTCTTTTCCCTTTTTAATTGCTGTCTGCTTCAGGTTTTCTTCTAAAACATTAGCATTCCCTACATTTTTCTGTCTTTCAGTTCCTACTC
The DNA here is from genome assembly GCA_013398615.1 of Brachypodius melanocephalos. Taxonomy (NCBI): domain Eukaryota; kingdom Metazoa; phylum Chordata; class Aves; order Passeriformes; family Pycnonotidae; genus Brachypodius; species Brachypodius melanocephalos. The sequence goes on from VZSR01003806.1 coordinate 9,694,592, forward strand.
TTCCCTAGTGCCCGTGCTGCCTGCCTGAGTGAGGAACACCTCCTTTCAACCTGACTTCCATTTCAACTCAGCAGGCACCGCAATCTTTTCTTGGCTCCTGGTATCTCATCTAATCAGACACCATGCTTTTATGCTGGCTCCCTGCATCTCTACTAGGTATTTTGTTAGACTATCAGGCAGAACTGAAAGCTTCCAGCTTGCCTACTTTCTTGTCTGCCAAACTGGAGAGAGGAGAGGAGAGAAGGGAAGGGGCAGAGAGAGACAGTGAGAGCTCTTTAGTGTGAGTCTTCTTAACTTCAGTCCTTTCCCTGCTCCTGTGGAAGTGCTGCTTGGTATCTCTAGTGTGCATAAAGATTCAGCACTTTGCCATGAACACAGAGAATTCCCAGACCCTTTGATAATTTCCTATTTAACAGTGGATATATATTAACTGTGAATTGCAGGAAGTTTAAAATAAAATGAAAAAGCTCTATCTCACTGCGCTGGTTAAAGTCTTCATATATAACTCTGGCAGCGAACACCAAAACAATAGCAGAAAGATAATGTCATCTCTAATAAAACTTTCAAATTTAGTAAAGAAGTCTAGTAATACTAGAAGAAGTTTAGTAATACAGTGAGAGGATCACAATTTTCACTGCATTTTTGTTCCACTTTTCACTACTGCATATGTAGTTTCAGTTACTGCACACTGAAACAACAAAAAAGTTCTCACACTACTCGGATGGTTTGGGATCTTCCAAGCTGCATGAAATAAGTTAAAATGGTGATAAAGGCATGCATCAGCATGTAGCAGCTGTGAATAGTGCAATTGGCGGCCACAAAAGTAAAGATGAAATAAGGTGATAATGTTATGATCATATTAAATAGGATCTGGACTAAAGTGTGAGTTAAGCTCCAAAAAACCCCACAGAAAATAATTATAGTGTGAAGAGATCATAATTTGGTGCACAAATTTGGTAGATTTGGTGGAGAGAACTAGGGGTTCTGCTGTACATCTTGCTTCTCAGTTCTCCTCCTGCCTCCTTTCTCTTCACTGCCACTTTGCAGGGAAGGGTTTATCTCCCCCTCTAACCATGGCTTCATCCTTCATCTTCCTGTGCCTGTACACTGGAGGGAATCAGTTGTTTATTGGGATGAATTACAGTCCAGAGCAGCCATTGCATGACATACACCAAAGCCACAGGAGACCATTTTCTGTTGGGTGTTGATATTTTAAATTCTTTACCCCACAGCTGCTGTTGCATATAGTTAAAATAAGCCAGAGATCAGCTCATAGCACACATGAAAAGCTGCTGAAAATAGCTAACATGCTTTGTGGTGACATACATCACTTACTGATTTGTTTAAGAGAGGACAGTCAACAACAAGTTTGATTACATCTGTTTTGGAGTCTTACTTTTGAAAATCCATTTTAAGAAGATAAAAAGCATTTCTTATAGTTTAAGTCTGTCTTAGTCTTTCAGAGTTCATAAAGAAATGCATGCTCAAGTTTACATAATTCGCTGACCCTTTGCTACCTACTTGTTCTGGTTGAAGTGAGTAAGTCAAACTTTAACGTGATTATGTGGTTGGATAATAACAGAGAGCTCTTCATCCAATTAAACTGCTCTTCAAGGTGTGTAGTATCTGATAAACCACAGACACTACAGAAAAGAAAGAAGCCCTTGTTTTCTCTTTCCCCCTTTTTGTTCTCTGTCAGTTGGCCTTTGTTTCCTTTTTATGTCAAAGGATTAGGTTAAGCAGTTTATGCTCCTTGCTTATTTTTCCTAGGAAACCACTGCTTAATCCTTGTCTTTGTGCTAGTTTGCAAGTCACTGCAATGGACTTCTCTCTTTTCCCTTGTATTTATTGCAATATTTCAGGTCAGTTCTTTTTTCCAGTTTCTTTATGTGATAGCAAGTGCTATCATTCTTTCCTCAGCAATCTGGTAAAGCTGATTCTCCTCTGCTCACCCCCGTATAAACTTGGAGTGTTTCAGGTAGAGGCAGTGAACCTGTGTCAGGGCAGAACAATGCAGATAATGGTGAGGTAAGATGATTCAAACTGTAAATCACCATTAAAGTGGCCTTTGCCTGCACATGGCAGCTACAAGCATTTAGACACAATAATTTCACATGGTAACTACAGCCTGGATTGTATTTGCTGCACATTCAATGTGGCCAGGAGCAAACTTTATACTCATATACAGTCTTTCCTTAATGTGAAATCCATCACTTTGCACAAGATGAGACTTAATTTTTGTTGACAAAAAAGGTGTCTCTGGTCTAAACACATGATGTTTGCTTTTGTGCAAATCACCTTTTTCTCTCATGTGTTCTCTGCTCATTTACGTGAGCAGAATATTGCACAAACTTCTTTGAATGTATCTAGAGCTTTAAGAATTGCCATTTTCCTCAAAACTGAAATGATTATTGATGTGGGGAAATCATCACCTTCATGTAGGCAGTACTAAAAAAAGATGGTTGGATATTTTACAGATTTCCTTCCAAGAAAGTGAGAAGGGATGAATCCTTAATGCCAGAACACTGGTTGCTTTAATAATAAGCCTTTTAAAAAACAAATGAAAACCCTGATGTACTTGAAGTCAATGACAGGACACTAAAAAAAAAAGCATATCAGGAAAGAATCACGTTGTGAGGTACAGCTACTTCAGAACAGATAAACTTATTATATACATCTCACAAGAACTATAACTGTTATTTAAATCATTAATAGCAAGTCTGAAGAAGACATAAAAAGTTGAAGTAAATCATGAGAACAGTCTCATGATACACAGTGGTGTGAGGGACCAGCTTAGAAGCTGGTAGGCTGACAGCCAGGGTAGTACAGCTGGTAAGATCTGAGGATCATATAATCAGACTCTATCCACAGGTAGACAATGATGTTCTTTACATTCTTTTTCTCTTTTTCTTCTTTTTCTTCTTCTTTTTCCCCTTGTTAGTCAGTAAGGAGGAATAGTGCCTTCATTGGTGACCACCTCTCTGAGAACTGTGTTAAAGGCTTGTCATGAAAGACTGATGTTGTCTTGGGATATGTGGATAAGAGAGTATTAAGTAAGAGGAAAATGACCTCGTCTGTAGTGAACTTTGCATGTGTCAAAGGAATACTGACCACAGGGAACTGGTGCTCAATCCAGATGTCAGGCGAGGGTGAATAAATAGAGGATCTGAGACAGTGTTGGGTTCTCTGTTTGACATCATTAAAATAAGATTTACATACACTTCTGGCTTTGAATTCAACTTTAGGCAAAATCCTATCATCTTTTATGTTAAATATTAAACTGGATAGCCTTTCAGGTATTTAGGTGCCTTATATTCCCCTGTTCTTTCCTTCTTTTATTTTGAAACCTTTGCTTAGTCTTTTTGCTGTTTCCTCCCTTTGTACCTACAGGATTTGCAGTTCCTTCTCCACAGGAATATTTCATGCTGGAGTGTTCTCTGCTGCAGCACTCGAGCAGCCCTGTGGAAATCACTGAGCCTGGTCTAGGGAACAGAGGGTTAAGCATTGCCTTAGGTATGCCCACAGCACTTGCAGCTCTAAATAAAGATATGGTTTTAATCAAATCTTATGCTTCAGGGCTTTTAGGACTGTAAGAATGGAGAAGAATATTTTCTTTCTTTTTTTTTTCCCCCCTCTTCTGTTTCCTTAAGAACAATTTACCATTTTTATTTTAGACTTTTGCTTAGCTTGTCCCCTGACTTCTCCAAAACTGATGAGGAGGGCCATTGTTAAGAATGAAAATGGAAAGAGCAAGCAGAGTTTAGGATAAAAACAGGGAGCCTGCTCTGGAGGTGCATATACTGGTGAGCTTTCTTTGTGCACCTAAAGTCCGGTCAGCTTTGGGGAAAATATAAATTTTGCAACTGGAAAAAACAGCTGTTTTGATAGGTTTTGGTTTTGATTTTCAGTCAGTGGTGTGGATTATTATCTTCTTGGCATGGCCTCGGTTGTCAGCTGAATTGCCTTCCTTGTCCTCTGCCTGTGGAGTGGAACTGTTTATTCCCTGAAGGACAGAAATGATCCTTCTGTCCTTTAGCCTAACAGTGTAGTTCAATGACACAGTTAATCAGGGGTACCTGTTTTCATGCACCTAAGCATTACATTGGTTTAACTGTACCTGAAAACGTAACCTAAGTATTAAAAGATGAGAGAAATATAAAAACCTGTATTATTCAGGAAGTCAAAATAGATGATGCAAAGGCCTCTTCTGTCTGACTTCTATGAAATAAAGAAACAGCAAATCATACTTCAGTTTTTTTCCCAGTTTCCAAATACACTTAATTTTTTTTTCTTTAACCCTGAACTGTTTATTATTTCTTTTTCAATATCACAGCTTGAAGCTATATGACTGTTTTTTTCTTTTTCAGTCTGTTCCTTTCACTAAGTGCATGTCCAGATTACTCTTTCATGCCTCATTTGCTGTGGCTTGCTGTACAAAGATATCAAGTGTTTCGTTAGCTAGTTTACTCATCCTGCTGCACTGCAGGTTTTCTGAGGCTTTTCTCTGCACTGTCTGCCTGCATGCTTCCCTTTGTTCTGCTGCAGCACCATGGATGCTGTCTTCACTGAACACCATCCCTACAAATCGTTTTGATCTCTCCATTTAGCCCTAGTATGTTAAAAGTGACAGGGTTTAAAAATAAATATACGGAATAAAACTGTAATTTCCTTCTGATACAAAGACAAGGCAGATGCAATCCTGTGCATTAGGATTGTATGCCTTCATCTCATGGAGGTCTGTGATGTTGTGTGTGTGAGGTGCCAGGAAAGGAGCCAGGCTGTGGCCAGTGCAGAGCAGCCATCCCTGCATTTGGGACCATGGTTCCAGTGAGATAAGGGATCCCTGGGCTATGCCTCACTCTTCATCATTACTGGTTTAATGTAGACACTTAACTTTTAAATGCTCAAGGCAAAAGATGTGTTTCACCACAGTTGCTTAGGTGTGACACAGAGGCCTGAGGTAATGCTTTCCTTCTGTACTTAAGCTGAGCTCAGTGTGAATGCTTCAGGATCATCTCCTTGAAACCTTTTTTGAATTTTGATGCATCTTATGACATCTCTCCCTCAGGGCTGCTCTGTTTAACTACCACTTCCTTTTAGAATTACTTCAAGTCCCTCTCATTGTTATACAGCTGAGGAAAGTCCCTGGGAGGGTGGGTACCCTTGCAGAAAGGGAGGCATCTGCTGGAGCAAGTGCTGTGAAAGCCAGATGGGACACCAGCAACAAGCCCTGAATCAATGTCTCTGCCATGGGCCTTTAAAGGGGGCCACTCTGCTTGTTTAATCTCTCTGTGATTTCCTGTAGTGTTGTATAACAGAACTGTTCCCAGCCCCATTTCCAGATTTTTCAGTTTCTGGTAACTGAGCACTTAAAAGGAAAGTCTCCTGTCGTTTGGAGATCTTACATCCATGGATCTTACATCTGTGCTAGGTTGGTCTTAATCTAGTTTTGGCAACTATTATAGATGTATAAATCCTGCCATTTCACACTGTTTAAGAAACAAAACAAACTAGTGTTTGGTTCAAATGGCAAGAGTGGGCATGTTTCTACATGCAAAATGAATCACCAGAATCTATCCACCAGTCAAGTACTGTATATTTTTTCCTGAAGTCAAATTACCTTCCAGCATAATGGAAAAACCCTTATACTTTAGAGAAGTCCAGATGCCTAATTTCCAGTAACTTCACTCCCTCTCCAGCATATTTTTTTACTAAACTTCTTTTAAAATTAATTGGAAGTTAGCTGCTGTTACATGTGTGGGTGGAGAATAAACCCTTAGCTCAACAGAAAAAAAACAAAACAGATGTAAATCAGAGGAAATTTTTATTTATAGTAAACTTGAGTATGTGTGCAGAGTTGGGGAATATAAGCCACACATTTGCGGTTATCTAACCTGATTTTAAATTGTACAGATTGAAGTCAGGGGCGTTTATGTTTTTGTCTTTTGTATTTTTAGGATACTTATTCCAGCTGACAGCTAAAGGCAAAAAAACCCCTTCTAGCAGCCTGCTCCAAAAATGTGAGGCTCAGTATTCTGTTGCTTAATTAGAACTAAACTTACATTTTAAAAACAAAAGAAAAAGCTTAGTAAAACATCAATTTATTTCTCAGAGAAGATGATTATTTAATCTCAGAAGTTTCCTTGTTGCTTATCTTTATTATTTGAATACAATAAACTTTTTGCTTGCTTTAATAAAATTCCTTGCTAAAACAATAAATAACCCATTTTTCCTTTATTTGGCAAGCAATGTGCTTCATTTAGTTGATTTCTAAGGTGATAATCCCCTTGAATTATTGGGTTTTAAGTGGCTTCTTATTGAATTTCTTCCTCTGACATCCTGCTGGCCCTCAGGCCTTCCTGTCCCTGAGATGTGGGTACAATGGGGTTTCCACAGACACAAATGAACCCCTCTGTGCAGTAGATGAGATCCTGATGGCTTTCAGTGTCTTCCCTGCCCTGTGCTTTGCAGGAAGGGAAAGCTTGCTGTTATCTGTCTAAACTGAATAAATTAATGAGAGGGATATAATATAATCCAAGGTGGGATTAGTGTTTCTGTTCAATGACTATCTCGTACAGAGAAGATTAAGGTGTTTCTCCATCCTTGTGGCTTCAACAGATCCACACCTGGCAGAGAAAGATGCAAGACTGCCAGTAAACCCAGTAGTCTCTAGGAAATCCCTGAGCTTCCCTGGTGTAACACAAAGCTTTGGGGTGTCTGCAATGAATTTGGACTGGAGTTTTGAAATCACTCCCTCAAGGACATTCCACAAAACTTACTGCCATCAAGGAAATAAATTGCCCTTGTAGAACAGGTTATTTCAAGGAATAGGATTAGGAAGCCCTCTTTCTCTCTTTTTGGGAATTCTTTATCTATCATAATCCTTTCCTGAGGCTGCTGAAAGACAAGGATCAAGCTGCTACCAAAAGTGTAGGAGGTACATCAGCAAATTTCCATTCAGTTCAGAAGTAAACAGGGAGGTAGTCATCATCACAGGACACAGGGTGACATGAAGCCTTCAGGCTGTGAAACCCTACGCTCTCTTCAGAATAGCGTTTTAAAAACCTGATTCCATCCTAGATGGAGAATACTGTCAAGTTTTACTTGGGCTTACCACAGCTCCAAATACGTAATTGCTCTCCCACTTTCTTTTGGAGACCTAATATTTTTTATTGTTCCTGTCTTCTTTTTGGGAAGGTCTTTGTGATATAACACTACAACACTGTTCTCCCCAGTTCTGAGCATATTGCATATCTGGTCTGCAAATTGGAAGAAACTCACAGCTCTCTGCTAGGATGATCTCAGAAGATGTATTCGGGGGCAGCTGCAAACACGAATCACGTGGCTGTTCTCTGCAGACTGTGCTCCTCCTGATGTGAACTACGTAGGATTTCACGAGCCTTGTCCCAGGATGGCAAACTGCAGACGTGTGCTCTGCCCTGGGATGTGGCAGGGAGGGCCCTGGGTTGTCGCAAGCAGAACTTGCTCCCAGATCAGGAAAGGGAGATGCAGTAGCTGTGGCTCTCTGCTGTGGCTGAGGACTCCTCTGAGCCATGGGAATGCATGCCTCCTTCAGCTGGCACCGCCTCAGGAACTTCTGTGAGCCTCTCCATTTCTCCACATAATTGTGTTCAGAGAAATGGCCCACAAAGGAAAGATGCCTGTCAGAAGGAATGAAGGGCAGATGCATGGCCACACAGAGAAGGCAAGATGAAGTTCTGATCCTTGTTGTAGCAATTTTGACAGTTCTCTGATTTATTATGATGTAAAATCAGCGTAATTGCAGTACCTTTAGGGGGATTGCAGTTTCCTCTGATGCAGAAAAAGGAATTTATGTTGTATATGAGTGGTCAAAGATGATAATCTGACTCTTTGACTATTTTAACATCTGATAGATTGTCATCTCTGCCTTGTATAAGCTTCTATGACTGCTTCTTGCTCCTATCATCCCTTCTGGATTAGGGGTGAGCCTGTTATCCCACAACCCACGTTTGTTTCTCCTCTTCCACTCTGGGTCCCAAAAAGGTACCTTCAGGATGGCAGAAGAAATACATGTTAAGGGTCTAGACCAGAAAGCAAATTTTGTTGGACATCCTTGACTTGTCAAGGCAATACTCTGCAGGCACATATCCATGATGAATATCCCAATATCAGAAGCTTTTGAATTTATTGACAGAATCTATCTGGAAAATTTCAAAACTGAACAGTTTAAAACCAAGCAGTTGGTTTGGTTTTCTTTTTAAAATACTTTTATTTGAGTGTTTAATCTTGAAACACGGATCTTCACTAAAAGGTGGAGCAAAAAAGCAAAGGTCAAGACTGAAAATAAGGCTTGTTATTGAAAAAAGTTCTGAATTATCCTGATTTAAGTAATGTCTAGAGAAACAGCTTGCAAAACAATAACAAAATTTCAAATTTTTGTTTTATTTTGTATATGAAACAACTTAAAAACTTGAAAAATTCTCCCATAACAGGAAGATTCTTTCCCAAAAGTCTACCATGCCCACTCTTCTGGAGCCTAGGATTTCAGCAGGCATCTGTGAAAGGCAGTTCAGCGAGGACCAGAGCACACAGAATGTTTTAAATACTGTTAGTGCAATAGCAGGACAGCCTGCCTTCTCCAACCTGTCTAGTGTAAATAATGAATTCCTACTTTGACATGAAGCTTGGAATCCAAAACTGAAGAGCTTTAAAAGGATGTGTTGCTACCACTAGCTTTCGAGTAGGGCAGTTGCTGGTCCTGCACCTAAAAAGAAAATCTTTCTTTTCCCTGCCTGATCACTTTCCCTACCTAAATTATTCACCTGTGGCGTGGAGAAACTGTATCCTTTCATGAGCTGTTCTTTGCTACCTTTTTTTGTTTTCTGTTTTGTGTGTTCCTTGGCCTCTCTGAGGCCTCTGTGAGAGGCTTACTATATGTGTTTTTGCAATCATTTTCTGCTCTGCTTATCTGATTGGGTTCGTTTTGAGCTATTTGTAGACAGTACAAAAAGAGACCAGATTAAAATCAATGCAGACATTGTGTTCCCACACATGCCCTGTATTCCTAGGTATTAGAAATGGGAATGAGTCATCCAGCAATACAGTTAAGTACTGACAAATGGTTGTCTAAATCTCTGATAAGTAAAATCTCTTTGACTTATTGCATATTTTCTGTGTCCACATGCTGCTGGTATAAATCTAAGACAAAAATCTACTCTTGGCCTCCCCAAGGACAGAACTTACTGTCTTTGTTCAGGTATATTTTCCAATGAAATGTGTGGGAGTTTTGGGGACTAGAGCACTGAGACTAAATTTATGTTTTGGAACAGTGAAAAATAAATCCTCCTTTATAGACAACATTTGCCTGTAACAAGGGAAATTCACATGTGTCTCTGCAGCCAGAGAACAATGATATTTTTAAAGCTTTGTTTGGTAATGCTGCTTCTTTCTAGCTCAAGGGATGTCTCACTTTCTAAATCATGCTGGTTTTAGCTGTTAAAAAACTAACACTGGCATGAATAAAAGTGATGATTGTGATACAAAGGATAGTAAAATATCACCTGAAGACAACTTAATGTTTTATCTGCAGTGTTTATTTTAAGCATATTCTTTGAGAATTGGGTTGGTTTAGCTACAGGGCTGTAGTTAAAGTATTTTTACAACAGTGGAAGGAAAATTTACTGAATACACTATTTACACAAAAGCTGGTATAGGAGTTTATTCTTAATGCTTAAGTGAGAAACAGTCACACAGAATCGTTATTTCAGAAGAACATAAGAACTCACTGAATAAATTACCTCAGTTCATTATTTGCCATTAACACATGTGCTCTAGTCAGAGGTAAATTCACTTGGTTAGGGCTGGGAGGAGGATGGAGTCAGCCCCTCCTGGCGTTTCATAAGAGTCTCTTAGAATCCCTCTTAATGGCTGAAAAGCAGCACATGACTGAGTTGAAAGCCATTTAAGTTTACCTTCTAATTGCATCCTGTTTAATTCTCGATACACAGAAGTTTGCATCCCTATTCTCACCGGCTGCAAGGTCCTGGCAATGTTTTCCCCCTTTCTCTTACTCTCCTTTTAAAATACATGTATGAGATACGTTTGAATTTAAGGTTGTCCTGAGCTGGACATTGTAAGAGTGTAGGCAGTAAATGTGCAAACATACTCTCCCAAGTCTTCCACAGGCATCACTGTGGCAGCCCTCTTCTATTTCAAATCTGGGGTGCTCAGGAGCAGCAGCAGCAAGGTGAGTAATGAATAGCTCTGATGACAGAATGTGTGAACTCAGCTGAAGCTTTTTTTCTGCATTTGCATTTGCATCCTAAAATTTGAATGCAAGCAGCAAAAGATGCAAAAATAAAGTCTCACCCTCTCCTTCCTGAATTCACAGTTTGCATGAGTAACCCCTTGTCACAGCTCCTTTTAAGCAGTCCCCACCTTTTCACCCTCAGGACCCACCCACTTCTTTTACCCACTCCTGGGCATAAATTGCACTTCTCCCAGAGGTAGCCCTGGGCTACAGCATCCTGTGTACCCACTGTCCTGAGTGCAAGTCATGTTTCTTTAACTTCTCTAACAAACAAATAGCACAGCCATTTAGATTTTATTAAAAATAAATTTGAAAAGAAAACACTCTGCTGAACACACATCTTCCCTGAGGAGAGAAACAGAGAGCACAAACATTTGACAGATGTTGGACGTGTTTAGTGCATTACTAGAAGGCACGGGGACACTGCAGTAACAGCAGCAGCATTAGAACTGGAGTGAATGGAACAAAGGCTTGGTGTAAAGAATGGAGTAAAGACTTGGTGGGATATTTAGAGTACTATATTTTGCTATTATCTCACCTTCCAGTCCTTGAAGAAATTTATGGGAAGTTATAATGAGAATAAAGCATAATAATAAAATGGATTTTGTCTTAAATATTCTGCAAAGGTTATTGCAAACTGAGCTATGTTCTTGTTTCAACACTTCTTTAATTTGCTTTGAAAGATTTGATTAAGGGTTGTTTCATAAACTCCCTGCCTGAGTAGCATACCATCCCCTGTACGTAACATCCTTTGCTTCCCAACAATTCATACTCAGTGGAAACGGTCAAGTGGAATTGACCCTTGTGTACTAAAATAGCATAAATTTTAAGTTCAGCTTCTGGTCTTTTAGAACAAATACACAGCAGATTTTGATATGCTTTAAGGCCATCACTTGTCTGCCCAAACAAGATGCTCTGAAAACAGCGTCACGTTCTCATATTGAGCTGTGGCTTAACTTTTCTTTTTTGCATTCTACATAAATTTATTGTATTTTTCAATACCCATGTCAATTTTGTGACATCTAAGCACTTTGGCAAGGCTTGACATATGCATCTTCCCTCCCTGAATAAGTAACATGCAGCCCTAGAAAAGATTCCTTCTGGGTCAAGAGAAAAAAAGAAAGTAATTGGATGCTGTATTGAGTCAGGAAAAGATAACTAATGGGTCAACTATTTATATACAGGGAAGCAAACCCAGAAATTAGACTCATTGTGAGAAAAAATAATCTGGAACAAGGTCAGAGAAGGTATTTAATACTGAACCTGTAGTACTCTCAGTGTTCAGATGCTTTAACTTGCATAATCTAAATTAGTTACTGTTGCTCTCAGAAATTTTATCTCACCTCAGTTAAATTCAACTAATTCAACTTTCCAGGCAGCCGTTTTTCCATATGTAGAACAAAATTCTTGCATTTTTTTTTGTGTTCCATGAATACTTCAGTATGCAAGTACTCAGAGCTTTACTCCACAGAGCAGTATGATGAGAATGAAACTCCTTCACTGGTTCATATGCTAATACATAATCCATCTTAAACCAGATCAGAGAGCAATGTCTCAAATATGTAACATAGGTCTGGAAACCTTCATAAAAAGGAACGCTCTAAGGGCGACAGAGAAAGCCTCTGAAATTCTGTTCTTTAACCGAGATTATTTTAGATGTGCTCACTTAATCTGATTCTGGAGCAAGCTGTCAAACAAAGTACAGGAAATATACATATAGGTGTGTACACACATATCTCCATCAAAAATGGCCAATTATCAAAGAATAAATCTTTGACTGCAATTCTTGATAGGTCTTATTATAAATTAAAATCAAGGAAAAAAATATTTTTGTTTCTTTCTCGGAGTTTACATAACCCAAACCAATTCTTTAGCTTGTTTTCCTAACTAAATCTTACTCCACATGCTAGGATTATTCCTGTGATGTGGAAAGACAGTATGTAACATCATCTCTTGCTGACATCTGTTGCAAGTGTAGTTTTGCTAGAATGCTGTAATGAATTCAAGGGAAACTTCTTGTGCTGATTGCAAGATATCTTGTGATTGCAGAGGTATTGCTTCTCTTTTGTGGCTTACCTTCTGAATTAGTAGAGATTTTAAAGCAGGGCTACTTCTTAAGGCCTGTTATCAGCCCTGCTTCTTGAGAATTTAGGTGCCTCCAAGACTACATTTACATTTCTCGTGTTCAAATGAAATACTTTGCAGATCATCACAATAACGAGTGAATGGACACTGTGCATCATGCTCCACTGGTAGAGCCAACCTGAGATTCTCAGTTTATCTGCTGCTTTTACTGCCAGACTGTCTTCACCAGAACACCTTCTTAAGCCTGGTCTATCAAACAACTTGTCTGCTTTATGCTGAGATACCCAAAGAAGAGGGCTGTTAAGAAGTGTTTTTGAGAACTGCCAAGAAAATCTTAGACATTAAGTGCAGCTTTATTAAAAAGGGTGACTGTCTGGCCTTGTTGACCTTTAGCTTCCACTTTGCAACTTGTTAGCATCACTTACCACTCAGATGAGTATGATTATAGTCTCCTACTCTGAAGGATCTTGTATACTTTGAAAGGTTCTAAAACCTGTAAATGACAACTGTTGCTTTTGATTTACAGCTTTACCCTCCTTCTCAGTCTGTCTGCTGGATCCCCCAATGACGGCATTTAACCATCATTGCTTTTCATGGAAAATTCTAATACACTCCTAAATTGTTTGCAAGATTTCTGATATTGTGTTGAAGGTAAAAGTTTCAGCTAGCTAGGTAAATTGTCCATTTTCTGATCTCTGTAGCCATTCAGGGAGACAAGAAGATTTCCTGCTGCAAATGATTTGCTGTCATTTGTTGTTAGACTACATTTTCCACCTTAAATTTTCTGTCAGATTTATGGCTTTGGATCAGGTCAATATAGAAATTCAGTAAAGCTGGATCATTGTGAGTTAAGAATAGATATGTATCACCCAAACTCCTTTCCATGAAAGAGAGGTTTTCAATGTGGGAGTCATGCAGAAATATCAAGATTGCAATTATTTCACTCAGATTATTTAATGCAGACTTTCCTGCTTTCTAGTCTGAACAAAGAAATCTTTCACATAAACTAAGGTGTCCTGCTTCTGAGAAGCTTGAGAATCTGAGCTGAACAGGCTGAAAGGCTTTTACCACTTAAAAACAGCTTGTCAAACAAAAGAATTACAACAATAGTGATGAGCAAAGGTTCAGCTATTTTACCTACTCCAGACTAGGAATATTCTGAACTGAAAGTGAATTTCGATGCAAGGTCTCCTCACATACATAAGCACTTATTACCTAATAACTTTGTGTAGAAAGGAAGATTGGCTGCAACATTTGCTTTGCATAAGAGAACATGATAGCTCCTACTTGCATTTCCATCAATGCACACTTTGTGAATGGGTTTTTCTAATTATAGGAGCAACAAGTATGTCCACTTTTGCAGATACTGGTTCTTTGTTTGATATGACAATGCATTAATTACCAGCAGAGAATGATTGCTTTAAAATCAATTTTTCTGATGCAGCCAAGCTTCCTTATATGAATGTTACCTGTTTTTCCAGAGGACACAGGGTGAAATCTCAAGTATGTGACAAGGTTTTATGTCCTTAGAAGAAATTTGGTTGCCCTTAGCTGCCACATGTCAGTTCCAACAGCTGTTTGCAGCCTAGCAGTATTATATTGCATGCAGGAAAGGAATGTGAGGATACAATAGTCCAGATTTTCAGATGGTACAAATCTGCATAGCTGCCTCAACTCAAAACAGATCTCTGCTGTTTTGTGCATTCTCAGAACTCATCAGTGCTGCAAAACAAAGTGTGGTGCAGAAATCACTGAAAAGGGGTAAGACTGTGGCAGTAAATCCACATGATATAGTACACTCCATTCATGGAATGATATTCTGAGCTTCATAATCAGGATAGCCTTGGTCTCTGCAAGGGCAGGTAAATCAGTAAGCTTTATTCAGCTGCAGGATATGGCAAATATTGCTGTCATGCTTCAATGCTGAGTATGTTCTCAGTCATGTGTTTTGGTATGGCAATTCTCAACATTTTCTGGTGCAAGGTTATCATGTGCAGAGTTTAGGCCTTGCATCTCTCAGTAGGCACTAGGGTAGGTGTGCACTGTGTGCTTGACTTATGGCTTGAGTTCCACTTTACATTTCCTAAATGTAAAGCTAAAATTTTGCTTTTCATTTTAAACAATGAGTTTTAATTCAGGGTCCCAGTCTTTCAATTTTGAATTCTTCTCTGCAGCCCTTGCATGTGAGACCCTAGGATTTTCTGTATTGTTCATGATTTCCAGACTGCCACAACTGGAGATGGAAGGGATAACCACAACCACCCCTGGGAACCATCTTATCTTTGATGGTGTACCCTGGAACAAGCAGAGTATATGTTTTCACAGCACCATCTTTCCCTTATCTGCTGGACTCTAGTTCTAGTCATATTTTCTGGTTAGCTTTCACAGTTAGTTTCAGCATCTTGAGAAGAGGACACTCTGGTTTTCCAGCTTTTCTCTAGAACACATATCAGATTAGCTGCCCATCATATGCTATTTCACCTTTTCTTTCTAAATGCAGGTTTACTCTTTATTATATCTTTCTTTGGAATTGAGGTTTAGCTCATACCCATAACCCTTGTCTGTGCTCAAGCTTTGGTTTTAATTCTCATGCTGGCCTTTGAAATAGACATTCAAATATTGTTTTCCCAATTTTTACTTCCCAAATTAAATACTGACATGAGATCTACATTTATTCCACAATATCTTGAAGACTGAGTGAATGGGGTGATCTGCTGAGGGCACACAATTGATCTAACTTGGGAAGATGTTTCTCCACAGAAAGAACACAGCTACATATAAGACCTGCAAGGAAATTGGTGTTGTTAAGCACCATTAAACATGGAATAAGTTCCATGTTTATTTTTTAACTATTTTGGATTCTGCTGTAAAGGGAAGGGTCTGGATTTTGCATTCTGCTTTGAGTAGCCTCCAGCAGTTGGGGTTCTTTGTTGGGTTTGGATATGAGACCCTGCATGGTCTGAGACATGGAGATCCAAAAGAAGTTAGGGTCATTAATCACACAGATAATGCTCTTCAGGATAATCTGATTTACTTTTTATGGCATTTTTCCTGTAAAGAACAGAATCTACACATACAGCACATGGTGAATAACCACAGCTACAACATGTTCATCCCCATGTCTGTTTTTGGCACCCACCAGCCAGTCACAGGGGGCTGTTGGAAGGCTCCCCTGGCTACTTCAGTAATTATGAAGGTGCTTAGTATCTCTTGTACTTCATTTTTGTGTCGGGGTCTTGAGACAAATGGGATTTATTTTTGCAGGCAAACCATCAGCTAAGAGGAAACATTTGTGCCCTGTGCATATACATTTGTTGATGCTTTGTTTGCTCTTGCTGGGAGCTGTTGTGCTGACATCACTGCAGAGCCCTGGGTCCCCACAGCAGCTGCCAATTAGAAACAGAATGAACATATCATTCTCAAATGGAGGAAGTTAACAACTGGCCTTTATTATCATGTAATTAAGTTAAGGATCTGGTCTTGATCTTCAAAGTGTTTGGCTCAAATCGTTGCTTGGACTGTCTTTCCTTCCCTAGTCAGTGACCACTAACATCACTGCTTCCTGTATGAAGCACAGAAGAAGCTTGCTTGCTTAACTTGTTTTTCATGGCATAAATTATTCAGCAGACATGCAAGACACAAAAAACAGGAATCAAATGGACATAGAAAAGACACTTATATAGCCAATAGCCAAAAACAACTTTTCAGGGAGAAGAGAAAAATCAAAATGGAAGAAAATTTCAGCTATAATTCACTGTGGGAAGGTTTTTACTGCTATGTTTTAGATCTGTGCAGTTTGTGCCTTACCTGGACCTCTTCATGTTATGCACAGAGACAGAAGCTGTGCCCTTCCTCACATTTGTACACCCCCACTGGGACTGTGTTGGTTCTCTGCTTACATCTTCCTCTGCTGAACCACTACTCCTTCACGGCACTTGCACATAAAATCATCTTTTCTGTTTTTAGGTTCTCCAGCTCTCATCTCTGGGAAGACTAGCAGTGCACTGAGCATGTTTGGTTTAATTAATTTATTTCTCATCACTTATTAATGGTGCATAACACATGTATATGCCATTTAGATGCCTAGATTTATCCTTCATACTTTAAAAAATTATGTAATCAAGTCTCAGCAGGCTTGGGATGCTTCTATTTATGCACTTTTTTGTGCTGACTGGCTTTGTCTGTCTTTAAAAGTCAGTAGGAATTCTGTCATTGACTTGAGTGGAAATTAGAGTACTCCCCAAGTGAAATTTTCACTCTGTATCCTCATCTCCCCTCTAAATTTTCCATTCTGAAAAGTATTTAAATGTGACACCTGATCTCACCACTGTCTGAAAGACTCATGGGAGAGTAAGCATTTTTTTAATTACATTTGAAATGAAACCTCAGGAAAAATCCTGAAAATTGAGATAATGTTCAAGACACTAGAAAAATTCAGCAAACTGAGGATAAGCTTGCTTTCCTACCTCAATCTCAATGACACAATTGCTGTTTCCTTCTTTTAATATAGCGACCCAATTTTCTGTTTCATGAAGTTACAAGATCAAGCCTGTTTTTCATCTTTAGGTAGCCAGAGTCTTTCATGTACAGCTAAAAATTTGAGCAAAAGCCTACTGGATTTCCAGTTACTATGAACTTACATTTTACTTTAGTAAAAACCGTGGCAACTTGACACTTCCAAAAATCAGGCCAGCCTACTGAGCTTCTTTATATATAGTCATGTAGTGACCCAACTTTCAAAGATATTGAGTACAAATAAGTTTTAATAAATCCAAGGCATCTTCACGTGCTTCATGAATTTGAATATTAAGACAACACTTGAATAAAATCAGCAAGAATTTGCCAGTCTTCAGAAGTTTTCAGGGATGTAACAGAATATTAATTTGGTCTCTTGGGTTCTTTCCATAACTCTGGACATGATTTACGCATATAACACTCAGACTGGCAGGGGTAGGGTTTAACCACATCCTGAGCTTCCTTTTAAATGATTTTTCTCAATGAACAGTACAATATATAATAACACTTTTTTGGTTCAGGGAGCAATGACACATCCTGTACCAGAACAGATATGAGCACTGATAATAGAACAGAGAGGTCTTTGTTCTGTGTGAAAAACAACCAGCTACATTTTTATTCTCTTTCTTTGAAAAACTACTTTGTGCCTCATCTACGGTGTGTAGGGGATTAAATTTGGGATTGAAGGGAAAAAATCAATAATTTTCACTTTTCTCCAGGACCTTAACAAATAAGAGAAGTCTCTTTAGCCCTTTCATGTGCATGTGAGTCAACTCAAATACCCTCACATCTTCATGTGAAATCATTTTTCTAAAAGAATGAGGAGGTGAGCTCAGTTGTTTGGAGCACGGTGCTAGTAACACCAAGGTCTTGGGGCCATTTACTTAAGAGTGGGACTTGATGATCCTTGTGTGTTCCTACCAACTCAGAATATTCTGTGAATCTCAGTCAATGTGGTGGTTACCCCCTGTCTTTCCCCCTAAAAGTGAAGGCTGTTCATTTCCCACCCCTCACATTCCATATCTAGTTATTTTGTTGTGAAGAATTCAACACTGGAATTTTTTGCTCCTCTTTTCTGCTGCAAAGCCTTTATGCATTTTTCTGTATCCAAAATTAATTTATATACAACTGTCCCAGATGAAAAAAAAAAAAAAAAAGTAAACTGTCCTCTTTTCTTCACATATTTCTTTCCTTTTAGTAAGAATTAAAAGCCTCCTTTGGGACTAGACCATTTGCCCCAAGTCAGGCAAAATGAATACATTTTTCCCATGATATTTATTACTCTGACTTCTGGGCTACAAATCAATATTGTAATTTTGCTTGAAATCTACAGGGTTTCTAGTCACCATTTTCCTTTCCTTATTATCTTATTTGGTGCAATTTTGGTATTATTGTACAGCTCTTTGGTCTCCTATAGATCTGTTTTGTAGTAATCATAATGATTTTTACAAAAACATATACCTTATTTGTCTTTTGAAATCTTTAAAGCCACTAGAAAACAGGGGGTAAGTGGATAATGTTTTTACCACTTTCTATCTATTCAAAACCAGCACTTTTAGAGTGATCTTTTAAATCTAATCCAGTAATTAATTTAATATAGTGGCTTTAGCTGGTTATATTAGCCCTTTCAGGGTATTCTATAAAATTAAGACATTAATTCTCCTATATTTCACCTGCTCATATAGTACACAAGTCACATTTTGAGCTGTAAATATTCAAAAAGATTTTCTGTCTCCTGTAAAATTCTACATTTTGATCTTTCTCAGTATTGCTCTGGGTGCTTTACTGAGCCCAGAAGTCCATGGCTCTGCCTGTGATATTAGGAGGTTTGAAAAAACCCCCAGCTTCTGTTTTACACTAGATTTGTTTCTCCACATCAACAGAACAAGATCTTGACAATGTTCCAAAATTTAAAGTCCTATCATCAGCTGTGCTGGGGTATCAGTTGGGCCCTTCCCTGGGAGACAGAAGGACAGATGAATGGAAAACATGGAATAGTTGTATCATAAATTCTTATGTGAGACTCATTGTGTCTTTTAAGCTCAGCCTTACTTGCCACTTGGTTGACTGAGGGCCAGCTCTCACTGGCTGGGAGCAGCAGTCATGGTTTGACTGAATGGAGCTAGACTGTGCTGGATGACACTGGGATGTCACCAAGGGCCAGGGGGCTCCTGTGCTGGTACAGGAGAATTGTCCCAGAGAGGCTGCACTGAGAGATGTTCTCTTCCACAGGGGTGAGGTGCTCTGTGCAGGAGAGAGAGGGGCTGCTTTGGGGTGTTCAGGGTCCATATGACAAGGGGGTAAAAATGTGCACAGAGCTAGTACGGTTTTTTAGGACAAGCCAAGGAGCAGGAAAGCAAGGTCTCAACCTCTTTGCAAAGTTCTGACCAAATGTCAGATATTTGGTAGTGAGCCTGTACTTGTTTTATGGTTTTGCCTACATTTAAATGTAAACTCAGATTTTGCCCTCCTGATGAGTCCTCAGATTCCCAGGCTGTCCCTTTGCTGCTTCTTGCTTTTTCTTTCTGTCCCCATGAATCCAGCATTTTTGTCTGCACAGGCAGGAAAGAAAACCTCAAAACCTCAAAAAAACAAAAAAAAAACCCACAAAAAAACCCAAAACAAACACAAACAAACAAACAAACAAACAGTGTGGGGAAAGGCAGTTCACACACACCTGAAACTTTGGAGATACTGGAAGGTTTGCTCCTTGTTGAAAGGCTCTGATCTTCAGGTTATAGTTTAGGAGATTTACTCCAAGATATCCTGCCTGTTTTCTGGCAGAACAGAGTAATTTCTCTATTTTAACAAGGATTATCTTAAAAGGAAATTGTTTTTGTGCCCAACTTCAGGATACAGGATGCCTCATTTTAATCACATCACACAGTTTTAATCTGGGTTCTTTTTTTCTGGTGGGGGAAGACCACCCTTCTATTCCTCTCTGTTTCCTTGTCCTTAGTTTATAGCTCTGTATGTGAGATTTCTTGTCACTGCAAGTAAAAGGTCAGGGGCTCTCTGTTGACCTGAGAGTGCAGGGATTAAAAACGTGCCTGGGCTTGTCTTGGCCTGAGCTGATTTTAGCTTGTGTTTGCTGTGACAGCCATTGCCTAGCAATCAGCTAACCATTCCCTGCACTTAGTTTAGCTTTAGTTTTGGGTGATAACAAGAAGTTCCCTTCTGTAGATTGACCTGTCTGTGACTCAAGATTGAAGCATGGAAGAAAACTGGGTCCTGCTCTCATCTTCCCACCACCCATCATGCTCTCACAGGGTTTGTCTGATCCCATGTTTCACTCTTCCAAGGAACACGGTGTGACTTGGGGATGGTCCTGAGAGGGACCAGGAGTTGGACTCAGTGATTCTTGTGAATTCTTTCCAGCTTGGCATATTCTGTGATTCTGTGAACTAACTGTACCAAAAATATCAATTTTTGACAGGATATTTTCCTTTTCAGGTGGAAATATTTTAATTAGTATTGCTTCTCATGGCTTTGGTCTGAAGGAAAGGGAAGGGTTCAAACAGCTGTCTCCTTGATATTGCTATTACTTGCCCCATCCAAGTAATCTAATCCCAGGTTCTAAATTCTCCAGGATACAAGAACCTCAGATTTTTTTCCGATTTAGGCCAGAGGTACCTTTTCCTAAGGTCCTCATCTAAATTCTAGCAAAGCAAAGTATTTTATAAACAGCATCCCAACCTGCAGGCTATGGTTTCTTTCCCTCTGGTGTAACAATATCTGTTGTATTCAAACACTGGTTTGAGCTTTAGGCTTTTGCACAACTTTATTTTTAGAGGGAAAGTTTCAAAATGTATTTATTCCTACTGTTTCAGAAGAACTTACATTTTTCTTATCCTAGGAAGAGCTGCTCAAGAAAAGATGAAAAAAACACTGTTGAGAGGATAAAAAAATGCTAGTTTTTCTTTGAATAAAATCCCCACCCCAAGTTATTCACACACTTCTATTTCTAGACAGAATTTTAAAGCCTTGACTTCTTCAGAAGGAAAATACTGCAAATTTCTTCTAATAGGTTATCTCTGTGAAAAGGAAGAGACTGGTAATGAGTAACCTTTCTCTCTTTTGCTTCAGAACATTTTAATTGTGTTCCAATTACTTCAACATATTTAATATACTTCCAGTATGTATTTGTACAGTATGCAGGCAAGCGATTTTCCACAGCCTTATACAATACCGTGAGTCATAAATGATTGCTGCTCCCACTCCCCCCGATGGAGCGTGAGTCACAGAGCGGTAAAGTCTGTCTCCCCGCAGCGCCGAGTGAAATCCACCTGAACGCAGGCAGTGGGAACAGGGCTGACAGCTGAGCAGCATGTGGGGATCCCCCGGCTGAAGGTGTTCCCTCACACCCTCCTCACCTGCTGTGAACAGCGGACACATTTTGGGGAGCGCCTCGTCCCGGCCATTTCGGATCCCTGGCGGCCCACGGCCGCTCCGGGCAGGCCCTGTCAGCTCTGTGCTCCAGCTGTGCACCCTGGCCCTGGGATACGGGGGTGGATTTCCTAACCACCCTGCATCTGGCACTGAAGATTCCAAGGTTTTGGGCTGTGTGTGGGGACAGACTCCAGTTTGAGTCAGTAGCTCAGCACGGCAGTCAACCCCTCAGCTGCGCTGGTGCGGTGGCAGCAGCCGCCGAGAGGGTTTTGGCAAGTTTATAGCCGTGCACACACAAAACCTCTGCTCCCCACAAACACATGCAATGGGAAGGGAAGTGCCTTGAAATCAGAGGCCTCGAGGTGGGTGGCATTTGCTTCCTTCTGTCCCTGCAAAATTAAAGCAATTTTTTTCTACAAAGGGAAAAACCCAACACACTGCGATTCAGTAGTGTAGAGAAAAATGAGCCTTTGAATGTTCATTTCAGGATCCATGTCAGCCAGGCCTATGAGTCCACCATATTGTCCTTACTGTCTGTTGAAAAAGTTTACCAACATATTCTCAAGCAAGTATTTTACCTCTTGATGTACTCGATAGAGATTCCTGTTAATAATCAGCTGTTTGTAGAGTACCCTGGCAGTCTGGCAACACGACAGCTACCCCTTCCTGAACTTTCAAGGGAGCAGAAGTATCATCATTCATTTTTGCTGATATATAGAAATAAAAATTTCTTCTTAAATTCAGTGCTCCAAAACATCTCTATATTGTCATTTTTGCTGTATGATTTTTTTTTTTTTTTTTTTTTTTTTTTTTTTTTTTTTTTTTTTTTTTTTTCTTTTTGTGAAGACTGCCCCTAAGAAGTAGATTGACCAGCTCTAGCAATGAGTGAAGGATCAGGTAGGGTAGCAATAGTTACCCTTTAAAATACTTTGTAATGTAGCATTAAATAATTTTCCTCCTATATCTGAACTTTCTGATTTGCATCCCTTTCTAATTTTACCAAAAAAATACCAGTCGGGGATCAAAGCTGTATTCCACTAAACACATAGCAATAGTCTTTTCCATTAAAAACTTGATAGTGTGGAACATTTATTATACAAATATTTTAACATCCATACAACCATTTTTCAGAGGAATTGCACTGATTTCAGCATGCCCTTCATGCACTTCAGATGTGATTTATCTCTCTTAGTTTTGATCATTTAAATGTTAGATGTCTAGTACAACCAACCTTCCTAGGTTCCCTCTAGTGTCAATGGAGAGAGATTTTCGCCTCCGGAGGGGTGATTCATACCTCCTGTCTTAGACTTCTGCCTCTCCCGATTGACAACAGTAAGTGTAGCCTAGACAACTGTGTAGATTAGATTCCTATCTCTTAGATTAGGCGAGATAAGTCCTATTCTTGGCCATCTTTGTGCATACAAATTTGCAAGATTGGAGCTAAATTGTTAAAACAACTAAAGTACCTGTGGGAGCTGACAGATTGATTTATTTAGATTTCCAAACCCTGAGTACAAAACAAAGGCAAAACCTCTTGTCCTTTTATGGAGGAAAAAAAAAAAGGAAAAGCAGAAAATATTTTAATATTTACCTCTCAACTACAAGAACATGGCAACAATAAAGAATAACAGTGAAATATACCTATTATAAATTAGCATAAATTAGTAAAAAAATCTGACAGCTTAGAGGCAAATTTGCTAAGTGTGTTTTAGTAATGTCCCAAACATAGCCTTGCTTTTTCAACAACTGCATATGGCTTCAGCTAGAGGTTTTAATACAATGGGGCATAATTCACATCTCAGTCATTCCTGATTTTTTGTCCCCAGATTTCCCTTTCTGAGAAGTAAGCTGGCTCCTGTCAGAAAAAGACAGTATGCAAACCAACAAGGGGACCAACCTTCCACATTTCAAGAGTATGAAAGTAAAATTTACTGATAATGGCAACAGGCTTTAAAATGTTTTCTGTTTTAATTTTGTGAATGCTGACTGAAAAACCTCGCCAAAGTTTTGGTCTCTGCATTGGCAGTCTATGTGATGATAACCCAACAAAAGAAATGTATAAAGATGAGATAAATCAGAGCCTTAAAAATTCAAATATTCTTCCTTTCCCTACTTCTTCTTTTCTAGCCTTTGACATTCTTTCTTTCTTCTTTCCTCAGTTATCTCCCCCTGTCCTTTTTGTCCCTCTCCCTCCTTGCCTTTCTTGGTTTCACCTGCATTTCCCAAGACCAGACCTCATGCATTTGGATTGCCTGAGCTAAAGGCCTGCCAACTCAGAAATATTCTACATGACTAAAATTAAATTGCGTTCATACACCAATTGTCATTAGACTTATCTCCCCTTCTCACAAGGTTTTTATGTTTGTTAGGCCTCTATGGAGCATTTGGTGCCTGTTTGTGTGCCATGGGCCTCAGCTGCTTGACTTTGAGTTACACTGTTCTTACCCAGAAGAGAGGGTGGCTCCCTCCTCTCTGGTGAAAGAGCCATACTTGGAGTGTGGAAAGAACCTCAACTTGAGGTGGCATGTCTTCTGCCTACATTTCTGCTTTATCTCTCGTGTTGTTTAACTTCCTAAAAAAACCTCAAACCCAAAGTAAGTGAAGAGGAATGGACTGTGGGTGATTTGGACATGCAAAAAGTATGATCTGGAAGACATGCTCAATTTACCGCAGATCTGGTGATAACAGCTCTCAAGAATTTGGTCAGGACACGAGTCTGGGTTATCTGGAATGTCCTAATCTGGTTGTGCATCAGAAACAGAATAACTATATTAACACAAGCTAATAAATCTTACTTCAATGTTGAACAAATTGTCTGAGTGGATGGAGCTGATCTAAGCATATGTATTTTGCTTCTGGTACTCTCACCAGCTCTTTCAGAGGTAATTTAGCAATTTCCACATGGTAGCATGAGAACAAGAAATATAAATATGTATCAATATATTATTTCTATAAATGTATTAAATGATGACATATAATTATGTGTGGATTAATATCTATCATTGTTGATGACTGTGTTGATGTATATGTAATTGTTGATATGTCCATGTTGGTAGCAAGGCGATAGTAGTACTTCCCTCAAGGGGATGCACGATGTACTAAAATGTGTGAAGGACTGTCATGGTGATTGTAACTATGCATATAATTGTGATGTGAAATATATTATTTTTATATGGTTATTTTTTTTCTGCATGAATAGGAGTTCAAGAAACATATGAACAGTGGAGAAATTCGAGAAGAAATCAGAAAGAATGATCAGAGATCTAGTAAACATGATCTTTTTTTATTTGAAGGTAACATCAAAGAAATCCATAACTTTGAATCTTGATAATTCTTAAGAATGTAATATTTAATTGCAAAAAGGAAGGTAACAGACTATACTCTTCTCTCCTGGAGAACACAGAAACAAAGATTGTTTATACTTAAACAAGAATAATATTAAAAGTAGTTTAGAGAAAAAGTAGTTTTCAAGAATGGTTTCC
>VZSR01003806.1:9719612-9774259 GCA_013398615.1 Brachypodius melanocephalos
AAGGAAGGAAGGAAGGAAGGAAGGAAGGAAGGAAGGAACTTTATGTTTGGAGACATAAATATTCTAGTTTTTTAAACATAAAAACTCTGAAATACACTATTTCAGCTGCAGCCTTGAACAATCTTAACTGAGGTTGGTACTGAATAAGCCAGACCTTTAGAGCATTTCTTTATCTGCGTCTTATAGATACCAAGTGAGCACCTGTCTGTACATCTGTGCAATCCAAATATTTTTTTAATCAGTGCTTAATTTTTCAGTGTTGACTTTCTTGATGCAAATTTTACATTATTTATGAGAACATTTCTATTTTCATGGTCATATAATCTGCAGGCTGTTCTGTTCAGAACTGACCACCAAAAAAACATTTGTGAGCCTTCACTCCTGCTCTGAGTAGATGGTTGTTTACAAATGGATTTTTTTTATGATTCCACCTTTAAGTTTTCGGCTAGCTTCTCTGAAATTTTCACAACTGCCTGTCTGTCATCAACACCACAGTAGCCTATAACTCTATTTGTACACAAACAGAGTTGTCTATGTATATGACAGTATAGATAGATTTCCTTGGACTAATTATCTCTTATCTAAAATACCAATAAGGAGGTGTCCAGTGATACCATAGATCATTTCCTTTTTTATCTTTCTCTATAAATTTCCTTCTTATTATCTGACAGAATCTAAGTGCATGCACTAACGAGTATATTTCAGTGTGTTGAAAGGTTTTATCCACACTTTGGAAGCATATATGAAGATGTCACTTATTAGGTAGGTAATTACCTACCCTTTGTTTATATTAAAAATAGAAAAGTCAGTCCAGAACTAATAAGTAACACAGGCAGTACAATTTGATGGTAAAAGAGCTGAGACAGTATGACAATTTTTTTTTGCACTTATGATTAATCACTTTTCTATTAAGTCTGCTGAGAGCAGCATGAAGGCAGTTCCCATCCTGTGCCTCTGGTGATGTCACCAGTTTCCGCACAGCACTTTCAACAGACATCGTTCTGTGTACTTAGATTGAAAATGCAGCCCAAGGGCTGCTCACAAAACTGATGCAAACCTGTTGTTAAGCTCTCTTCTGGAAAGATGTCACAGTTTGTCATATTGACTTTAATGAAATCTCTTGGGTGCTGGGTGAAGTTCCCCCTGAAATACCTGTTGAAAAGTGCCATTGTCAGCATGGTGTCAAAGCTGAGCAGGTCTGGGAAAGGTTTAAATTCTATTCCTAATATCCAGCACATCCACCTTCTCACAGGAATAATTTTTTTTTTTTTTTTTGCATAGTAATACTTCCCATGCAAGCCTGTCTCGTTTTGTGGCGTGAAAAACCTTCTGCCTGCCATCTCTGGGCTCATGTTGAGCTGTAGAGATCCTCTGTCCCAGATGAATTCTCTCCCTCTGCTCCACTCCTGCTCAGCCAGCGTGACTCTGACCAGGGTTTTGGCTCATCAGGCATCTTCAACACAGCCATGTTCACAGCCTGCTGTTTTTGAAATTGTGTCCTCACTGGGCTTTCAACATATCTGAGGGATTGCTGTCCTCATTCTCCCTCCTTGTTTCTTGATTGGTTCCAGATCTGATGCTTTACTTCAGATCTGCCTCAACTAAAACCTCCTCCTGGCTTGTTTTTTCCCCAGTCACATAATTTTCATGCTGCCATGAGAAGCTACTGTCTGCTGTCTTTTCTCTGCCTGTGGTACTCAGGTCTCTTGCCTGTTTTTTAAAAAAATTTTTGAAGTAACCCTTTTGGACTAGAGCACATGAGACTCCTCATGTTTGCTTTATGAAACTCTCCAAAGCTATTGCTCTTTTCTGGTCTTTCATGAAAACTCTTCTGTTGTACGATTTCTGGCCAAGCTTGCCAGACACCAGCAGGGCAAAAATAGCAAATGGTACAGTCTTATTGCACTGTCTTCCTCACCTTGACTCAGTTTCTTTTTTCAGTCAATCTAGTCAGTTTTAGGCAGATGCCATGTCTGATGAGGGTTTGGTGTATCCTAGCATGATTCTCTGTGCACTGGGCAGCACCTTCTTCATCTAGCTG
Source organism: Brachypodius melanocephalos (assembly GCA_013398615.1). Classification (NCBI taxonomy): domain Eukaryota; kingdom Metazoa; phylum Chordata; class Aves; order Passeriformes; family Pycnonotidae; genus Brachypodius; species Brachypodius melanocephalos. Next base: position 9,721,654 of record VZSR01003806.1, read on the forward strand.
GATGGGTGAGTTCAGTGAGGGCAGTGTAAAATTCTGTAAAAATTTCCTACTGGTAAGAAGTGATACCTTACAGACAGCGACTGTGTTCCCTTAACCTGACTATGACACAAATGTTAATAATCTTTTCCCTTCTCTGTTGCTGAGAGGAGGAAGGAATAGGAGCATGAACATGCTTTTTGTTGCCTGCCTCAGGCAGCCAGAGGCAAATGAAGCTGACTTTCCTAATCACATAGATACAAAGCGGGTAGTTTCCCACACAAGAAAACCACCTACATGACTCAAAAATTCTTTCTGTTCAAATGTTTCTATTATTGCTTGTTTGGATAACTAGGAATTTCAGCAACACTGAACATGATTCATCCTGGGATGGGGGAATGTTGGGAGGGCAGGAACACTGTGGCCAGCTTTGTACCATGGCAGGGACAGTGGAGTCACACTGTGAGCTGTGTGGGCTACAGCAGAGCCAGCTGTGACTCCCACCTTGCAAGGAGCTCTGCAGCAGGTTTTATTCTCTATGCAATCTACCTATCACTATTAGGTCAATTAGGAAACAAATGTCTTAATACTAGTGAGTGCTGAGATCTCTGGCTCTAGCCCAGACATTTATTAGGGATGTGTGAGTCAGATAATTTCTTTGGAATTGATGATGTGCCTAAAACTTAAGCTCATGCTTAAGTAATTTACTGAATTGGGACCAGAACTCTTGGCAACTTGCAGGATTGAACCTTAAACTAATCCAAGCATGTTTTTGTTTTTAGTTAATGAAAAATCCTCTTCTTACTACTCCTAGCCCCATCCTCTTTAATAACAATTTCAGGAGTTTGTAGTTTTAAAAATATATTTGGAATAAATTTAAATTATTTGGAATAAAAGTTTCTCTTCAAAACGATAATTCAGATTATTTTTTTAACTTAGTTCTGAATCTGCCACCAGATACCCTGCACAATTTTTTTGGACTGATTTACAAAATCACCTTATTAGTTTAACTCATAGCATAGATAGGTAACATGTGTAACTTAATCAAAACCCAGCAGATTCAGAGCATGAAGGACTCAGATGGAGCTACCAAATTCAAAGCAATCTTCCACTGTGCCCCCTTTTACTGTATCTGTCTTTCTTTTTACCTCTGATTTCCATGCCCCTGTTGGCAAGCTCTGAAAGGAAACTAAAGTACCTTAAACTATTGCAATTAAAGCATGAGTTAGTTATCAGGATTAACAGTAGCATCATGTTCAGTAATTCTGAAAAGCAGTGTTTGGTGTCAAGTGTTTCAATGAGAGAGATTTGCATTCAAATATAGGTGATTTAGCTATAACAAATCAAAATCAGAATATTTAACTGAGAATTAGTGAAATATTGGCATATTTAATTAAAGTGTCTGTAGATTGTGCTAAAAAAAATCCTAAAAATAACACTTCCCACTTTGAATAATGTTTGGTCATGTAGGAAGAGATAAACAACAAAAATGTCCTCTGCTTACAGGGTTATGCCTTCTAGACAATATCTCATTTTCTGACTTTTAATTCCCATGGTATCCTGAATTATCTGAATTAGCAATTCAGTTGGATATTCAAAGGATAACAGACATTATGAATGTCTGGGAAAATTATTCAATCAAAACCTAGGGACCTTGCTATAGAAAAGAACTATGACCTACGTATAATATATATAATTTTCTATATAAAATTTTCCTTGAGATGTAAGTGTAAAACTTATGCTTGTTTCCTTGAGTCTAAAATATAAGAAAAAGCTTTTACTAAGAAAATAAAGGCCTGTTTCTTGCTTAGTGTATTTTTTTTTCAAGAATATACAACATTGAGGTGTCTTCTGATATTACCTGATCTGTTGTGTTGTCACAGTGTAATGACTCCTACTGCTACAGCTCTGAAGACAGTTCTCAGGCCTGGGAGTTAGTGCTGTACTGAGATCTTACCTGTAAGAATAGAGTGAAATACATCTTCATAAGGCAGCTCATGAGGAATGTTTTTTCTTTAGGTATCACAACGATGAATACTGTACTCTGAAGTAGTTGGCCAGGTTGCGTTTCATTACAGAGCTTTCTGTATCACTTGAGTACCTATGAAGGCAATTGCCCTAAAGCCAGACTCCTTTGGGTCTGTTTATTCATTTTGAGTTCAAATGAAAACAACAGTATTGAGCAAGAGTTTTCATGTCATGCTTTAGAGATGAACTTTTCTCAAATTGTGCAAGGGAAGTATTCCATTTAGCTGTCCTGGAATGTTTCGTAAGGTTATGTGATCTCTTGTGCTTGCCTGTTATGGTTTGCCACCTATTGTGGCAATCAAAGGCCTTCACCTGGAGTTATTTCTGGTTCTAAACATTTTCTAATCCTTGCAGACTGGTTCACAGTGTCATATGAATAAAATGGTAGGATGGAGTCTTTGTTGCTCAGCTTCTCATTTACGCAGCACGGAACGGGCTGAGTGACTCTCCAAAGGGGACCTCAGTGTGTGTAGAGGTGCTGAGCTGTACAGGCAGAGCCTGGAGTTCTTTTTCCCTGGAGGCTCATGAAGACAAGCAAGTTTACTTCACACATCTATCCATCCTCTGCTGGAAGCTGGCTCATGTCTATCTGGCTGGGTGCCACATGTCCCACGGCACCTCGTTGGCCATGCAAATTTGAAACAAACATCTCTGGAAAGAGTATCCCTACTTTTATGGCAAGCCCTAGATCTTTTCTCCATGTTTATGGCACACATTTAAAACCTGATTTCTGAGAGGTGTGTATAAAATCTACGTGTTCATCCACAGGGGAAAAAGAGAAATCTACTTTGCTTTGAAATATAAATGACAAATAATACTGGTGTTAATGGGCAAGAAGAAGGGGATGTGAAGAATTGTCAGCTTTTCTAAGGATGCTTCCTTTGCTAGGTATGTGGTATTTCATGTTTCATGTGGTTTATGAAGTCCTCGGCCATCAAGATCAGTCATGTCTCCTTGATTCTCAGGTCATCATACAAGACATAAAGAAAATAATTTTTTTTTTTTTTAATCCTGAGGAGTTATATGAAGGTTGTAGAAGCACCAGTCTCTGGGCTTTTTATAATTTTGTGGCAACAGTATTCTTCAGTCTTAAGAAACTTCCTTACAGGTTCGCAATTGTTTGCATTTAATGGTTCTCAAATACAAGCAATATTGAAAAGATCCTGTGTTCTGTCCATTTTTCATGGACATGACTTTTCACATACATAATACCTAAAAGCTGGAAAATCTGGACATTGGTACTGTACCACATGCTGAAATTTGCAGGCTACACAGAGAAATCTTTTAATATAGTTGTTAAGATTTTGTGTGTATAACATCAGATACCCATAGTCTCTTAACGTATTTAGAGTTATACCATTTCATACTACCTAATAACCTGGGCTAGTTTATTTTGGAAACGAATGCTGACAAATACAATTCAGAAGAAATCCCTATTCACAAATAGGATTGTCCTTAAGGACTGACAAACTAATGCAATGTTACAGGATGGTAAAAAGTGATCTGTGCTCTGCATGAAGGCTGAGCACACTGATTTAGGACTCGAGACTTCAGCTAGCTTGTGGCTTCAAAAAGGCTGGTGCTCAAAGAACACTTCCTTTCCAGCCCTTTCTTTTGAAGTATGCTATTGTTGCAAGGGAAAAAATCACATCCTGCAATACCTACAAAGAGCCTGGCTTTATCATCCGCTGCTCACGTCAAGTGGTGCCTTATGTAAGAAGTTCCACTCACTTCTGTTTAAATACTGATGTAAGGGAAGATTACCCAAAGCAAGCAAGGCTTGCAAGAGCAGACCATAGAAACACACACACGCAAGGAAGAGTATTACAGAGGCCAAGAGCTTGGTATTCACAGCTGGCTCTGTTCTTGAGAGTAGTTTAAAGGGAAGAAAAGGTGTTCTAGTAACAAGTTTACCATTAAAATACCCATAAATCACAAAGAGCTCTGGCTCTGTATATGACATGTGAATTCATATTTACAATAGAATCAAGGGATGGAATATTTTGAACATATTTGGGAACAAAAAGATTGGAAAAAAAAAGGAAAAACTTCAGGGCAGGGCTTTAGATTTTTATGCATTCTTGAAAATATTGGAAATGTCAGTTTGGAGATTTTTTTTTAAGCTAAGAGGATCATGGAACAGAGACTTTATAAATTCCTTTTTGACTGTCATCTGCAAATCATTTGACTTCTGGTAAACAGAAACTTCTATTTGTTCTGATAACAGAGGGAAGGCTGGAAATAAGGAATTCCACCCTTAAAGCTGTTAAGGTAGGTCTAAAATTGATGTGTATTGGATCAAAGGGTGGAATATTTTCCAGATGATCCTCTGTTTCTTCTGAGAAAAAGAAAAAAAACAGGAACACACACCCAAAAAGTTTCCAAGGTGTTAAATTTCAGTTGCTGAGCAAGGAGATTCAAATTACAATTTTGTGTCCTACTAGGATGAAATCTAAATTTGACAGTAAAAACCACTTTTATTTCTAGTCTTCATTCTAGTTCTTTTTCTTTCTAGTTTTACATCTTCTTTCTAGGTTTTTTTTACTACTAATTAAAAGTTACAGTCTATCAATAGCTATAGAGGTCTTAGAAGGAAAAATCAGATAAACATAAATAATGGAAATTATTTTTCTGTAATCTTTATTTTACAACATCCTTACACATCAAAATAATTTTCTGGAGGAGGCTTCTAATTTGAATGGATCCTTAAGTTTTATTGTTGGAGAAAGTGGAAGCTTTTAGTATAGTACCTACTGAAGTATTAGTCATTATGAGCCTTGGAAAGTAGAAAGGAATGTCAGCACAAATCAGCCTCCACTTAAATTTCAGTACATGCAAGCCACAGAGGGAGATGATTCTGGTATTTCATCTTCAACCCCCTAAGAATTTATTGTAAATATGGTGAGCTCACTGGCCTGTGAAAAATGAAGGCTGTGCTCTCACATCCATTCCTAGGAAGCACTGACCACTTCAAACAAACAACAAAAACACCACCATTGCCACTGTCATTAACTTTTCTTGCATTTTAGTAAAATAGGACAAGGATGGGATCATGACGGAGAAGGAACTCTGTTCTGTCCTTCTCTATAGCACCTCCATGTCTGACTTAGACATAAAGTTTTACAGGAAAGCTTCTTCTATCAGCATCAGTGTTTTCAGTTTAGGATTGTTTGGTGATGTCAGGGAACGCTGGTCACAGCCTAGGGTGGCTGGTTGTGTAACACGGGGAGGGAAGATGTTCAGCAGGTACAGTTTATGTTCCCTCTGGTCCTTGCTTCACTGTGGGATTGCAGAAGTTTCTTCATGGGCGTTTGGCAGAGTTTTTTTCATTCAAAAATAAAATTTTGTCTTGCACATTCAACCTCTGTAGGTAGCTAATTATGAACAATCAATTTTCTGTTGTGGTTCTGTGTAAAAATCCAGCTCATCTCCCACCTAGTCCTCCTTTCTAATATCCTTGTCTCCCATCTGTCTCTCTGTCCCTAATATTTTTTTCTTCTTTTACAGGGTTTGGCTCCAGCTCCAGAGAGTGCCAAAAACACAGGAAAGGGAGCTTCCCTGTTTCTTGGAGTGAAGTTTAACTTTTCTCAAAGACAACATGGTGTGGCGTGTTTCTGATGGATTTTTACAGGAGCAACAAAGGAGATGCATCTTACAAAAGGCTTTTTTCCCCATCTATTTCCAAACCCATGATTCAAATAATAGGGTACTGGAATTTTTCAAAGAAAAGGTCAACAGAAATTTTAGGGCACAAGTGAAGTACAATATTCTGTCCACCATTATTTTTGAAAGGGTACTCACAGATTTTTTTTCCTGAAATCATATGTCTGTGAAAATGGTTAATCAGGAATAAAGGTAAACCAAAACCTTTAGAGTGCAACTGTTGTTGAACCATTAGTATATATTCTACCATTCAGAAGAGAGCCTTCTGTTAATGACCTGACATCTAATTATGTAAACAAAACAATTAAAGTAACCCTACCTCATCCTAAATATCTAATACACATTTGGCATTGCAGAATACAATATTTTGTGAATTAAGAGCACAAAAAGACTTTTCAAGATGGGGTTCTGGAAAGTTTATTCTGGAAAGTTCACTCTTCACTGAAAACATGGGAAAAAACCCAAATTAAGAGCTTTAATAACCAGCCAGCAGGAAATACAGAAATAAATCTAATTTGATGCAATGCTCTGTGTCTATATGGCTTCCTCTGCAGAGAGTATCTCAGCCTACAAATTCTCCAAAGTCATTAGTATGGCATCTTAAATTCCAGTAAAATTCCCTGGTCCCATTTTGCTTGACCTTCTGCTATTGTTGACCTAGTGTGCAGCTCATCTCAGGGCTGGCTCTCAGGCAGATATAAGAGGAACAGATATGGTTCAAGTCTGTTGCAAGCAATGCCACCTTTTCCAATTTTAAGTTGAAGCTGTCAGTACAGACAGATGCAGATCTATAGTTTCAAAATAAGCAGGGCATGCTCTTTCTCCTTATTCTGCTCAAGAGGGTAACAGTTATTTTCATAGTTATTCCCAGGAGTCCATTAGTAGATGTGAATATCTCTGTGTTGGGGTCATAGAAAAGATTCAAACTGACATTCCTTGCAAAAGCGTCACTAATAAGATCCAGTCCCTTTCCAGAAAAAAACCCCTAAAAAATTGACAAGTATTTAAGTCAATATTTCAGCATATTAGTTGTTGGCTTAACACAGCGTGTTATCCCAGCATTCTTTATCTGATTAAAGAAAAGACCTATGCACTTTCTAAGTGCTGTATTCTCTGTTCTTACATATTGTATCACAGGATGTTTGCTGTGCCTTGTCCCATCAGAAATCCACATTAGTCTATTACCCACTCCAGTGCTGATAGTGCTGCTTACAGTGGTGATATCATTCCATTCCCACTCTCATTCTCTTGACACTCTCAGTATACATTTACATTCTCTCTAAAGTCTATTAAACCTTTTAATGAACACATCCTGATTTGTTGAGGACACCAAATAATGAATTTCTGCTCAAATCTCAGGCCATGTGATTCAAATTTGAACTTGGTCATTTGAGACAAATACAGTCCTTTTTTTTCTCTTAAATTGGTGATGTTATTTTCAAGCAATATTGTGTTCTATAGTGTATTTACATTAAAGAGAAATAATCATACTATGACAGGAATCTCTTGTGATAGTAAACATTGTACAAATTGTTGCAGCTATTTTGAATGCAGTGCTTTCTGTATAATCAGTAAATACAGTTTCCAAATGTGACTTCTTTTTAAACTCCAGTATGGCAATGATTATCAAGGCTCTTTTTCCCACTTCAGAAAATATTCTGAGTCTCAAACAGGTTAACAGTTCCTTATTAGTTGCTCTTAACTGTATTCATATAACATTACTGAAGTTAAGAGCACTACATAGGTGTGAAAACAGAATTTTTATCTCATGTAGTGTGGTGTGAGATCATATACTTCCATTACCCAGAAACTCATATGATGGGAATAAAATAGATTTTAACTACGTGATTTTCAAACGTCTTGCAAAATCTGGAACATGCCTTTTATTTTTCAAGGGTTATGCAATGTTTACTTATTGATAAAAAAAAAAGAAAAAAATGCATGCTGAAATTCTCAAAGTTTCAATCTGCAAACAGCCTTATTGCATTTGGCAAAGGCTATATTTAACTGTTTGAAATAGAGTGTGCATGCTTCTGTTCTTGCATATGGAAAGGGCAGAACTAGGGAATGGAGCTGCTCATCCTGGCTGCGACTTCTTGGATTGCCAGGTGCAGGAGCATCCTCTCCAGCCCCTTTAATTCATAAGGAAAGGTGATTCATTGCTAGACTAGGCTCTGCTCTTCCCAAAGGGCTCCTGTCAAGGAGCTTCAATAAATTCATTGAATCAGCTTTGGGCCTTTAGCATTACTGGTAGGCTGTGGTCCTTTATGTTCTACATATATATATATATATATATATATATATATATAACTTTCCCATTTTTAATCATTCAAAATTTAGCAGTTCTCCCTTAAATGCTGGGATCCTGCTACCCATAACTATGGTTGCAGTTCCCAAATCTTGACCCATTTTACTTTTATAGAATTAATAACATTTGCAAATAACACTGTGCTGGGTAGTATCAAACAGAATACAACATGTTAATGGATATGTATACAATACCAAGAACTATTCTTATTTAATGAATCTACAGGTGCTAGTCTTGTCCTTCATGGGACAGTAAATGAAGGAAAATAATATTTATTCAAACTAGGATCTACAAGATATGGTTATCTGTAATAAAAATTTTCTTTTTCATTAAGTATTATTTCTTCATGAAACAAACTAAAAGCTTTAAAAAAGTTTTATTAGTATTAACAAAAAACATTTTTTATAATTATTATAAAGCAGTAACAAAGCGACAAGATATTTACATGAAAATGGTACCCAACATTCCCAGTCTAGAGATGCACTAGATACTAAGCAGCAAAACAAGCAGTTGCTATCATATACTACCACATATTTCACTTTTATAATTACTTTCACCGGGACATCTGAAGATATGTGTCAAGTAAAATTCACTTAACTGTGAAGAAATAAGTTAGACCCCTTCTCCACGTGTTCCCATTTCCATTTGCAGCCGCAGAAGAAGCAGCAGGGTAGTTTGTGGATCAGTGATGTGCAGTGCTGTGGCTCAAATGTTATCAGACAAAGCCAGCCCCTTTTCTGCTGTTAAATGGTAGCACACTGAGTGTCTCCTACTTCATCCTGCCCATGCCCTCTCTTTTCTAGTGTGTGCTGTCACTGGGCACTATGTGGAACACATGGTTTGCAGGAAGGGACACAGGTTCCTGTGGGAGTCATCGCTGTTCAGCAGCATCCTGTGTCAGAGTGAAGTCTGCTCTGTGGAGGACTGGATGACTTTGATGAGGTGATGGAAAATAACAAAGTTTTTCATTTAAAAACTCACATTTTCTATGATGGTAGCACTCTGTAGAGTTTTCTTCTCTAAAGTATTTACATAATAATTAATATTATATAATAATATGTTACATATAATCATAGCTCTTTGGGAAAGAAAGTGGCTAAGCAAAATCACTCAGAAAAGTGCACTAGAGACCCTTATGTTTTACTTGCAATGAACACATAGTCACTTTTAGATTATTGGTGCAGTAGAGGGTGTGTTTGTGTTATCATAATAGTGGAAGGGACCATGTTGGGTTTTTTTAATAAAATCTGCCCATATATTCCTAAAATATGTTATGACCCCAGGATTCCTGCTCCACTAGCTTCAGTGCCCAAGTTTACCCCACATTTTCCTAGTTTGCATCACTTTCTTTTTCCAGTAGGTGCACTTTCATTTCAGTGCCACAGTTGCCATCTTCCTCACTGTTCACTTGTGTACACCTCAGGAACTTTGCCAAGAGAGCCTGGAAGAATGTGTGCACACATAAGGGATGGATTATATCAGGGGTGCAAAGCTATTAAACCAAACATGCAATGTGACTGCTGCCAGCAACCAGATCTGGAAACGGGTTGATTAGAAGAAGCACAACAGGAAGGTGAGTTTGAAACTGTTTTTGGTGAGAATAGTGTTGCACATCTGCCCCACAGATGGCCAGAGACGCAAGATCTTTTCTGAGTCTCAAGTATTCATTGCTGTTTCAATTTAGGATATATGGGGGCTTCAGAGTGAAGTATGATTGTAACACATGCAGCACATACCAAGCTAGTTTTAATCTGAAACTGCATACCATAGGATACAGCTGCCAAGTATTCAGGTTTGTCTGCAAGAACACTTGGCTCACAGAAAAAACAGCATTCTAGGAGAGGGTTTTGTGCCATCCTTAGAAGAACAAAGCAGAATATCAGAAGAAAAAACTCATCAGTTATGTCTATATATGCAAAGCTGTATCCTAATTGAAGGCTAGATGTAGCTTTCTGTCAACACACACTATTGGTTGTTACTAACCTGAATTTATGTAGAATATCTTTTAAAGTGTAATAGTAGGACATTTATGTCTACATTCAATGAACTGAAAAAAAAAGCAAAATATTATTTTGCAATAGATTATTTCACAGAATGTTTTCAATATATATGCATACAGAATAAATAAAATAAAGTAAATAAAGTAAAAAACACCTTAAAAAGCCTTTCAATTGTGATATTTTTCATGTTAGAGCTTCAAGAGTAGATGTTGGGAATCATGAAATGATGGACCAGGACACAGTATCCATATTAGCAAAACAAGAAGTTGTCTTTACTATGAAAATCACATATATGTCCTCAGGAAATAAGGGAGTACTTAATGTATTAAAACTTTGGGAAAGGGTAAGAGAGATAATACTAATAATTTTTACTGCTTTCCTGACAAACATATATCTCAGGGGTTTTTGCTTTGAAGCTACTTGAAAACATCTTAGTATTTGATAGACAGTTATGAAAGTAGGCACTGATATCAGAAGTATTTTGATGGTACAGATAAAATGTGGGGTTTTTTTTCTCTAAAACTGTACTGCTGAAACTTAGGGCTTTTGCTCTTTTACCCCCATGTGTCATATGTAGGTACCTGACCAAAAAAGCAAAGCAACATTTAATCACAATCAAAATTTCCTCTTACTTCTCTCATTCATGGAACTATTAAAAACAATCTCTAAATATAAGAAGAGATATGTAGTGAAGCAGACTTCAGAAAGTAACCAAAGAATCCCATGCCTCCTCTGAAAAGAAAAATCTTTTTTAGGTATGGGTTAGACAGTCTTATCATGGATAGCCTAGGTATGTTTAATTTTTCGTCAAGAAAGCAGATAGACTTCTGTATCTTTGAAGTCTCTCCTAATATTACACAACTGTGATACCTTTGTTTTTATTTACATTAAGGGATTAAGGCTGATTCAGTTAGTATTTTACAGGATCTAGAACAAAGAGAGCTCATTCTCTGATGAATTAACAGTTTCCTTGCCCTAGGGGTCTTAGAGTTCAACTACAGACAAGACTACAGAGTTGAGGAAAGCATAAAAAGAAAAGATCACAATCATTATCACAGCACTACATTTGGCTTTTCAATAGCATCATTTTAACATTTTTTCTAATCTCCTATAAGGCCATCTCTCATTTTCCCACAATAAGTGACTGCTAATATTAGAGAATTGTTACAAACATGTGAACATACAAGACTAATGATCATTCTCATCCCCTTTGCAACAGCATTTCACAACTCTGAGTAAATGGCTGAATAAATGTTGTCCCCTTCAAGAATCTCACATTTTTGTTTTGTAGTTACCATTGCATCATTGTCATTATATAATTGCTAATGCAGATTGTAGCAGGGAGGAAACATTTTTTAAACACCATTTTTAATAACTGAATTTCAGAGCTGGCCTTTCATTTTGATCTAGTATTGTAGACATGTCATCAGTCTCTGGCCCACGGGCAAGAGCGCTGAGCAGGAAATGAACTATCGTCAAGGCTAAACTTTTTTTTAATACTCTCCCTGTAAGCTAATGAGACATGAAGAAAGCAAAATCAAAACATGAAAAATCAAAACAATTTGTTGTCTGTGTAGTATAAAATAGGGATTACTATGGGTCAAGTATTATTATAGAAAGACATTCGCTGGCAGAGTAGAACAGAATATGGTGATTTGCAAGAGACCCACAAGGATCATTGAGTCCAACTCCTGCATTCTGGTTGTTCTGGAGAGTAGATAAATGCTGGGCCAAGCAATGACCATAGAATTCTGTGATTCCAAAGAGAAAAGATGATTGCTGCTGCCCCAGACCCATGTCACTGAAGGCCAGGAATGCTGGACTGTGGTTGTTACCTTCTGCCTGGCATAAATTGGAGGAAAAATAGACAGAGCAATACAGGTACAGGGAGTTTCTAGGAGACAAATGCAAGGTCAACAGCCCAGAAAGCTGTAGATAGGCTTTTGGGCTCGGGTTATGGTGTTAGATAGTTACTCAAAGTGTTTGTCCTATCTTGTTGTCATCTAATCCATTTTGCTATTTTTCAGTTATTCTTCACTGACAATATGTGAGAATCTGCATTCTGTGGTTGGTTGAGTATGCCTCCTATGGTGGTACGGTCTATGTTTGTACGATCTGGAAGCCTGCTCTTTCCAGAACTTTTACAATGCTTTTGTGTAGTGAAGAAAAATAGGCTGAACTTGAACTTCAACAATGTCCCTGCACCTAACTCTTCCAGAAGGTAGCAATCAGATAATAAGATGAAATTATTTAAATTATTCTCAAGTGTTAGGAAAGCTATGGTTGGTTGCAGTATAATATACTCAACATGAATCTTTGTACTCTCCTTCCTGTGTTAGTTTAGGCATTGAGTTATTACGATTCAATGAGTTAAGGCATGAGATTTTGAATGAATTCTAAATTAAAAATGCATTTCCCTATGTATATGAATAAACAGTTGTTTTGACAAAATGTATTATGAGTTCCACGTGGCACCACTAAAATAGCCCCACCAATACTTTTTCCTCTCATAGTGTCCTGAAATGCAAGAACACCTTATATTTTAGCTGTCATCTTAATGGTAGATATTATTATAGAGGAAAAAGAGCTAATATCAGCTGCTTTTAATTTAGGCAGGATTTCTTTTACATTGAGACAGAGAAATTTTCTTCTATAACCATTTTGACTGGAAGTCATAGGGCCTTTGCCAAGAAGTTTCAATTATGCTTTTAAAATATAAATCCTAGGAGTCTTGAAATTACAGGGTGTGGGTAGTGATATGTTAAATGTTTTACAAGTGAGGAGAAATTAGTGCTTTTTGGCTTATCCTGAGTGCTGTTAAGAAACAAAACTGTTCTTTTGTTGAAGGTAAAAGTGGTTCCTTCCAAAGAAGTCTGTAAAAACTTGAAAGCATTTTCATATGGTTCTGTGAAAATGACATGCAAATAACTGCAGGACGTCGAAAATAAAGCCAGCCACAGAGCCTCACCCAGGACATGTTCATCAGGAGGACATGGTGTAAACACAATTGAAGATGTTTTGGCTGCTAGAGGAACCATGGGATCGTTTGGGGTGTGTAAGAGCTCTACCCACCTAACAAATTTCCCATGTGGTATTTGGGTGGGGGAAATGAAAAATTACCCCCTTGTCAGGTATGAAACTATTTCCTTTTTCAGTTTGAGGTTACATGTATGCCTTGGTTGTTTGGGTGGAGGACACCAACAGCTGCAGCCTTGAAGGAGAGGATATTTCAGTTGGGCCAGGAAAGATTTCTCCACACCTTAGACTTGATCATATCAGTACTAATTGGGACAAAAGATGCTATATCAAGAGACAGTATAAAAGACTATTCATAAAGCCCTCCTTCAAGTGAGGCAAGTTTCACTGCAATCCTGCTGTCACAAATGCTGTCTTTGTTAGTGATCAATAGAAAAATCAATCCTGCATGAAACAAATGTGATTCAGCTTGGCTGTGATCAGAAGACTTGTATCATATTAGCCAGACTACACAGGAACAGAGTTTGTTTTGGCATTATGTATCTTTCCAAAGACAGCAGAACAAGTAACATCAGCTCTGGTATCAAGATGAAATGGTGAAGATGAACAATACCTACTCCAGTGAAAAATATTTGTATAACTTCACCACTTCAGTTATTTGAGCCAGCTGAATGAAATAATATAGAGTCAGCCTTTTGCATCATATGGCTTTCATGTTTAGAACAAGTATCAGGAGCCCTAAAGCTGACATTCTCTGTCTTATACACCTAGAGCCTCAAGTAATAAAACACACAGAGTTCCTAAAGTCCCCTGTTATGGGTACATAAATAAGTGCACTTCAGAATAACTGACAAACTTGCAGGTAAACATAACAAGAGTCATATTCAGGGTTGCTATTGAGACTTGCTGAAAATCTTTCAGGGCAGTCAGTGAGTTTATTAAATTTCCTCCTTTCACAGCTGAAGTAGGGCTAAAAATAAATGCGTAAGAATGAGATCTAGCTCTTCATTTTGCTAAGCTTTGTCTAAAAAATTGTATTGAATCATTCATTTTCTTTTAATTAACATTAGCAATAATAAACCATTAGTACTTTTCTAACCAAAGCTTTGGCCTTTGAAGTACTGTAAGAAATCAAGGGCAGTTCACTCTTCCCAAGTGAACTCTAGCCTGTAATCTATGGGAAACAGGGAATAAATTCCTGTTGCACTTCTGAATGCTGAACAAAAGATGGTTGACAACTCGGGTTCTTAATCATGACCACTAAATTACAAATCAACAACAACTTTTATTTCAGTCATGGCCTAGAGTTAGTACACAGTAGGCTGCCGTGCTGACATTGGAAGATCTGATGAATGGCAACATAATCCTCTTTTTCCATCAAAATGAACTACTGTGCTCAGTTCAGAGGTAACTTGGAGAAATGTTAGGCATCTGTGATAAACAGGAGATGAAGATTAGGTAGTTTAATAGTATTTCCTCTAAAGTCTATGATTCTAAAAGGACTTGTGAGTAAAGAAAATGCGAAATGGATTCTCCTTAGCTTCATGCTCTGTTTGTCTTTAAGATTTGGGTTTCTTTCAAGAGTATGTATAGTTATTATATATAGAACTAAGGAGAATTTACCTGGATATGATTAGATGTCCCTGTAAAACACACAGCAATTCCAGACATTTCTAAAACTTCCATGAAGCAAAAGGGTGCTGGAAGTGCACCACCCATGAAGTGAATGTAAACGGTGTCCAAGAGCTCATGATCAGAAGTTACTCTTATAAATTTGACCTTTCCTTCCTTCCGCTCCCTCTCCCCAAGGTCATTCAGAATTATATTTCAGTGATTCACGTTTCCTAAATTTCTGTTCAGTAGGGCATGTTTTGCTACCTTGCTCTTGATATTTCACAATAATTCAGCAGGATATTACAGCTATTACAAAACTTGACAAAAGAAATTTTTAAAGTAATCTGAGAGACTTCTTTAAGCAGGAAAGATTCTGATCCTGCAATTTGTTTCACATTGATAGCGCTTGGTACAGGATAACAGAGGAAACAAATAATCAGGGATGCATTAATGCAGAAGAAAGCTGTATGATATTATAATCCATGCGGGTATTCAGTATGTGACTCCCTTCCTTTTGTCCCATTATATCTGCTTCTGATATCTGGTGAAAAAGCCATGGTCCTGACCTAACAGAGCCATCCGTGTGTTCTGTTCATAAGCCATTAACAGATTCCTAGAATTGAACACATCAAAACAGTTTTGTAATTGTTTTTTTTTTCCAGACCATCCCAACTAAGCAAAGAACATCTGTTTGTGCTGAAAGCTGAGCTCATATTTAAGTATATAGCTAAGCAGCAGCATTAATTTTTAACTTCCTTTATGAAACAGTTCAGAGTAAGCGAAGCTCAGTAATCCAGAAATAACTGGGAGATAGGACTTGAAAACTTGGCTCAATTTGTTTCTAGGATATGAGATAAATGTCTGAACCTAAAGTTGCTTCCCACCCTTCAGAGATAAAAAGGTCAAGAAACATCCTCTCATTCTGCAAACATGCTGACCCAAAGACAGAGAAATGCTTTAAAAATCAAATCTGAATCCCTACTCTTCTTAGGTCACGAACTCTTTTTTAGTAATATTTGCTGTCAGAGTATTCAGATTATCTGACAAAAAATAAAAAAGTGTCACTCTTGCTAATGTAGAGGGTAATTGTGTTCTGTTGAATGCCTAGTGGCTTGTCTTGGTTTTTTTTTTTTATTTTTTTTTATTTTTTTTTTAATTTTTATTTTTATTTTTATTTTTATTTTTTTCCCATTGACCTGTGATACATACTTGTAAAAAATCAAAAAAAAAAAATCGTTTATACACCGAGGGGATCTCCATAGAAAATTTCAGCAATAAAAAGCTTTGGGGATTTATATGTCAGACTAGGGCATCAGCTTCATGTTCAACTGAGGCTTCTTATCTTTATCCCACACTACCTAGAAGAATATAAATTTATAACAGGGGAAGTACCACAGATGCTGTAGTTTACAATATCTAGAAGAAATAACAGAGGCAGAGGAGGCATAAAAGGATAATTTTGCTTATACAAAATAGCAGCCTGAAAAATAAAACCAGGAAAACAAACAAGCAGATGGAGAAGGCAAAGTCTGCAAGACACAGCTGTGCAAAGTATTTAAATATCCAGATGCAAAGCAGCTTAAGGGTCAGGGACAAGGAAAGGACACAGAATGCTCTTAGCAGCTCTGTAGCATGATTGAGTAGTCTGCTTTAAAATTTGAATCACACTAATGATTGTTGATTGTCCAGCTTTCTGTCAGATTTAGCTGGAATCCTAGATTTTGTTAGAAATCTAGACTCACAAATCACCTGAGCAGCTTTTAATATTTGTTTGTTGCTATTTACATGGTAGTAAAATAATAATTGTGTAGAGAAAAAAAAGGTTTTTCAGCTGGTCTTTACTAAATTCTTTCTTAGCAAAAGGAATAAGAAACCATTTTTTAAGAAAAGTCACAATTGTTTTCTAAAGCAGTTAGTACCCATAACAATAATTTATGCTTTTACTGTATACTGCCTTCATCTAAGGGATTCAAGTGCTTCATGAATGTTAATTAGGCATCTGCAGGCATCTGTTAGGCACCACCAGTTTCTAGAAGATGATTTTGGTCTGTCATTAGCTGAAAAGGCTCCACCTGCTTACTTTGCTTAGTATGCTGTAAAGAGGGTTAAGGGAGGGTATCTGCAAATTGAAATGTGCAAAAGACAGATTTTGCTCTAAAATGTAGCTGCACTGGAAAGTGTTAACTTAAAACGAGTTCCTGAACAAGATTTTATTACTGCTTTGATTATCTTCCCGGGCTTTGGACTCCCTCCTGAGCTGGCAGATGTCCCCTCACATCATGTCAGTGGCTGAAAGACAGATTTCATTCCTACCCTCAGTCATGTCTCAGGTTTTTCAGTAGTTTTGGGATCCTGTTCAAGATTCATTTCATAATTCCTCTACAGACAGGTTCAAATGCCTCAGCTGCCTTCCTGCTCACCACGCTTCCTTCCCATCTCCTCCATTGCCTTCCTATTCTGCCTTTGTTCTGTTTCGTGTGTAAGATGGTCCATGTGCCTGTGGTGGCCCCTTACAGGAGGAGACATTAAAGTCAGTTTTATGACTCAGCCAACTGAGGAAGGTGTCCCACCTGAGCTGGGCTTCACAGAGAAGGACTTGTGATTGATGTGGTGATTGGAGGTCATCTTGGGCATAGTGATCATAAAATGATAAGAATGTTTAATTCCCAGAGGAGTAAGGACGAGTGCCAGAAAAACTGCTACTATTTTGGATTTCCAGAAGGCAACTTTAGTCTGTTTAGGAGACTGGTTTAGAGTGTCCCTTAGGGAACAGTCCTGAAGAGCAAAGGCGTCCAAGAGGACTGTACATTCTTCAAGAATGAAATCTTAATGGTACAGGAGCAGGCTGTCCTGATGTGCCAAAAGAACATCAGTGGGGGAAGAAGACTGACCTGATTGAACAGAGAATTTGGCTGGAACTCAGTATAAAAAAAACCCAGGTGTTTATGACCTTTGGAAGAAGGAGCAGGGAACTTAAAAGGACTATAAGGATTTTGTGAGGATTTTCAGGAGGAAAACTTGAAGAGTCAAAACTCAACTAGAAATTTTTCTTGCTATGGATATAAAACACAATAAAAAACCTTTCTATAAACACTTTCACAACAAAAGGAGGGCCAAGGAAAATCTCTATCCTTTGTTGCCTGTTGGGGCAAACATAAGGACAAAGGATGAAAAACCGTCTGAGGTAATTAATGCCTTCTTTGCCTCAGCCTTTAATAGCAAGAGCAGTTGTTGGAGTAGCAGGCGCTCTGAGCTGAAAAATAAGGATGGGGATCAAAAGAAAATCTTCATAATCCAAGGGGAAATGGTCAGTGGCCTGCTACACCACTCGGACACACAAAAGTCTGTGGGGCCAGATGGGAATCATTCAAGGATACTGCAGCAACCAGTGGAAGTGCTCAATGGTTGGATCTGATGATCTTAAAGGTCTCTTCCAACCTAAATGAGTCTGAGATTCAGTCAACAAATTATTCACCCTTCTTTTCAGAGTGAAAACTACATTTTACTGTATTTTTCAGTAACAGCTTATTTTCTCCTTACAAGGAGCTTCAGAAACAAGGTAAATAATAAAAGAGAGCCGGGGGCAATGAAAACTGAGCTAGAGAGTCATGTGGGAGCTACAGTTGTAAGCATGGCACTTAAACAAACATACTGCAGTAACCTGCATTCCTCATAGGGGAAACCTACAAGCACTAAGAATATTATTTTCCTGACTTCTGATTTCATAATTAAGGCAAGAAAATGCATTTAGATGTTGAAAACACACACACAGTTATTTCCTGTGACTAGAGAAACAAAAGCAATGTGAAAGAATTTTGATAAGGGAAGGCTTCTGATTGTTCACTATACATTTTAAAGTGTATTAAAATTGTATTTCGGTTTGGTTCCAACCTGCAAGATCTTTCTGTAGGACTCAAAGATATCAGCTCCCTGATACAACATGCTAATATGTTTACATTAAACAAGGTACTATATCTTCTACTTTGTTAAGATTTTTTTGTATGCTGCTATTACATATGGGCTATATATTAGAGGTCTGATTCTGTCTTTTCAGGGTCTGTTACTACACAGAGGCAGGAGATTGCCCTTCTGGTCACATCCTTGCATCCTAATTTTCATGAAACATCATTGCATACAAAAAACACCCTAAGAAAGATGGTTTATTCCTAGGCAAGTTTGGTGTACCTGGATCCAACAGAATTAGTAAAATTTTACTCGGTGGACCAACCCAAAAATTATTCACGTGAGTTATAAGGGCAAAATAAACTATGTCTTATAATTTTAAGGATTGATTTGGAAGCTTGCAAGATTTGATATACCAGTGTTGGTTATCCTTGAGATATATCACAAGCCGTGTCTTGGATGTGCCAGAATGTCACTGGGCTCTTCTGAGTTCCTTGATAAGGTCAGAGGCTCCTGTGCCTAAGCTGGTCAGTAGTGATTATTTTAAGGCTGTATATAACCTAATGCTATTCCAGAAGCCTGGAAGCCTGGTTTAGCACAGCCTGCACAGCTGTGTCTGCTGGGAAGGCCTGGTGGATCATGCTGGATATCTGTGAGAAAGCCCCGCTGCCATCACAGAGCCCACCAAGATCCCTCATGCCTAAGAGAGGTCAGTCTGCTCCCAGGCTGCAGCACTGCTCGCTTGTTTTTACACCACACATTCCAGTTCTCTCTCCCCCCAGTTCCAGGGGTCTGAGGTCAAAGACAGTCTAGCTCAGTCTAGGTCCCTGCCCAGCCTGGTTCATGTCCCAGCACCTCTGCTCCCCCAGAACAGCACAGAAACCAAAGTTCTCCTGGTGGGGGTGTGCTCCTCCTCAACAGTCCATTGTGGAAGAAAACAAGTGCAGTTCAAGAACTCCTGCTCTCCACATGTAGCTGCAGCATAATTTTCTAGTTATGAAATTAATCATGCTTTCATTTTACAGGCTATTAATTAAAAAAAAAAAAGTGTGACTGTCAACTACATTCATTTTCCTTGCATTCAAGAAATGAAGCTAAAACCAAAGTATTGCTGAACATGGAAGCAATTAGTTCATTATCAGCTACCTAAGAAAAAATATCCACTGAAGAACAAAACCTCACAAATATGTTAGGCAATGCTACTTCAAAATCTGTAGACATTTTTTGTTTTTTAAATCTTAAATCCCTTGGATCCCAACTATTTTCCTCCTATTTCCTGTCATCAAGCTCTTTTTGGTGAGCGAAGATTTCTTTTGTTGCACAGACTTTGCACATGATCCTTTTTTTATTTCATTAGAAAAAACTTCAAAACTAACATTGTTTTCAGAGCCTTTTCTTCCTATGTCCTCCTCAAATCCTTTTTCCTGAGGGACATCCTTGTTCATGGTAGCTTACTGTAAACAAAAGATGATATCAAAGTAATTGCTTCAAATATAATTGAAGACAGATTTCTTCATGTACAACACTTAGTAATGTCTTTGCATGCACATAATACTTTTGTACACTTTGTTAATGGTTAGGAAATAATCATCCTTTGGAAGAAACAAAAGGGACTAAATGAAAACCACACATTACTTAAAAGATTGGAGGCTTGAAAGGTACATCCAGTGCTTTTCCAAACATGGTCTGTGGCTGCATCTCACCAGTATCTTCCAGCAGATTTTAGCATCTCATCCCTTGCAGATTTTGTGTTTGAAATGTTTTATCATCCACTCCTCCATATGCTACCACATATTTCCTGATTTTTTTTTTTTTTTACAGCACACCCAGAAGGCTGCTTGGGGGGGCCTCGTGTTTTTTGATTAATCTGTAACATGTTCTGCTTTCATCCCTTCCTGTTTGGAAGTCTGTTTTCTTGCTCATTTGTTATTGTTTCCATCATACTTTTTAAAATTGCAATAGGTATTTTAAGAGCAGATAGCAGGGAGTATTTCACCACTGGGCCACTCTACCTTTCCCTCTCCGTATTTAGTATGTAGGAGAGAGGGCAAATACCCAGGTACAATTCAAGATATTCTACAGTTACAGAAATATTGATTTTAGATTATTTTAAGCTGCAAACTTTGATTACAATTACTGGTGTATGTGTAAACACCAAAGGCTGTTTTACCACAATGTACTGTGACAAAAAGAGATACAATTCCAAATATTCTTATTATTTGAGTCCAGAAATTATAAAAGCAAGCCAGGAAGAAAATATATATATAAAGGAAGAATTTTGAATCAATTTTAAACAAAGTATTTTGATTTTTTGCAAAATGTTTCTTGTCCTCTTCATCTTTAATATTCTCACCTTTTTCTTGTGTAAAGTTTGTATGTTCTTCCCCCAAAGGTTACTTGAACTAATTTTTCTGTCATGCCAGAAGTACATCTTGCCCAGATGAGACTTGATGGGGATTGTATCTCTGAATGTATGGATTTATGATTTTTGATGATTTATCATATAGAAAATAAATAGTGACTTTTAATTAATACACCAGTTATTAGTTAATGTCTGTAGGCACATCATATTGCTGTTGTGTTTTTTCTCTTTGCCCCTTCCATACCCATTCATATTCAAACTGAAAGTCTCATGCTTTGAGACAGTGGTTGTACGAGACAAAGTATAATGAGATGTCAAGCTTGATCCAAATCTGCTTGTTTTAGCTCACTGCAAACAGATAATAGCAACAGTAGATTAAAGACAGTGGGTGGGATCCTCTTCATGGAACTTGGGAATATAATTGGACTTTAATTATAGACCCTTTGGGCAAGATTTCATTTCATGTAAATTTAATTGTTTTCTACGCAGATGTCTGCATTTCCTCTATTTATTGTGGTTTTCTTCATACTTATTGGAGAAAAAAAGAGGCACTTAGAGGCAAAATTCTGATCAGTTTTAGAATGAGATGCGTCACTCCCTTCAAGAAAGGAAGAACTTTGATGTGATGGGACACAGATGGGTTCAGAGGTTTCTGCCTCAATGAGCTCATACAGTTTACACGTGGAAGGCAGGTCTCTAGGAAAAATGAGATACCACTGTGTGGCTGGTGCCTCAGATAGAAATTTAAATAAGATTTTGAGTATCAGTTTCTGATCTCATAACAATGGTGATCTTGATACTGATGAAAAGCCTTTGAGAATTCTTCCTGTGATTAAATTAGGACTATTACAAATTTACTAGCTGGAAAATGAAAAAAACAAGCACTTAAAAAAACTAGGATTTCTGACCTTCCTGGGAACACATAAATTAGTACTTTTAGTAGAGCTGAATACACAAAATTTCATGACAAAAATAATTTTCCTTTGGAAACGTATGTCCTTCTCACAGACACCTTTTTTCTACTAGGTAGAAGAGAAAATATAATCAGTCTTTGTAAGTCTAGTAGTATTTTTTTGAAATACAGGAAACATACATTTGGCTGAATTTTCTTTTCTCACTTTGGGGTTCTGGTTGAGATAAAAGTTTATAGTTGGGTCTGTGGACACCTGAAAAAGTTGTGGAAATCAAAACTGGTGTGAACAATGTGCAAATATTAGTACAAGAGTTGCCTTTTGCCCTTCAACCTTTCTCAGGGCTCTCATATTTATGGCAAAGTATATATCAGCAGATCTGCCCAGAGCATCATCAATTACCCTTTGTTCGGTGTGCTCCTAGAATATTGTCTTTGACTGTCTTGGCCATAGTCACAAAACATGTAAAATGTCATTTCAGAACTAGTGTATCAAGTGTGAAATTTGGCTTTGGACTTAAAAGAATTAGCTAAGGGTATCTCTGCAAATTTGATAAAACCACACTATCAAGAAAAGCATTAGAAAAATAAAAACCCCTTTCCTTTAATGTAAAATTAGAACTACCAAAATTTTCACATTTGTGTGAATATAAGTTATGCTATTTTTAACATAGCACACCTAAATTAAGATGCTGCTAGCCACTGAAACCTGATGATAAATCATGAACTTTCCGACTGCATCTCTCCTTTTCCTGGAACAGCAGCAGTGCTGATAGTTATACTCTAGACCATGAAGAGCAGCAGTTTCTTAAGGACTTCTTTTCTCTTATCTGCAACTGACAGCAGTGCCTTTCACTTACTAATATGTTTTTCTTTTAGCACATGCACATTATTTGACAGGAATATGGCAATGTCAGTTGGAAAGATGCAATTTAATTTTATTTCATTTAGTTAGAAGAGCATGATAGCCGTTTAAAGACAAGGACTAAAATCCACAAGAGAAGAAAGATATATGGCATTTATTTCGCCCTCTAATTAGTTGCATTGCCCAACCCTGGAGCTGTGTACCATGAAAGAAGACTTAAAAGTGATTGTGTGATGACAGTTATGGAGCCATTATTCATTTATCCCAAAGCAGCAAACTTATGTTCTGCAACAGCTTTTTCTAATATATGTTTTTTTTATTATTTTTCTCTGTATAGTAAAATGAAATAAATACAATGGCAATAAGCTCCAAAATATAAAAACTTTACAGAAATGCCTTCTTCTGCCTTAAGAAAGGATGTAGATGTTCTTTCTGCAATAGTTCACTCATGCAGCTTTGCTCACAACTTGTCAATAAAAAATAACAAAACTTAAATCTGTACTCATTGTTCAACAAATTATGTGAAGTGTTTTAAAAAAATGAAATGAGGATGAATGGTTTTGAAAAGAATTGTTAGTTTGAAACCAAAAGATGTTAGTTTTAATTTATCTTTTTGTAGATTACGTTTACTGAGAGTTTTCTTTTTACTGAGAACTAGATCCAAAGCAGCTCAGTCTTCTGCAGACATACACATTTTGTGGCTTAAAGGAAATAATAAGTTCTTCAGAATCAATGAAATGGAATGTTAAAAAGAGATAAAGCGCCACTTACGATGAACTCATGAAATGTAAGCCAGGTTCCATTGAGTTTTCAGAATGAAATGGGATGTGCAGGTGAACTGCAGCCCAGACATAACTCTTACTTCTGGAAATAAATAATAAATCATATCACTTGCTCTAAGATTTCACTTTTAAAACCATTATGCCTCCTTATTTTCAGCTTTGCTCGGAGAAGCTGTGGCTACCACATCCCTAGAAGAGTTTAAATCCAGGTTGGGTGGTGCTCTGAGCAACTTCTAGTGAAAGGTGTCCCTGCCCATGGCAGGGGGATTGGAATTAGATGATCTTTAATGTCACTTCCAATGCAGGCCATTCTATGATTCTATGATATCTAGAAAAGTTGCCTGAAAAACTCATTCAAAGGGAATTAGGTCAACCTTCAAAGATTAGGGTATAGCAAAGTGTAAGCAAAGAGGAGTAGAGTAACATAATGTCATTTTTATGTACATTGGCCCATTAAGGTGCTTGGCTATCTGGGCACTTCTGCACTTTTCAGGAAGCTGTTCACTATGCAAAAGTGTTTTCTGACAAAAGTAAACCACACAGGACATTTAGCTGAACTAGTCTTTGCTTTAATACACTCCTCTCTTAGTTCCATAATACTTCACTGTATGAGCAATATGTAGTAGGCACCCCAAGAGGAAATTAAAAACAACAAAAATTAAAAAGCAACAGAAACAGCAAAACCAGAAAGCAAATAAAAGGTGCCTTCCAGATTCACTCAGCTCTGAATGACATTTCACAAAAAAGTTTCTATTTTGTCCTATTTCTTACAAGTGTTTGATCAAAATGTTTGGACATATCAGCTTTTTTTCTCTTTTCATCTCTTCTTTTTCCCCTTCACGTTTCACACTGTATTTCCCTAATATGTGCTGTAAAAATACAACCATGTTTTTGACAGCAAAATCAATTCTATGAGATAGAAAGGAGAGGAGAATCACAGCACATCAGGAAGGAATAAAGCATTTATGTGAAGTTCCAAACAGATAAGGGAATTTACTTTGAGGCCTTCTCAGAGCAGGGGGATGGAGCTCTCTCTCCATGGCTGCAGCTTCCACAGGTTGGATGAGCCATGGGCTGGAGCTCCAGGTGCTCTTTGACCCCAAAGGAAGCTTGGAACAGCCACTCTCCTAATGTACACACCTTGGCCATGCATTTGTGGTTCACCAGAAGGAATCTGAGCCTGGCAGCAGCACACTGCAAAGGAATTAAAGAATATTTTGATTCCTTTTATTTATAGAGACGTTCTGGTAAATAAATGTGAGAAAAAAGTGCTTATGTGAATGTCTAAAACACATACATTATCTGATATAATGTTGGGTAAATCTCTTTAATCCTGCCTCATAACAAACACATTACGCAGTCATGCTCAGCATTAATTTAGGAATGAATTTTGAATGAGAAATCATATTCCTCTAAAATCTGTAAAGCTGCAAAAAATTCCAAGGATTAGGTTTACAATTTAATCTATTTACAGCTCAGTTAAAATGTACACCCATTTGAATTTGTCTGATGGAAATACTGAGCATGACTCACTAGTTCCATAATTTGTATTTTATTAAACCCCGTCAAAATACGATTTATGGCTAACCCAAGACAGCCTTGAGACATGAAAGCAGAAATCTTTTGTAGGTGGTATGTGACAGATGTTAGTCTGAGTTTGCTTCTCATGTTCACAATGCATAATTTGCATGAGAATAAGCACCCTGACTTCAGCTAATTGATATGTGCCTCTAAGTGTCACATCAAACCTCTCTCAGCAGGGCAGGCACCTTCAGTAGTGCAGGAGCCATCCAAAAGTTACATTCCAAATGCACAGCCCTGCTCTAACCTATCACCAGTTTCAGCCCACTTCTGAGGGAGCCTTAAATTCGGGGCATCCCTTTTATTCCTCACAGCCTTTAGAAGAGCTATCCTGATCCAAACATGAGCTAGACACTTCACACCATTCCTGAGCATCTGAGCAGGGTTTGCTAACACAGAGAAGATAAGAATGGTAGAACTGAGTCTGAAAATAGAGAGGGTAGGTTGTGCCAGGCTCAGGTATTATTTGGTAAGGATGAAAAGGATTTTCTGAGTGTTCAGGGAATCAGTTATCTCTAAATTATACAATGAATGGTAGTCCAATTTTAATTACTGGTACTCTATCTATACGGTATTTGAGCCTTCCTACATGCTGCCTTCTAAAAGTGGGTTTCTGAAAGAATTCCCTCTGTAAGTGCTGCAAGGATCCAATTAGAGGAAATTCCTTGATTTCTGACTTCTTTTGATCAGTCTTTGGTAGAGGCCCATTTTGGGATCCCCCAGGAGCTTTCAACTTCATTGACAGTCCAGAAATAATGCCTCGGCAGGATGTCACTTGGTGCTCAGGGCTCTGATACACCCTCTATTCAGACACCTGTGCTAGACATTATCAGGCCACAGCAAGAGTCTTTTGGTAACAGCAATAAAGGCAACCAAAAAAATAGCAGTATTGGAATTGTTAAGCACTTTCCAAAGCTTCAGTTCCTCAAAGAAGAAACAGCTGACTCCTGTCTACAGAGAATTACAATGTCTTGCTGAAATCAATAGAAAGCTCTAGTTTTAAACTTTTTGTATGCCTAGGGAATTCCAAGAAGAAATTTCCATGGTATAGCATAGATAAATTTCTCCTTTAAAAGGAATGTACAGACTAAGCACCACACAGCTTTGTAGAAGAATGGGATTTGCATCATTATGTTAGAAATGAGTGAGGAGAATTCCGGTTTTCTTTTGGCCATTAGGCAAACAGTGGGAATATCCAAGTACTTTTATAGTCAGATGGAACATATCAATACTATATGCAGTAAAATGTCCTGCTCTGTTCACAGAATCATATTTCCTATATTTTTCACTGTGTAGGTTTTTTTCCATCTTCTAAAGGACTCTAGTCCTTCAAATAAAAAGGCTGGGAGAACTTAGAGATTTCAGCAGTCATGTGGGTTTCAAATGAACAATATTGGGCTAACTATAGCAGTTCACAGATCAGAATTCCAAAACTCCTGCCTACAGACTGATGCTTTCTTCTTCCTTCAGCTGATAAGAAACATGATTTGCAGGATATTAAATACCCTCCAACTTGAATATAACACCATGGCTGCAGTCTCAATGCTGCACCTATCTGAGATTACTTAGTGTTTTTTAAAGAAAGAGACAGAACTTTTCAAAAGTTCCTTCCTTTGGAAAAAAAAAAACCCAAAAAAACCAAAAAAAACCAACCCAAAAACAACAATCAAAAAAACCCAACCAAAACCCCAAAATCAGTTGCGTGTGGCAAATATCACCTCAGAAGATGCCTTTGAAGGTTAGAACTAGCTAAGGAATGATCCTGTCAGAAGCAAACGTGTTTTTGGAGTTTCATCTTGTAGAAAAGTAGTTTCTAAATTATAGCATAATTCTTTTTTCACTTGTCCTTTTTTTCCAATGACAAACCAAACCAAAAATCTTGTTATTTGAAAAGTTTGGCAGACTCACTAGTGTCATAGTACTTCAACAAAAAGTGCATTTTTCAACGTTTTCCTTCAGTTTTCTCAAAGTGTGAACGCTATACTATGTAAATTTGTCAGGTGTTTGTGAAATGTTTGTATTTAACTGCTTCTTTTTTACAAAGGCATATATTATCTTTACTGCTGATAGTAATTTCACTTTAAGAGTGTTTTAGTCCCAATGGGAATGAAAGGACATGCTGGTCAGATGAGTTAATGTTGTCAATATTCTTAAAGCAATTGGTTTCACTGGAGAAAACTCCTTCAGGATTAATTACAGTGATAAAATAAAAGAGCTAACACTTCTGTAAGTTTTTACATCTTCAGTGCCTTTGATACCTAACATACATGTGAATTAATGATCATCTATGTGGATGTTATAGCAATTTACATCAGCTGAGTATGTTATAGTTAAATTTTTAAAGTAGCACTTCTACAATGAAACTTACTAGTTGGGAAAAAAATCAAAATAGAATCCCAAAATCTAAATTGTCCCAATTCTTCTTTGATTTATGTTGGTATAAATCAAGAATAATGTGTTACACTAGTGTGAAAATTGCTTAAATGAGGTTGTCATCAAGGTAATACTGTGGGGTTTTTCAGGAATACTTCTGGTGAGTACATACACTCTAGATTGAAATGTTAGCTTTTCCTAATCACAGAATTGAAAACCCATGGAATCATAGAATGGCTTAGGTTTGAAGGGACATTGAAGATCATTTAGTTCCACCCACTTGCTATTGGCAGGGGTGCTTCCCACTAGACCACATTGCTCAGAGCTGCATTCAAGCCTTGAACACTTCCAGGGCTGGAGCATCCACAACTTCTCTGGGCAACCTGTCCCAGTGCCTCCCCACCCTCACAGTAATGAATTTCCTTCTAACACCAAATCCAAACCGACTCTTTTTTAGCTTGAATCCATTCCTCCCTGTCCTGTCCCTACATGTTCTTGTAAATAGTTGTTTTCCACCTTTCTTGTGGGTTCCTCCCAGGCACTGGAAGGATGTTCTATATTACATTCTAAGGTAGAATTTTAACAGATTCATTTGTTCTTTTTTTTTTTTTTTTTTTTTTTTTTTTTTTTTTTTTTTTTTTTTTTTTTTTTTTTTTGAGTGGGGATTCAATGTCGACATGTGAAAGAATTAAATCTGTGTAAGCCTCTGGTAAACTCTATTTTTGCTTTCTCTGTTCTGTTGGACCATATCACTCTGAGCATTGACAAAAAAAATCAGATGGAAAAATTGTAGTTTGACATTTGCACCAGAAAAGTACCGAAGTACATGAGCAATTACACTGCTTTGGAGATGGTTTCCTGAGTGCCAGTGCATTTCCAGTGGAGCAACTTGTGTGTTGAGAAACTTCCATGACTATAAGTGGCTTTCAAATCTGAGGTTTGAAATGTGCATTCTGTATTTTGTACTCTGCATCCACAATTAGATTATTTCATGACATTTCCTGGATTAATTTGAAAAAGAGTGTTGTTTTTGCCAGATTTTCTACAAAAGAAACCTGAGCCTGTTTTTCCGGAGACTGAAAAAAATTTAAAAGTGTCAATTAAAGGCTAACTTCCCTAAAGCAATACTATATTTGGTCAGGCTCCATGACTCATCTTTGCTAGAAATACTACAGTGATATTACAAAGTCCATTTCCTTCTTGTTCCAAGTAGGTTTAGTCTTCTAACTATACAGGGAATTCAGTTTTCTGAAAGCTCTTTGATTTTTAAGGCAGCAATATTTCCTAGAGCATTGGACATGGAGGAAAGCAAGCATTAGGACAGGCCTTTTCTCACTGTACCCATTTTAAGCCTCTGTTTTCTCCACTGGTTGAGCTGAAATTTGGAAGCTCAACTCCAAAAATAGCCCATGTAACCTATATAAAAAGGTCTAATGTGAAATTTTGTGGAAAAATTTCCCCCCAAAAAACCCCAGATTTTTTTTAACAGCCTTTAAAAATATTTATGTAGATCTGTAGCTGTGTTTCTTTAAAGAGCATCCTGTTTCTTGATCAAAAATATTAACCTGGAGGCTGAATTTTAATTTTTCATTCTGTAAGTCAGTCTAGCTTAAGCTTGTATATAGAGACATTCTGGGATATAAGACAAGCCTCCATGGTTTGCCTAGTGCTGGATACACATGGCTGATAGCAGGAACAGGTTGCAAAACAAGATATTTTCCAGGAATAGAACAAATAATCTGGAGAAATTTTATATTATCCCCCAAAACAGTTAAGAAGGGCTTTATCAATCTTCCTGCTGTTACTGTGTAAGCCATCGGAGCCTGGCTGGAGAAGTGGGACCCTGAGTAGTTAAACCTTGTGTAACTGATAAAGACAATTATCTGGCTATATCTGTCTAGTTTCCCCTCACGCTCACTTGCTGAGAGAGGAAAGACACAACATCCAGTGACGATGGGAAGCACGTAAACCAGGAATGCAGCGTCCTTGGAGACCTCCTGGAAGTGAAAATACAACTGCAGCCTGCAGCAATAGGATGTAATGTATCCTTAGCAGGGGGAAAGAAGGAGCAAGGCCTGGCTGTCTGGCAGAACATTCGTATTCAAAATCTGTCCAATTGCTTTGAGAAACACTGATTAACCTTCACTGATAATTATGAAGCTAGAAATGTACGCAGAACAACTCCCATTATTCAGCAGATGTGGAATTTCCTGTACTTTCCAAAATATGGAATAACTGCTTTTCTGTGCTACCAGTGGGTGAAGATTATTTTCTGTATCCGCTGCTTTACTCAGACTGAAAGCCAGTGTGTTTAGTAAGAGAAAGATACTGAACACGTTAGTGCTGCAATAACGGTGTGAATTCTGTGTGGGAGCCCCTGGGCATCAAAGAAAAAGCATAGCTTGGAGCACTGTCAAAGATCAAGTGCTTATATTTTTTGAAACAATCTCATGATCTTGACTGTTGTCAATTCTGTGATAAATGTTGTGGAATATGCAAGAATTCAGGGCTCCTGGAAGATGTGCAGGTCACAAAAAGCTCAGTCACTGTGATATAAGCATAGTGATGGCAGATTTCAGTGTCACCAGTTTACAGATGAGAGTGGAACTCATGATAAATACAGGAACTGTTGCATAGCTCACAATGAATTGTTAACATGGATTCTTTTAGGAGGGAAAAAAATCAAGATAAAACAGAATGTGCTTACAAAAAAGTTGAAGAGTGACTTCTTACAAGGCCTGTAGTGATAGTGACAGAAGGGAGAATACTTTTAAACTAAAAGCTGGTAGATTTAGATTGGATATATAGAAAAAATTCTTCACTAGGAGAGTAGAGAGGTACTGGAATAGGTCACCCAAAGTTGTGGATGCCTTGTTGCTGGAGTTGTTCAAGGCCAGGTTGGATGGGGCTCTGAACAGTCCAGTTTAGTGAAAGGTGTCCCTGCCCATGGCAACAGGGTTGGAACTGGATGATATTTACAATCCCTTCCAACCCAACTCATTCTATGATTCCAAGGTTTTGATCTATTCTTTCATGACAGGGTTATAAATGTACAGTGAACAGGGATATGTCCAGAAAACATCTGAGATTTTGGTGCATACAAAAGGGAAGTCTTCCAGTATTGCAGAGAAGATCATATAGCTGTAGATGACTGGTACTGATCATGAACATTGTGTTCATATCATGATGAACATTACTTGGCCAAGAAAGAATCTGTTGAGTTGGCAAGTAGAGTAGGATGTGAATTCCTTCACTTCAGCCACCTAGATATTAGGGACTGTTCTGATCAGGTTTCTAGTCAGCCTCTACAGCTAATGGAGAAGACAATATTTAAGGCTGGTAAAAGGACCTGATGAGTTTGTAGGTGCCTGTCTCTTACCACTGGCTGATTTACCATATGGGTGTGTTGCCATTCAGAGGAACCTGGAAGGTTTGGAGAAAGGAACCTAAAGAAGTTCACAAAAAGAAATGCAAAGTCCTGCACCTAGGGAAGAACAAAGTCATGCACTATTACATACTGGGACTGATAATCTGGAAAGCAGCTTTGAAGAGAAGGACTCAGGAGTACTGGTGAATGATGAAGATGAACAATGTGGCCCTCATGGTGCAGAAGCCAAACAGCATCCTGGGCTGCATTTGGCAGACTCTTGCCAGCAGGTCAAGGCAAGTGATCTTTCCCTTCTGCTCAGGACTGGTGAGGCCACATGTGGAATCCCCTGTCCAGCTCTGGGCTCCCCAGTACATCATGGAGTTACAGAGAATGTCCAGTAAAGAGCACCTGACATTATTAGGGGACTAAAAAAACTTTCATACACAGAGAGGCTGAAGCCAAAGAAGACTCAGGGAAATCAGTTGGGAATCTCTCTAAATGTGAGAAAGGATTTTTGTCACTTTGAGAAGGGCTGAGTACTGAAATAGGCTATTCGCAGTTATTGTAGAGGCTTTTTTGGTGAAGATTGAAATCTGACTGATAACAGTCCTGGGAAACTTGTTCAGATGACCCTGCTGTGACTAAGAACCTTGGAATAGCTGATCTTCAGAGGATCCTGCCAAACTCAGTTGTTTCAGGATTTTGTATAAGCTTGTACCTAGTCCAGTAGATAACAGGGATGTTGAATTGTAAAAGTTAGGAAAGATGGCTTTGCCATAAAATGTCTTCAAATTTGGGCAAAAATCAAACAAAATTTGGACAAGGCAACTGATAGAGTCTGAGTTTGTACTGTAATTTTTACACACATAAAGATAAAAATTGATCATCGAGAATGAAAATTACTGACTTATACAATATTTTTAAGCATCTCAGTACATTGATACTACTAAAGATGGTTTCTAATCTTAAGCCCCTATGAAACTCTTAAATTATCTCAAAATCTGGACTGTATGTAACACTTCTGTACTTACTTTAACCTTGCATATGCATATATTTTGCATGGAACAGAGAGTGAATAATTTCTGAGTGAAAGTATTTACCCAAAAAGCAAACCTGGACAGTTATGAAGACAACAGAAGACAGGGACAAAAACAGATGAAATGTAATGCTTGTCAATCTATGAGGTTTTTATATTAGCAGAATTTTAAAAGTAATATTGAAAGTCTTACTGGTAGTAATTAAATATAAAGTTACATACATGTTCAATTTCCATGTGAAAATAAGATATCAAACTACTGAAATCTTACAGAAATGCTGAGCTACTGAAATTAAAAATAGATTTTTAAGTCATGAGTTAATTGGACTCATGCAAGCTTCTGCTTCACCAAAACCCTGCCTACCTTAAAGATGTGGAAGGGTTAGTCCACTCTTTTAAATTAATTATTTTCAGCGGATAAAGGTGGAAAACTCTCACCTGAAGAGCTGTCATGAAGTTCAGACACGTCAGCTTTGCTCCCTATGGAATATAAGTAGTTCTAGAGGGTTGTTTATTCCACTGGAGTTAGTGCCTAAGGAGAATAAGAAAGGTAGCACAATGTTTATCAATTGTACGTCTCCAGTTCCAAGCAGGCGAAGCTGGGATTACTCACAATTTAATAAACAGGAGGTAGGTTTTTCTGTGTCAAATGTGTCTGGTTTATTGAGTTTATCAACCACTCTAGTTGTGACTGTCTGTCTCACTCTTATCGTGAGAACAAGTACAGCAGAGTTACAACTACTTAGATCTGATGCTGGAAGCAACACATTTGCTTAACCTAATCTACCTTTCTGTTTTCCCTGAGACTGGGCAAGAAGAAAAGGGGTAAAGCTCTGTTAAGCTTCATGCTAACACAGACCTCAGGCTGGGGCACCTCAGTACTGCACTGTTGTGGAGAAACACCAACAAAAGAGATGATCACCCTGGCTTAGCATCCTGTGAATCTTTCTTCTCAAAGCTGCACAGGTACCTGACAAAGGTAGCTATTGAGCCCTGTCATTCCCCATGAGTGCTAAAGAAATAGAGGGGCTATTCTCTATCCTTAATACTGAATTTTCTCTAGATTTTCAGCTTTTCTTGGGAGCAAAGTTAGGGTCCTAGAGACAGCAGTCTCTCTTGCAGCTGTTACTTTTTCTCAGCTCACAGACCAATGTGTTTCCTGAAATATTCTTTCCCTGGTGTCATTTTTTAACAGGAGCTGAACTATTTCAGCCATGTCTTCCTCCAAGAATTCAAAGACAGGTATCTAGCCTAAAAAGCTGAGCTTGAACTGCTGGGTTTGACAAGTGTACAACAAATGAGAACAGGCTCTCATGGAGAAACAACGTCAAACAATTTTCCTCTAGCTGAAGCTGCTGGTTTGGCCTAATGTAGTATTTTGGTGTATTGTGAGGCTTCTAATTTCACACATTTTACTAGTAAGCAGTAATATGAGTTAAGAGTTGATTTCTAATTCTTAACAAGTACAGATTAATGAGACAGTTCTTTCTTGATGTTTCCTTTCCTTTCTATTTTGCAACTAATTAGTGTGCACTGGATGCCCTCTATCATTATAAAACCAATTCTCACTGCTTTCACAACATCTATGGTATTTAATTCAATCTTAAATAATTTTGTTCAGCCATGGTTAACCCTTGCTACCTCAGCATCTTTATTTCCTACATTCCTCTCAAACTTCCATGTGCTGCAGCTGGTCTCAACCTGTTCCTACACCGAGTGTTTTATTTCATGCTAAAAGTGTTGCTCCACTTTTATTTTATCATCCTAGGCTCTAAGAGGCTCCCAATAGACAGAAAAAATCCCAGCAATGCAAGGGAAGGAAGTAGCTCCTTAACAGCAATCTAAATGCCTTCAGAAGCCACTTCTTGTCTGCAGCCCAGCACGAGGTTTTAGAGATTTCTGGCAATTAAAACAATGCTGTTAAGGGCCATGTCAGATAAGGTCTGCCATGTCTTTGCTGTCTGAGGCCTCATTACTTGTGTTGTTCAAAGTTGATCACACTGTCTGCTTTGAAGAGAGGGAAGCCCCAGCTTGCAATTACTTATCTACATTACTTATCAGGTCAAAGCCTGATAAAACTTCTTTAATACCACAGCCACCAGAAAACAAAGCTTTGTAAGATTTATAGCTTTCAGACTTGCATTTTTTTCGGTCTTGTTAAAGACAATATAACATTTTTCTTGTTGCTTTCCCCTTCCTCCCCAAAAACTACAGATAATACATGTTCAATTAATGTTCTGCCACATGATGAAGGCATCTCCCCCCCTCAAGCTCCCCTGTGAGTTATTGATTCCTGGTAATTCTCTTTTCTTGCTCACCTGTATTGATACTGGACTAGAACAGCCCTAAGGTTTGACTTCAGTTCCTTTACACGTGGTCTTTTACATGTGGTAAGGCTGAGGAACCAGCAACATGTGTTCCTAGCAATGGAGCAGGGGAATGGGTTTGCTGATGGAGCAGAAAATGACCAGGTAGTAAATACATTTATTTACTCCATTCCTGGTATATGTGCCATGAAGAGATACGGTGTCAGAAAGTCACAAATTTGAATGTTGGATAAAAGAAAAATAAAAGAAAAATAAAAATATTACTAATGCAGTCTTGAAAAAAGAAAATTATGTTTGCTACCGATTGCTATTACATCCTTTTGTTGACAAATGCTGTTTTCAGTTCTGAAGGACTCTTGTCCAATCTCTGCAGTGACAGGTGACATTAATAGAATGCATCAGCCATTCAATTCATGCAAAGCTGCTGCCTAAATAATTTTTAAGGGCATGTCTTTTTTACCATTTAAATATCATTTAAAGACACATTTTTTCATGTTTGCTTGTTTGGTTGTTTGTTTTTATTTAAGTGGACTCAGCAGCTTATGACCTGAAATTTCGTTCATTTCTGAGAAAGGTACTCATTTTGTCCCTGTTAAAAATTAAAGGATCACAATCTAGAACTCTTATTCGTTGGTATAGTGCTATTCCCTTTGGCAAGTAATTTGAGAAAAACAGTTGTTTTGACTTCTGGATGAGTCACCAGACTGGTTTTAAACCTCTGCTTTGCCACAGAGGCTTCTTTTTGTTCCTTCCTAGCTAAAAATTGAGGCTAGTACTTTTTTTTTTTTTTTCCCATTTTAAACAATTTATTTCTCCAGTTAGTCAAGACTTTTTAATTATTTGTAAGAGTAGCTTTTATCAAGACAGGAATATTTTTTAAGTTTCTTATGCACTGCTACAATATCACTGATGTGAATAATTAAAATAAATAACAAGTTTTCTGTGGTAGTTTCCATTTCAATGTATTATTTGCATATTTGCTGTCATAGGACAGAGTAACTGAGAACTGAAATTCTCTACCAAATTTACAATATTGCAAATGCTACATGGGGCAGCTGAACACAAGCATCTGAAATTCATCAGAAAACCATTCAACCATGGTTTTTGTTGTCTAGGAAGAACGATACATTGGAACAGCTCTGTAATTTCATTCTTCCCTTAAATATAACCTAATTTAAAATTTATTGTGCTGAGAAATATTTATTCAAAGATTCAGGAAAACAATATAGAATGTAAACTATTAAAACCACCCTCTGGTTATCTCTTTATATTCTATTAACTATATACAACGACTCCAGGTTTTATCTGTTTTACTTTAATTCAAATAAAGGAATGAAATGCAGCTATTGAGTTTTATAAGTTTTGAGAGAATAGAAACAATAAAGTATATATACTATCAGAGTTGTTTCTCTTCATTTTATGTGGGTTATTTTTATTTTTATTTTTATTTTTATTTTTATTTTTATTTTTATTTTTATTTTTATTTTATTTTTATTTTTATTTTTATTTTTATTTTTATTTTTATTTTTATTTTGTTTGCTTTAACAGCTTCAACATCCAACCATGTTTTGTAATAGTGATTTAGTTCTCAGTCCTTCAAAAGCCTTGACTGAGGCATCTTTGAAGGCCAGTACACCTGTGTATGAGTGTCTGTAGCCCATCCCTCTCATTAGCACCCTCCTCTCCCACCGAACCTTGTGCCCATCACTGTCTGCAATGGTCACTGGGCAGTGCTGAGCTGCTGCAGCCCAGCCTTCACCAAACAAACTCCTTTCTGTGTTTTGAAGATGATTGTGGCCACAGCAGCTCTTGTTTCTTGCTGAGCTTTCTCTTTGTTATTTCTTTTGATGCCTGTCTCAGTAGCTTCTTGCCTCCCTTTTTTTTCCAACCATTCCAGGGTTTCCCATGGAACCTTCCCTCTGATCCTGCAGCTCTGCTTGCCAGCAGCTCCTGTCCAGCTTTCCTCAGAGTCTGTCCCAACTTCCCCATTTCTAATTTACAACTCAGACCAGTGTCCTCCTCAGCAGTCTCTCTCCTTTGGCTCCTCTCCCTATTGCTGTCTCATCTGGCTCCTTCCCTTTGTCTGGTGTAGATGTCCTTTGCCGTGCAAACAGCCCCTCTCCAGTCCTACACAGCTGGCTGCTCCTCCCAGCTGTTTGCCATGGGGAAAAGGCAATGTGGCAGGTCATGTTTCTGATAATGGCTTTTGCTGTCAGAAGCTTTGTTCCACTATCAACGTTTGGCACAAAATGTACACTTTGGACAAAAGTGTTGTGGGCCTGATCCAATTTCCACTGAAGTCAGTGGAAGTTTTTGCTCTGACTTTAGTGGGTGCTGGATCAGGCTCTGATGTCTGGTGACTAATGCTTTTTCGTTATATATTTCATAATGCAAATATCCACGGAGGAACATGACCCAGAGAAATATAAAGTACTTATTTTTCAATATTCATTCCCAACTCTCAGCAGTGCAGTCTAACAAAAATATTGGTTTTAAATCCTGTCCAAGGAGCTTGTTTATCTCTGTTCACCTAGCAGCCTAGAAAAACAAACTCACAGTTTAGAAATCTGTTTGGCTTAGGCAACATTTATATTAAAACAGATTTACTGAATCTTTGTTAAAATAGAATATATATTGTCTTTACTGCCAGGTTCAGACTCTTTGTTTCCTTGGCTCCCTTTCTACTTCCAGTAAAGCTGTCACTTGCAGTATCTGGGCCCATCACTTAGCTGCTGGAAAATATTTACTGTGCACTGCATCTTAACCTTAGTTGTGCAAGTTTGCATATTTATCATGTTAATCCCTATGCTTGGAATCTGAAATTAGGGTATTATCTTGACCAAAATCAGTAGCAGTTAGAAACATATTGACATTTTTTTCTTCCTTCTGCAGGCATATTCCTCATCTAATTTGGTACTTGCACAGTAAAAATGATTAACTATTCAAGTTAATACCACCTACTCTCATATATTATATAGAAGCTTTTCTCCCTTACTAATTTACTGTGTAGAAACACTTGTCTGCGGTGCAGTAGGACACAACAGGTGAATATGAATGCAAAATGTACAGCTGCTTCAGTAAAATTCTTAATGAAGGTAGGAAAAAAAAATACACTTAGATTTATCCTCAAATAATTGGCAGCTATTCTCTTCAGAGTTCTTCTCTACCAAAGATGCTTCTGGTCCTCACAGAAAAAAAAACCTGTTATGTCTCAGTCTTTGTCTGCTCAGTCATCTTTTTAAATTGTAAAATTGCACTGCTACCTCATCTTAAATTGATACATTGAAAATAAGTGGATAAAGTGCCCACACTTAAATGCAAGGTGATATGCAGGATGTAATTAATGCATTTGTCTACATTGCACACTTTGGATTAGCTGTGTTCAAACCCCCAATAAGAACACAACTAGGCAAATAATAAGTACTAAGAAACAGTGAATGTTTGATCATTCAGTATTTAGGGTGAAAATAGGGATTTGCAGTGTGATAGCATTAGGATACATTTCATCATGAAGATTAACATTCATTGCAAAGCTGGATCCGTGTTTGATATTTCATGGCTGCTCTGTATTGTGAAAATCCTCTTGATTTTTGGTGGGGTTGCTCAGTTGGTGGATCTGAGGGTTCAGGAGGTCTCATCTTGCCTGTTCCTCAGCACACTTCTCCTGCAGGTTCCTGAGGGAAATGGGAGCTGTGTCTCACTGGATGTCCTGGCAGAGGACACCCTGTGTTCCCAGGGGGTCTCTAGGTGCCCGTGGTGGATGATGGATGTTTTCATGCCTCAATGGCGTTCTTGCATCAGGTCATAAATGATGTCAGAAGCTTTGGTCATTACAGATTGAAAATTATGTCAATATTTACTTAGTTTTATTTTTTATGACTATACTGTAGTCCATCCTCCTAAAAGATAATAGAGAATTTTAAATTCATATATTAACATTGAAATGAAATAAGGAAATTGATGAAACTGTTTAAACAATATATGGAAAGTATGCATATGTCTAAAGTATTACAATGCTCTTAATGGTGAATTTCAGCTCAATGCCAGAGTATAAAAGATCAGCATATAAAATACTAAAACTGTAAGAAGATGAGCCTTTTTTTTTCTCCATATAAGCTATTTTTATCACTATAAATAATTGTTAGCATGTTTTGTTAGCCCTTTTCATGGGAATAAGATTTGTGTTGTCTAATTTATTATATTGATTACACAATGATGAACTGCTTTGGCCTTTTCCATGTGCTGTTATGGGATTGGTTATCCATTCCAGTTCATTACCTCGAGCTACTTTGGTTTAAACTTGAAAGAAGTGGAAAAGCCAGCCAATAAAATGACATAGCTGTGGAAAGGTTAAAGAACTACAGTGTCCAACTAAAGCTGACAAGTTTGGACTTCTCATTCTTATGACAAAGATGGTAATGGGAAGAGAAAAAAGCAGTATCTAATCCATTTTTATGACAATGAGTGTAATTACGTTGGAAAGGATATAAAGCAACCTGTTCTTATTATAATTTATATATCCTTATCTTATGCCCCTTCCTTGAGTTTTCTAATGTAGTCACTGTACTGCTGCAACCTTTGGGCAGTGATTCTTTGGGAAACATGCAAGATGGCATGTACAGAGCAGAGTGTTATGAAGTGGCTTTTATATTTCTAAAGAGAGTCATATCTACTGATATTAATATTCCAGATGAGAAAAAGAATGGCTTAAAGTATGGATAGCAATTTTACTGCTTGATTTCTCCCCAAGTGATCTTATATGTCATATGAATCTTTTGTGCATCATTATTCACAACACTTAATGGGATTGATCTTTACTTTGGAGTGACCAGTGACTGTAGATTCAGGAGTTTCTGTCTTCCATTATCTCAGACAATAATTTTTCTTAAGAAAATTAATGATATAAATGACATGAAATAAGGATCAATCATTTTTATCAGTATTTTAATATATAAAGGAATCCACCTACTACTGAATTAAAGTAAAATGTAGGACTTGTTAAATATTTCACTATGAAAAATTAAATATCAATTAAATTGAGGCTGGGGTATTTTTTCAGGTTTTTATTTTATTTTGAGAGGTATTATTGTTGCTGGTTTGTTTATTTTGTTTTAAAAATGCTATCGTACATAGAAACTGTAAGGTTTTTATTAATTTCAATTTATCACTGAGATCTATCTATTGGCATAAGCTTTCTTTTTCCATAGACTAAATAAAGGTCATGTTTGACAAAGTAATTTCCTGTATCCCTTCCACAGTTAGTTCTAAACAATTTTTGAGAGATAATAACTAACTGGTTACCATTTAAAGCCTCAGTCATGTAAAAATTTCTATGAGCATGGATACAAAAGATTATCTACAGTGCATTAGCTCATCATCCTGCAGCAAACAGAAATGGAAGCTTCTGTCAGAGCACACAGAATAAGATTTCTGTACAAGTCTAAGGAATGTCTGTGGCATGAAATGTCAAACATTCAATGTCACAATGAGTGAAATTTGAGAATGGCCTTACATACTGATACAAATGAATTCATAGAGGTCCTGCTGTTCCTGGAAACATAATATGGAACTATAGCTTTTCCCCTCTCTTGTGTGGATCACAGTGTTTATGTCAGCCCTGTCCTCACCCTACTGTGCTGCTCTTGCCCTCGCCCTCACAGTTTATAACAGCTTGGTATGTTGCCATATGAGGACCCACCAAGATAACTGAAAACATTATAGGAACAAAACAATTTCATTTTTATCTGGTATTTAATGTACTTATCTTGTATTTAGTCTTGCAGATCACTGTTTGGGTTGCAAACACTGATATACTAACATTTCTGATTTTTTTTTCCATTTAAAAAGGGATAGTTTCCTTTAGAAGTTTCCTACTGGTAAATATTTGTTGTGATTAAAAAAAATGTATGCCTGGGTATATTATTAAGAAAAGTAAACGATTTTTGATTAATTTTCAAGTTATGGTCAAAGCTTTTTTTCATCCCTACTGGGGTCATCACTTTATTTTTCATGTTGTGACAATGCTGTATGAAATTGTAAAGTTAGCACAAACAGTTTCAGCTTGCAGGGTACGATGGGCAATAACCATTTTATCAACAATCTACGTTTTTTTTTTCCTTCATAAAGGTGGTGAGCCTTTGAGAAGGTGACTGATGTTTCCTTCACCTGGAACAAACAGATTTTTTTGAGGGAGGATGTGCTCCTTGAGAGCTTTTGCAGACAGCAAGGAAGCACAACAGAAAAAGGGGATATCTGAAAACACAAGAAGCAAGAAGGAGGAGCATATCAGAGTTTGGGAGACTTTGGAGAAGATCATGATATATATCTGCAGACAGCTGGGCTGCTGACAGGATGGAGAGAGGCTTTTTAGAGCCTTTAGAGAGGCTGTATGGAGCTTGTTGCAACACAGAAAACTGTCAAGGCTCTGATTCAGGTCAAGGCTAGTGGAAGAGCTCACCTGCAAGAAAGAAGTGGACAGGGAAGTTCCATCGAAATCCCTTTTGGTTGTATCAGCATAACAGAATACTGAAAATTCCTCCTTAAAACTCCAGCCTGCCCTGTGGTCACAGCAAAACTTTTTCAGGTGAATTAGTGTAAGTTTGTGCTTACAAATAAAATAAATATTATCTATTTATTTATTATTGATTTGTGCTTACAAATTAATATCAGCATGTGTCATCCCATCACAAGAATTAGTGATACAAATGTGATTCCCAGAGCACAGGTTAAAAGAGTACTGTGAACATAGGACAGGCTTTTGTAAGGCAGAAAGAGGATGTTATTACTCATGTGTATGCATTTTGGTGCTGTGGGGTTTAAGAGAGTTTTGGATCTGATATCTGATTCTCAGCTGTAGTAACAGAGGCCATAGTTTAACTCGAATTTCCATTTTCAGTTCCTCCAGGTGACTACTTAGTCAACTAATACTAAGCTTGGAGAAATTGTGCTGTTGGGACATACTTACTAAATGTACCATGACTATAATGATTTGTAATTAGACACTAATCACTGCATAAGATACTAATAGAATAAAGGTACTTGATATTTTTTCATGCTCCTGGCAAAAGTCCTCTAGTCGTGCTATTTTCTCAGGGGTGTGATTAGCAAAGTCTGACTGAATTAAAGAGTAGGACAGGCCACACAATAGCACACAGGACCATTGTTTCTCTGTTGAAAGAGAATTATTGGTGGTTTGAGGAACATTTTAAACTGATGAAAGCATTAGGTGCTATTTTACCCCCAGTCTCTGCCCATGTGTCCTGCTGTGTTCCCTATGTCTGCAGTAGCAATTACCTATGTGACTCTGGCTTTCCTTGTCAAGAAAATGATCAGGTGGAAATTAATACTATTTTGTTTCTGTCAGATTACATTTTAGTCTCTTTAGTCTCCCCTTATGGCAAGAACAAGCATTTAGCATGAGGATTTGGGGAAAGAGAGTGGAAAAGGGAAAAATAGTT
This sequence comes from Brachypodius melanocephalos, assembly GCA_013398615.1. Classification (NCBI taxonomy): domain Eukaryota; kingdom Metazoa; phylum Chordata; class Aves; order Passeriformes; family Pycnonotidae; genus Brachypodius; species Brachypodius melanocephalos. The sequence continues at coordinate 9,763,185 of VZSR01003806.1, forward strand.
TTGGCAATGGCCTTTGTCAGCTTACGTTGGTCATATGGTCTGATGTCAGCTTAAGTTAATTGTCAATACTGACTTGATTTAGAAGGCAATAGCAGAGCAACTGAAAACCCTCTGCTTCTTCTGGTGTGCATGCACCAGACTCAGTCACAATCTTTTGCAGGATTTAGGATTCCCTCCATACATTCCTCTGTACTCTGGGGCAGAAAGTGGGTGTGGATGTGGAGCCTTTCTCCACCTTGACTGCATGCACCCATTACCTGCCACGTGCACCCGGGCATACTCTCCCATTCCTCACATGGAATACGTGCAGACAAGTATACTCAGGGCTAGGTCCCCACACAAATTCTCTCTAAATAAACCATATTTCTTTTTAGTTTCTTATCCCACATTTTGATTTATTCCCTTTGTAAATACACAAGGCAGCAATCTCAGGTGCAGAGAAGGTTGTGACATTTTGGGCTGGTTTCCGTGTCAGTTTGCACAGCGTTGTCTGTCTGCCTGTGAGAAGAAGGATGGCTCTGTACCTGATCCAGCCATCCTCTGCCATCTGTGGTGGATGCCATGGCAAACTATCTTATTCAGTATTTACTCTGACATGGGAGAAGATGAAAGGAGAAACATTTATAGGTAACAAAAATGTCTCTTTTTAAAATCAGTTGTTATTTAGGTTCATTTCTCTTCATGTGTAGTCTTCATCTCAAATAAAAATTAGGTTACTTCCAGTTAGAATAAAACCAGTGTCATAACTGGCACACATTTTTAATAGATATGAGAAGAAAGGTAGGAAAAAATAAACCAAATGCAGGCATTTTTCTTTTTAAATCCATGCCTAAATTACCACAGCAGCTATTATACCTGGGATAACTGGGAGAAGTAAAAGAACAATGTCAAATCAGTTAATCTTGTGATAGCAGATATTATTTTTAATCTATCTGAATGATTATTATCAATTAGATTATTATAGATTATTATTATAGATATTTATTTATTATTTATTATTATTATTTCATTCCTTCATGGCTCTGGAAATACACAAGAAGGAAAAACTTGCCATGTGTCCTCTGTATTGGTTTGCTGAGTCTCAACGTATCTAAATCTCTATAAATAATTAAAAATGGTAGAATTGAAAACTGGTCTGAATATTACAAAGGGTTTACTTATATTCAGTGTAAGATTGAAGGTCTTCTAGTACTCCTAGATCTCTATCAACTCAGCAAAATTTTTTCTCAGGTGTAGTAGCAAAAACAGGTCAACATCACAACTTGTTAAATAGTGACATCACATTTTTTCTTTATATGAAAAATAAGGTAACCACAAATCATTTATAAAAAAGTGAAACTTAGATTAAATAATAGTAGTAATAGGGACAAGGGAGAAAAAAGTTTGTAAACCTTTTTGCTTTTCTCTGCATTACTAATAACTGGTGATTTGCATGATGTGTATGTCACTAACGTCTATTATTGGCTTGGGAGGGTTCTGTTTATTGGTTTTATTGGTAACAGCCAATGCTGTGGCACAGCACAGGTGGAATGAGGTTTTAAATAGATGGCATTCACTGACATATAGAAACTTCTTAACTCTAACTGTTTTCCCTTATTTTTTAACTTGGCGTAGGTGAAGGCTCAGATAAAAGCCTGGGGGCTGCAACTCTTAACACAGCATTTTGTCCTCATTTGAAACTCAGATTTTTTCACTGTGCCCGTGCGCAAGAAATTTAGAAGACTGAACTCCTAAAAACGAGTGCCCAAATACCAGTAAGTCACATAAGAGTTAAACTGGACAGATAGATTCTCAGTCTAAACCTTCTTACCCTAGATCCATAACTTGGAGTCCTTTCCTAGCCTCCTGATTTTTACATGAGTTCTCAAGTTGTTGGTGGACTACTCTGTTAAAGCGGATTCTAGTTGTTGCCAATACCAACATCATTTCAAATTAAATATTGGCTAATGTGTTTTGCATGCAACCTGATCCAACTAGATCAAGGTGAGACATCGCAATTATGTCAGTGCTTGGGATTGTGTGAAAAAGCTCTGAAACAACTCTTTTCCTCCCTTAGGTATATGTGTACTTATGGTATCTTCAGGCAAAAGAGATATGGAGGCTCAGTTCTGAATGAGTTTACTTCTATTATTCTTTCTCTCTTTGTATTTTTCCAATTTTGTCTTAAATCTGTTTTAATTTGGTGTGATAGAAGTGATAATGTTAGCTGTTTGAAAAATCTGTTGTTCTGTGACCACAGTTTCTTGAAAACAACAACCTACAAAAATAAGGCTGTTATCCTTGCCTGGTTTAAAAATAAAAATTAATAATTTTTACAAATTGACATAGTAATGGTGTTTCTCGTAGAGTTATTCTGATACTTAACTACTGTATTTGAAATAATAGCAATATTTGTGAGGTTTTCAGATACATTATGAGCCACATGCAAATGGCTACATTTTGAAAATACATTAAAATATGCAAGAGCTAAATATTTGTTAATGGATTTAATCAGCTGAAGAGATTTATGACCTGACTTATGAGGGTAAAAATATACCCAGTTAGGCAAAAGTTATAGCTGATTTTGCCCTCTAATGTGGAGTTAACAAATGGACAGTTAAATAAAAGAATTTAAATGCCATATATTCTTTTTTTGCTACCTTTTACCTTTGGCGACATGAATTTGCAGAGAGCTTTTTGAGTTATATTTAACGCCCACGGAAGACAAAGTCAGACTTTCCATTCACTTTAAAGGTAGGAGGACTTGTTTATTAGTCATTTTAGTAAAACCCAGTGATTTTCCTGTCAGCTGTGTAGTGTTAGTGATCCTAGACTGTTCTAAGAGACATTTTGAAAGGTATAAAATGTTGGAAGATGTTTGAAAGCAAAATGTATGTTGCAAAATCTTAAAAAGCTGTTTAAGAAATCATGACTTTTTATAAATAGGCAAGAAACTACAGGGTTACTTACACAGTGAATATGGTGTAATTTCCAAACCACTGCTTTCACTGCCAATGAAGCAGACTAGTAAGATAATAGATTTAGAAGTAGCAAAAATATCTAGCAGTAAAACAGATTTCAGAAATCTGTAGCCTTGAGATGATTCACACGTGCTGTAAAATTACTTGGAGGTGAGACCACTTTGCTGTGATTCTGAACTGCCTCAGCACAATGCACTCCTTGGTGCCTGAAACTTTATATTTTTTTACAGTAAAATTACTGTGGTAATACCTACTAATTGTTCTTCTAAGAGAAAAAAACTATGGGCAGAACAAAAATTCTCCATTCCATCTGAAAGGGATTAAGGCAGCATAAAGGCATCTGTATCAGCAATGTCCCAGTAAAAACAAGAGAGAAACTGCTACCAGAGTTTTATAGTTTTATACATTTTACTTGTTTTCACATCAGATGATCTCTCAGACTTTAAATATATTTAAAGTAAATATACACATATGTAAATGTGTGATGGGTTGTGCCTGCTGAGGTTAAACTTTTCTTGAAACTTTGGAATGAATCAAATGTGGTTTGCAAAGTTATAATTTTACAGACTGAAATAGGACATCCAGCTGTCTATAGGGTTTCATTCTGTTCTGCCAATAAGTCAGGAAACATGGATTAACACAATATGAAAAAAAGGAAAAAAAAATCAGGGTGATTTAAATGTACTGATGTCATGTGTTTTTTCTAATGTGTGGTTAAAGGAGGGGTTATGTCATGATGTACATTATCACATGGAAAATTACCTTCTGATCACTTGCTTCCAGATCAGATATTAGAGGATTACACTAACTTGTGGATTGTCTCAGTGGCATCTCTTTCAGATGTGGATCTTCAGATGACTTAATTTCAGTCACTGGTTTTACTGGGTACAGAAATTCAGCTGAGTTACACTGAGGATTAATTTGCTGGGTGGCTTTAGAATGGATTTCTTGCTCCATCAGAAAGCATCTGATCAATCTAGTTCCTTTTATTATTGGTAAACCATTATTGCATGGCTGTGTTTACTAAAATTAGAACCAAGGAGGGCAAATTAGTTTACCTTGAGTGGTGAACATGGTTATACTGTTAATGATATTCAGCATGAATAGCAATCATTAAAAAGTGTCTTGAGAGAAGTTTATCAACCAAAACTTTGATTTGGTGTGGTGACCCTTTTTATGATACAGCATTGTCCAGATTCTTAGTTTTATCATCTATCAGCTCTATTGTACTAACCAGGAAGATGTAACAATAAAGGCTGAGCAAGTCTGTGCCTAGGAAGTAATATCTTTTATTAAGCAGAAAAAGGAGGAAGGGAAAATGCTGTCAATGTAATAAGAATAGCAGCCATGGTTTCACTTTCTGAGTCCTGATTATAGAATAGTCAACATAAAAAGGGACAAGAACGAGTTGACATCTTGCTTATACTGAGATTTTGACACATGGATTCCACCAGATTCTGAGTCAGCAGCCAGAACATCTGTTTTCTGTCCCCGTGTTGTTTTGTACACGGAACACTGGTTGGACTGGATGCCTTGAATTAGGTACCCCCACCATAGTTCAGACCTCCGTGCTCTGAGGAAGGACGTGAGGAAACTTTATCTTTTTGCATAATAGCATAAAGGGTGAACTCTTACTCAGAAAAGGGAAGGGATTCTCCTGCCCTACTCTCTCCCCTAACAGTCTGAGCACCTATTTGATGAGCAGTGCTCTCATGTTCAGGTTCATATTCCCAGGACTGTACAAAACTGGGACCAGTTATGGTCTGATACTCAATGTCCGTATGTATTGCAAGGAGTAAGGTTTGAAACACTACTTGTAGCAGACATTCCCTGGTCTGCCTTAGAACTCATCATTAGATGGTATGCCCTCTTCAACAGCCACAAAGTAGATCTGAGGCTAGGGCTGTCTTCTGTAACTCTTCTCAGGCTGAGTGGAGATCAGTGAACCCAAAGCTTCTGCTCCCCAGTCTGATCAGCAAAACAAAATCAATTATAAAAGACAGCGACTGATAGGAGGGAACGAAAATCCCCATCACCCGCACTTTTCCCTTTGTAAAGGGTCACAGTTACCTGCGTGGTGGTCCAGGTTCTGCAGGACCAAAGTGCTCAGCATTGTTTGTTGGTGCCTTAGACTTTCGTCAGAGAAAGACAGAACCTCCTTTAGGTGTCCTTACAGTGCCCTCCGGAGGTGCTCAGGGCCACCTACAAGCGGCATTTTTAGGGAACTTGTGACCACAGAGCTGTCCTCAAACTAGTGGAGCTCAGTGTAAACTCTAATGCCTACCCACTATAAACCATAATGACTAGGGACTTTTGTTAAAGCCATATGGAGTCAGGCGTATTCAAAGGAAAAAGAAGGATAGCTGTAAAAAGACAAAAAGAAAATGCTTCTTCCAAGTCTGAGCATTGGGGAAAAAAAAAAAAAAAAAAAAAAAAAGAATGGTGGAGTGATGAGGAGTGTGAAGATAAGTGAAAATTGGAGTAGAAGGAGATGAGAGAAGAGGGATGAATGATATAGATGAGGCTGGTGAAGAATGAGCAGTGGGAAGCAGGGATTGGAAGAGTCTTCCTCATTATTCACATTCAACCAGGTTATTATCATGCTACCATCCTACACTTGCTGATGAATGTTTTCAGTACAGATCAGAAGCTTGATTTACTCTACAGATATCTCGTATTTTTCAATTTGCTAATGTTTAGCTATATTAAATGGTTCAGTGTCTTCTCCTGTACAGCAAAACTAACTTTTAATGAAAGCAACAGGTCTAATTAAATGGTCTGTCCTAGGATTTGCCACTGTTGTGATTCATTTCTCTATGGTGATCAATCTTGGTAGCCAAATCAAACAAACAAAAAAACCCAGTAAGTCTTAAGTTGAAATTACTTTGAATTTAATCACTGCATGATGTTTCCCAGATGAGATTGTACATTCTCATAAATGCAGTTTATTTGTTAACCGTGGAAGGGTTTGTCCATCCTTCTTAAAGTGAAAGGATAGCATTTTTCGTGCAGGCAAAAACATCTAACAAAACAACTGAAAAGCCACTCAGCTTATCCAGACTAGGACAGAGATCTAATTGTTTCTTCACTCAAATTATGCTCATATCAGATTTGTCAAGGCAAACTGAAGAACTAAGAAATAATGTAGCATGAAAAGAAAATCTAAGTGGGATGATGATTCCAACTAAAATGAATGGAAGCTAGGGACACCATCTGCACTGAAGATTATGAGATTTAGGTGCCCACCTCTCTTTTCAGTTTTTGAAAACCTTTGTCTAAACCCATTCTTTTGCAGTCTTTCCAAAGACGGTTTATCAAAAAATTTTGACAAGTTAGTTGCATTATAAAGTAGTTAATTTGGTGTCACCCTGCAGATTATAAAACGGCTATGGTAATTTTTGCCTCTATAATGATCTTGAGTTTTCTAATTTACTTTCACTAGCAATGGTGGGATGTATGTGTGGATGTAAGGGTTTTTTGTTGTTTGGTTGTTGGGGTATTTTTTTTTTGCATTAGGAATCCTGTTTTAATGTTTTATATATCTAACAGCTGCCTTAAAAACAATGGACTTTTTTTTTTCTTAACTACACTAGCAAATCTAGAGTAATAGCCAAAATGATTGATTAGTTTAAATCATAAATTCAGAACATTTGGTAATCTACTTATCTGAATGAAGCACTAAATCTGTCATTTTTCCTGATGCATCTAAAACTTCTAAAAGCTCCTACAAGCTCCTCTGCCACAGCACACAGTTGCCTGTGAATTTTTTTTTTCTTATTTTGGCATTGCTTCATAATTCTTCAGTAAAGTGAGTTTCAGCTTACACCAGAAGGAAGCAAAACGAAGGCCCCTTCCAGTATCCTTAGGGAAGGCAAAGTGTATTTGCAGAGAAAATACATGGAGTAACAGCAGCAATAATGTGTTTACTTTGCTGTCTTCTCACAAACACTTTAATAAATGCATTTGAGGAGGAAGGGATTGCTATGGGCAAATAAACTTCTATCAAGTTCGAGTGTCTGGAAAAGTTTATGCTTTTTCCTTGAGCTGTTTTGTGAGCTTTCATAGTACAGAGCAGAGCAAACATGAACTTCAAGGTGCTAAAAAGTGAGAGCATGAAAGAGCATAGGCTTCAACAGAGAAATTCACTGGAAATGCCTGCCCCTAACTATCATTCAGATCAGCCAAGTGTGGCTTAGACTCAGACTTATGCTCCTAGGGGAAAGAAGTCATTGCTGGAAAGCAAAGTTCAACAACAGATGAACTCACACAAACGAAGGAAATTGCTGTCCTCCGTCTCCCTGGCTGTTCCTGCTAAGGGAAAACATACATTTCCCATAATAGAGCTCTCAAGTTTTTTCTGTATCTTGATAAAGATGTTTGTCCATCTTCTTCCTATTAGTAGTTTAGGCCATTGCTTTTCTTTTCTGTCAGTCCATTCTGAGACAGAAAACTGTCTCTGTGGCAGCAGCTGGTATAGTTTGGTTTGAAAAGTAATATCCTGAATAATAATCACATATTTTAGCTGCCTTTTAATAGGATTTAGAAGGTAGAACCTTTAGAAGGAGAGCTACCATCATGTGAACCAACATATACCGTGCAGGCTAGGACAGCATATAGATTGCAGCATGTGACTTTACCTAAAGGGCTTTTTTGGGGGAAATGGGGATACAAGCATTGTGGGGCCATTTTGGCAGAGCCTTTGGAATGGCTGGTGGACAGGCATGCATCTTGAAGAGGAACACAAAAGCTTTCTTTGTGAACTACTAGGAATGCTGTAGCTGTGTTTTCTAAATGCAGTTTTTGGAAGATGTAGCCCAGCTGCTGATGTAGAACAGAGAGTGGAGAAGGCTGAATCACTGCCACCTCTCCTCCTTGCTCTCACAGGGGGAGAGCTGTGATTTAGCCTGATCCCTAATGGCCCCCCTCTGAAAGAGGGAGAAAGTATTTTCCACCTTTGTCACCACTTCTATAGAGCAGCCACTGAAAAAAAATACAAATATAAAAAGAGAGAGGAAATACCATTCTGCATTTTCTGTTCTGTATATTGAATTAAGTGAGGATCCTTTGGAAAAAAATAAACAACTCCACACATGAAATAGTACATATCACAGAGCTAGAGAAAGAACATGATATTTTTTTTTTTAATCACAGTGTTGAAGCTTATTTTTATTTCAGTTTCAAACAAAGTAAAAAATATTCTTCCTGAAATAGATGTGTAATAAATTTGTTGCAGATGTACATGGCATTTAAATTCTGTAAGACTGAAATGTCCCTAATTTAAATTCAAGGGAAGAAATCTTGTATACTGGAATAAAAATTTAGATTTAAGTTGAATAATCATATGCTTTGACGTTAGAGAGCTTTTTCTTTCCTTGACAAGAAAGCATAGAAAAAAGTGATTGAATTTTAAAGTATTTTGATTTCGACTGAATTGTATTTTTCTGTTAGAGAACCGCTTACCTGAAGTTATTTTGGCAGCCTGGGATGGTGTGACTCGCATAGAGTTCACAAACTAAACTACTCACTCAAGTAAATAGACTCTCGGCATTAGTAGGTAGTTCTTCCCTCTAGAGGAAAAAACTTTTCATTACGTTTTCAGTGGTCCAGATATTTTACAGCAGTGGAAGAACTGTTCTTGGTACTCTGAATGTTCAGAGTACCAAGATCCACTGAAAAATGTGTCTTGTAGTGACTTATAGACAGTTTTGCGTAGGCAGGTTTTTCCTAATTCATCTAGTTTCCTGATTTTCTGCTCTGCTCCAACCTAGTCATGCTTGTCCATCCTTATTTGTGTCTATCCATCCTTGTTGCCTCCTGCAGCTTTCCTGCTAAGACATAATGTCATATACTCACCCTTTACAGCTCTGAATTTCTAATTAAGCAGTGATGTACTGGCAGACAGTGGTATCCATAGCCTCAATTCCCTTGATGAGAGACAAAGTAGAAAGAAGAGCAAACAGTCCATTTGGCCACCAAACTGCAGTGTGCTCTTTGCAAAGAAAACAATCATTCCCATTTGATGCTAAATGAACATATTCATGTTTGTTTGGTGTTCACATGTTGAAACTTTTGAGCTATTGTGATCTCACCATATTTAGATCACTTTTCCCAAAGGATAGCAAAAAGCCTGTGGCTGCCCACTTACATTTCTCTCTTGGCTGGAAAGCTTGGGCTATTGATAAAATGGTACTCACTTAAGTTTTGAAAATTACTTAGTTTTACCTCTGTTTCTCCTGAGGAGCAGAGAAAGTGCTCAGTATAAAATAAATATCTTTTTTGGAAAGGTCTGAATGAAAGGACAAAAACTACAATAAAACAAGTGGAAACTGGGGTATTAAACAAAAAGAGTGAAGATTTACTAGCTTCATCATGACTCAGTAACTCAAAGCTTTTATGGTCTCACTTTGCAAAGGCCACATATAGAAAATTTGCAGCCTCCCCCAAGCTCTGTATTGCTGTTGGGGCATTTACTCACCCAGATGACATCATTCAGGTCACAATTAGCCAGTAACAAAACAAGGCTGGGGAAATTATCCTTTATATTCAGTGAAATGCAGATGGGGGAAATAATTAGTCATGTATATCCCCTTTTGTGAACAGCTTCCCTGTGCTCTGGGAAGGGATGTCACACCGTAAATTAGTCACTTGCAATCTGTCATTTCTGACCCACAATGGTAAAATTACTGTCCTGCTAAACAATTTGCACAATGCTTGAAAACTCTTGTGCTACTATCGACTGTACATGAGTCAGATTTGCAACTGATTGCTTAATCAATCTGTACCTTGGATCCTGGGTGCTGTACTTACTCTGCTTGAACAAAGAATTTGGGTAGCTTAGCTAAATCTGACGTGCACGGTCTTCTGCAGAAAATGATTTCTTGAGATTTTGGGCCTCTAATCATCCTTTTCAATACAGGAAAGCCAAAAGACCTGTTTTGTGATATATTTCTATACGTCTATACTGAAATCTTCTTCCATTTAAATGCCACTAGATCCTTTCCTGAGCAATGTGTCTCATCAGAAAAGGGCTTAGTGCATCAAAAGATAATTCTTAAAGGATAACTGTGGAAGTTCAAGTTGCAAAATCATTTGGGCTCATATATAAAAATTATTTGACCTTCATAAGTAGCTGTGTCTGTCCTTTGTGCAACATCTAAACTTGATTCTTCTCTGGAAGTAATTTAGCAAGAATTTAATTCTCTATATGATCTATAACCAAAAATAAGTAAAAAGAAATTAAAATATCTATTTGCACAAAAAGTAGGCCGTTGAGTGTGCATTGGTGACAGACCACTATAGGTCAGAGGAAAGAAATCAACAGTTTTGAAATAATGAACTGTAGTGAAAATTTGCAGCAGGAAATCCCATTTTTGTCAATGCTGCAAGTGAAGGAATTCTGCCATTCAGTGAGGACTTCCAGCAAGTCCTTCCTCAGGGAAATGTTGGGAACTGACCACAGATGGCTTTAGGCAATTAATCTGTTCCCATTATAAGGTTATTTCATCACCCTGGACTTCCATTGCAGGAGTGTTTGTGAGCAAAGATTATGTACCACTAAGGTTGGTTAGTGTTATCAAAGGACAAGGTTATCAAATTGTGACAAAGCATATGGGTACTTTAAAACCATGAGGAAACAGCGGTGCCTGCTCTGTTGAAGGGAAGCAGGCAGGTGTAAAGTGTTATTTAATGTTTTATACAGATTCAGCCTAGTAGGAGCAGAGATGGACTCTGCTGGAAGAAATTGAAGTGTAGGAATTTTTTTTTTTTTTTAATCAGCACATTCTAACCTTCTGCCTTCTCATTTTGGAGATGAGAGAAGTGGAATTTTCTTTTAAAAAAACTCGTGAAATGTCAAAAAAAAAAAAAAACACAAAAAACCTACAAAACAAAACAAAAACCCAACCAAACTTTGTTCTGCTAGTCCTGTAGCTATCTTGTTTATCCCACATTTCCCTTAAAATCTTGTATTAAATTTTACCAATAAATTGGGATTAAAAAAAAATGAAAGAGAAAGAAGGGAAAGATTCTCTGCTGAAGAGAAGGGCTTAGGGTGCCTCGTTCTCCTGCTGTCAGTGCAGCTGCCTGTCGAGCCGTGCGGGGCCGTGCCGAGCCGTG
>VZSR01003806.1:9774359-9798003 GCA_013398615.1 Brachypodius melanocephalos
CGCAGCCGCGGGTGTGCGCTGACACCTGGTGGAGCTGCGGGGAAGCGGAGCCGGCAGAGCCGCGCTCCCGGACAGCCCGGGATGTGGCAGCGTCCCCCGGGTTAAACACAGGCAGCGCGGTCCCGGATTGCAGAGCCCCCAGGCAGGAGAGAGCTCTAGCCCAGCCTGATAGAGTACACCTGTTCTGCACAGGAAAGCAGAGACTGATGTAGTTAAGTGATCATTTGATAAGAAAGGGACGTGTAAGAAGTGCAAAGGAAGACAGAGCTAAATTAAACTCCATCTATAAATCTAATGGGCCTCGGGCAGGAAGGAGTGGGTACTTTAGCCCTGCATATGCTGAATTGCTGGCAGAGGACAGTGGCAGACCTGAGGCACAATGAAGAGAAAGACAAAGGTTATAATTTTCATAAGTCCTTTGCTTTACATCATACAAATTCACCGGCTGATGTTTGCTGCTGATGTTTGTAACCTATTATATAAAAATTCCTACCATCTGGCTTACGGCACTAAATTTAAGAAATGGAATAAGTGAGAAGAGCAGTATCAAACAGTCTAAAAGTCTATTATCAAGTGAAAAAATTGTTCCTTTGTCGGAGTGCTTCTGTTCTGGCTTTGTTCTTCTGTGTTTCTTGCTTTGAATCTAACTGTAAAGAGGGTAAGAATGTCTATTAGAAACACTTGGCAGGTTGTAGAGAACTTCTTCAATCCTTACCGCATTAGTGGGACAGTGGATACCACAACATTTAGAAACACATTCCAACAGATAAATGAGTGAATGTACATTGTAAGAGGAGGTGACTGTGCAAAATTATAGGCATAAAATATTATTTTCTTATTATCTTCTGGTCACACCCATTCAACTCTAATTGTTCTATGATGTTTTGAAGTTATGGTTGCTGTTCTACTTAGCCTTTGTGTAAACTGGGCAGGTTTTCACGTAGCACAGAAATTGGTATATGAAGTCACTTGACAGAGTTGACAGAACTTTTAGTTTTAGTAGAAAGTAGAAAAGACAAACTTCTTTGCTTCCACCTTCATTTTCTGAATGTGGTATGTGGAAAGGGAAAGGATGTTGACTTCACCATCCCTAAAAATGGAAAAAGAAGTGAAGATAAGGGAGTCTTCTGAAAGGAACCACAACAAAGAAGGAACAGTGAGAGAGAAAAGCTGCTATTCCTTAGTCTGGTCTTTTATCCTTACTAGGCAGCTCTTCAGCTCTTCTTCTTGCCTTGAATCTGCCATTAGAGAATTATCTGAGCTGGAAAAGCTGAATTTTTTTTTTTTTTTTTTTTTTTTTTTTTTTTTTTTTTTTTTTGTAAAAGTGGGATGAACTACTGTTATTTCATTGGAGAGGAAAAAGTCCTTAATTTTACTGCCAATTAACAGACTGTGATCCATTTCTGTCACTTGTACCTGCCAGAACTAACCCAGAACATTGCCTGAGACTTTCCAGAGGTATAAGAAACTTAGAAGCAATGTTTTTAGACCCCATTCATAATGATGGCCAGCAGCCGGTGCAGTACTGTGTGCTGTTGTCAGAGTTACAAAATTGAAGAAAACTTCATTTCAGCTTGCATTACGAAATTGTAACACAACTTCAGTGATGTTGGTGTGCATCCTGGAAAGGCAAAAGGACAAAAAATAGTATATCGATCACACAGATGAAATCAACATCCAAGTCCCAGCACTTTTCCAGGTTTATGTATCCTCCTTATTAATGCCCTAAACAATGGGAGCACTAGAAAAGACATGACAGTGGAAGGAATGGACTTTCTTCCCAATATAACTTCAGTGGTGCTCAGCTTCCTGTCTTCTGAAAGTTACTTGTGTCTTGGTCTCCTCTCTCCTCATGGGGCACATGCATTTCGACCATACTTGCCCTTATTAACAATTTTCTTTAAACTAAACTTTATTTTTTTCTCTCCTCCATTTTCCTGAGAAACCTTCCTGCGAAACTTGTTATCCATACAAAGACAAACAAGGCAGCGCTTTAAGTGGTCATCAAGACGAAAAAAATTAGTGCTGGAAGAGGCAGAAAATGGTGAGGGAATATGAAAAAAAGAGACATCTAGCTTGCTTAAACTTTGTGGAAAGGTCAAAAGAAGTAGTAATATAGAAATATTCAGGTTATCATTTGAAAATTGTATCAGAAAGGACAGGAAACGTAGGAATGCCAGGAATGTTAGAGAAAGGGACTAAGAGCATTTGTGGAAGACAAATTGTAGGTAAGATGAGTATTCTGTGGAGATGTAAAGTCTCTTGATAATTAAAAATGTGAAAGCTGCCTTTAGCCAATTAAAAAAAATACATATGATTCTTTCTAGGATTCCTTCTGTTAATCTCTATTCTGAGCTTACGTCACTAACTCAAAAAATCAAGATTTGACATAATAATGTCTGTTCATGCAATCACAGCTCTGGCCTTTGTGATGTGATTTATTGTAACATTTTGAAAAGAAATATATTTTATCTCTGAACGTGCATTCCAATGTGAACATAAATCATTCAAGGATAAGAGAAGTCTTAGTTTGACTTCCAATGCTCTGGAAATGATTATTATCCAACTTGTACAGAGCAGAGAAAGAAAATGAGCATAACACTGATGGAACAGCAGTCCTGTTAGCCTCTAACATCTTGTATTCTGTATCATTTTATTGATAAGCACTAACATGACTGCAAGACATTGTGAGTCATGACTCCTTACTATATAGATTTATATAGGTTATTTTTATTATCAAAGTATCTGGAATTTCAGTGAACACATTGTAAATGTCTATTGCCATAGTGTGTACTTTTATTGCATGGCAATGTAAAAGTTACAAAAACCTGATGATGGCTCTTGTGTCTTCCTTACTGTCAAGGATTTTAAAGGAATATCTTGAATAAACCTATGGTCTCTCTTTCCACAAAATGCAGCATATATTTTTGCAGTACTAAAAGATGTCCAGACACCTTTCTCCTTGAGTTCAATAATTTTTACTTTTCACTCCAGTAGGAAAAATTATTTTAATATGAAATAGCTCTTTATAAAATAATGGAATTCATAAATATATGCATAATCTGCAATAATATGAATTATAAGTGTACAAAAAATATTACCAAATTTTTCTTGAGGTACTGGCTGCAGCCTGTAAAATAAGGGGAATGCATAAAGATATCTACAACAAGGGAACATCTGGAGGAATTGTTTTGTTAAACTACCAGTGAATCATAGAGGAATTCATTTTGTTAAAGGATTTTAGTCATAATTCCAAGGAGTTAACATTTGTCTACACTTCAAGGTCGCATTTGACTTTTGGCAGCCTGGGTTAGGAAAAATAATGACAGAGGTTGTTGGAATGATGTGCAGATTGTTCTGCCAAGTCTTGATTCCCAGAGCAATCCATGCTCAGGTAAAGACGGTCACTGCATCAATAATTAGCTTGAACTTTCCAGGAAGAAAAAATAACGTACAAGTTATCAGGTCTCAATATGCAATAGGAACAAAATTCTGCATTTATGCCAAGACTAACAACTGATGAAAATGGAAATCTAGTTTTAAGACAAATAAGATTGTATGGTACTTTTATTCAACACATGATCCTACTTATCTTTTGATAAGGTGCTTTTTTTAAAAATAAACTCACAAAATTTTAATTTTCTTCCATATTAATCATAACTATTATTTCTGTCTTTTTTGACTCTTTTTCCAATGTGTGACATATGCTTTTTAATGCATTTTCTGTCCTTGCTTTCTCATTGTTAAACTGGATGCTGCTCAATTATATTTCATATGGATAGATTACAGATACAATACTATGAAGAAGACAGAAGAAAGTGAGGTTTAATATTCCTCTGTCTTTGCATTTTGTTTCAACGAGGTAGCAGTACTTAAAATGAAAATTACACCTGAATTTCTTTTGTTACTCCCACCTGGCTTATTCTGGCTACACACTGAATTTACTACAACAAAATCTCTGCTGAAGATGGTTGAAAAATTGAAAAGTGAAGGCTCCTGATCACAGAGCAATTCCCCTTTTTTTATCCCTATTCACTTTTGCAAACTTTAATTCCTTAGTCAACCATTCTGTGTAATGAGACCTGGGCTGGAACATTCCATATTGATTTGTGTAAAGTCTCTTTATCTTGGGACTTATTTCTTCTACCTCGTCCTACTTTGTTCTCTCTTTCTATTGTTTTCCTGATCTTTATGTCTCCCCGGCTTTTGTACTGTAATTTTTTTCCCTGCTGCTCGTTGTGATAAGAACCAAGGCCTTAGTATTTTTCTCCCGTCCATGTGAAATATCTCTCTTCTATTCAAATGTTAACTTCATGCTTAAATAACTTTACATTAGAGGAAATTTAAAAGGAAAATGTAGATGACATTTCTGTATTATAAGGGAGCCAATGAATATTTCAAATATTTTTATGTAGAGAATTCTATAACAAATGTTGAAATATACCTGTGTTTAATATGTCTGTCCCTACCAGTATGAGATTATTCAGTTCCTACATACTTACTTCATGTGAAATCTGAACTATTTTCAGACAGTTTTTTATTTCTATGAAATACAGTCTTTTTGTTCTAAGATATATCTAATATCTTACATTTATGAGAGCCCATTTAAGAGAAAATTAACTTTTTCATGACATTTTTTATTATTTTGAGAGTGAAATACCAAAATAAGCACTTATTTTTTGACATTAAAATGTGATTATGAAACTTGTAAATGTTTTCAAACCTGTCAGCTTCACAAAGAACCAGAATCATCAAGCAGATCTAGTTTTTATTCCACCTAATATTCTGTTCCTTTGTTTTTTCCAGCTCTGTGATGTATACTAGAACTTTAGACACTTTGTATAAGTAGATATTAATAAACAGACTATTCTCAAATCTCTGCACTTCAGAAATATGTCTTTGCCACTGAATTCTCTAGAAAGTTAATGTTACTAGTCATTGCTATGGTGGTGCAGAAGCTTTTTTTGTGTAATAATAGGTATTAGCAGCAGAAATACTTCAAATATACCATAAAAACATAATTTTTTGTTCTAAAATTTTGTAGTCTGACCACCATCCTGACTAAGGTGCAGCACTAGACACTCTTATATCATATCCTACTTCTGGTGGATTATAATGTGGGTGTCTCATAAATATTGGTTCTTTTTCTGACTGATAGATGTACAGAGATGATGTTCCTGCTTTTGTGTTGGGTACTGATTCACCAGGAGCCAGCAGGGAATAAGAGCAGAGCAATGCCTTAAATTGTGAAGGAAGAGGAGCAGGAGAACAAGTTATTAAGGAGCAGTCAAAAGGAATTACGTTTTCTGAGGTTTAAAGAACAGACCTGTGAACAGATCTAGGAGTTAATCATGGATTAACACTGCTGGGATTGAGGGAGGTGGCTAAGACTCAGTAAAGCTTGTGCTGAGTGGTGTTTAAAGGCATTATCTCACAAAAGATGGGCATTGCTATGGAAAATGTAAGCAAGGACTGCAATTATTTGCATTAAAGCAGCATGACTAATCTGCTGGTTTTGCTTTATCTGAACAGGCAATTCTCTGACGGATTTAAGAGTCTCCCAACTTCTGCATTTTTTATTCATGTATAGAGTGGTGGCTTCCAGGGTACCTGGTTAACAGAAGAATTTTTATCAGTTTTTTGGAGCTGATGTTACATTTAAAGTACTATTATAGGAGATAGTAGAGATAAAAGATAGGAAATTCTTCTATCTTAGCAAAGACATCTATTAGTTGTCTCACTTGGGGCTAGCTGGGCTTCATTCCCTTCAGAAACACTTCCTGAGAGTGACTCATCTCAATATAAGATAGATAAATTAAACAGTTCCAAAGTTAGCCAAGTCCCACGCTGAATAAAATATTTGTTGCTTGTTATTCAGATCCCAAGATTTACTGTACCAGGAACGGCTAAAATAACCTTCTTCCCTTTCCTCTCCACCCGCTCTGTTCTCAGTGTGTATCTGCTGAGAAAAGGCACAAGGACTCCATTTGAACGTCAGCCCTGTCCCACTTTTGGCCCTGACAATTGTCAGTGTCTGAATGGCTGTAGCCCATGTTGAGCACTTCTGGTTGGGATATTTGGTGTTTTGCAGTCTGCATGGCAGGATTTGGCCTACACAAGGTAGAATGTCTTTCAGAAGTCTGTTTTTCTTTCTGTGCAGCACAGGGTGAAAAGGCTATTTTGACAAACAGAGGTAGTTATATTACATATTCCTGTCCAGGATCCATATTTCCACTGTACTCGCTCTGTATGGGTTTTTAGCTCTTGCATAAAGTATCCACTTCTCTATGTACCACCTCTGCAGTATTAAATGTTAGATATGAATTCATTTCCTCAAATAAATATATACACAATGAGTAACAGCACATATTTCAAGATACATGTTCTACTCTCTGGTTTGCCATGAAGTCAGGGAAAGAAAAGCTTTAAGGTTAATGGTCCCAGTGGCAACACAGTCATAGTTTGGACATGTCACCTTTCATAGAAGGGAGATACAGAAGACTTCAGATAGTTTTCTCCTGCAAAGCAGGGTTTCCTGGTTGCCAGTGGGAGCCAGGACACCACTGATACCTTTGTGTCAGAAGAAGGTGCTGGTCACCTCTGGAAGAGTCTCCCACTGCTGTCTGTAGCTGTAGTTCCCACATAAATCCAAATTTGGAAGAATGGTGTTACTTCCAGCCTCCGGGCATGCAGCACACCAATAAAAATTCTTTAAGTACTGCCCTTGTCACCTCTGTTACAGAGTCACTACCTGTGGTGGTGCTCGTTTGGTGGAGTTCTGCTACCTAATATACATAGGAACTGTTTGCCAAACTGTCTAATTGGTTTGCTGTTGTAATTTTCAAATTAGTAAGAGAAGCCCAGACTCAGTAGTATATTTTATTTTGTTCATAGTGTGTGAATATTTACAGGACTGTCTGATTATCTAAGGATTGAGGAACAGAACAGGTGTAAAAAACAATGAAAATATAACAGAAAAAAAAATCAAGATTTCCATTAGATATAATACTGAAAACATATTTATTGAATGGTCCTCATTACCACAGGTATATGAATTCCCACATAACAAGCTGAAGTTTATGATCTTCATAAGTTAGAGAAAACAAGAGGGGGGGACTGTAAAATAAAGCATATGAATTCTTCAGTGTTGCCCCAGAAGAGATTTTTCTGAATGTATTTTGTTCTTCATTTTTTCTCAGCTCTGTTTGCTTCTGTTCCCCAGGGAAGGGATCCTTTGCCCTTACAGCAGCTGCTCTGGTTGGATGAGGAGGATTCCTCCCTTCCAAACAAAGGGGTCACGGGCAGTGCTGCAGCTCCATCAGCGCTGCAGGAGCCCCCAGATGCCAATCGCTCTCCTCGGTTCAGCCACTGAGCTTAGCAGAATTACTGGGTGCTTAAAGTTAAACAAAACCACAAATGTTTGCAAGGCCAAGGCCCAAGAGACTTTCAAAAGCAAAGACTGTTACATGCTGTTGCCAGGACAGAATAATTTGGGGCAGTTCCTACTCAACAAGAGAAGTACAGCAGTCAGTGTCTGCAGTAGTATAAGTAGTAATAATAATCTGTTAGTTCAGGGAAACTACAAAACCACAACCTGAAATACCCAGGTTTTGTTCTTCTGTTTGTAGTTTGATACTTTTTCAAGATGTTAAATTCACATTTGTTTACATTATTCCATGTAGAAGGTCACCAAATAGAGTCTGGTCTCCAGAGAGGTGTGAAATGTTGATCTTCAACCACTTAGTGGTGTTTCAAGTCTTGGAACCTCTAGGTTCCTGGGTGGTTTTAAGTCCTTGTTGGACTTGTTCTATTTCTTTTTATGATGAATATGAAACTGTTATTTGTGCTGTTTAATGTTGATCTTAAAGTATTTATTTTTCAAATTACACAGATGAGTTAATTTCTGGTAAATAATTTTCTTACAAGTTTTGTAACTAGATGCTAATAAATTCATTCTGTGCTCTCTATATCAATCTTTCTATTTCCTAAACTAGATTGGGAATGCTAGAATACACCGAAAAATAACTAAATGAGAACTGTTAATATGAGCGTTTATCTGCATACAATTTTAATTACTTTTTTGAACACTTTCACATCAGAATAAAATATTGATGCAGTGTTCATGAGAAGAGAATAAAGGGGAAAGTTGAATTCAATGCTCTGTGTTCTGAAATAGTGAAAAATTAACTTTGCTCAGTTACAGCAGAATTAGCAGATACTTGAAATAAAAAAAATCCAGGTGGATTTTTAAATCTTTACAGCATGTTGTATGTCACTTTTATAAAAACAAGAGTTTAAAGTAAAGAAATACATGAAAATCCTGAAAAAAATGTAATTTCACTGCAAGTATACATGGAATCTTTAGACATCTGCTATTTTTTTATCCAGATAATTCAGTAAATGCAGGAATTCTAAAAGTTTGTTGATTTGGATCCCTTCTACACGTATTCTTTTTAAGCATATTCCTGGGTATCTGCAGTAGACTCACTGAACTCCACCAGTCATGAGTAGCACTGGATTAGGTCAGTCAGAAAGACCTGAACCCATTAAAAGGTGGGGCCTTTTAGAAAAGTCTTTATATTGATACCCTATGATTTTTTTTCTTTCAAAGCTAGCCCCTGACTGCCCACTGAAAAGGCCTTCCATAATTATTAGAAAGTCTGGATAGGGTCAGTCTAAGACATTGGCCTCTGTACTAAATCAAAATGGTAGTTCCTCCATTCTTATGAGGCTCAAAGAAGTGACTGTTTCTCAGTTATGACAGAAATACAATGAGGAGAGTTTGTTTTGTATGTCTGAGGAAGTAAAGGTGAGCTCTTTAGCATGCAGCACATGAAGATTTTGAACACACACACTTACTAACTAGTGGCTGAGCTCACATTTTTGCTCAGCGACAGCATTCTCTTTACCTGCAAATTAATACTTAATTCTACAAAGGAATCTTACTTCTGGTTTTAAACTGTCCTGAGATAAGGTATGATGACTGCAAAATGGCAATTTTAACCAGCAGTCTTTAGTTTAAGAAGTCAATAAAACTAAAAAATTAAGTGCATATACTGAATCTATTTTTCTCCCCTGCTTTTCTCCTGGTTATGGCTTATATATGTCAAATAAGGTTTAGAAGGTAGGACCTCCAATTGGACCAGTGCTAGTGCACACTGTATATGTAAAGATGCTACCTACCTGAGGTTTGTACATCTGAAATGTAGAAAAATATCATAGCAATGCAAAAGGTGAAGGTAAAAATGGGAAGCAAAGGGGCCAGTGGTCTCCAGCACCACCAAGGGAATGGAAATTATCAGCCCCCCTTCAGAAAGGAGCTGGCTGCTGTGTCCTAATGCTGCCCCTTCCAGGAGCTCCTGATATGATCAGAGCAGGACCACATTGGTGTTTCTAACAGAAGGAGGTTCCCCTGACAGGGAGCAGGTGATCCTCAGGCTGCCCTGAACTCTGTTGATGTCGAGATTGAGGCAGAGCTGGCCTTGGATTTGTACAGTTTAAACTCTCTTTCAACTGTAACACAAGAAAACAATATTCTCAGAAGGGATTAAAATTCAGGCTGTATTTCTGAGGCTGTTGGTTCTCATTTCCTGGCTAAATTATATCACAAGGAAATAAAGTCCAGCCTACCTGCATTCACCTGTGGGCACAAGAGGATAAAGTAGCCTTCATTTCTGCCTTAATATACTGCACAGTGCTCCTGGCAGTGGGAGATGTCTGCTGCCTTCCCGCCTAGAGGAGTCTATATTTCAGCATGAGTGCAGTGATCCATGTACTGTTATTATCACACCACACAAAGAAATCTCCGAAACACCTTGGGGTCCATCTCTGTTGGATGGAAGACATTATAAAATGAAAAGTATGTTCATAACATTTTGCAGTGGAATATTGCATTTGCCTCATTGGGCTACGGTGATGGATTAAGGGGAAGCGTTGCCCTCGAGAAGAAAAGGCCTGAGTGAGTTATGTACTCCATTTTCAATGCATTCAGAGTGTACATATATTAAAAGGAGTTTCGGCATATTTTGGCAGAAAGCTGAAAAAGGCACAGGGAGGTGACCAGCTTTTGACAATAGCTCATTAACACCATTTGTCATAGTTAAAGCTCTAAAGTACACAGAGAAATGGCAATTCACTGCTGGGAAGAAGGGAAAACAGAGCAGCAATGTAAGAAAGGAGGCATATTTTTAAATGTAGTTGATTGAATGAAAGCTTGAAGAAAATTAGCCTTCTGAATTATTCATATGCTTTAGAGACATCTTTAAGTGACTTAACGGGAGGTCACAGTTTGAGCAGGGGGGTAGAACTAAGAATACAACACTATCTTTAGCCTTACAGCCTATAACTTTATTCCCAGCTGACAGAAATGAATGGTTTTTTATGGAATAAAGCTTCCCGTGGGACTATTCTAGCTGCAGTAAAACTTTCAGGGGAGAGTTTCCCTAAAAGAAATACATGGAGGAAAATTTTTGGTGGGCAGATCGTAGACTTGGGAGGTGGGAGAGTTTGGTTTGGCAGTTTTGCTCAAATTCAGAAAAAGTCACAACATCCCAGATGAGTTTCAGAAATACTTTACTCTCTTTATCTCATTAAAAGAAGTAAAAATTCTTGGGTTTGCTCCAGCCTGGAGCAGAGGATGTTTTTGTGACCTCAGCATGTTCTCCAGAGCAGGAAAACAAGTTTCCAGTTCTACATTACTCTTCCCAGAGCTAATCATTCTGGTGTGGGGATACAGTCATATCACAATATCACTATATATATATATATATATCTATATCTATCTATATATATATATATATATCTCAAAGAGTTCATAACAAAGCTTGGATTTAATTAATATTGGACTTTTTTATTTAAAGCTGCCTATCAAGTTTCCTTTTTGGGAATAAAAACAACTGAAATGTGGCTTTTCTGAGGACAGGAAAGTGCTTCAGGAGGCATTGAGCCAGCAGCTGGATTAAACAGGGGTTGATCTGAGTCCCAGATTTTATTCTCTGGGGAGGAAGTGTCCTTCAGAAAGCTCCACACACATCCCTGGCATAGCTGTCTGCTAGGGTTGTAAGTGGAAGAAAGTTGGGATGTGACCTTTTCCTGTTCTTTACCATCCCTGTGGAGGAAGGAAAAGGTCCTTCCCCTGCTCTCCATTCTGTGGCACTGGCAGGCAACAAAGTGGGAGTGAGAAATATTTTAAATCTGACATCCTCATCCGGCCACGTTGGTCAAATTGGAAGTTAGCCTGCCCAGCGGCAAAAAAAAAAAAAAAAAAAGGCTTAATGAATTAAATATTGAACAGTGTCATTTGTTCCCCTGATGCATGTCTTTGCAGGTTTAGGTTCAATAATTATTTGTCAGCTGGTTTTCTTTCATTTTCAATATGTTCTAGAACTTTCATTTTTTAATCGTAACCCTCAGCCTATCCATCATCCTCCAGATCCATGTGGTATATCCGCTGTTTAATTTTCACTTGTTTCTTCTCTTCCTCTACCTTTGACTCATATTGATTTTTGTAACATTCAGTTAATATTTCAGTATATTATTAGTTTGTGTGACATTTACAATCCATGCAGTTAAATTACTATGGGCCTCCTGAAATTACTGGGCAGGTAAGTCAAATAATTAAATTAACTTTCAAAGGGGAAACTGGCAGAAGAACAACACAGTTTTTGACTGTTGAAATGATTACTTTTACGTCTCCAAAATACCAGAAAGAAAAGGGCTGGTTTTGATTTTAACTTTAGTTAAGTAACTTAAGTTCATACATATTTTAAAGGTACCTAGTACACATTAACTTCTTATTTAAATGTCATCATGACTGAATATTCATCCTTAATGGGTTTCTGTCCAGCTAAGAAAGTAATATCTTGTGTTGGTTCACTGATTTAGGGTCTCCTCATGCTGGATCAAAACATTTCCCTCCGGACTTTTGCCAGCTGACCCTCTGCTGGCAAAGCAGTGGATTATTTGTGTGTCCATGGGGGAGAAGGAACAAGTAGAGGCTAGTGGAGATTTTAATTACAAATTTGGCATAGCAAAGATAATCATACAGAACAGCAAAGTTCATCTCTTTTGGGCTTTGTGTTGTGAGTTAGCAGTTATTAATTAATGTTTTTAGACCTGTGGCACAGAAAATGCTCCCTGTGCACACTCATCCTTCAATGGATATGAGCATAGGGCATAAACATTTCATATGTAATACTAGGAAAGCATTTGTTTTAAGGTAAATCCTTCTCAGCATTCTATTGAATATTATGTTTCTCACTTTTGAAGAAGTGGACTCAATTTTTATGATATATCTTACAAAAACAGGATATAAAACTTTATTACATACCAGTTCTGCACACATACAAGAAATAGTTATGTATAAATGCTCGAAAGAGAAGGATTTTTGCTTCCAATGCCATCGTTCACACCAAAAGCCTGCATTTTCTCCCTTTTGCCAATAGATGGCAATATGTTATAAACATGTGGAACCGAATAGCCCAAATATAAAACCACTTTTTTACCAAGAAGTTTTTTTAAACATTGATCGATCTGCAAGGATACCAAATGCAGTAAACCCCGGCCAAAATAACTTTCTTTTTTTGTCTTCTAATTATATGTCTCTGTGGTGGTAAAAGCCCAGCTGACAGCTAAGCCCCATGCAGCTGCTCACTCACTCTTCCCTGCTGGGATGCGGGAGAGAACTGGAAGGGTAAAAGGGAAAAAACTCAAGGGTTGAGATAAAGATAGATAGTTTAATAGGTAAAGAAAAAAATCTGCCTGGATAAGCAAAGCAAAGCAAGGAATTCAATCCCAACTTCCCATATTCAGTCATGCAGGGAGAGCAGAGCTCCATGACACTTGACAGTGCCTTGGGAAGACAAACACCACCACTCTGAGTGTCCCTCCTGCCCCCAGCTGTCCATGCTGAGCATGAGCCATGGGGTCTGGGGTACACCCAGGGTCAGTTGGGGTCACTCTGGGGACCCAGCTGTGCCCCCTCCAACTCCTCCTTACTGGTGGGTGGGAAGAGGTGAGGAGCAGAAAAGGCTCTGCCAATGAGAGCTCTGTACTGTAATGTAACCACTGAAAATATTATGGAAGGACATTACAGTAAAGTTGGTATTAAAATTGATAGAGTGGTGTGAGAAAAGGTATGAAATTATGGCTGAGGGATGGAAGAGATCAATAGAGGTAGAGGGGGTTTTAGTTCTTAGCAAGATCTACTCTGATAAAATGAGTGAGAGTGTTGAAATCCAAGAATGGATATTAAATTAGCATTTAGTGAGTGATTGAAGGTGCTGAATATTATGAAGGCAGCTCTCTTTCCCTCTTTCTCAGGTGTGACCTTTGCCAGTCCTTCAGCTTTGCTCCAGCATCACTACTTGATTGTATTTTTTTTATGGGCTTCAAGGGTAAACAACAAAAGCTTTACACACACTATGACTTTTCCGTGGTGCTGGAAATCTGCTAGAGAATGCACAGCTGCTTTTCTGCACCCGTGGAGGTGCTTGTTGCACAAGCTTATTGGGATAGACACTGAGCTGCACCAGCAACTGAATATTTGGGTAGTAAAATAGTGTCTTCTGTTATACTTTGCGTTGTTCAAAGCGATATAAATAGCAGGTTTGTTAAATGAAGGGCCAAAATAATTAAAGAACAAAACTAATATGTCCAATAGAATATGTAAGGTAGTTAGAAATCATCTGCACTGCACCAGCACTCATTTTTTTAATGAAAAGAAACAAAAAACAAACAAAATAAGGTGGAATGAATGTGATATTTACCTAAATTATCAGACAATATCTTCGTTCTTGGAGAGAAAGAAATCATGAGATAAAAGTAAGGTATATTTCTCCTTACTTTAGGAATTAACTCCTAAACACACGATAATTTGTATTTTTTTTCAGTAAAATTGCTCATTCTAGTTACAGCTCTGTTTCTAAGGATCTGTATCTGCTTGGTTTTGACAGGTTTTTGTAGTTGGAAGAGTTAAATAATAAACAATATTTGTATACTAATTTGAAAGTATGTGATCTGAAAAGTATAAATTTAACTTTAAAAGCCCACAGTCAGTTGAAAGAATTGATCCTCAACACCTGCTAATTGTTTCTTCCAAATCAAATTTGCCCAGTTTAAAGGTCTAAAAAAGAGCTTTTTTTCTAAACAGTATGCACTGAAAAGAAGATAAAATCTATTGTGTGAAGAGCAATACTCTGCTCTTTTCACTTTGCAAGCTGTCACTAGAATTCAGAGACTACAGATTTGGGATTCAGCTGACAGGCTTGGTAATGGTGCATAACATGATATAAAGGAAGAGGAGGCTCTGTAGTTGTAACACACCAACTTTACAGAGCAGTCAGCTAGAGGTATTCTGGCAAATTTTGATGGGTCCAGGGTTTTAGAGCAGACTCGTTAAAAAATTAGTATTCAAATCTACTTTAAAATTATTGTAAATATTTGGACATGGAAAACTGAAATAGAGTCTAGATAGATAATATATTAGCACATATTACTGTCTTAATTGCTGATTCAAAAATTAATTTCAGAAAATACTAAATATTACATATTATTAGGAAGAACACATTTTCACTTTTTTAACTTCAAAAATGACCAATTTTTTTCATTTTTCACATCTCCGGTTCAAAATGTATTATAATTTGAAAGACTCTTCAATATATATCACTGTAATCTTTAAATCATAGGTGAGACCAAGAAAAATTACTCTGAACTTTCCAATTGAAAACAAACCCACTTTTTAAATTTATTACATCCAAGAGTAATCCCTTCCTCATCTTACAGTTACACAAAAAGAGATCCTGTTGAGCTAATTGCCTGTTATTTAGAGATATTGCATATGATTCCTAGTTTGCCCTAAATCCACTCATCTGTGATTTTGCTCCTTGAAACAATACAGCTTTGCACATCACCATAACCTCGAGGGATAGAGAGAGATTAGTTTGTTATATGCAGAACACCTGCACCTCTGCCTGTGTTTTTATGAAATTTTTGCAAGTGCTGCACTGAATGAGTGAAATGACTCCAACACATTCGAGGAGCAATGAACAGTGTTGCTAAACTGTGTTTTTTTCCAGGAGGCTGGAAAATAACTGCAGTCCAAAAGTGCTTTAGTTTATCTGTTGCTGTTCACCTTGGGTCCATAAAGCCCAGACATGCTGATTCCTGGGAAGGGGATTTCTACTCTCCAGATTGCTTGGCTTTGTCATGTAGGCAGAAAGTGACACAAAACTGTGGAACACAATGAGTTTAGTCCTGCATTCTCAACTTCTTCCTCAGCTGCATGAACTCTGGGCCAGCTGTGGAAGGTGGAGAGGAGAAAAAAAGGAAAAGATAAACATATATTGAACCTGTAGAAAGTCATAAATTGTGCACTATGCTCTCTTGGTAAGTTGAGAGTCAAACCAGATGGAAGAGATGGGAACTGTTCCAGTATGGAACTTCATGTATTTTTTCAAGTTTGAGTCTTGCAAAGTGCCCTGGCTCCAATGAGCAAATCCCTGAAACTTATTTCCTTGTGGGAATATTTTCATGCCTAAAGTTAAGCAATATTAAATGCTGTGCTACATTAGATAGTGTAGAAGTGAATGAAATTGCTTTCAAAATCTGAATCAATCATGACACATGGTATTTCTGTGATTCTTGTTGCAAAAATGCTCTGCACCAGTGGATGTCACTGTGTGCACCAAAGCAGAGTGGATTAATGATGTTGCAAATGAATCCTTGCAGAGAAGGCATGGGAAAAAAATCCATTTGTGATTTAAATAGGTACTTTTGCCATGCATTAACAGATAAGAACATACTTCTGTTGAGAGTCTAACCCCCTCAGTACAGCCCCACAAGACCAAACAACCACAACAATTTAGTTTGAATGTTTTTCCAGTGAATTTTATCATGCAAAGTCTTGTATCTCCAGTTCTTTTTTTACCTAGAACAACCAAAAGAAATGCACCACCCCTCTCCCTCAAATTTATAGCTAAATCCAGTGATAAATATTGCTGTGTTCATGACGTTTCTGGTTGTCTTGCTATAAGTAGGATAGTCAAAAAATTTGAAAATCCCTGAAGCACCATTTCATACCCAGCACAGAAATTTAATTTATGTAGATAAATAGCACTGTTTTAATGTGTTAAATCTGTTAGAATGAAATCAGTATGGTTTCAGTATTTGTAATATGAGCATTTCAGAATCATAAGTACCAGTTTATGCAAATAGGCTCCAAACTCATCAGTTTTGCCTACCTTATTATTGATATCCATCTTCATTGCAGCTATGTACTGCACTTCTTTAAGACTGACAAGCTGAAGGCTGCTCCTTCTCCCTGGGAATTGCCATCTTTACAAGGCAAAAGCCATTAAATGAGCCTTTTATAGTAAGTCAACTCTCTCTTCTTTTCACCACCAATGGGAGATATATTTTTTTTATTTTACTCTACAAATCCTACTTAAAGAGACATAAGAAGATCCCTTACAATGAAAACTTTTGCACATTTCTCTCTCCTCACACCAATATGTTTATTTCTCAGTGTCCTTGCTAAATGTTACAATATTAACATTGACCTTGTAGTTAAACCTTGTGTGGAAAGTCATGCATAAACTTTTTTTAATATTTACTGCAAAGAAATCTTATTTCTCTTCATTGTCTCTGAGCTTATTTTTTACCTACAGCACATTGTAACGCATCTGTTTTCTAGTGATATTTAAAGATAAAACAAAGCAAAATTGTTTATATAAAATATTCTGGCTGCAACCGCTAGATAAAGGAGATTTATACTCACAGACTTGGCATTTGTCCAAACTCTTCTAGGGCCTTTTCTTATAGATTTCTTTCTAGATCACTTAATGTATGGTCACATATGACATTTTAAAGGAGAGTTCAGTATCTTAGCCTATCTCAGAAAAGAATTTCCATTGAACTGATATTAAAAAAATACTCTCATGTAGGTGGATAATGCAAACCAGGTTTTCTATTGTAATCCAGGCCCCTCTCTACCTTAAAAAAACCCCACTCCTGGGCTTGTTTATCACGTGTGTTCTGTACATTGCTCAAAATATATGACTACTTCTGTGGCTGCATAATGACACATCAGCAACTAGAGTTGGAGTAATATATTTGAGCTTGATTTTTTAACAACATGTTATAAATACATGGAGAAATGTTCAATAACTCCTTTATTTTTAACTCACTGCTCAAGCCCTAGGCACAAGCTCTTGCTGTTGCTCTATAGGCTGACCACATTGGAAACACTGTAAAGCACTGCAAAAAGTGAATTGGTGGGTTTGATGTAGAACTAAAACTTTGTCTTAATCTGTGAAGTGTTTTTGAAAAAACACCCCAAGACAACCACACCATTATTTGGCTGGCTTGCTGCTGTTGTGATTTATGGCCTGCAGTGAGAGAGATCTGTTCAGATATCCCAATACCCAGCATATGCCAGGGGAGCACAGAGGCTGCAGTGCCAGTGGCTGAGGAGATGCTGATCTATTTTCTATGTCCCTTCTTTAGACAGAAATAACCATTCCCAAAGACTTAAATGGCTTTTCAGATTGCAGTGAAGAAAAGGGAATTTAGGATTAGGTGCTTGTGGTAGCAAGAAGGAGCACAGAGCATGAGATTTGAGATTCAAATTAAAGCTTCTCTTGGATAATATTTTATAGATGTAGACCGTGTGAATATTTAGGGTTTATTTAATCTATTTTCAGCCTTTCAAAGCATGGTGCAGCTAATTCTCTCACTCATGATATTTGTAGAAGTTATCTACTGTAATATCTCAGATCTCTTTTCTGCTGCTGTTCCCCCTCCACCTCTCAGGAGCAGTTCTGCTACAGATTGTGTGCCTGTAAATCTCTATATGATGTTCCAAGGGATGGATACAGGCTCTGAGCCCTAAGTGGGACACAGCCTTGAGCAAGAGGAAACAGCTGCTCTCCACCAGGTTTTTAAGGGTAGATATGCAGTTGGATGTCTTCAGCTGTTCTCCCGCTTTTCAGGAAGCTGTCTGCAGGCTTAGGGCAGGTGTTCTCCTTTTCAATTTTATTTTCCAAAATCCTAGGATTATAGGCTCAGTTTTGTCTAAATTAAAATAAAAATAGACCTGTTTCTGCTGTGCATGCACATCATAGATCAGTGGGCTGAGATTTGGGAAAACTGGTGATCAGGGATTTCACTAGCTTGTCTTGGAACTGGCAGGATGAGGGAAAGTGTCTACAGAAGAGGTAAGGTTTTTCATATGAAGCAATCCCTAGCATATGCATGTGTGCAAATCCCAAGAAGGAACTGAACTCAGAAAACAGAATTTTAATTTTTTTTTTCCCTAATGACTTATTTTTTCTTTCTATCCAGTGACTCAGAGGGGGTGGCCATGCAACTTTGAAAATCTATGAGCTGTCTACACAGAGTTTTGTATCAAATTTTGGCTATCTTTACCAATATTAATAAGAGAGATTTATCTGAATGAAGAAAACCTTTCTATTTCACACTCATGGGTAAATGTGAGCCCAAATACAGAAAAAGCTTTCAGATACCCTGGCAGTAGGTTTTATTGGGCTCCCATACTCCCATATTGTACTGTGCTGTTGTTCTGAGCAGCTGAATACACAGGAAAAACACCCATAAGGGTAATTTTATAGCCTCAGTGGTGGTAATTCCTGTAAATCAAGTCTAACACACATGGTCTTAAAATTCAAATAACCTCCAAGGGACTGCCTGTTTTCTATTAAGGTGATAGGATTACAGAGGGATTGACTTAGTGAATGTTTAATTTTCATACAGTCAGAGAATTATAGAATGGTTTGTGTTGGGAGGGACCTTTAAAGATCATCTAGTCCTATCCCCCTGCCATCATCTTCAAATAAATCAAGCTTCTCAGAGTCCTGTCCAACTTAACTTTGAGTGTTTCCAAGGGTGGGGCATCTACCACCCTCCTGGGCAACCTGCTCCACCCTCATGACAAAAAGTTTTTCCTCATATCTAATCTGAATCTATTCCCTTTCAGTATAAGACCATTACACCTTGTCCTATCAGAACAGGTACTGGTAAAAAGTTTGTCTCCATCTTTCTTAGAGGCTCCCTCTATGCACAGAAAGGTTGCAATTCAGGTCTCCCTGAATCTTTCTCCAGAATGAACAACCTCAGATTTTCTGCACGGGAGATGTGTGTGCCATCCCTCTGATCACCTTTGTGGCCTCCTCAGAACTGCTCCACCAGGTCCCTGTCCTTCCTTCCTGCTGATGCAGCCCTGCAGGTGGGCTCTCACCAGAGCAGAGCAGAGAGGCAGAATCCCCTCCCTTCCCTGCTGCCCACAATGTCTGGATGCAGCCCAGGACACATTTGGGTTTCTGGGCTGCAAGGGCACATGGCTGGGTCATGTCCAGCCTCTCACCCACAGCATCCCCAAGCCCTTCTTGGCAGGGCTCCTCTGCCTCTTTTCATCCTCCAGGGCCTGGGCTGCCCCAGTCCAGCACTTGGCCTTGTTGAACCTCTTGAGATTCCCTTGGGCCCAATGCTCAATCTTGCCATCCTCTCTGGATGTCATCCTGTCCCTCAGCTGTGTCACCACTCAGCTTGGTGTCATTTTCTAAAGCAATACTGCTGCAATCAGAGTTCTTGTCTCCATAACTGAACCTATTTTTGAAGTACCTGTTCTGACCTGGAAGTTGTGTTTGGAAAGACTTTCTGAGCTGGGTAATTGTCATTTGCCTGATGTCACTAGTTAAGAGTGATAACATATATAAAATACATACAATAAATGGAGTTACTTATGTATACTGCTTCAATTGTAAATACTTGTTACAGACATAAATATTTTTCATAAATTGCAGTTATAAAGAAATAAAAAACTTACAGTTTAAGTACCTATTAAGTAACTAAACTTGCTGATTGTCAGCATAGGTAAACTCAACATTTCTGAAGGAACAACATCAGCCAAGAGTTCCGTCTCATGCTGTCATGATGAGAAGTATCTCATCATCCCCAGAAGTATCTCTGCTATTCCCAAAATTATTAAAAATAGATACATTTTAATTTTTTTCTTATTATGCAAATGGCACTCCTGTGAGGAAAGATCTTAAATATGAACATGAAAATATTAACCCATTTTAGTAATTCTTTATTTGGAATACAGGAAAATAACTCTTTAAGTCCTATATAGATGACTAAGAAATGTATATAAATTTTCCTGGCGGTTAGTAAAATTCAGTTAAATTGCTGTCTGGAGAGTGTTATCATCTTTGAAATTAGAATATTAGACATAAACCCTGCCATTGTCTTAAAATAAAAAATAACATCCATTCTAGTCTCTAGATTCCTACTGGGCCCTGGATCTGGCGAAAGTCACTGCAGTAAATTTACTACTGCTCCTAAGCACACTAAAAAGTTTCCTCAAATTGTATTCTGGCAGCATAGAATATGATTATCCCCTCCTGAAAACGCTTTCGATCTTATCAAGGAGTATGTCTAATCCACTGGCCTTGGAAGTAAATATTACAAGATGTACATGCTGAATGCAGTCTGATCCAAAGAACTTGAATGCAAAAAACTGGAAGAATGAAAGATGAATGGTTAAATATAATTAGGTTTTATTGCAGATTGCTGTTCCAGTACCTGTTCAGAACTTGTCCATCATGTCCTGTCACAGATAATTGCCAGTATTTAAGGAGTTTGCTCAGTCCTTTACCTTCTCTTTCATAACGCCTGAGACAGGTTCCATTAATCTTAGGAAATTGAAGTCCTATACAAAAGTTCATTCACTTAAATATTGCAGAAAGAAATCGCTTACCGCATTCATTGAGTGTCCCGGCACTGTCTGTAAGTCTACTTATACACAAAGAAAGAAAGATTAATGTATTGTATTTATGAGGAAGAGGCATCTGTTTTAATTATAATATTCCCTAAAGTGATGACAGGACACATTCCCTCCAGGACACATTCAGAATTTCATTTCATTATTACTATCAGTAATCATAGATATCTTTTCTTAAGCCAGCTTGGAAAAAGTAAAGATGGAAACTTCAGTATAGTTTTGCTAAACAAATGGCAGAGTGCTCCTCCTTTTTTTTTTTTTTTTTCTTTCCCTCTTGCATTTGATTTTACAGCTGAGCTTGAAACACTGTGCAGAGTCAGAGCCTGGTGAGAGCACAACAGATCAAAGACAAAAGAGCATTGAGATAAAGCTAATTTTACTAAAGTCTTTTGTAAAACCTCTTAATCACATGGGGAAATGTTGGTGACTAACTTCAGTGCTTGTATAATCATTCTGGAGCTACCACTACATTATAAATTATATCATACTGATATTTCTACTAATGAATCATCACAGAAGCAGCAAAAGCCAGAAAGGCATAGCAACATTCAGGAGCAAGAAGAGAAAAAAGTAACTTGTTTCTTCATCCAGACAGTTACCATCACTTTCTGGTTTTATTTCTCCTCTTCGGCTGATTCATCCTTTTCCTTAGAATAAATTGATTTTTTTCCCCTTAGAATGTTTTCATCCCTTCTTTTTCCTGTGACTTCTCAGTTCCATCTATCTCTTGTAATATCTGAATGGGTTTGGACTGTGAGTCATACAAGCAAAGCAACATTCTGCAGCCTTATCTTTCTCTAGCAAAACTTATTGCAGCTGAATGCTTTCACTTGCTGAGAGAGAAAGGGAGTATAAGGCAAAGAGCTGAATATTCAGCATAAGAAACTATACCTCTTTTAGAAAAGGTGCATTTGAATTGCATTTCTTAACAAAAAAAGAAGAAATTTTTTTGAGAAACATAAGTTAATCAGGATGATGAACTATTATGTATGATTTAAAAATATTTTTAATTATTTTGGTAACCTCTTTATTAATTTAAAGAAAAACAACTTGTCTAATTAATGCTGTTCTTTGATATTCTGTACTGTATCTTTCTCAGATTTCTGTGACTGATAGCATTTGATGCTGGCCAGTCCTGAGGACAGAGGAAATCAATTATTTGTATCATCTCTTAGCCACACTAATTTTGCTAATTGTTCATTTTAACCTTGCTATTGCTTTTCCCCCTTCATGTTTCATAGAGAGAGTTTAGGGGCAGAGATCTTGGGGAAAAGAAAGATCCAAATACTGCACAAGAGGGACAGGATCTGCTAATTTCTATTTGGCTAATAAAGAGAAAACTGGCAATTAAGTGAAATTATTAGTGGGACCATCATCTGGTTGGACTGAGCATAAAAAAAGGTTAAAAAGGAAAGTATGCTAAGACTGGAAGAATCAGAGAGGAATTGATATATATTTTTAAACAATACCTCTTATAACTGTACTTGATGTGATGTTCAGGCTGGATAGAGACAAACTATCAATATGGAACCAAAGGAAGCCTTAGAGTGCAGTGATGATTCCATTGACAGATCTCAATATCGGTGGAAGAAACTTTTAACTCCTTATCTAACACTGGTGCTCATGGAAACTATTTTACATGACAACATTAGATTCCACTATTTTGCTCTTTTAAGGTCCAAAAAGGTCTGAATTACATGTACTATTGCAAAACCACAGTCCATCTCATTCTTTGCTTCTTGACAATGCCTCAGTCCTGTGACATACACTGAAATAAATCAACATACTACATCTTCCCCCATTAGATTAAAGAAGTGCTGTGCATCTGCACTTAAAATTAACCAACCCATGAACAATCACTCTTATTAGAGAGATAAAAATTTAGTTATAAGACTTACGGAGTCTGAGGGGTGAGGTTGAAAGTGTTGACTTATCCTGGTCCCTCAAGTACTACATAAATAAATGTAAGGTCTTAGGTTTCAATGATCAAATATCTAGCTAGTGGCTTTGATGATAACTCAATGAATTATGTATTATTTAGTTTTAGAGAAATCATTGAGAGGAAGACAGAAATGTAAGGAATACAGTGTTTAAAATCTCAGCAAATAATTGCAAAGAACTTTTATCCAAATTAGGCTTCTAAGAAAACTGCACCAGGGTATTTATTATTTGACAGTATGTGTTTTTTCTTTTAACAGTAACTTCTTCTTATGTTTTCTGTCTTTCAGTACTGTGAATATGTACAAAAAGCTTTGTCTAATGATGCTAAGAATTTAATCAATTTTCTGTGATGGGGTTTCTGAAGGTATGGATTTGCATCTAAGTAAAGAGAGCAGTGCTCTGCTCATCCACAGTTATCTCCTTTGTTTAAGTTAGATTTATTTAAATTTAAACTTTATAACATGTTTAGAGAAGGATTAGGTAGTTTTGCATTCATTAGCAAAGATAAAGCTATTATGTACTAAAAGCTCTAAAGTTTGTAGAATACCAAGGAATGTTATAAAATTTATCATTTTGCTGATTCTAATTGTCAAAGAAGGGAGGAAATGTTATTCTCTGCTGTTGTACGAGTGCAAATGTTTTCTGGATTATGTAAAAGAACAACCTAGATAGACAATGTGATGCTGGAAGGTTAAAGAGAGGAAAGTGAGAAAAAAAAAGTGCAGCTATAAAAAGGGAGAACACGTGGAAGAATACAGCAGCTGAACAGTCACTCATGCTCAGAAATGGGCTGCACTCCATGAAGTTAGGCAGGAGCAAGTCAGGATTTCAAAAGAATGGCATAGAAAATTTGATATTTACATAAAGTAATAAGGGGAGAAATAAAAAGCATGGAGGATCACAAAA
>VZSR01003806.1:9798103-9825995 GCA_013398615.1 Brachypodius melanocephalos
CCTCCTTCCCTCTAGAGGTATATAAATCCATTTTTTGTTTTCACAGGAATTCTTAAAAGAGTTTTTTAGATGAGAGACACAGTGTCTTTAATTTAGCAGTCACAAAACTTTCCAAATACTGTTAAAGGTCTTGAAAAAATATTAGAAAACTATTATCCTCTCTGTTTAATCCTAAAGGATCTTCTTAGAGGTGTTCTCTAGGCTATGTACAGGCAATGACTAGGAGTATTCAAGTTTGCCTGAAAAGCAAAATGTTGGAATAGTGGTGGAATTCCTGGTATTGCAATACAGAACTGAGCACAGGACAATTCAGCCAGACTTTTCCTGGGATGGGCTTTGGTAGAAGGCACCAAGGAGGAAAAAATACCTATAATTCTGCATGTAATTGTCTATCATCCCACCGTACCCTGCTGAATTAATGTTTGTCATCAGTATAAACCTTACTGCAGTCTTTTTCCCCTCATAAATAAATTGGAGATTTTATTAGAGCCATGTCAGGCTCATACAATAATTTTCTCTAGACTGCTGGTCGAGGCTTCTTTCAATGAAGAAAATATAGGAAAGGCCAGATGAAACCAAGGATATCCCATGGCATAACTATTGCCAGAGGACCTGGAGATGATATGCCAAGCCTGTGCTTTACACAGAAGAGGAAAAAAGCCAACTGTTTCAGAGAAAGCAAGGTACAGAGGACTGATTTTAAAACCTAGTGAGACACTCAGTAAAGAAATATTTAACATATTAATATGTTAAAAAGAATTTTTCACTGTATGTTTTACTGTTGGTATTCTTGAGACCCCATATTTATTGTAGAAAAATGAAAAAAAAGCTTGCATTTCTGGGTTTTAGTAATATAATATTATGTATCCTTGATTAAATTTTGCAAAGTTTGCTTTTCACGTTTTCTAATCTGAATCACTAAGCAGTAGTTTTACTCCTAGAGATAAAGGAGAAATTCTCTTTCTGCTATCTCCATATGGACTTTGCAGTACTAATGTCTTTATTTAGCTATTTTTCATTATTCCTTTTTATTATTTCTTTCTTGACTAGAAGAGTCAGTGGACCACTATCTTAAAACATGGAACTAATTTTTAAGGTACCTTTTCTATATTCTATGCAACAACGCTCCAAATATACTTATTTACAATCCCATTATGTCTTGATATGTTGAAAAGCCAATGTGTGTGTCCATGGATACATCATGTATATATGTTAACTCATGAAACATTGTTCCTTACAAAGATTCTTTAATTGCTTCCCAAATGCCAAAGAACAAAACCTCTCAACACCTTACAGATGTGCTAATTGTTAATCATTTTTTTATTGTGGCAGAGGTAAAGAAAATAATGATGTAGGTAGATTTTTAAATTCCACAGCAAACGTGAGAAAGAAGTGACTGATTAATGCACCTACCTCCTTCTGAGAAAACCTTTTCTTTTTTTTTTTTTAATTCTTATGTTGCAGTTTAAAGCTATTATGCATTATTTTCCCTAGAATCTTAGGTGAAAGCTACACATTTTAGTAAAAAGAATAAGTAAGCAAACAAACAAACAAAGAAGATGTGGAAAATAGTACAATTGAAGTTATTTTGTGAGGAATGGAACTAGCAGAATTTATTTCCTTTGGCTTTTTTGTCGTTCCATCACCTCAAAATCTCAAGTTTCCACCCACCCCCACAATTATATGGTTTGATTTGGACTTCCAGTGGCACAAGTATTTCTTGGGCTGTAACCAAGTGGAAACCACCTGGCCCCATGCTGAGGGGCAGCACTTGAACTATTTTCACCTTTTATCAGAGAGAGCACACTTGAGATACCAGAGCTGCTGATTTTCATGAAGCTTATATTTATTCACTATTTTTCTTTTGGCATTTAACACGTCACTGAACTTCATTGATATTGACCATGACGTTACAAATTTTCTGTAGATAGATGGGAAAGAAGGAGTGAAGAGCAATTAGAGCTGTAAGGCCTACTGTCAATAAGAAGCCAAACTGGAAAGCAAAATATTTTTGCATACATAAAGTAGGTGAAATTTCCTCCTGAATAGACCTGTTACATACTTTCAACATGCTGCCTCCTAGCCACAGGTTTAGGGAATCACAATCAATTTCCACATGGGTATGATCCTTTTAAACCATTGTTTATTGTTGTTAGAGTATCTGAAGGCTCTTGAACACGCTTACAGAAGAACATCAATACCAGGTCAATCACAGTAATTAAACAGATAGTAATGGATTCAGAGTATTGAATATCTGCATCTCACCTACTACTTGGTGCTGTCTGGAAAACCTCTGATTTTAGCTCCTGTTTGGTTTTACATATTCTCCCCTTGTCTCCTTTCCACTACATTCACAACTGCATATGCCAACTTTTTTCAGCTAAAAAAGTCAAAACAGAAAAGGATGCAGTGCATCCTCCAGATCCTGCATAACACAGGCATGCAGAATAAAATGTTTTCATATGTCCTCTCAGGGGAAAACAGTGTGAACAATCAATTTGTGAACAGTTAATTTTTCTGTAATTTTCAAAATCTAGATGCATCTGGATCAGGAATATGTTTCTTATTCCAGGGACAATATTATAACTTTGCTAAGCCAGCATGGTATGTCACTTTGAATAAATGCATCTGCCATATGGTATTTAAATCATTAATTCATAAGAATTAATTTAATTAATTTGATTTTCCACCAGAAGAAACTGAGGTACTGAAGAGTCTAACCTCTGCTTTTGATGCATTGTTGATGCCACAAAAACAATTTAGCTTGTTTATTATTTTCCCCAGTTTTTCCTTCCCTTTTGGAGAAAAAAATGCCTATTTTTCCCTTAAATGTAAATAAATTTAAAAAAAAAAAAAAGGAAAACACCAACAAAACACCCCAAACCAAACTCAACCCAAAAACTCCTATTAAAGCAACCCTGCCATTCTTTATTCCTCTCCCATTGCTACTCTGCTACAGGGATGCTATGACATAAGTACAACTGAATGGTGAATCAGCTGCTTGAAACTGTACACAGGGAAGAGAAAAATAAGTCACTGTTTATCTAAGAAAGTATACCTCAATCACAGTTCAATCCCATTTCCACAAAAGTAGTCAGGATTCAAAAATTACCATAAAAATAATTTTAAAAAAAAGAAAATTAATAGTCCTGTTTGACTTATTGACTGAAAATAGTTTCAAGCTAGTAATGCCAATGTGCACTTGCAAGTTGACTACCTAAGTCTGCTCTTGCATTGGAATACATATATTCATTTAAGTAAGAATATTTTCTGTGCTAGTGAAAATAATACAGCGCCTTTTCTAAGAAGCTTAAATAAACCTTCTTGTAAGGATCACAATCTCTTTGTCTAACTATAAAATAGATGATTGGAGCCCCACGAGTTTCTAGAAGCAATGATAATATGCTAAAGGGAAAGCTGACAGCTCAGTTCCATACAGTCTCCTTTACTAAGAGCTGTTCTACGGCTGTAAATAATACTCCTAGTAGCAGTGTGAGACTTGTGTTGACATACGATGTTTTGCTCCTGAGGTAAGGGTTTATTGTAGGTTAACCCCGTGGACAGCACAATCCCCCACAGCTGCAGGTTAACTCAGCTCTGGTGGGATGGGGGAGAAAATTGGAAGTTTTAAATAGGCAAAACTTGTGGGTTGAGATAAAGACAATTAAACAGGTAAAGCAAAGCACAAGCAAAGCAAAACAAGGAATTGATTCACCACTTCCCATGGGCAGAGAGGTGTTCATCCATCCCCAGGTGAGAGTGGCTTCATCACACAGACTGGTGACTTGGAAAGACAAACACCGTCACTCAAAACAATCCCTGTTCTTCTTCTTCCTCCAGCTCCATATGCTGAGCATGACACCAAGTGGTATGGGACCGTCACTGGGCCAGCTGAGGACAGCTGTCCTGGTTGTGTCACTCCAACTCCTTGTGCACTTCCAGCCTGCTCACTGCAGGAGTGGGTGAGGGGCAGAAAAGCCTTAGCCCTGTGTAAGCAGTGATCAGTAATCTGTAAAAAACTCTGTGGTATTGTTTGACCTTGGTGCCCACCAAGCCCCTCTATCACTTGCCTTTCCAGCAGTACAGGGGAGACAGAATCAGATGGAAAACAACCCATAGATTGAGATAAGGCAGTTCACTAAAGTAAAAAAAGTAAAATTTGCATAAGCAAAGGGAAAAATTTATCTCTACCTCCCATCAGCAAGGGGTGTTCAGACACTCCCCAGGAAGCAGGGCTTCAACAGGAGGAGCAGTTGCTCCAGAGGGCAAACATCGTAGCATAACAAATGTCCCCCCTTCCTCCCTTCTCTCTTGGCTTTTATATTTGAGCCGACATCGTATGGTATGGAATGTCTCTTTGGTTAATTTGGGTCAACTGGCCTAATTGTGTCCCCTCCCAGGATCCTGCCCACTCCCAGCCCCTTGATGAGGGTGGGGGAGAATGTGAGAGGGATAGTGCTGTTCAAACACTATCATCAGCCAAAACACTGATATGTTATCAACACCCTTCCAGCTACTAATGCAAAGCACAGCACTCTGAGGGCTGCTAAGGATAAAACAAACTCTATCTCAGTCAGATCCAATAGAGGTATCAATGTTGACTTCATCACAAATCATAAACTTAGCCCTCTACTACTATGAAGAAAATTAATTCTAGCTCAGCTAAAACTGGTACATGTTTATTGACCAAAGGCAGAGCTCGTGAAAGAGATTACTGAAATAATTTGGCTGAGAATGCCAGAAAAAATTTTAAATACTATTTTGATTGGTTCATGTTTTATTTTAGTCAATGTTTAACATTTAACTAAGTATAGACTTCAAGAATGATGTTATGAAGAAAATCTTATATTGACACAAAGGGGAGTGCCCTACTGAAGTGAAATAGATACAAACTGATCCAGTGCCATCTGGTCCTGCACAGTTAAAGAGGAGAAGCTGTGACTATGAAAAGCTAACACTGTATTCAGTGGACCAGAAAGAAAATCTCACATGATGCAGGGTACTGGGAATAATTTTTATTACTGCCTGATGACACAAAGAGGAACAATGAGGGACAACAGACTATTCTTAACAGTTTTGCAGATCTGACACTATGTTGTAAAGCAGAATTATTTTTGCATATTTTTCATTTCAAATGTTATAATTTAGAGGAACGAATAAGAAGCTAAAAATTTTGAGCAATGCATGTGGGAAGATCTGTCAGAATGTTTTGTTCTCTAGCAGCAAACAGGGGAAAATAAATGTAATCTGCATTACAATACTTTCTTCTTTCAGGAATGACCTTCTGCCTTAATGCTGAAGCAAGGACGGCAGAAATTATTTGCACCGTATTCACTTTTTGTGTTTATCAAAGTGCTTCTGCATGGTACTCTTATATGATAAACTATGCCCATGTAAACATTTTTATAGAATCATCATAGAATCATGGAATGGCTTTGGTTGGAATAGACCTTAAAGGTCATCTACTTCCAATCTCCCTGGCACTGGCAGCAACACCTTTCAGGAGATCAGGTTGCTCAGAGTCCCATCCCATTTTGGCCTCAAACACTTCCAGGGAACCCACAACTTCTCTGGGCAATCTGTTCCAGTGCCTCACCACACTCACAGTAAAGAATTTTTTCCTAATGTTTAATTTAACCACTTAAATAATTTCTCTCCATGTTTTTCGTAGGGTCCCTTCAGGTACTGGAAAGCTGCAGTTAGATCATCCTTTAGCTTTCTCTTCTCCAGACTGAACAAGCTCAGTTGTCTCAGCTTTTCCTCAAAGCAGAGGTGCTCCATCCCTCAAATCATCTTGGTGGCCTCCTCTGCACTCGCTCCAATAGGTCAACAGCCTTCTGCTCATGGAGACTCCAGAGCTGGACACAGCCTTGCAGGTGGGTTCTCACCAGGGCAGAGCAGAGGGGCAGAATCCCCTCCCTCCCCTGCTGCCCACAGAGCTTTGGATGCAGCCCAGGACACGTTTGGCTCTCTGGGGTGCGAGGGCACATGGCTGGGTCCTGTCCAGCCTCTCACCCACAGCACCCCCAGGTCCTTCTCAGCCAGGCTGCTCTGGATCTGTTCATCCCCCAGCCTGGAAGTTGCCCAGATGCAGCAGCACCAGCACTTGTCTTGCTAAACCCATGCCCCTCCTTCTTCAGCTTGTCCAGGTCTCTCTGGATGTCATCCCATCCCTCAGATGCACCAACCCCACCACTCAGCTTGGTGTCATCTGCAAGTTTGCTGAGCACGTTCTTGATCCCTTTTTCTATATCAATAATAAAGATATTAAGTAACAATGATCTGAATGTAGACCCTGAAGGACTACACCTGTCACTGATGGTCCTTTGGGACTCTGAGCTATTGACGCCTGCCCTCTGGATCTAACCATCCAACCCCTTTCTGATCCATACAATAGTACACCCATAAAATACATCTTTCTCCAATTTAGAGAGAATAATATTGTGGGACTATCAAAGGCTTTATAGAAGCCCAGATAAATAACCTCTGCAGCCCTTCCCTTTGTCCTTTCATGTACTCACACCATCATAGAAGGCTACTGAGTGGGTCAGGCAGGTCTTGCCCTCCATGAAGCTGTGCTGGCTGTCCCAAATCACCTCCCTGTCCTCCACTTGCCTCAGCACAGCTTCTCAGATTATCTGTTCCATGATCTTCCCATGCACAGAGGTGAGGCTGACAGGATCCTCCTTTCTACTCTTTTTAAAGATGGCTAAGTTTTTTCCTTTTTCCAGTCACTGTCATGACTTTTTGAATATCATGGAAAGTGGCTTGGAATTGACATCAGCCAATTTCCTCAGGACC
Source organism: Brachypodius melanocephalos (assembly GCA_013398615.1). Lineage (NCBI taxonomy): Eukaryota > Metazoa > Chordata > Aves > Passeriformes > Pycnonotidae > Brachypodius > Brachypodius melanocephalos. The sequence goes on from VZSR01003806.1 coordinate 9,804,905, forward strand.
CTGGGATGCACATTCAGGTCCCTCAGGTGCTCATGAACTTTGCTCCCCCAGCCCCCATCCTGCTGTCCATCTGCTGAAGATGTGTGGGAAGAGAGGTTGTCATTGAAGACTAAAGCAAAAATGTTGGTGAGTACCTCAGCCTTCTCCTCTGTTGTTACTCATTTTCCAGCACTGCTTATTGAGAAGGGGGGGGTACCCCTTCTTTAACCTTCCTTCTCTGGTTAACATACCTGTAGAAGCCTTTCTTTTTATTCCTTGTGTCACTTGCCAGATTCAGTACCAGCTTCAACTTGGACCACTTTTTCTCCTCAGATAGGACTTCTGAAATAACAGCAAGCTATCAAAAGAGTTAAGTACTCTTCATTAAGGCAAAAATAATGAATAAGTGTCCTTCCTAGGACAGGAAAGGAATAGAAGAGGAAAATGCTATGAAAAAGAATTTTTAACCTATTAGATCTAGTCGTATTTATGCAAACACAGGAAGCTGCCAAGACTATATTTTTCTCTTTTTTTTTCTCTATTATGAAAAATACTAATCTAATAAACCATTATGAATGTAATATATGCTCTGATCTATCTTAAATAAACAAGACGTGTTCTGAAAGCATAAAAGAAAAAGTCTTTATTATAGATAAAATCAAATTAAGTTCAAGGCTTATAATTGAAGCTGTTTGTGCCTCAAGAAAAGATTAAGCTATAAAAGCACTAAATTGAAAGAAAAGCAAAGTGTTTGAAGGGCAGATAAGGTCACCACAAAGAAGGGCAACCAGAGTCAGAAAGATGAAAATAGACTAACAGCATGAGCAAATAACTAGTTTATTTGATTTAGTGTAAAAAAGTGAAGGCAATAAAGTAAGGAACCAAACACCTGAAAAAAGAATGTGTCTGGAAAAGGTAATATACCATCAAAAAAGGAACAGAATAAAGGACTTAGGTATTATTACAAAAAGACCATATAATCTTCAGCAGAGAACTCAAATACCCTTTCCAGATATGTCACAAATCCAGAAGCCAGGGAAGAAAACACCAAAAATGTAAGAAGACAAAATACTCAGAGATATATCACAATGAATTTGAGATTTAAGAATGTGGATTTTTTTTAAATATATGTATATGTATATATATATATATATATATATATATATATATATATATATATATTTTCATCAGAACATGAGAAATTGATTTTCATGTGCTGTACATTTTCAATGTCATGTTGCAGTATGATTGGGTACTACAAAGATATCCTTTAGGCAAAAAAAGCCTCACTAATAATGTGGGGGAGAAGAAAAAAAATAAAAAAGGTAGATTATCCAAAAGGTACATTAGGACCAATTATGACAAAAAACCATCAAGATGAACTTTTTAAAAAATTGTTTAATCAACTTCTCAGTGTTTTCAAAGCAAGATCTTTAAAAATTTGTTCATAAAATTGTCCTAAAACCTTCATCAAAGAAAACTTTGTTTTCTTTCTGAAGCCTGTCTACAGTAATGACAGGCCTTAAATCTGCCATTGACAGTAGCTTAAATGGTTCCCTAACAGTGTTGGGGAAAGATGTTTCATCATGAATCATAGTCTGCAGCAGCTACAGGGACATTATTAGCTGAGTCAAAGCAGGTGACAGTGAAATGCTATCTAGTATTGCTGAGCGTTATTATCTTTGTATGTTGATTTAATGGCAGACAGAAACAGAGCAATTGAATGATGTCTATTCTATTTCTTCTTCCCTGTGACATCTCCACGTGCCTCTGTGAACTATAGCTTTGGGGTATGTCAGCAGCAGGAGAGATAGAGGGACTGAAGAATCCTAGACTACCAAGACTCTTGTAAAGCTTTCTAGCTAGAAAAATGCCAAGAGCTGGAGTCTTCTTTGGAAAAATTTATAGCAGATATATACACCTTATTGAAAGTCACAAAGAGCAATAAGTAAAAATTTCCATGTTTATCTTAGTGAGACCATTCTAAGTAAAAGACACTGATAAATTAATTGTTTAACCTTCCAACAAAATTTTTAGTCTTTGAAGACAAAAGTACGTCTAACTCTGAAACACTTAGCTGTGCAGGAGGAGGCTGTTGTCTACACGTGAGTATGGGTCTAATCTTCCTGCATTCACTTTGGCTGTTGTGCATTAGATAGGTCCCAGTACAGCTCCAAAGTCAGGATTCTGAATACTCTCAAAAGCAACTTGGTCAGGTAGTTAGCCCCTGCCCCAGAAGCCTTTTGACCATGAGAGAAATTTAAATAACTACAAGGATTCTATGAAAAACTCAGGACCATAATTTAGGTCTTATGAAAATTTTGGCACTGTAGGGCTTCAGAGGTCACTGAAATGAAAAATTCATTGGCTGATTTTTTTTTTTTTAATATACATCTGTGTATATGCTTAAAAACTCATTTGAAAGCCAAAGAAAAATCTTTGAGACTGGTTCACAATTAGCTGGCTCTTGCATTGTTCAGGTAGCATTAGTTTTGAAGTGTAGGCTTTTCCTTTATTCTTCAGGGTCCTGTCTGCTGCACAAACTCTTTAGTCCATTCTGGGGGCTATGTTCAAAAGTAGACATTTTTCCCTCCTGCAGTTTGCTTTCTTAATTCACACCATCTATTTTTTACTACACAATCCTTAATATAAGGTAAAAGAAAATTCAAAATGAAGAAGTAAGTTCTTTCATCTCTAGTGTATCAAATCTTGCAGTCCAGAGTGTTCTACTTGGCTATTACATTTTGCAAAAGCAAGCAATACTGAATCTATTCAGAAAATATTCACCAATGACATTTTAGCGTTCAGAGATATTTCTGCTTTACGTCTTCTGCACAAACAGTGGATATAAGACATTTGGATGACTCTTGTGGAACAGTAGCCTGAAGATATGGAATTCATATTTTCTGGAGTAATTCCATTATTTCAGAATCAATGATTGCTGACATAGCAATATTAACTGAGAATTTCTCAAAGCAATCTTACCGTTCTACTGCATCTCTGTAGCAAACCTCCATGAACTCTGGCTCTTTCTTACTACTCATTCAGTAGTATCTCTGCCTTACATATTGGCAAGATGGATGTTCTTGATAGGAAAATCTTTTGTTGCTGTATACTGGAACAATTTGCTTGAAGTAAATGACCTTGTATTCATATAGACCAGATGGGATTTAATATTGTTATTTGAAGAAGTTGAATTCTTTGAAGTAGATAAAAGGAAGTATGCATGTGTAACTCCCTGGATGAACTCTAGATGAGAATACATATTTTTCTGCTTTCCTTTCTTTGTTCCTAGTTTAATACATTCAGTGAGGGATGTCTGGAAGCCCCTAAGTACAATAATTACTGTTTTTCAGCAGTAATACAATTAAGTAAAACTCAGCGTTTATGAAGTACTAATGGAGACAAGTAGGCCAGATCACAGAATCACAGAATGTTTCAGGTTGAAAGAGACTTCTGGAGACCATATTGTCAACCCTCCCTCCTCAATCAGGGCCGCCTAGAGCTGGTGGTCCAGAACCATGCCCAGATGGCTTTTGAATGTCTCACAACATTTCTGGGCAACCTGTTTCAGTCACTCTCACAGTAAAAAAAGGGTTTCCTGATATTCACTTGAAATTTCTTCATGCTCATTGCTCTGTCCCTAGGCACCATTGAAGAGAACCTGGCCCTGCCTTCTTTGCTCTTCCTGCAGCAGGTACTTACATACACCTGAGACATATCCTGGAGGCTCAACACTAGGCTCTCTCAGCCCTGCTTTATGAGAGGTCTTTCAGTCTCTTCCTCAAACTGCTGTCAATCCTTTGCCTAACACAAACCAAGACACCCCTCACCTCTTTTGTCACAAGGGCTCACTGTTGGCTTATGTCTACCTTGCTGTTCACCAGGACTCCCAGGCCCCTTTCTGCCAAACTACTTTCCAACAGGATGGCCCTCAGTCTGAGATAGTGAATGGGGTTATTCCTCCTCAGGTGCAGGACTTTGTGCTGTCTTTCATTTAATTTCTCAAATTTCTTGTCAGCCCTTCTTCCAGTGGGTCCTTTTGATGTTGGCATGATCCTCTGTCATATCAACTGCTCCTTCCAGTGTGGTGTCATTTGCAAACTTGCTGCAGATACACTCTGCTCCATCATCTAGGTCATGAATTAAGATTTTGGATAAGGCTGGACAAAGTATTGACTTCTGAGATACACTGCTAGTTGCTGGCCTCCAACTAGACTTCATGCCTCTCATCATCATCCTCTGGGACCTTACATTCAAGCCAGATTTCAATCCACCTCACTGCCTGCACATCTGACCCAACTTCATCAATTTCCCTCTGAGGATTTTATGGCAGTCAGTGTTGATGGCCTTCCTAAAATCAAAGTAGACCAGGCAATCCATTTATTTGTGGAAGTTTATCAAGCTGGTGAAGCATGATGACTTGGTGCATCCATGCTGACTACTCTTGATGAATTTCCTATTGTTTATGTGCTTGGAAGTATTTTCCAGTATTAAGTGCTCCATTACTATTCTACGAATCAAGGGAGGTGAGCAGTGCCGGGCTCCTTTTCTTACCCTCTTTGAAAATTGGTGACTTACATTCCTCCAGTTTTCAGGCACTTTTCCCAGTCACAGAAATCACTCAAAGACAATAAAAAAAGGTCTTGCAGTCACACCAACCCTCCCTCAGCACCAAGCCCTGGCTTCAAGCCCTAGGAAACATTCATCTAACTCAGGGTGAGCCTGATATCGCCTCCCAAAAACCTTTGAAGTTGTTATGTTAATTAGTCTGAGTTCTGCTCCCCTATTGGTTATTTGTGTTCCATATATGGTATTGCTTCTAGAATGATCCACCCCAAGACTATGTATTGTTACTCCTCCCTTTTTTCTGGTCTTTGGAGTTTGTCCCTATACTCCGTTTGGCTTCTGGACATTGTCCCTATTTTTATTTCTCATTAAAGTGAATTTTCTTTTCATGGGACTCCATTGTTCCCTCTCCTTTTTCTTATTTCACGCTGCATTCACCCTGAAGTCAGGACTCAAATATTTGTCACAGCCACCCTCACTGTGACACAGTGCCTTGGCTCCATGTCCTGCCCCATTCAGCCCCATTTGCCCTAGTCTTCCTTCAGTCACCCTTGTACTTGCAGAACTCCATCTTGCCTTTGACATGCCTTCCCAGACTCAGCTATGGGTGTGTGCCAAGTATTTCCTTGCCATACATGCCCGTGTTGTGTTTCTATGTGCCTTCCAGATTGCTTCCTTTCTTCGTGTGTGTTTTGTCAGGAACTCCTTGTTCATAAGCGTGGGCTTCCTGGCACTTTTGGTTGATTTCCAGTTTGTTGAGATGGACATTTCTTCAGCTCGGAGGAGGTGATCCTGGAATACCAACTTTCTTTTGCCCCTCTTCCCTCCAAGCTCTTAACACATGAGACTCTTCCAATCATATGCCTGCAGCCCCCAATTTCTGGTCTTCTGAAGTTGAGCTCTATGATGATTTTTGTCCTGCTCTCTCAGGATCTTGATACCAATTACCAATTAATATCTATGATATTGAGCAATCCAAGTAGGATTGTTCTTTGTGAGAAAATTTATGTCATTTTTGTAAACTGGGACATGTGACAATATCTAAGATTGAGTGTTGTACTTTATGAACAGTCAGTAAAATTCCTTTTACCACTCCTCTACAATTAAAAAAAACCCTCAAACCCCTCTCCCCCAAACAAATCAGAACAAAATTCATTAAAATATATCTATAAAAAAGGAATATAAGGCATCCAATGACTTAAAAATTCACCCTTCCTTTGACATTTTTCTATCAGAAGGTGTGCTAATAGCAGAGGACTGGTGAGAAGGGTGCTTTTACCATCATGTAGAAACCACCATATCTTTTCTGATATGACTTAATTTTTTTATGGAACCGTCTTTATATATTTCACAAACTGCCTCAGGATGATATTCATTATCTTGAAATAAATAATTTAGAACTTGTGTTTTTCTTGAAACATTTCTGAGTTAATTAATTCCTCTTCAAATGATTTCCAAGACTAGAATGGATCTAGAAACCACCTTTAAGGTTGTTCCATAATCTCATGACAAAATCAATGACGGTTTATGACCAGTTTCCCCTCTAAAAGAGATGTTACCTGGTCTTCTAATATAAATTTATTTATATTCTGCCTGCCCCTCAATATATTTCTATCCATTTTCATGTACTCTTCCACACCAATACAAAGATAAATATAAATACATATGGATTTGCCTATATAGATATAGGTAAATAGAGTGAAGATGAAGTCAGATCTAGCAGTCAGATATTTTACATTCTGTAAAATGTCAAGATCGAGTGCTGGATATAAAGGAAACAAAATAGTCACCTAACATAGTAAATGCCAAAGGTCTAAAATAAAATTCTCAATCCTGCATAATTGAATTACAGGGATTTTTTTTACCTTAATCTGAGTCTAAGAGATCAATCAAAACTTCATTCCAATTACCTGAAGCTTGTGGATATTGACAACTTGCAAGAGATTTTGTTTTGAATAATTCATAGGGAAAGATATATCTGACTTTATTTTCATATTGGTAGCATATCTCTTTGCAAGGGGCTAGAGTGTAGACACTGGAAGGAGGAAAATGATTACAGAACTTTTAGAATAATGCAGAAGGACATGCGAGTTACAAACAGGTCTTTTTTGTTATATCAAAGAACTTCATATTTCTGAAAGCTACTACATATTTACCTACATAGTTTCATTTTACAGCAAAATCTTATTTTGGAATCAGGTAGACAAAATAGTTATTTACATACAATAAAAAGTCCATGTCTCCATGAATAAGCTATGTTTACATTAACACAAGGTTGGAAGATAAGCAGTAATAAAACATGGATTTCAGGTATGTCACAGTTCATACTTCTATTTTAATAAGTTTATATTCTTTTACCATTTCCATTACTAAAAGATTTCGGGTTTTTTGATGGGGCTTTTCAATATTTTTAACCATCAGTGGTATACTATCTCTTTCCTTTACATTTACTATTTTGCAAAAGCAAAAACTATTGCAGAGGTTTCCAACAGGGTGTGACAGTGCAGCCAAAGTGTAAGTGGATTATGTGGTCTAAGTACAAGGAGGAAAGGAAGATTATTATTCTTGCATTGGACACTTTTTGGAAATTGGTTTAAGAGATTGTACAGAGATCAGAACTGTGCAGTTCCAAATCAGGAAAGTTGAAATGAGCACACTGACTGTATCTATGTCGACAAATATTATAATATAGCAGATATTATCTATATATTTATGCTTAGTATTTATCTATTTAATATTTGATTTCCTACTCTTGTATAGGACCAGCAGCAGCTGAGGATTTATGTTCAATACCAGATGTGGCACCACCTAGTTTCTAATTCCATTGAGTGCTCCTATTAATGTTATTTTTCCCCTTTTATGTTGACAACAGCATTAAATACATAGTTTCTGTAAAAATGGAAGAGTGGCATTGTCGTAATTCCAAGGTCCTTTTTATCAGTTTTATCTGTATAATTGTTCATTATTAGGATAATAAATACATTGACAACAAAGAAGAGAATTTCTGCTCAGTCCAAGGGCTAGACTGGGGCTGTAAATGGATGCAAGAACACCAAAGGCAGTAGAAATCTTTTGTAGAGAGTATTTTACTTGGACTTTGGCATGCAGAGCACAGACACTAACCACTACTTTCCTTTTGACGGTAACACGGATCAGAAAGGCCTTGATGTTGAGCTAATTTATTGCTGATTGGGGTCAATAGAAGATAATCTCTTCTCTATCTAAGCCAAAATAAGTGGAAGAATTGTTGTTGTTTAAATCCCCTATGGTTACTCTGAAATTTAGGCAATTTAGGAATATGCAAAAGTGTTCAGCGTGTCTGTCATTCATCTCTACAATTTAGAGCACATTTTAAGAACGTTTTTTCCTACAAATAACAACTTCACAACACTTTTCATTGTATCTTTCATCTGTTCTTTTAAACTGTAATTCACAACACTTGCTCTACTTTCCCTCACATTTTGTAACAGATGTAGAGCACATAAAAGAAGATATTAAAGATTTTGTAAATAATGCATTTGGGAAGAACTTTTAAAAAGATACTAGAGATTGAAAATTACAGAAGAATTTTTAAAACAGTGTGACAGAAGAACAACTTCTCCATTATGTGCTTCTTTACCAGTTTCCAAAAGAGGTGAGTTCTCTCTTAGTGAACATTATCCAAGATCACACTGTTTTAAGCTTCTATTTCTTTGTTCATGTCCTTTCTGTATTCTATTTCGCCAAAAGGCAGAAAAAAAATTCTCTGATCTTATTGAGACAAAAAATTCTATTAATTATGTTTTACTAGTATGAAGATTTTCATATTTAGATCTAATTTTAATCAGAGAATCACAGAATGGTTGGGGTTGGAAGAGCCATCTGGAGATCATCTAGTCCAATCTTTCTGCTGAAACAGGTTCACCTAGAGTAGTTTACAGGATCTCGTCCTGATGAGGTTTAATTTTCTCCAGAGAAGGAGACTCCAAACATCTCTGAGCAACCTGTTCCATTGCTCCCCCACCCTCCAATTTAAGAAGTGCTTCTGTATACTAAGAGTAAATTTGGCAAGGAGAAAGAGCAAGATTTAAGACTATGTCAGTTTTTCTAATTGTCCTTACTTTGTTATCTGACTCAATCTATATACTTATTAATTTATTTTGCATATTTCATAGGAGATATTTCTAACCAAAATTAAACATTTACTCATATTTTAAAATATAACAAAGGGATAAACAGAATATATATTACCCACATTTTACTAGCTTATTTTTTCTTTTTTTTTTTTCATGGTTATGTAATGTTCTGCATTTAAAATATGTACTGGTATTCTCTATATTTATAAGAATTTATTTTCTCTCTCAAGTTGCAAGCTGGAAATCTGGATATAGCCTATAAAAGTCTTCTTTCTATCTAACATTTCAGTTCCTATCCTGTATTTGAACTAGAAATCTGTATGAGAGGAAAGCTGATGAGCCACACATAAAACGAATAATCTCTATCTACGTGACAGACTAAGATGCATAAAATGAGAACAAACATCAGTTATAGCATTGTTTCCCAAACAACCTTAATAACCTTTTTCACTTTTCAGTGTCATTTGAAAGATTTAGAGTTTCTACTGAACACTTCATCTAAGACCAAATTAAAGTCTCAGGCAATTTTGATACACTCATTTACTCTAAAACAAACGCTATCTGTTTTGTTCAGCAGAGTGGCCTGAAAGTGCACAGAGTGAGAAACATCTTTCACAGTTGCCATCTTGTAATATCAGATTCTCAACCCACTTTTTTTTTTAATAATCTGGATTTTTCTAGCAAATATACAAGGCTGCTAGTCATCAGCATAGCAATTATAGCTGCATTTATAACAGTAATCCAGTAAATCTGGGTTTAAGCAGTTACCCCAGTTTTTAGAGTTCCAAAGTTATTTACATTTACTATTAATATAAGATGAATGTTAATTTATTAATAATTAAGAATACACCTTCATTACACCTCATAGAGATCCTAAGATTGCTCAGTGTAAAATAAAATTGCTAAAATAGAGGCCTCAGAGTAAATTTCCTCCTTGAATTTTACTGTACTTCAGAGATACCTTCCTGTCAGCAGTCAGAAAAGTGACCTTCTTTTCCAATGTGGTCTGAGTGCAGTTTAAATTATCTGTGTGCCAGAGAGATTTGGTGCTACATAGCAAACTTTTTTCCAGGCTTCTCAGAGGGCTGTGAGACTATTTAAGTACCATATTACTAATATCCATGCCCCAAAGTAATTTTGCAAAAATAGTGAAAGAATAAATATGTGAGAATTAGATTTTTTTACCTTTACAAGAAATAGGAACAATTTTAAAGCTGGACTGACTTTGTTTTAAAAAGTGGTTGGGTCCACAATGGGGAGATATGTTTGTCATTTATCTTAGGAGCCCCAAATTGGATTCTTCTTGTAGTCAGCAAATGCAAGATGTGGCAGTTCATTCTTGGCCATGTGGGATATTTGGGAATGAGAGAGGTACTCTGTTGCCATCTGTGGTGGATTGAACCTGATTAACTGCCTGACACCTACCAAGATGCTCTATCAGTTACCCTTTATCAAAAAGTGGTCAGAAGGGAAAAGCTATGGGAAAGCTCATGACTTGGGATAAGGGCAGGGAGGTTTCTTACCAATTACCATCACAGGCAAATCCAGACTTGAACTTGGGGAATTTAATCTATTGCCAATAAATTGCAAAAGAGTAGTATAGTGAGAAATTAAAGCTAGAACCACCTTGCCCCTGCCCCTCCAGGGTTCTTCCCTGGCTCGACATCATTCCTAATTTTTTTACCTCCTCCTCACAAGTAGAGCAGGGCAGTAGGGGTTGCAGTCAGTTCATGACACATTGCCAGTGTTTCCCCTTCCTTTCCAGGAGAGCTCTTCCCCTGTTCCAGAGTGGAGTTCTTCCCTTGGGAGATACTTCATCATGAGTAATCCAACATGGGTTCTTTCCATGGGATTCAGTTCTTCAAGAACTACTCCAGAATGAATCCTTTCCTCAGGATGCAGTCCTTCAGGAACAAGCTGCTCAAGCATGGGCTCCCCATGAGCCACAGGTCCTGACAGGAACTTGCTTCTGCATGGATTCTCCTAGCTCTACAGCTCTGTTCAGGGAATATCCACTTGCTCAAATGTGGGGTCCTTCACAGGTTTCTGCCTCACCATGATTTGAACCACATGCTGCAGGGGAATCTGCTCTGGCACCTGAGCGCTCCTTGTTCTTTGTCCCTGGTATCTGCAGGATGGTTTCCTCACACATTTCCTCAGTCCTCCCTCTCACAGCTGCTGCACAACCTTTTTAACTTCCTCGAATATCTTACCATGTTGCTGGTGGGCTCAGAATTGGCCAATGGCAGGTTAATTTTGGAACCATATGGAACTGGCTCTGTCCAACATGGGGATGGCTTCTTGTGTTTTCTCATAGAAGCCAGTCTTTAAAAAGTCCCTAGAAAAACTTTTCCACATAATGCCATGTGGAAAAATGTTATCAAGATTGAGAGGCTGTACAATAGGCAGAAAGAAAATACCTAAGAAAATTATTATTAAATATTTTGGGCTAGGCAACAAAGGGGAATTATTCTTCAAGAAGTCAGGGCTGAATTTATTTACCTGAGTTTCACCCATCTCAGGTTGTAGAGATGAAGATCCACTTAACACTCTGAAAATGATACCATCTGTGTCTAAGAGGAAACAATTTCTTGATTTTAATGTTATTTCTAAACAACTTTAAATTATATAGAGATAAATTTCCTTTTGTTTTGCAACACAGAAAAAAAATCTAATCAAAAAGAATACAAATTTTCTACTCATTCAAGAGTATTTATGCTTCTGACCTTTCTTGAAATAATTCTTTCAGCCACATTCTTCAGACATATTCTGATTTCTTTGTCTGAGAAAAGGCTGTTAGAGATTTTTTTGCTATCAACAATTTAAACTATCTGAGAATCAGTCTTCTTGTTTGTCTTCTATCAAGTATAACAATAGAATTCTAAAAAGGGTTGACTTCATCCTGAAAGTAATACAGAGAAAATATCAATAGATGAGGTAAGCAAGCTAGAACATTACAACAATGTTAAAACTACTTACTGCAGATCACACACAGGCAATGCATCACGGAGTTGACAAGAAAATTACATTGATGAAAGAATAAATGATGCTAGGTAGGAGAGAAGAGAATCAGTAAATATAAAAAGCAGTAGAATTTGAAGCTTTTCTTAAAATTTCCTAATTTTATTATACAAGGAATATATTATAAAAGCCCCTTGTGCAGGTTCAGGCAAAATAGGAAACATTATGAAAGAATTTCTCAAGAAACATCAGTCAAACCTTCTGTAGTTCATAGACTGGAGTAAGGAGGGAAGACAACAACCAAAAAATAGTCTCAAAGGCGCAGTGGACAATTAAAAATGTTAAAACTATAACATCATTTGATAAATAGATTTGTACTTACCAATATGAAACAAAGAGAATGTAAAAGTGGAAAGTTCAGAGTTACTACAAAGTCAGCCCATTCTCAGACACAGATGTCAGTCCAAAAATCTAGGACAAATTGTGTCCAAATTCACATTCAAAATGCATCATTTAGGCCCATCTCTCATAGAAATTAATGTAGATTAAAAATATGCAGAGGAAAATCTATTTGAATTTACAGCATAGAGGTACTGAGTGCTATCTGATTTATATATGCCCAAATTTTCCCATTCATCATGTTCTTCATATTTGGCTGAATGGTCTGCTCTAAATCACAACACAAGCAAAAATAAATCACAGACTAATTGGAGATTTGATTTTTTCAAAATGTATTTTGCGACACTGAGACCACATTTATTCTCTTGCTTTGATTTTATAACACTAAAAAACCTATAAACCGTCTAATTGTAGTACAGTTATGGGTTGGTATAGAACTCCATATTTATTTTCTTGCCTTTTTTATCTTTGAGCTAAATTAAAGAGCAGAAATACCAAAATGAGCCTGTAGCTATATCATTGACTATTTATGCATCTTACCTATGCTATGGCAGTGTGCTACTATGGTTAAAGTCATGTCAATATGGAAACTAATGGCAAGACTCTCTTTCACTGGGACTGAAATATTGCCTACTAAGTGTAAATTAAATCTAAAAGACGTGTTCAAATATTTATGTTGTCTCTAAAATTAATTTCTCTCAGTGGCACAATAGGCCTCTTACAGTAATAATCAATTATAATAATTTTGATTTCTGATTAACATATTGCTCTGTTTACTAATCTGTACAGATCACTACAATAATATAGAAAGCCATTTTAAAGACATAAAAATGAAGAACCATAAAAATATAAAAAATATGGAAAAATGCCACAATATTTTACTGGTGAGTAGAATTAAACTGTCTCCCTCTTTTGGATTCTGTAATGTTTTCCACGGACTCCTATTAATTTTAGTTATTTTAACATTGATATGTGAATTCCATGCAGAATTTGAGAAGATAATGAGTCTAAATTGGAGTGCCACAATGTATAAGTCTCATAAAAGTAAGAACAGCATGTGGAAATGCAAATTTTCACTACTAAAAAACAGGTTGATGTAATTTTGGTTTTTCTAGATAAAAGAGACTTTGGATGCCAAAGCCTTTTGATTTCTTATTACTGAAGAAATTTAATCAAGTGTACAGGTACTGATGCTGTAAATGTATAGTGATGCTCTTCCTTCATGACAAATCTTTTTTAATGCTTGCTGATGCACGATGCACATCCATAACTTTACAGTAACGGCTCAATATGCACACTCTAAAAGAAAACAACTGGATTGTTTAAGTAAAAAGCTTAAAACATCAAAGTATGTATGTGTGGCATGCATTTTTGAACATATGATGCTCAAAGTTTTTTCAGTACTGTGGGGAGGGAGGGAGGGGCTTCTTTAGTTCTGAGCTTCTCTGTAGCCTTCAGAGGATAAACATACACAACTGCAAATTTCAAGAGTAAAAGAGGAGTAATAACCACAGTAAAACAATAAATCTGGCATTGATGTTGGATTAATTAAGATTTTAAAATAACATGAAGTATGTAGGAATGATAGTATTTCTGTGACTATATAACGTATTTTCAGATGAAAAAATGAAAATGCTTGAGTCCTTCCAAGAGATTGTGTCCACAAGCAATACTTTTAGCCATTGACAGAAGAATGACCAGAGATTAGATGATACATGAGTTCCTTTCACATGTAGTTGCAGAAAATCAAAACATGCAGTCCTTGTTTGGTGTCGGAAACTGATGTCATATGTCAATTTAATAAACTAATGTAATATATAATTTGATACATTGATAAATAAATACTATTCTCTTTTCCAAAATATTGCTTCAGGGGAAAGATTACATACTGATTTTATTATAAGATATACTATTCAAATAGATATAATTTAAAATTCTTTGAGTAATCAACACATGAATTACTGCACAGATTACTGTTAGAATAATTCATGATTATTCTGGATTTATTCACAGTTCACTTGTACAGGTAATCAATGCTCATCTAATTGAGAATGCAGCATAATTAGTAAAAGGGCATGACCTTTTAGCCACAAAGTGATATTCAACCCAAAAACTAGAACAATATTCACATTAGGTTTTAAGATTTTTAGTGTAGCTCCTGATGATAATGGGTGTAACATTCAATCTATTAATCTGTCTTCACCCTCATGCTTTTTAATTTATTTGTTACATCAATCATTAAACAATTATCTGGGGAGCTGGGTTTAACTGAAGATAAAATGAAGTAAGAAAAGCTGAAATTAAAACTGACCTTGACAAAATGTGTCAGTTCTTTATGCAAAAAAGATCACCACTTCATTTTGGAATTTTCTAGGACTGGTTTCTCCTTCTCTTTTCTCTGCATGTATTTGATGTATTTTTCTTCCTTATTATTCTTTCTAAAAAGTTAAAATGAAAGGACAAAAAAAAATTGTGACCAAGGATGCAAGAGAATAAAAATGTGCTGTTTCTTTTTCCAGAAATGCACAGATTAGTACATTTGCTGTTTTTTTTAGATTGGCAGTCTATTTGTTTATTATGTACTAAGAAATAAAGAAATCAGCCCCAATAAGAATGTCTGATAGTCGAGTTACTGGAAGAGTTTAGAACAGTAAGGATGACCAGGTGTCTGTGTGAGGCTGAGCTGCCAGCTGAAGTTAACCAACACCACCAGGATAAAGATTTTTTTTTTTAATTTTGTATGATATTGAGAGACAGAGTAAACCTTTCTTTCCTCTCAAGAGATTTTGTGTGTGAGGTCCATTTCAGGAAATACACTGATCTACAGAGATGTTGTCTGCCTTTGAGCTTGTCACGCTAAATTCTCATTACAATCAATGGAGAGAAATAGGCACCTTGAGAGCAAGCATGTACTAACCATAACTATTATTTGTTCTTGACCAGAAAAACAACTTGAAGTGATTAGTTAAAATGTAGATGTCTACATTTAGTTAGATGATTTGCACTCTGGCCATGTACAGTGGTAAATTGAAGCACGAAATGGGTGTGAGTCTTTTGCTGTGTAAGTAGAAAAAGAAATGCTGAATGTTGGACAGAAGAGGAAGGGACAGAGAGAAGTAAACATGCTTGACTTAATATAGATGTCCAAAGGAGATAGCATGGTGATCACAGGATAAGTTATATTCTGTGCTAGAATTGTATTTAAGGAGATTTTGTGAGGAACACAGTCCTGGATGATATAGTTTATAATTATATACTTTAAAAGTTGATAAATCAGATAATCTGTCACAGATGTGCTGGGAAATATTTTTAAATTATTTCTTTCTAATCTAAGACTACAACAAGAAGCTTGAAGGGAAAACCTTTAGAGAAAAATCCAATTGAATTTTTTTTTGACAGACTCAGAAGGGAGGAGCCTTACTGGAATTATTAGTGAAATTGAAATGAAGCTATGCTCAGCAAAACATAGGAAATGCAGCACAATCATCATGCATTTGAACATAGCTTTGCAGCTCTAAAAATATTAAGTTTCAGCTTCCTAACTTGAAACATTGTGTTAAGTGCCAAAGAAAGTACTTGACCTAGTACAATAGATTCCATTCCCTTCATAATAGATGGAGAGAGCTAGGTGATTCCTAAAAGATGTCCTATCCGACTAAGTTTTAACACCTAGGATGTAACCTGCCTTATGTGTTAATGGACATTCAAGGATAGGGCATTAGCCTAAGATAATAATCTAGGCCGTGTTATAGACATTGGAGAGAAACAGTTTCTCTCAGGGAACAACTAAACAGACAGAGATCACATTTACTGTGAGGGGACCAAGCTGCCTGTTTCTCTGCACTGACTGCAGATGGACCCTGACTCACTGTCATAAGCGAGTCTCATCACTACTGAATAGCTAAAGGTATGTGAGACATTCCAGTTTTGATGTATTATGGAATCATAGAATGGGTTGTGATCTTAAAGATTATTTGGTTCTAAGCCCCCTGCCAGGCAGGGATGTCACCCACTACACACAGTTGCTCAAAGCCCTGGCTAGCCTGGCCTTGAACAGTTCATCCACAACCTCTCTGGGCAGCCTGTGCCAGTGACTCACCATCCTCACAGTAAAGAATTTCTTCCTAATATCTAACCCATATCTCTCTGCTCTTTATACCTTCCTGTGCAAAAAAATGTGGCTTTCCTTCTTTTTGATAAATCCCTTTAAGCACGGGAAGCCCATTATGATGTCACCCATGAGCCTTCTCTAGGCTGAACACTCACTCTCTGCCTGCCTCCCCAGGAGAGGTGCTCCAGTCCTCTGATAAACTTTGTGTCCTTTCTCCGGACTTGCTCCAACTGATCCAGCTTCTTTCTTGTGATGAGGACCCCAGAGCTGGATGCAGCCCTGCAGGTGGGGTCTCAGCAGAGCAGAGCAGAGCAGAGGGGCAGAATCCCCTCGCTCAGTGTGCTGGCCGTGCTGCTTTGGATTCATCCCAGGAGACTGGCTCTCTCAGTTGAAAGCACACAGTCCTGGCTCATGTCCAGCTCTTCACCAACCAGAATGCCCAAGTTCTTCCTCACAGGGCTGTTCCCAATGACTTTTTTTCCCAGTCAATATTCATGCCTCGGACTGCCTGGACCCAGGTGCAAGATCTTGCACTTGGACTTGTTAATCTCCATGAGTTTCTTGCAGGCCTGCACCTCAAGTTTGTCCAGGTCCCTTTGGGTCTCATCACTTCTTTCTGTTATGTCAACTTCCCCAGTCAGCTTTGTGTCATCTGCAAACTTGCACAGGGTCCACCCAATCTCACTCTTTCTGTCATTGCTGAAGATACCAAAGAATACCACTCATAAGACAGAACCTTGAGGAAAACTGATTGACACCAATCTCTCCCTGGGCATACAGCCACTGACCACAACTCTCTTGCTGTGTTCATCCGTCAACTCCTTATACATCTGTTCCACTTCTCTCATTCATGTTTCTCCAGTTAGGAGATAAGAATGGTTTGTTGAACTATGTTGAAGGCCTCACAGAAGTCTAGGTAGATATAATGTAAGCAGACATATTCTAATGAGCTTCAAAGCTTGCTGTCTTTACTGACTGTTTTTGACTTTAAATACTTATTTTAAAGAATGCCTTCTTGAAATGTCTGAGATTTCAACCCAAAAGTATCCATTTGCATTTACCAAAATAGATTGTCTTTATCTTTGTTTTGTTGGTGGTTTTTTTATTCATCTGTTTTAATTAACATTTGTTTTATCAACCAGCACCAATAATATTTATATACAAGAAGTACAGATGAGTTCTCAAAACAAGGTCTGTCTCTCACAGATGTATTCATGGCAAGAGTCAAATAGAATGACTGATACCAGCTGGCTCTTTATTCTGTCCTATGTTTTGATGTTGGATTATTTTTTTAGGTTTCAGGCTTGAGAGTCTTTATTGTAGCAAATTATCAACAGTGTGTAGCTTGCATTGCATGTATAATAGTACATAGTTTTGTGAAAACATTACATATTTTTGGAAATAGTACATATTTTTGTGTGCTACATTTTAAGAGTTAACATTCTTGATGAGGATGTGATTCAATTCATACATATGCACTTATATAGCAGATGATAAAATACAGTAACTAAATTGAATTATTTTTATAAATTAAAATTAGTTCAAATTAATAAAATCTATTTCACATTTTTGTAATGTCTTCCGTAGAAATTGGTAGCTATTAATGAAGCTTATACTATTACCTTTCCTCCCAATAAATAATTCAGTAGAGTTATAGATCAGTTTCAGATATCTGCTTTTCATTTTTACCTCAGTAACTGAGAGATCATAAATTCATAAAATGGTTTGGATTGAAAGAGACCTTAAAGATCAGCTGCTTCCAATCCCAATGGGATGAGCAGGGACACCTTTCACTACACCAGGTTGATCAATGCCCCATCCAGCCTGGTTATAAGCACTGACAGGAATGGGGCATCCACAGCTTCCCTGGGCAGCTGTCCTGTTCCTCTGTCTCAATGCCTGCACAGTAGAGAATTTCATCTGAGTATCTACTCTAAACCTACTCCCTTTGAGTTCAAAGCCATTCCCACTTGTTCTGTCACTGCATGTCCCTGTAAACAGTCTCTCTCCGTGTTTCCTGTGGGCTCCCTCCAGGTACTGCCAGGCTGCAATTAGGTCACCCCAAAGCCTTCACTTTTCCAGACTGAACAATCCCAATTCTCTTAGCATTTCCTCATAGGAGAGGTGCTCCATCCTTTACCACCTTGGTGGCCGCCTCTGGTCTTGTTCTAACAATCCATGTTCTTCCTGTGCTGTGCCTTCCCCAGAGCTGGATGCAGCACTCCAGGTAGGGTCTCACCAGAGCAGAGGATCAGAATCACCTTCTTGAACCTGCTGGCCATGGATGCTGGAAAAAGCCTGTTGCTTAACTGGAGTGTCACTTATAATGTTAAAAAGTTAACTCAAAATTCATCTAAGCTATTTATATCAAAACTAGATTCCCTAGTTATTTCTAAGCACCTAGATGTAGATAATATGGTGAGGCAATGACATTTAAGAGACAAAATCACAAAAATTTGTATCATTACTGCCTAGAAGTGATCAGCCAGGAAGGGCTGAAACCATCCCAGAGCATTATTGAAAATGTTCTTAGATCACTGGCAGCACTCATGATTAAAAATAATGCATGATGGAAACTTTGGAGACAATTCATATATGAATAGTATTTGTTCCTTGCCTATGAGTTTGGTCTTAGTATTCCTGTCTGTATTTTCACTAAAACTCATTATGAAATTTTTGTACACTTCTCCTGCACTCAGATTTTGTAACAGAAACCAGACTTCAAGGCTGGCAGAAACACAGAATAATAAAATGACAAAAACACCCAATTACATTGAATATTCTTCTTGTAGGTACTAAAGTAAATTCACATTGAAAGAACCTACCTTCTTGAATCAAAAATCAGAAGCAGATGTTTGTAAATGTCATTTAATGCATAATATAATAAATGTCGTATACTTTACATATTGACATTCAAAATTGCTCATAAACATTGGAGTTAGCAGGTGATAAGTAATGAGTAAAATCAACTCCAGTTTCACACCAAGAAGCAATGTAATTTACATTTATGGGATATTATTTTTATGCATTATTTATAGAGGTTTTCAGATGCTACTGGTTGTCTTATTACTTTTATAGGCTATTTTTCTTCTTATAAAGAGGATTATTACAGCAGAGCTGTTCACAGCTGGCTTGGTTGCCTTTGCAAACAGCCAGAGTTTTCTTTCAGTTCTGGCCAAATCATCCAGGAGGTGAAACTCTTGCCTGGGAAGTTCAAACAGGCTGTGTCAGGGCTGGCACCCTGCATGTGGAGGCCTGGCCAAGCAGCTGGAGTCCAATGCATCCTGACTGACCATCCCATCCCATGGCCTGGGGATGTGTGAGCCTTACTTGGCTGCACCTGGAGCAGTTTAAATTGCCTTTGTAGATGGAGTGGTTTCATGATAATCTATCTCTGGAGCCATCCTGTCTCAGTCTTTGGGATGGTAACTAGTTCAGTGGGGAGATGACCCAAAAGAGAATACATAGTTCATTGTCCTGAAGAAGGGCGTGGGATGTGTGACCATAGGGAATTGCTAAAAAGTGGTGAAAGTTATGCTCTGATATTTCTGTGTTGGAGTATTTAGTGTCCCACTCACTCTTCTGAACTGAGTATTTAATCCTGACTATTTTTCCCACTATTTTGTGTTTTCTCCTTTTATTTCTTTTCACTTTCTAGCTTTTTTTTGTATGGGGAAAATTTTGCGTATGAGAGAAGAACTAATATCAGATTACCTAGATCCACCCTCTTGCCCCTCTTGCCAATTCTTTCAGCAGAGCTGAACACGGTTGCAGCATTTTACTGCCTGCAGCACTGACATATTGAGAAGGGTATCAACCAGATATTCCCTACATACATTCTCACGTCCTTCCTTATTTTGCTTCCTTCTCCTTTCAAAAGGAGTAATTTAGTCTGAATTTCCTTGTGGATTGCCACCTTTCATGGAAATGCTATACACAGTGTTACTGTGTATAGGTGTACAAAATATAGGTAATAGTTTTCTCATATTATAATCTCCCTTACTCAAAAACTATTGGCATAAATTATACTCAAATTATCTCAAACTTTAGGATTATGACTATTGAAGAGTCTGCAGTAAAGTTTTCTGAAAACTAAACAGTGTTAGCATTTCAAGGGCACTAAAAACTGTATGTTAGACTTTATTAATAACAAGAAGACATTAAGAAGGTGAATAGTTAACACAGAGACTAAAAAAGAATTCCACAGACAGATAAGGATGTTAACTATAAACTGTGGGAGAAACTGTGGCTTTGGAACTTTCTGGCATTACTGATTTTTATTTCCAGCTTTGGTGTTAATGGTTGATACTGTTTCATTAACTGTAGAAGTTTTGCATATCATTTCCCTAGGCTGCGTGTTTGAAAGAGAAGAGCAATAATCCAGAAAACGTCTTGCCCAGGTTTTATAAATTCTTTTCCCTGAAGCTAATTGACTTGTAAATTCTATTGTTTACAGTTTACAGTTACACAAACCTAGAACATACTGCAAACCTCAGACTGATGGTGGCACATAGTAGAAGCATGTAATCCGAGTGACACAGCAGCACAAAAGTACAATTCATCTAATAAAATGTCTTTGTTCTTCATTACCTATGCCTCCACGTGCACCTCTAGGATCACAAAACATATTATTAAATTGTTCCTTTGTTTTTTGCTCAGGAAAAATCTTCTTCATATTTAAAGCAAATGTTATTCATGAATCATCTTTGTTTTCCAGAATTCAGCCTTAGTAACTTCCTACATATATAACAAAAGCTGAGGTAAATTACAAAAAATGGTAAAATTGTTTTGGTGCTTTGCTAAGTAAGGATGAGAGGTATCTGTGTGTACTATGCTGCTGTTTAAATCTGAATTTGATTGAAATCTATTGATGGATATATTGGGTTTGCATGGCCAGGTTTTGGTAGCAGGGGGGCTGCAGGATGGTGTGGATAGAGACAGTGCTAAGGACAATCTT